>OY728157.1:829848292-831048292 GCA_963277665.1 Viscum album | reverse complement strand
TAACCCCCACAAATACCCACACAAGATCGGGCCCACACAGGACCTGTAGGCACTGGCTCACACAGAACCGCTGAGCGCTGACCCACACAGGATCAGACCCACACAGGATCCGTAGCACTGACCCACAAAGGATCGCTGAGTGCTGTAATTGTCGCCGTCGAATCCACTGAGGATCTCTGCACAGTCGTCGTCATCACAGTAGCAGTCGCAGCCAGCTCTAGGGTTCCCGCACACAGCAAGCTCGTTCGGGAGGGTCCGCTCCATGAGCCGAGAGGCTGATACATCAACTGACACATAGTCCAGAGTTGATGTATCCAAAAGTTTTGTATCATCAACAGGAACTCAACGTCACAGATGGCGCGTCAATCGGCCACCCGGTCTGAGAGTTATTGGCTTTTTCGTCCAGGGGGCCCGGTTGGTTTTTTTAAGGCAAAACCAACCCGACCGTACTCCACCTGCATCCAAACCTCGGGAGGAGTATGACAAAAGATCCGTCTCACTTAGAGGAATTCAACGAAGTCAATGTCACGTCAATCAGACGTATGAAGCTCAAGATATGAGCGTTTCCGCTCCGAAGGCCCGGTTGGTTTCGTGTACGAACCAACCCGGCCAAACCCAAGGTATTCCGAAACCTTGATTGTGATATGTTGAAATGACCGTCTCGATCCAAGGATCTCTTTTCCGCTGACGGCGAGTCGTTTGGAGGCCCGTAGATCAAGTTATGAGCAAAAGACCGAAAACGTCCGGAGACGGGGGGTCTGGGCCCGGACCGACCCGGCCCAACCCCCCCTGGGTCAGCCCGAACCGGGTCGACCCGAACCGGGTCTGGGTCCGACCCGGTTAGGCACGACCCGGCCTGGCCAGGGCGGCCCGGCCCGGCCTGGGCGCGACCCGGCCAGGCGGGTCGGCCCGGCCTGGCTCGGCCAAGCCGGCCGAGCGGAGTAACCCGCGGGGTGGGCGCTGCCCCCGTGGTGTCAAAGTAACGCGACCCCACGTGGGGCTGCCCCGAACCACCCGGACGCGGCCGGGCCGCCGCGTCCTTGAACCGCGGTTCCGCGCAGCCGCGGAACCGCCTTGCCGCTGCGGCTTCAGCCACGACGAGGTTTTCCCGACGGCGTGCTAGGCGCTGCCGCCGCCTAGCGGCCGGCCGCTGCCAGCCGCCACCTCCAGCCGCCGGCGCCGCCGTGCCGGCGTGGCGCGCCGACGGAAGCTTCTGCGGGCCACCGGAGTTGCTCCGGTGGTCCGTTTTCATTCCCGTATGCGTCGCGGCTCCTCCCGGGTCCCGTTCTTCACTGCAGAAACATCAAATCGCCTTTGCGGCACATTTTGTCGTCATCCGCCAAATCCGCACAACAACGAAGAACTGCGGAGGGTTGTCGGGCCGTGTTCGTTTGGCCCGCACCCTCCGCGTTAGGCAATAACAATCGGGAAGAATAATCCACACAATGAAAACAAAACAAAATACAATTTTAATAATTTAAAATTTTACTTGATCCAGGATCTTTTGTTTTAGAAGAAAACAACTACGGGAATCAAAAGTTATTTCCAAATAAAATCCCTACCTCGTCAACTCGTCGCACGCGCGTTCTTCGTGGAATTGATCGCCGCGAAAGGAGGGGACCGTCGCGTCGCGGAACGGTGTCGCATCTTCGAACTCCGAGGTTCAAGAACATGGAGATTTAATTATATTAATTAAATCCATGATGTTGTTATAAACTACAAAGAAGATTTAAAAGAAGAAACCCAAAATCTCCTACCTCAAGCAGTTGGTGATTGGAGATCGTTTCGGGGAAGAACGTCTCAGAAGAAGCGTCGTCAATCTCCGAGGGTGACGGTGTTCTTTGCGTTCTTCGTGTTCTTCGCGTTCTTCGCAAAGGAGGATGAAGAACTTGAGGTTTCTATCAAATCCTCTCAACGAACAACACTTAAGGAGAAAAAGCGTTGGTCTTATTTTATTAACATGCCAACAAACGAAAAAGAGATAAGTAACGACCCATTATTTCATAGAATTAATTTAACGAAGTTAACCGCCCAATTAAATGGTGCGTTAAGAATTTAAGAAAACGTGTCAGTTGACTTTCATAATGATGGGTTTTCGCGGTTGTGTTACTTAGCGGAAAAGAAACGGTGGGGCTCATGCAGGCCCCACCTCACAAATATCCTACCAGGAGGGTATGATATTTTGGGTTCTACCCTATCCGCTTCAACTCATCTTAAGCTGCTTAAAGTGGCTTTTAAGTGGCTTTAAGTGAAATAAAAATAAAGTTGTCGCACCACTTTATTTTATTTCTTAACTTTAAGACCAAAAATTGAAAACCACACCCGGGAAAACGCAACTCCGGAAGAGGCATTTCTAAGCAAATACCGGCGCTGCGATTCCATCGGTGCCCTCAGAATTCGATTCCGAGTACCGGTTTAAAAGTTAGAAAAACCCGCTCATTCGTTCACTGAACGTACCCGAGCCAAACTTCGGAAAATGATTCTGGGCACACCGGGCCTCGGAATCACGTGCCGTCAATCACTGCGTTCTTGTAAAATTTCAAAGAAAATTAAGAAAAAAATTTCCTTGAAATTTACGGGTCTTTACATTACAAGTTCTTGTTTATGTGATTATGAAACCTTTACCAATATAAATAAAACATTAAAAAAACATTAAAACCTTTATAATTATTCTATTTTTCTTACAATATTTATGGATATTGAAAAAATTGGGATCAAATTTTAAGAGCTCAACTTTTTCATCTCACTAGGAAAGGGAAATGTCAGCAAAGGATTAATCATTTTTTTACAATGTCATATTAAAATGATATCCTTGAAAAGCATTATATAGTTATAGAGGAAGGATGTTATAGATTCCAAGCTTATTTTTTAATTCTATATTTTATTATCTATTTAATATATATTCAATCAACCATTATTTGAGGCTTTTGAAAATCATAACAGTAGAACATTCTATAAAAATCACATTCATAGTGATATTTTGAAACTTTATGATCGAAATACAAAATTCAAACCCATAATATATTTTTTCCAATAACAAATTCAATCAAATTTTTATATTTTTGAAAAATATATTTGTTCCAATGAATAAATATAATTTAAAGATGAGATAAAATATTATTTACCATAATAAAACCATTCAACTAGAGAATGGTGGAAGTATTTTAAATGGTAAGATGATAACTTCAGGTGATTTTTCATTTTCATGGTACTAATAATGAAAAATGTGACTATGAAATTTAAAAATGGGGGGAAATTTTAACATTAAAAATTAAAGCATGCATTTCATTTATTTAATTTATATGTTTTATTCATTCTAAATTGGGTATAAAATAAATTGTACAAGATACAAACCTATTTAAAAATTATTTATTCAATCATAATAAAACATTATTTAAAAAGTGCATAAAAACCAGTATTAAAAACTATATAATATTGCATACCATATATGATAAAATCCCTTAAAAGTGTATAAAATATAATGGGAAAATAAATAATAAGTAATAATATTTTTATAAATAATAAATCCATTATATTTTTTTTATTTTTAGTATTACTTTTAGTAGAAATAAACTTACAATGAGAAAAAATAACATCAATGGAGAAAGAATTTTATAAAATAATAGAAGAAAATTTAAGTAATTAGAAGTATGACTTGAGAGTATATAATGGAAATAATTTATTGAATATAATGGGGGTAATATAGATGTTATTTCACCATCATAAAAAGGTATATAACTATTAGGTATAATATGAGTATGCACATTACCAATTTAGAACTACCAATATAGTAAATATAAATAAAATTTATTTAGATCTTAAATAACTATATATATATTTATATTATAAAAAAATATTTTACATATGAAATAAATAATTCTTGAAGAAAATGAAAATAAAACAATTTATCGGTAAAAATATTTTATGTTCTAAAAATGTGTATTTTTTATGATTAGGTATTTTAATTAAATCCATCACATTTAGAGAATGAATTTAATGAAAATTGTTATATATATATATACATATAAATTAAAATTAATCTAATTATTTTTACTTGGTATTAAATAAGAACACAATCTTTTAAATGTTTAAAATTTTTATTTAAAAAAAAATGTTTTTATATACTATAATTTTTTTAACAAAAAAAATCTATATCATTTAAGGGATGATTTTAATGAAATATAATATTTAAATATAAAATAAATTAACACTCTTATAATTATTAGTGATAGGTATGAAATAAAAATAAAAATATTTAATGTTTAAAAAGTTATTTTTCTACACATTCAATTTTCATATATATTAAATGTTTTCTTTTAAAAGTTAAATTTCAATTACATAAAATTTTAATTTGATTAAATGTAGAATTTTTTTGAATTACTCAAATAAAAATTAGGTGATATGGGTTATATTTTATTTTTTTTGAAAAAATAATTAGCAAGGTAAATAATAAAATAAAGTTAAATGAGAAAAAATGGGGGGGGGGGAATTAAATAACATATATTTTTATTAATTAAATAGTTATAAAAACATTATAGAAGTAAGTTTTTAGGATTTTGAGTCAATAAAATAATTAAAACCAATATCTTCATACCTATATCACCTAACTCATGTGATTCCATGTTTACCGTTCATCTAAATCAAGTTTCCCATGGAATGGCCTTTATTTTCACTTATAAAAGGACCTCACCTACACCCACTCTAACACACTTTTATACTTTAATACTAGATAAAATTTCCTATAATAAATATATATATCATGTTGGGGATATTTTGGTAACAATAAGGTGGCCTAAGTCCTTTTTTGAAAGAAGTTTTTGTGAGGAGTGATTCCATAAAAGTAAGTAATGTGTTCTTTTTTATCCAGTACATTTATATTATCATATAAAATATTTTTAAATAATATTAACCACTATAATTAGGTTTTTTAACATAATTATACTTATTTAAAAAATATATTATAATGATATAAATTCAGTCTCTTTCTCATTCAAAAATATAGAATGTTCTTATTTTGGTCAGTTCAACTTCCTACATAAACGATGTTATACGATCATCATTATTTCCGTAATGAATGAGTATAACAAAATAATGGTAATGTATGATATTAATATGTAATTTTTTTTATGATAATGTTTCTATAATGGTTACACTAAAATTATTTTTTCAATATAAAGTATCACTTTATTGTTGGTAAAGTCACATGAGATGTGCATGTTATGAACTCAAAACTTGAAAACAATACCCATATTTTTTTCAAAATAAAATTTCAATTCATACATAATTAAAATATTATTATTACACTAATATTAATGGCTAGGTGATGATAAAATTAATAACATATAGTTAATATCAAAATCACCATACCTTAACTAGTACTAAATAATAAAAAAATACTAACATATAACAATGAAAATAAACTATGACAAAATAATATATATATATATAATTGATATAATTAATTAGTATAAAAGTTAATAGAAATGTATAAGGTTATAAAATTGGTAATTAATAAGTCTATTTTTATTATATAAGAATTTAGAGCATGCTCAACCAAGCAAAAATACAAGGGAAGGGGTTTCTCCACTAATTGTCTCCATATTAGGTTTAAAGATATTATTCTTACCAATTATTAATTTATATATTATATAATTATATTTGGGAGTATATTATTATATTTTATATTATATTTTCATAATTTACCTTTACTCCTCATATTTAATCTCAGATTAATCATTAATATCTTATAAATTAAGGTTTCTATATGGGTTTTTGTCTCAATTCCCCTTTATTGAGGAATGCTTCATATTATGCACCTATTTTTCTATATATAGTGTATATATTTCCACAATGAAATAATTTTATCATTATTAGCTTTTGTTTCATGGAATATATAATTAAATTTCATGATCTCTCCTTAATTGGATTTTGATTCCAACATTACTGAATCCATAATGGATTTCTTAACAAAATATCATTTTATTGGGTCGTACTCTTTATTATTTGACCTTTAATTATATTGTTAAAATATTACACTACTTTTCTATCACATATGGTATCTTATATTTTTTTTTTTGAAATTATATTTCTCCATCACAATACTATTTTTTATTAATTGTTTCTTCATATAGATACACCATTATAATGAAAAACTTATACTCTCTAGTTTGGGTATTATTATTCCATATCCATATTTATTCTTACCAAAAATGTTTTATTTTATTATTTTTAAAGATTTATATCTACTCTCTTACATGTAATTCATATTTCTATTTATATATTTTCAAAATCAAATTTTATAATTCTTTTTTCTACGTGGGTTTCTTTGAAACTATTAAAAAACTTAAAAGGTATTTTCCCACTACGTTTTATTTTTGCATCTCTCAATAAAAATTTCTTATTATTTGATTTTATCTATTTAAAAAGATTCAATTATTGGGTTTTTTATTAATAATATAATGTTTTTAAGAGTCTTTTTTTTTCTTTTTTTTATAAATTATTTTAAACAAACCTTTAACCTTTTTTATGACAATGTTATTAAAATAAAAGAAAACTCATTTCAAGATTTCAATTCAATTTTCCTTTATATCACTAAATGATAAAAAATCCTTGGAATTATATTTCATGCATCACCCTTTAAATAATTTTATAATAAGTTTATTTTTATACATTAAAGTTTCATTATCTTACGATCCAATTTTGGATTATTTTTATATGATTATCCTCGAAAATGTTTTGTAACCCATTTTATTTAAATGAGATAATAATGATTTTTTATATGATCAATTCATTTTAGAGAATATACGTAAGTTTTATAGTTATGTTATGGGTGATCTAAGAATTATTTATCCCTTCAATTTATTGCTTAAATATTTATATCTTATGAGATTACTATGGTACATAGATGGTTAACCCAATCACATTATGTTTTGGGAAAGGGGGTTAGCCCAGTCCACTATGATAGAAAATTATTTGTGGTTAGTCTTGATATATGTTATGATTTTATATGTATAATATTTTTCCACATTCCTATGTTATATCAACATGGCTCATTATTTTTCATATAATTTCACATTATTGTGTCAATGAATATGTTTTTCTTTCTATATGATCCTTTTATGGTACAATGATTCTATACTTTATTTTATGATTATTACATCTTGCATTATGATAACTCTTTATGATTCAATGATCTTGTTATGTTTTATAGGTATTTCTCTAATGTTTATGTTTTCTCACATGTTTATGATCCAATAATCTATACCTCATTGATATTATTCTCCCTTATGGTATGTTTGTGCTCATGAATTTCTTATGCTTCCACATTTCCCCAAGAATTTATATGTAGGAAAATGTATAGGAGGAAATCATATGTGGAGAATTTTAGGGGATATGCTGAAGCATTATTATGTAATAAGATGGTTATGTATATACTATCTAAATACATTAAACAATTTGGTTATGGGAGTTTGTTTTATTTAGGGAAATGCAATTTTTAATTATGAGAAATTATGTAAGATCTATGTATTTTATGATCAGGTCATCTCATATTCCTCCATTAATAGTGGCCCAATTTCATTAAAAATGGTCCTTAAAATTTATCAAGGGTTTACCACAAGTCTTCCAAAAAATATAGGCAATTTACCATACATGTATGTGTTTCTATATTGCTAAATTTTTTGTTTCAATTAGTTCCATGACATAATGTAACTGGAAAATATAACACTCACATCCATACGAGCTGTGAATTTAGTTTAATTTTCACCTAATCTCATATATTTTGGTGTTTTAGGGATGTCAGAGGTGTCTTTAAAGGATCTGTTCTAAAATTTGGACCCAGTTCTAGGATGATGTTCTATTATATGTGGATATTCAAACCAAAATACATGAGGGTTGTGCAATTATGAGAGTTAGGTAAGGGAGCATCATACCACAATGAAGTGGGATAAGGTGTGGTAGGGGTTGTGTAAGAGTAATTTTGCACCATATAAGATTAATATATTATAGTGAGTTAAGGGTCACAAAGTAGTATAGGAGGGTTGTGTGATGATGGGGTTGTGTAAGTTTTTCTCTTGAGATATGTGAAATTATGTTTTTTGATATGATAATGGTAACTCTTTAACATATGCATTGCATAGTAAAGCCCTAATCAGGGTGGGATTTGTAAAATCATATCATGTGATGGTTTTTTTGTGGATTCATGTTAGTGGGGGAGTGATATACCTCAAGGGTGGAAATTATGCCACAAATCTAGGACAGTGAGGAATAATTTAACGATGAGGGGAAAATTGTGCCATAGAGGCATGTGGATTGGGTTTCTTGATTCTATCCTTGAATAGAGTGTCACACTATGAACAGATGGATCACGATGCAATGCATGTATAGTATAATAAATATAAATAATTAATTTTTTTAAATATAAACATTTATGAGGGATTCATCATTTCTATCAACCACGTTTTACTCCCATTCACTGTACAACCCTCTTCTCTCTCAAGTTGGATCTCCATGATATGGGCTCAAAATCATGATTTATTTGTCATAGGAAGTTGTATAACGTAAGGAAAACTCTCCTATTACTTATTTTATTGGGTTTTATAATTTTTTTCTATGAATAATTAGCCAATCTCTAACTGAGGGGTTTCTAAGTTTTCTAATTTCAATCTTTTGATATTATATCAATTAGGGACCTTTGATAAGGACTTTGTAAGTCCTAAGTAATTTCCCCTTACTTTCCTAATAGTTTTTTCTTAGATTTCATGTGTTATATGAAATGTGGGAAACAATTATATATTATGTATGACCTAAAACTAAATTTAATTGGTTTTCATAGTTTCCTACTCTATGCGTCGACACCATTGATCACAGATGACCAATTTATATGTGGAATTGAGTTTTAACCCATGAATTTGGACCCATAATGGATTATTATTACTAAAAAATGACCCTAAGGGCCTAGTGTAGACCCCCAAATTATTCCTTAGTGATCAATTTCTTGATAAAGTGTTAGGATATTGGATTAAAAGCCTAACCATGAGGCCTTATGTTGGTTTGTGGCTGGAGTAAATTATATTTGATGTGTTAGTTATTTATAAATGCATTAAATTGATATTAAATGATTTATTTCTCACTTTAATGGTTTATTAATATATGGTAGTACTCCACCCACATATATTTGACTATTGGTCATTTATCATCCATATTTTTCATGTTAGAGGTATCTCATCCACCCAAATTATTTCAACCATCCATCGTTCACCATGTGACTATTGGATTGGTGAGGCCTTATCCAATTTAGATGTATTTCTAGTGGTATGTCATCCACTATGGATTTTTTATTGGCCCAACATCATAAAATTATAAGATTCATCCCAATGGTGCATCATCCACCAAGTGCCTTATTCTGGTAGTATACCATCTATCTAGGATTTGATGCTGCTGGTGCATCGACTACTTGAGATATGATATTTTTGGTACATAATACACCTCAATGGTGGTAATGGTGGTACATCATAAACCCTTAAATATCATATGTTTTGGTTCATTATCCTCATGGTGACTTGATAAGGTGGTATTTATTCCACCTTGAGAGTGATATTGATGGTATATCATCCTCATAGATGAGTTATTTTGGTGGTATACCAGCTACTAAGCCTATGAATCAGTGGTGTATCATCCACCTATACATGGATAGATGTGGTGTGTCATCTACCCAATATTGGAGACACCATGTTCATTTGGTGATGACCCATTCATCATTGAAATTAGTTTGGTTATGGATCGTTCTCCTAGAAGGATTGTGATGGTTATAGCTCAATCACCTAGTGATGGTTGATGGTGATAGCTCATTCATCTTGATTTTTATATCAGGAGTGATATATCATTTATTATAAAGGCATGTTCTTAGATCATGGGTATATCATCTTATTCTGGCACTGAATAAAGTGGGTATTTTCATGTGTGGTTTGGTTGGATCACTCTATGCGGTAACATGTTATTTATTTATTGTCGTTTAATTTACTATCATTTCATATTGAGTATAAACCTGTATTTAATAGATTGGTTAGGGAAACCATTAGTGATGGATTATATAGTTATACTCATGAACTTATAGGGTTTCATGGTAGCTAAAAAGACTTTATGTATTGTTTCCTAGGTAATGGAAAGGTCCCTACAACTTTGGATAGCTAAGATAGTGGATCTCTATGGGATTTGGAGGACAAGTTCAGGCCAGGACTCGAGATAAGTTGTGGAAATATTCTTTACTTTTAATTATTTTGGACCTATTAGTATAAGATCCACCCATAGAGAATCCTAATTCCACTTTTATGAATTATATGGAATTTATGGGTATTCATCTTGATATATAATGGGATGATATTTACCATTGACTATCATTTAGCTATGATATATGCTGTTTATGATATTTTCATTGTGTTGTTTTTTTGTTTCTTCTTCTTTATTTTGATGGATATTTTTACCCAAGGGTATAGTCACTCCACCTGTTACATGTTGACCCTCACCACTTTTCAAAATCCTATGGAATATTGGGAGATGTGCTCAAGGTGTATAAAGATTTGGTTCAGTCATAGAAAAGGTGATATGGGAAAAAGAATCTACAAAGTGGTATTAGAATCTTGTTGTTTATTTTTTTATTACTATTTGGGATTTTATAGATAGGATATGACTTACTGTGGAATCTTGGAGTGGATATTGTTCCTAAGAGTATTTATCCCACATATGAAAGTAGTTAATATTATAATGAAAGTGATTTTTATTCTTGGTTTTATCTTTTACAATAAGGTTATCCTTTTTAAATATGAAGAATTGTGATATTTATTTTTGGGTTATGGGTTTCTACTCTTTTCCTAGATAATTTAGAGAGAATGTTTTCATGAATCATTTTTAGTATGTAGGCCTCACATGACATTTGTATGCTTGCCTTTGATTAATATTCTGATTATGATATAGGGTCAAGTCATTTAAAGTTCCAACAAAAAATTGCATAACATTTTCCTATATAAATTATTGGTGGAACCTGAAAATATTGATCCATGATTACTGACTATTACTATGATATACTATGGTCGTTATGTGATCATTCTTGAGATTTTACCTGACCCAAGAGTGGGTACATTTGGCTAGACTCAAGCTGATATATGGAAGACCTTGTATCTTAGGTTGTGTTTTAGGGTAGATAATTCTATGAAATTTATTTATTACCCTAAATTTTGATATTTATACATATGATAATACTTTAATTTTATTTTGATTCATAGATTTATAGAGATATGACATCATTAACTCCTCTCATTGAGTTTCATGAGGGAGATGATGACTATTCCCTATTGGAAGTAGATTATAAGCTACTTGTTATCCATATTACTCATATTGATAGGTATAATTGAGGAAATATACTTATACTATTTTATTTTATGGGGCATGGGATGTTGAGATTCAATCAAACTATCTAAAAATTGAATCACAATTTCTTTCTGTAACATCCAACACTCTTTTCAGGTGAGGGTGGACCACAAGCTATCGATTTTTTCATAGAGTCTAGATAGACTATATTAAATCATCTTAAAACACCCCCATATTGGCGGGAGGATCCTTTTTCCTATGCGATTTAAGGACCAATGATGTGCTAGTGGGACATTTTGGTTTAGGAATACCTGAATATGGGGATTTCTGGGAAGGAATTTCATTATCACTTTTTCGAGAATCTATTTCTAGAGACTCTGATAGATAATAGGGACAAGTAGATCATGTATCCCAAGTTGTATTTTTGATGATGAATTATAGTATTGGGTTTGATGAACTTCCAATGAGCTATTTGATGGTATGCCTTCAGAATATACAAGGTGAAAAACAAGTAACAAAATGAACCAATACACTCAATGAACTAGAAGATATAATACAATGGAATCTATGTCATATCATTGAAACTATAAACTTTGAACAACCCCAACAAGAATTTATAAATTAAAATTATGGAAAGAAATAAACAGGAAAATAACAACATAATCATTTTATTTGGTTTGGACAACACTTCCATTCCTTGAGGGGAATGCTACTTTTATTTTATTCATGAAATTAGAATATGATTATAATGTAAAAATTATAATAAAAAATGATTCCACTAAACTAAATAGTATTTTATAGTCTATAAAACAGGTCACCACCACCTCTCAATATTTATATAGAGAAGTATACACATATCTGAACTTATAGGTCATCCTTCTAGTCAGTTAAATACCACCACCACCTCAAATCCATATTCTGGTATATAGTTCTTACTTTTAGAAACCCCAAAAAAGATTCTTACACAAGTCCTTTGCATATATTCACTCCAATTTTAGACTATTAATGGGTAACATATGATTTACTATCATCTGGTTTACTCAATTCTAGTCATCCTGCATTTAGATGCTAGAAAATTTGGTCATAACAATCCATTATCTCCTTCCATTATTAGAAGTTAAAATATTAGATTAAATCCTTCTATTATATATACATCTTATTTAGAAAATGGTTTTCAGGAATATTTATCCTAATAGTCTCACCCTTGAGAATCATTTTTAGGCTTTACCACCAAGTCCTTAGTCAACATCTGTAGACCTCCTTCAGTTACTTTCAACTTCCTTATTACCACATAGTTCCCCACTATGTTTTTGGCTATCCCTAACCAACTGAGGCACAACACTACCTAAAAACATACTAGACTACAACCTATGTCAGTATACCTACTAGGTTATGGACTCTATCAATCTTTTATAGATCCAACACATTATCCTATAAAAATTTCCAAATGAATTGATACATCAAATTAATATTCTTTTACCTGGAATGAAACATATGATTTCTTTTCATGTAGATTTTAATTTGTGAATCACATAAAAAAGTTATAAATTCTTTTTTTCTTCTAAGATATTCTAATATACCCTTTATCTAGATCATATCCTTCATAATTTCTATTAATGAAATATAATCACTTACATTATTTAAAGTGAAAATACCATTTGATATTTCAAAATGAAACTCATAGTGGTTCCTCTGAAATTGATCACATCAAACATTATACTCTTTCGAGTATTTTCATATCCCTTAAATTCTGAGTTATAAAATCCATGTAACAAATATTCCATTCGAAATCAATGTGAAAATATTTCAAGAACCTTTTAAGTACCAATGATTATACTTTACCACCTCGCAATGTTCTCTTCCTAAATTCATCATGAATATAAAAACTACTACCACTACTAACATAATGTTTAGTTGAGTAAAAAACATGAAATACATAAAAAATATAAATGTTTATATATAGGGAAACTTTTCCTTGTACTTTATATCAGCTTATTTTCATAGTTCCTTATCCTTTTAAACATGAAATGTCTATCCATGGGTGTGGTAATCAAATTTACCTCACTCAATCGGAAGCATTCCACTACCTTTTAGATGTAGTTAGGGTAACCTAGAAACAAAATTCCAAAAGTTCAGGCCTTTACAATATGTATCCCTAAGATCTATTTTACTAGATCAAGATCCTTTATCTCATAACATTGATATAATTCATCATTCTTCTCATTGAAATTTTCCTTCCTTAGAATAGTAATAATAATTTCATAAATATTGATAAGTATCATGATGAAGGTATGATAATCATAAAATTTTGGTAAAAGAAATGATCTGTTTTACTCTGAATTAACTTCAATTTATCTAGAAAGGAATTGAAATTTCAATTCCAATGTATAGTTATAAAGGATCCATTTTAGTTTTCACACTAGATTTATGTTCTGTTTCTCAATTAAACCTTCTAGATGCTCTATGTAAATTTCATCATCTATGTCCAAATGAGAAAAATATATTTCCACATCAAAATACACCATATGAAGTCATTCAATTAAAACCATTTTGAGCACTATATTAATATTTTTGTGTTTAAAAAATAGATAAAATATATTACATTTGTTGAAACCCCTTCATTACCAGTTTTTAATTTTACCTCCTTCTACCATATTCTTCTTCCTTTATAAAATAAACCCACTTATTCTGAATAAATTTCTTCCTAGTATTCCTTTTTATTAGATACCATGTTTTGGACACAAGTAAGGAATCATTCTTATCCTTGATGGATAACTCCCACCGATTCGACTCCATAAGACTTATATCCTCTCCTGATATCTTGTGTTATCTATCATCGGTGAGAATCAAATAATAAAGATCACTTTCATAATTTTTTACATTGGGTCTATCTTTTTTAGATCTCTATAGTTAACCCTATTAATCCACTCCTTATAGAACCATGACTTCCAAAACATCAAGTTATGGGTATCTACTCTCAGATTTTGTAGTTATTGAGGTCTCTAGTACTTTAGACCTTGGAAAACTATCACGACTTGACCTTTTTTCAAAACATACTTTGAACTGTCTAGTGTTTCTAGAACTCACATAATCCTTAAATATTTCAAAATAATAGTAACTTCCTATCATATATTTAATCAAACCTTAGATTTTAATGATACTTTGATCACATTAAACATTTCTTTCTAGTTACAATATTCCCACAACATATCTTCATTGAAGATAACATTTTGACTTATGAAAATCTTCTAATAATTATTATAATAGAGTTAAAAACTAAATTTATCATCACCATATCCCATAAATTTACATGCTTGGGACTTAGCCTATATCTTTTCCATATCTATAGAATCAAAAAAGTCATAAGAGAGTGAATTAAAAACTTTGAGATAGGTGATATGCATATTTATTTAGACCAAAAACCTTATATATATTTCTTTCCCAATAGATATTAGGTACTCTTGTTCACTATGTATGTGGAACAATTCACCTCGTCCACCCAAAACACCTTAGAGAATTTAGTATTAATCCTCATTCTTCTAACTTTATTTACTAATGCATTGATTCATCCTATTTTTTGTTCAGTTATGTTCTAGAATACTTTGTACAATATTCTTAAATAATCTTCCCTTATTCCAGTAGAACCTATAGAACTCCCTTCTTCTATATTCCCCACCATTATTAGACTTCAAAAAATTCTATTTGCATCTAATCTTCTTACCCACCATGGTTCTCTATTTAATGAAAATAATAAATACCTCAGAATTATGATTGGGAAAGAACAATTAAACCTTCTATGTCACATCATTGATGGAGGTTACATATAATAGTAAACCTATATGAGAATGAACCTAAGATAACCCCCATAAATCTGAATGAACTAGCTCTAACGTTCTATTCTTTGATGTTTTACCATCCATTTTTAATGAAACCTTATCCTAATTTCCTAGGATATACACTTTATATGTTATTTAATCCATGATTATGATATTCAAAATTATTTTAGTGGTTTGGTATTTCATTCCCTACTCATTAAAATGATCCATAAATTCATTCAATAACTTTTCAGAAGTTATTTTCCCTATATGTGTTTCACCTTTCAGAAATATTATAAGGTAAAATTTCTTTTCCTTTAACCCTTTGTGCACCACCATATAACCGTGAATAATAATCATACTCACTCTAAAAATGTTGTACATAAACACACATCATCTATCCACCCAATGGAAATTATGTTCTTTCTTAACTCTGGTTTGTGCCACACTCCTTGAAACTACAATATATTTTTGTTCCTTATCCTAGTGGAAACACCAAACTATACCACAATCTTGAGATATTTATCTTCCATAAGATGAAAATTTCTATATCTTCTAGAAGTATAATAGCTCAATCTTTCTCTCTTTAATGTTGAGTGGAATAAAACTCTAGAGAATATGATACAAGAATAAAGTGAGATGGTGGAACTCAAAAGTAGACCTATTGTATCCTATGATACATGGTTTATAGATTAACTTTCTTAAATTAATCTTCTTGAATTTATCCATCACTCAGTGCAATCCTTTTTAAGGCGACCTTTCATCTCATAAGACCAATACATGGGACCACCTTCTACCAAGCTACTCTTGCTCAAGCTTCTTCTTATTTTCTCTTTTCAATTCCTCATTTGGTATATGAAATGTCCTATTCTTTCCATATAACATGTGTATTTAAAATATTCATGGATATCTTTATGATGAAGTTACTCATTCCATATAAGTTACCCATCATCTGCAAACACTAAGTATATCTTTCCTCTTTAGTTACTTACCATGATCACCATCATATCCCATGGTTCTAAGAGTGATGAGAGTAAGAAGTGCACCCAATATGAAACTCCAAAGTTCACCTTAACTGACTCCAACTAACTCTGGATCATGTTTATGTCCTTGATGTGATCATACATTGGGTTCCCCCTAGTATCCTCATTCCAAATAACCTCTATAAAAGGAATACCTTATTCATCATGGTTGGTCTATCAAACATGCTGGGGAGAATATTCGTAAGTTCTAAAGTAGTTTTCACTTCCCAGATGTTATAATCCATGTCCTAGGATAAAAAATCTGAATCAACCCCAGTTGTCATGACCCGTCCCTCAGGGCCCATGCCGTGACTTCCCCAAGCCCACCTTCCATAGGCTAGGGGCTGGTGACTAGAACTGAAGGTGTATTCCCTAAAACTAGGAAGACATTGCCTTTATAACATGTAACAAAAACAACCAAGCACACAATAAGATACGAACTCAAGTAAACTAAATAGTAAATAGAGTGGGTGCAGTAAGTAAAAGGGGCCAGAATACAAGCCCAAATAGAAAGTACAAGGAAAACTGGAAATTACAAGATGAATGATAGGTGAAAAGCATCTCCTGGATCACCCACAACGAATCCTACGTGAAGGGTAGGTACATCTCACGAATGGCCATCTCTATGGTTCGCCTCATCTAACATCCACCTCCGAGATACCTCCAGTCCTGGTACTCTCGTCCTCAGTCAGCACTATCCATCATCTACACCAAAAACAACAAGGTTTGGGCATAGCCCCTACAGGGGTGAGTATAACATTACTCAATAGGGACCCCGAGCCCCTCAAGGTCTCACAAAATCCAAAAAGGATAAACCACAAAGCATGAAGTCAACTGTCAACCCTACTTAGGTATATTCCCATACATATACCTAAGTTATCACATATTCCCATCTCAATCATGAGGAAACATAGGGTCCAACCCAAAATCCCAAAGCTCAACCGTTCCACATAGGAAGGAATACCACAAAGGTAAGTACCGCATAGGTACGCCACACAGAAGAATACCACCAAGGTATTACCACGAAGGAAAATACCACAAGGTACAAACTCAGATCACACCAGGTATAACTTAAGTGTAGTAGTAGATATTATTAGATGTAACTACTAATAATCTTACTCTATTAATAGGATCTGCTGCTGACCC
Organism: Viscum album; assembly: GCA_963277665.1. Lineage (NCBI taxonomy): Eukaryota > Viridiplantae > Streptophyta > Magnoliopsida > Santalales > Viscaceae > Viscum > Viscum album. Next base: position 831,030,945 of record OY728157.1, on the reverse strand, counting down.
ACATAGGATTTCTCGGTTCTGACCAAATAGGATCACTCAGTGCTGACCCACACAGGATCGCTCGGTGCTAACCCACACAAGATCCCTCAGTGCTAACCCACACAAGATCATTCGGTGCTGACCCACACAGGATCGCTTGGTGCTGACCCACATAGGATTGTTATGTGCTAACCCACATAGTATCACAATTCATTCTTCACGTCACAACAAGATACGGGGTTCCTGCACTAGGCTTGCTCATCTCTAGGAGGGTCTTCTCCTCAAGCCATTGGTCGATACCCCAACTGCCACAAAGTCCCATGAAAAAGTATCTCAAAGGACCACCACGTCATAGGGGTTTCAACGCAATAGACGGCGCGTCAATCAGACGCCCGGTCTGTAAGTTATTAGCCTTTTTGTCCCAAGGGCTCAGTTGGATTCCTGCTTGATCCGACCAAACTATACTCTAAAATTACCCAAATCTATAGTGTGGTATACTAAAAGGGACCGTCTTGCTCCAAGGTTTCCAGCGTTGTAGACAATTCATCCAATGGATGTCCGGTGCCAAAGTTATGACCAAAAGAGGGTAAATGGGTCGAAGTGGGTCTCGGTCCGGTCCGACTCGGTTGGACCGACCCAACCCAACCCAGCCTGGGAAGAATCAGTTTGGGTTGACCCGACCCAACCTAGTTTGGGTCGACCCGGCCCGACCCACTGGGATTGGACCGGTTCTTCGTGCGGCCCGGCCCGCTGGGCGGTCCGACCCACTAGGTCCTGCCCGGCCCGCGCTGGGCAGCCCGGCCCACTGGGCGGTCCGACCCACACTGGGCAGTCATCTTAGGTGGCCTGGGGCGGCATAGAGGCCACGAGGTCGTGGGCGGCATGACGGGGGCCACGTGGCGGCGGTGGCCACGGGGCGGCGGAGACCACGGGGCATCGATGGCTGTAGGGTGGCGCCGTTGCTCCATCACCTTCGTCGCAATTGACGATGGGCTGACCACCGCATCTATTTTTCACCATGGCACAAAGTCTTTTTCTTCCATTTCGAAGGATACACCATTCAAGAAGAACAACGGAGGGGTGAGACCATGTTTGTTTGGACCGCACCCTCCATGTTAGATTAGTAGAAAGCGGCTCAACAAGAACTTGAATGAAGAATGTCAAACCCTAACCTCACACAATGATTATTCCAAAAACTGAAAAAGAAACCATTCATTGATCAACTAGTTAGAGAGTTGATCCGCGTTCTTTGTTTTAGAAGGGAAGAACATAGGACTATATAATCATACACAACTAAACCCCTACCTTGATTGCTCGTTGACATTGGAAGGGGTGAATTTAGTGACGTCAACGTTTCCCTGATCGTTGGTTCATTGTTGTCGAAGACGTTCCTTGTTGGCATGAGAGTTCTTCATTGGGGAGCATGTTCTTCGTTGGAGAACACATTATTTGTTGGAGAGTGTAATCCTCCCAAAGGTTCTCCTCTCCCCAAATCCACCAAAATTAAAAGGTATCCAATATAATAAAATATGTTATTTAATTTAATATTGGCACAAAAATAGGTTGGCTTAATTAATTAAATGAGAGTTGTTTTAATTAATTAAAGGAGAGTTGTCATAATTAAAGTATGGATTTGAGAGGTTTTTCTCCCATAATGAGGGGTTCAGGTGGTCCCCACCACCAAGCTTTGAATTGAGGGTTTTACTAGTCCCCGCCACCAAGCATTCAAGTTGGGAGGTTTTAACCCCTCGTGGTCTCCACCTCCATAGCCTTCACATGGGAGGTTTATTAGAAATAAAATAAAAGTTTATTTTATTTTATTTTTTTCATTCACACGAAAACCCCCAAAACTATCTTTTACCCTCGACCTACTACAGTCGAGGTGAAGGTATCCTTAAGAAAATATTGGCACTGCAAGTTCAAAGGTGTCCTGGGATTTTAATTCCAAGAACTGGTTCAAAAGTTACAAAAACCCGCTCATACATTAACTGAACGTACCCGAAAAAAAGTTCAAAAATTCATTACAGGCACACCGGGCCTCGGAATCAGGCGTTGTCGATTTTCGTGGACTCGTAAAATTCCCATATATTAAAAAAAATTACATGTAATTTATAGGTCTTTACATTCTCCCCACCTCATGGATTTTCATCCCCATAAGCCACCACCCAAAATAAAGGAACACGTGGGGGTACTGAGCACGTAACTGAGACTCCCACTCCCATGTTCTCTCCTGGAGGTTCCCATGCTGTCAACAAATGCACACCAGAGGTATCGACCGCTCACGAATGACCCACTCATGTCGATCCTCAATCTCAACTAGAACCTCCATAAAATTCACCCCATCATGGACCACCAAATGTGACAACTAGGTCCCAGTGACAGCACAGACACCCTACTTTTACATGGCCATCAGGTCCTGACCCGCTAGGTACCACCAGTTACCCCTCAGATACGTGGTAGATGATGTGAGAAGGGTTGTGCATGTATATCTTTAGCTGGGATACGTGGAATACGTCGTGCACCCAGTGCAACTGAGGTGGAAGAGCTAAGCGGTAATCCACCTCGCCAACTCTGCTGAGGACCTAGAAGGGTCCAATGAACCTCAGAGATAACTTTCCGCCTCAACCAAATCTCCATAAACCTCATCGAGGTGAGACCCATAGAAAGACGTGGTCTCTATCCTCGAACTCCAGAGGTCTCCGTCTCCTATCGGCATACGACTTCTGCCTGCTCTGTGCAGTCATCATCTACTCCTAGATGATCTGCACCTTCTCTGTGGTAGCCCGAACCATCTCTAGTCCCACGAGTGTTGACTCCCCTGGGTCAGTCTAGCATAAAGGTGATCGATAAGGTCTCCCGTACAACGCCTTAAAAGGTTCCATCCCAATGGTGGAGTGATAGCAGTTGTTGTATGTAAGCTCCACTAAAGGAAAGTGATCCTTCTAGCTGCGACTAAAGTCAAGGACACAAGCACGCAACATGTACTTGAGAGTCTGAATGGTCCACTCAGTCTGGCCATCCGTCTGAGGATGGAAGGTGGTTCTCAAATGAAGTTTCATCCTGAAAGCCTCCTACAACCCCTTCCATAACCGAGAAGTAAAACATGCATCACGATCAGAGAAAATCATTAAGGGTACTCCGCAATATCCTACACATAGAGACATCCCAAGATCTCTACTAAACTCTGATCTCTAATCGGTAGGAAGTGGGATGACTTGGTGAGTCGATCGATGATCAACCAAATAGATTCATGACCCATGGATGTACGTGGAAGTCCTACCACAAAGTCCATGGATATCCCATCCGACTTCCACTCTGGGACCTCTAAAGGCTGAACCAAGCCTGCTAGTACCAGATGCTCCACCTTCACTTGCTGACAAGTGAGGAACCGAGAGACAAACTCTACTACTGCTTTCTTCATTCCCTGCCACCAGTGCTATCGTCAAAAATCCTGGTATATCTTTTCCACTCCTAGATGTACCGCTAGAGGGGATGTGTGAAACTCTCTCAACACTTCCCCTGAAGTGACACTGGTATGATGGTATGTCCTCTGAAGAGGATGACATGCTCCCCACCTTCATAAAATCCATCAGGTGTCTATCATGTGGATATCTGATCATGTCGAGCCTCTCAGTAAATGTCCCCACATTGTGCCTCCCTAACTTTCTGAAGAAGTGGGGGAGTGACTGTAAGAGACTGAAGAAAATCTGCTCCATCATGATCCATAAAGGATATCTGCAAAGCAGCCAACTGATCCATCGCCTCGCTTAGTAGCTGTATACCAGATCTTCTGCTGAGTGCATCTGATTCAACATTCCCCTTCCCTGGAGTATAGAATATCTCTATGTCATAGTCCCGGAGGAAATCATGACAACATCACTATCTCAGATTCAGGTACTTATGTGAGAAGATATACCTGAGACTCTTGTGATCCGAGTAGACCATAAAATGTTCACCCATCAGATAGTGTTTCCACATCTTCAAGGAAAAAACCACTACTGTTAACTCCATGTCATGGGTAGCGTAGTTCTACTAATGATGTCTCAGCTATCAAGAACCATATGTGATCACCGCTTGCTCCTACATTAGGACACATCTGATCCCAGTCCCTGATGCGTCTCAGTAGACTTCGTACATAGTACCCTCCTCTGGAAGCCTCAAGATGGGGGAACTGGTAAGCCTCTACCTTAGATCCTGAAAACTCTGCTGAAATTTCTCCAACCACATGAAGGGTTGCCCATTCTTTGTCAATGATGATAGTGCTGTTGCAACTCTAGAGAAATCTGGCACAAATATACAGTAATATCCAGCTAAACCTAGGAAACTCCGTACCTCCATCACACTCCTGGGTGGCTCCCAATAAAGTACCACCTCAATCTTCACTGGATCTAATGCAACTCCAGCCTTCGATATGACATGTCCCAGAAAGTGAACCTATCGGATCCAGAAATGACACTTCAAGAGATTACCATAAAGCTGGTTCTCTCAGAGTGTGTCCAGTACTACTCGAAAATGATAAGCATGATCCTCCTCAGTCATTGAGTAGATCAGAATGTCACCGATGAAGACTACTACAAAGCGATCAAGCTATGGATGAAAGATCCTATTCACGAGTCCCATGAACACTTCTGGAGAATTGGTCATGCCTAATGGCATAACTAAGAACTCGTAATGGTAGTACCGACATCTGAAAGTCATCTTCTATACATTTTCATCTCATACTTTGAGCTGGTGATATCCTGATCTAAGGTCTATCTTTGAGAACCACCGTGCTCCTTTCAACTGATCAAAGAGGTCGTCAATCCTCAGGAGTGGGTACTTGTTCTTCATGGTCACCTGGTTCAGGCGTTGATAGTTAACAAAAATCCTCAAGTACCCATCCGCCTTCTTGGTGAACAGAATCAGGGATTCCCAAGGAGAAGCACTAGGTCGAATGAATCCCTTCCCCTGCAAGTCCTCTAGCTATACCCACAGCTCACAAAGCTCTGCAGGAGCCATCCGATATGCTGGTGTAGATATCGGTGTTGTCCCAGGGTACAAGTCAATGTAAAATTCCACCTCTCTGTAAGGAGGTAGAGATGGAACATCATCAGGGAAGACATCCGCATACTGGTACATTACTACAGGATAACTCAGACTCTCCACATCAACCGCTCCGAGGGTAAGGCTAGCCAACTAATGAGTGATCAGCGGCACTCTCCTCCGGGTATGTCCATCTTGTGCTGCAAAGGCTACCTTATCACCAGTGAAGGTAAACCTAGTCCCATATAGTCAATATGAGCATGGACTATAGATAACCAATCCATACCCAAGATGACATCTTAAGGCCTAGATGCTGCTACTAAGAGATCCCGACTGGAGCTCTCGCCTCTTAGAGTAATATCGCACTGCTGAAACCAGTGCGTAATCGTCAAATCCACTCCCTTTGGAGTCTCTATACTTAAGGATCAAACCAACAGCTCCATAGGAATCTCCGAGATCTGAACGAGGGTAGTGGAAATAAAATAATGACTGGTACCTGTGTCTATAAGTACTGCAGCTAAGGTGTAGTAGACACAGATTGTACCTTGTATCATCTCTGGAGCGCCATGGTCGTAGGCCTCAGCTGACTGGAGCTGAGCTCTCCCATGTCCACCTACTCCATGTGGTCAGGGTGGACCACCTGGTGGAGGTGGCAGTAACATCTCAAATCATCTCCCACCACCAGCTGCATGATCTTATCCTCTGCCATGTCTTCCTGCTCCCTGAGGACCACCTCTATTGAACCTATGTCTCTTACTGGGTGGTCCTTCAACCATTTTCTGATCATATGTATGGAAGGTCGGACAGTCATGATCCATGTGACCCTACCCGCCACATGCATAACACCGCCCGCTCTTGGCATGATTGGCTCTGTCTCTTGTGCCCCGCACAACCGACCCTGAATCATGAAGTCGTCCACCTGTAGGTTTAGTCCTCTTGGACATCTGGGACATCTGTCCACTACCAGCTGCAGAAGAATCCTCTACGTGAAGACTGGTGGTGGGTCTCACTATTGGTGACTGCTCAGTAAGGAAACTCTCCACTAAGAGGGCTCTCTCTAACACCCCTGCCTGTGTCGGGATGATAAGAGAAATCATCGAAGCCCTGATCTCCCATTTGAGTCCCTGATCAAAGGTCTGGGCCCTAAAGAATGGGTTTCGCACCATATCGGTGGAGTAATGTAAGAGGTCAATGAACCTCATTGAGTACTGAGCCACAGTTATTCTGCCCTACGACATATTAAGTAGCTCTTGAATATGCACTGTGTGAAGAGTCGCTGGAACAAACTTTTCCTGAAACAGGCTCTCAAATTCTGCCCAGAGAAGCGTCACCTCATCATGAACCTGGAGCATCAAGCTCCACCATCTGCCTGCTACTGCCTGTATAAGGATGGTGGAAAGGATCACCATGAGATCGGCTAGTGTCCCTACTAGTCAAAATATTCTCACCACGGCCTCCAGCCAATTCTCAGCCGCCTGTGCGTCTGTATCTCCCCTGAACCTGGGTGGCCTCTGGCGCTGGAACTCATGCAACACGCTCAAGCGGTGTGTTCCCTCTACTGATGGAGATAGTTCCATCAGTGTCTCAATGGGTAATGGTACCGTTGGTGCCTCCACTGGTGCCTCTACTGGAAGAGGGCCCTGCACCGAAGCCTCATCACTTGGTGGGATATCAGTGCATACTACTCTCAGAACCCTAGATGGCTGTCTGCGTAGAGTAATCCTGGAAATAAACAGGTGTTCCATGGTTAATAAGTTATAACTGGTGAGCTAACTCAAAGATTTCACAAGAAGACTCTTGAAAACACGCACGCAATCAGTGTATTCGTGCACTGAGTCAGAAATCAGAAGTCAGGGTCCTGGTGTATGGATACGTCAGCCTCCGCCCCAACACTGGATTCCCAAAAATGATAACCACACTCACTAAACTTAACACTATTTCCATTAAAATGTTTGGATTCCTATGTTATATGATAGAACCAACCACCTCTGATACCAATTTGTCACGACCCGTCACCCAAGGCCTGTGCTGTGACTACCCCAAGCCCGCCTTCCATAGGCCAGGGGCTTTCGACTGGTACAGAAGGTGTATTCCCTAAAACTAGGAAGGCATTTCTTTAATAACCTGTAACACACACAACCAAGCACACAATAAGATACAAACTCAAGTAAATTGAATAGTAAATAGAGTGAGTGCAGTAAGTAAAAGGGGCTAGAATACAAGCCCAACTGGAAAGTACAAGGAAAACTGGAAAGTACAAGATGTATGATAGGTGAAAATAAACTCCTGGATCGTCCACCATGAATCCTACCTAAAGGGTAGGTAAAACTCATGAATGGTAGTATCTATGGTTTGCCTTGTCTAATGTCCACCTCCGAGATACCTCTAGTCCTGGTACTCTCATCCTCAATCAACATTGTCTGTTGTCTGCACCAAACCCAATAGGGTACAAGAATAACCCATGCAGAGGTGAGTATAACGTTACTCAGTAGGGACCCTGTGACCCTCAAGGTCTCACAAAATCAAAAAAGGATAAACCACAAATCATGAAGTCAAATTTCAACCCTACCTAGGTATATGCCCTTACATATACCTAAGTTATCAAGTATACCCACCTCAATCATGAGGAAACACAGGGTATAACCCAAAATCCCAAAGCTCAACCATTCCATAGAGGATGGAATATCACAAAGTTAAGTACCATACAGGTACATCACATAGAAGAATACCACCAAGGTATTACCACGAAGGAAAATACCATAAGGTACAGACTCAGCTCACACAAGGTATAACTTAAGTATAGTAGTAGAGATGATTATATGTAACTACTAATCATATTACTCCGTTAAGAGGTTTTTCTGCTGACCCACATAGGATCACTCGAGGCTGACCAACATAGGATCATTAGGTGCTGACCCACACATGATCGATCGGTGCTGACCCACATAGGATCACTCGGTGATGACCCACACATGATCGCTCAGTGCTGACCCACATAGGATCGCTTGGTACTGACCCACACAGGATTGATCGGTGCTGACCGACATAAGATCGCTCTATGCTAACCCACACAGGATCACTAGGTGCTGACCCACACAGGATCACAATTCATTCTTCATGTCACAGCCAGCTACTGGGTTCCCACACTAGGCTTGCTCGTCTCCAGGAGGGTCCGCTACTTAGGCCACTGGTCGATAATCCAACTACCATGAATTACCATGAAGAAGTATCTCAAAGTACCGCCATGTCATAGGGGTCTCAATGCAATAGATGACGCGTCAATCGGATGCCCAGTTTGTAAGTTATTAGCCTTTTTGTCCCGAGGTCATGGTTGGATTCGTGCTCGATCCAACCTGACCGTACTCCAATTTTACCCAAATTTGTAGTGGGGTATACTCAAAGGGAAAATTTCACTCCAAGGTTTCTAGTGCTACTGACGGTACGTCAAACAGACATCTGGTGCCAAAGTTATCGCCAAAAGAGATTAAATGGGTTGAAGTGGGTCCAGGTCCGGTACGACTCGGTCGGACCGACTCGGCCCAACCCGGCATAAGAAAAACTGGTTTGGGTCAACCCAACCCAACCTTTTGGGTCCGGTCCAGCCTGTAGTGTGGCCCGACCTGCTGGGCGGTCTGGACCAGCCCGCGCAGGGCGGCCCAACTTGGGCGGCACGGGGCGGCATGGAGGCCGCGGGGCCGTGAGGGCGGCGAGGCCATGGGGCGGTGAAGTGGGGCCTGGGGCGATGCGGTGAGGCCGTGGGGTGGCTTGGAGGGGCCACAGGCGGCGCGGTGGGGCCACGAGGTGGCGGTGACCGCAGGGCGGCAGAGGCCGCAGGGTGACGGTGGCCATGGGGCGGCGCCGTTGCGCCGTCGCCTTCGCCACCTCTGATGATGTGCCGGCTACCGCATCCATTTTTCGCTGTGGAATAAAGTCACTTTCTTCCATCATGAAGGATAAACCTTTCAAGAAGAACGGTGGAGGGGTCGGTCCATGTTTTTTTGGCCCGCACCCTCCATGTTAGAGCGGTAGAAAGTGGCTCAACAAGAACTTGAATGAAGAATGTCAAACCCTAACCTCCCACAATGATTATTCTGAAACCCGCAAAAGAAACCATCCGCAGATCAACAAGTTAGAGAGTTGATCCATGTTATTTGTTTTATAAGGGAATAACATGGGAATATATAATCATACACAACTAAACCCTTACCTTGATTGCTCATTGATGTTGGAAGGGGTGAAGTTGGTGACGTCGACGTTTCCTTGATCTTCGGTTCGTTGTTGTCAAAGATGTTACTCATCATCATGAGCATTATTTGTTAGGGAGCGCGTTCTTCATTGGAGAATGCGTTCTTCATTGGAGAACACATTCTTCTTTGGAGAGAGTAATCCTCCAAAAGGTTCTCCTCTCCCCAAATCCACCAAAATGAAAAGGTATCCAACATAATAAAATATGTTGATTAATTTAATATTGGCACAAAAATAGGTTGGATTAATTAATTAAAGGAGAGTTGGCTTAATTAATTAAAGGAGAGTTGGCATAATTAAAGTAGGGAGTTGAGAGGTTTTTCTCCCATAATGAGGGGTTTGGGTGGTCCCCACCAACAAGCTTTGAATTGGGGGTTTTACTATCTCGGGTGGTCCCCACCACTGAGCATTCAAGTTGGGAGGTTTTAACCCCTCGTGGTCTCCACCTCCATAGCCTTCACATGGGAGGTTTATTAGAAATAAAATAAAAGTTTATTTTATTTTATTTTTTTCATTCCCATGAAAAACCCCAAAAACTATCTTTCACCCTTGACCTACTACGGTCGAAGTGAAGGTCTCCTTAAGCAAATACCGGTGATGAGAGTTCAACAATGTCCTCAGATTTCAATTCTAATCACCAATTCAAAAGTGACAAAACCCCACTTGTACGTTAACTAAACGTACCCAAAAAAAAGTTCATAAATTCATTCTGGGCACACCGGGCCTCAGAATCATGCACTGTTAGTTTTTGCAGACTCGTAAAATTCCCATATATTAAAAAACAAATTACATGAAATTTCCAGGTCTTTTCACCAGTGCTTTTTTATCCAAGCACTCCCTATTACCCTTTTCATCACTTCCAGATTGGTACACTTCAATAGAAGATCAAGATCCCTCTATAGTATATTATAATATATCTTTTTTCTCAAAATTCTAAAAATATATTTCATTAAAATCATCCTCCAAGACCTTACACTCATGAAACTCTATTACTTCTAGAAATTAATGAACCCCCATTAAATTTTTTATCATACAAGAGGTATCTAAAATTGTTTACAAGGGTCCTATAATAAGGAAAATGGTAGAATGATGTTTCTTAACTAATATATAAATTACCTTCATTAAGATATGTTAACTGAAAACCTATAGGGAATCATTAAATTCCTATAGGGCTAACAAAATTTAATAATTTATAAGACTCAGGAAGACTAACTAAAAATGTAGTACTTGGTAAGCCCGAGTGTCGAACCCACATAGATAGAGAATATGTTCTAAATTAATTGGGAAATTGAAATTTCAATTGATTGGTTGTTTTCAATAAAAGATAAATAATAGTAGGATTTATTGGGGTTTTAATCAATGTGGTATACATGCCAGGTTTTGTGTTTTTTAGATTCGTGTGCTAGGGTTTTACTTGAAAGTAAATTTATTCAGTTTTGGTGTCATAATTGGGTCAGTAGGAGTCCGTGATCTGGGTACCCTACCCTAATAATGTGGTTGAACCTTTGGAAAGGTCTTATACTTAGTGAAATCACAAAACTAGTTGACTCAAGACCATGTTTAAAAATAACCATCCTAGCTTGAATAATGTTCATACACAAACTAAGTCGATTAATCAGTGAAAATAAATAAGACTATTCAAATAACAAGTAGTCATGAAATTGAAAAAATATGGATATTGGATTTGATAAATGGTCTTTACAATAATCCAAAACAAGAATAATGAAAATAAAATAATCCCTAAGAACATATACACCTACAATCACACCACCCAACACTAAGTGGACTACTCGCTCATGATGAGAGAAAGCGTCATGGGTACTTGAGGAGGAACGGTAGCGAAGAACAGCTCCAGATTGTCTAGTGGTTGCTCTTGGTGTTGCACTTGATCCCTCAGGTTCAGAGTGTCTTGGAATGAAGGCAAGGGGTCTTATTTATAGGTGAATACTATCCAAACCCGCAACCTGTGTCACCTATATTTTTTTTACGAATATACATGTACATGACGTGTACTTGGGTTACACATCATGTACCCCAGATCTGATTTTCTCTCCTCCATATTTAATTTACATACGCTGCTTTGACTATTTGAATTTCATCACAATGTGTACTAACAGTACACGATGTGTACTTAGCTTTCACACTGTGTATGCTTGTCATTACTTGTCCAATGAATATCTATTTCACTTTATATAGTCATGATGTGTACTCGCAGTATATGACGTGTGTAAAAACCCGGTTATTATTCTTGAGGTACGAGTTTCTTCTTTTCTCTTTTCCTTAAGTGTTTTTGAAAAAATGAGGAAAATGGGAGAAAATCCTAAGTTTGTGACTACACGCCGTGTATAATTCCACACGCTGTGTAATTTGGCCATGTGGAAGGAGTACACAGGACGTGTAGGATGGTCGATGATGATGGGTGTAAAAACCAACTACACGCCGTATAGTGGGTATTTACATGTCGTGTAGTCAGTCGACAGGAAAACAATAAGGCGATGGCCATCTGAGCGACAGTACATGCTGTGTACTCAGGTATTGAACGTCGTGTACTCATGTTGACAGATGAACAGTGCCACGCTAGCGAGAAGCCCCCAAAGGAATAGTTAAAAAATGAAAACTACACGCCATATACCCCATAGTACATGCCGTGTAGTCTGTTTTTTTTCATTTAAAATGGGAAGTAGCCTCCCCTGTTAATAGTGAAGGCTTAGAACTGGAGGAGAGATCGGGAGGATGGCTGAAACTTTGGAGATCACCTGATCGAGCACAGGGAATCTGATTCCGCCTCCGTCGATCTCGTTGGAACCATACGGGTAATCCCTCTCCTCTCCTTGAACCTTTATTTCCAATTATTCCTCTAAAGGAAGTTATTTACGTTTGAACGAGATTTCTTTTACCTCATATCTACGTTGTTCTTGGACGTTTCGAGGAGCATCGTTCATGTATATCGATCAGGGGCGATCGAGGTAGGTGGTCTAGTTCTTATTTCCAATTTCTGTGGTGAATTTGTATACCATTGTGATATGCACCCATGAATGGGGTGTCGTATGGCTGAGGTCTTTCATAATTAAATACCTAGAATTTCATAGGTAGTTAAATGAACATGTATAATTGTTGTTTGGGATCACTGCTTGCATCCAGGACCACCCCTGGGGTGTGTTCCTTTGTTTAGCCATTTGGCCAGGTTACCCGAGGGTATACCATGATTTTAGAATGTCTTAAATTAATTTGAGAGGAATTGTATATAAATTTCTTGTTTATATATTGGGCATGGCCCGATTATTTGTTTAGCCTGAGGGCAGTGTTGTGTTTAGCCTGTGGGCAGTGCTCTATTCAGCCTGAGGGAATTCCGTGCCTGTAGGCAGTAGATTTTGTGCCTGGGGGCGACACCTTGTAAGCTTGTGGGAATTATTCGATATGCCTGTGGGCAGATTCCTGTGGGTTTAGATTCTCTTTACCTGTGGGTAAGGGTTTACATGCCTTAGGAAACTGATTTTTTACTTAGAAATACACTATGGTGTTTTCCTTATATTGAATGATTAAATGAATATTAAAATGGAAAAATAACCGGTTAAGTTAGTTACTTTTGAGTATTGATTAGTTATTGCATTTTATTACTGCACACTATTGTTTCACATTCATACGGACAGTTGGGCATGGGCCTTTGGTGGGTGCCTACTGGGATTTATTTCTCACACCCTGTTTGGGTCATGTCTTCAGCCCAAACAGACTATATTTCTGCAGGTATGGACAAGGGCAAGGGTCCTTATATAGGTACATGAGTGTTGCTGAGGTGTGAGGGAGCATGGGACCGAGCTCAGGCTCGCGATGCTGCCGACTATTTTGTTTTGTTTTTCTATACCTTTACTTTCCATTGTATCATATTGTACTGCTGTATAACATGTTCTGGCTATTTTCATAGAATAGTGACATGCTACATCTTGAAATACATATATATAGGACTGCTGTTTCTTTTACTGCAAGTTGTTCATTTCAGTTATGTATGTTTTACTTCTTCCACTGTTGTTGTATGTTTGTTCTTGTATTCTGCTGCGCTACACATTGATAAATGATGGCATAGTTTCCCCACTATTAGACCTGGGCCCTCACTGCTAGTCGGAAGCCTTTGGCGTTTGTGGAAATGTGCTTGAGGTCACGTGGGGAACCGGGTTCGGGGCATCCGTGGGGTGGTACCCGGAACTGGGACGTTACAAAGTGGTATCAAAGGCTGGTTTTTCTTTTCTTTGACTTACTATTTGGAGCCTTAGCCAGGGATAGGATGGAAATGGTAGTTGGTAATAAGTTGTGCCCGGGATTAGTTAACCCGTGTACAGGGAAAAGCCAATTTACCTCGTGTTGCAATTTTATTGATTTTTCAATTTACAATTGATCTGATTTTCATCGAGGGGTGACACACTTGTTATTGTGTTATTTATATATTATCCATGGGTTATATTTAGTTTCAACCCGATGAGATGAGGGTATGCCATCTCATGCATCATTTAGGCACATGTTAGAAATCACATTCCATGCATAATTCCATGCCATGTAGGTTCATTAGAAGATTCATGTTGTTGTGATAGTTATTGTGCTAGAAAAGCATGCTGTTGTGATAGCTTCTTTGATAAATACATACTATTTGATAGGGTAACGCTGTATGAGGTGTTAAAGAATGAATTCCAAACTTTGGTATTTGAGGAGTATGGACCCTCAATGACCGGACTTTGGTGGATCATTGACTTGTTTACTTGTAGATAACATGTATAAGATTCCAAGATTTTATTCACGGGGAGTATGGGCCCTCACGGATCGGAATTTGGAACTTAAGTGTTGTTTTTTTTGGTATTTTCTGGGTACCGGAGTAGTATCTGAGGCTTACTGTTTGGAAAACCTAGGATACATGCCGTATAGTTCCTCGGACACACACCGTGTGTTCTTCTGTTCGGGAATAAATGGAATTTTTTTTACGTACACGTCCTGTACCCCAAGTACACGCCGTGTAGTCTCTCTCTGTGTCATAGATCGTGTGGGCGGGGACACGAGGTAGGGAATGTTTTGGAAAAAACACTCAATGTACCAGATGTACACACTGTGTGGTATTGACTCGGAGTCCGCCCGTGTAACTAACAACACAGATGGAGGAGACCTTGAGACATACACGCCGTGTCCACTGTAGAACACGCCGTGTAGTGTCGGCAGAGTAGCCGGCCGTGTCACGAACTACACAGGAAGTTTGAAATTAAACCATACATGCCGTGTAGATGTTATACACGTCGTTTAGTCTTGTTCAAGTGAGCCGTGTGGCTTATCCGTGTAGAAGGACTCGGGCAGGGAAGAAAGATTCAGGTACATGCCGTGTATTTAGAAGGCACACCGTGTGTTTGGGGTGTTACACGTCCAGTTTAAGCTGGGGTACACGCCCATGTGAATGGATTGCAAGAACACGCCATGTAGTTTTATACATGCCGTGTAGTCAAGTTTTTAAAATTCTGAAAACTTTCCTTCCCCGTCTCCTTGTTTTCGGTCTTTGATAATCTTGATCTAAGGTGTGACTTTGACCTTGTAGAGTCATGCCTCCAAGATGACCACACGTTGTTCGCCAAGAGAGCAAAAACTATTATACTCTAGAGATTGTAGGCCATGGGCTACCACTGGATACTTTAGTAGAGCCAGATGCGGCGCCAACCGTTATACCGGGCAGAGGCGCAGATGCGCAGTTTTGTGAAGGCTTCATGAGGTTCATGCAGACCTTTCAGGGAGCACTGCCGACTGCCACATCTATGGCCGAGCTGACTCATATCTTCCAGCTGTAGCATCTGCCTACGTTTTCAGGGTATGACGGACCACAGGTTGCGGAGTCTTGACTGGATTCATTGTAGACTATTTTCGATCATCTTGAGACACCTCCAGGGCGGAGGGTCAAGATCGCGACATATATGCTGCGTGATTCCACCAAGAGGTGGTGGGATATTACCACCCAGTCAGAGCATCACAGAGACATGGTGTGTGAATATTTTCAGACAACTTTCTATGAATTCTTCTTCCCAGAGATGCTAAGGGCAGACAGAGCTTGAGAGTTAATGAATTTGTAGCAGGGCACTATGTCGATGATGGATTATTCTGCTCGTTTCACCGAACTTCATCATTTTTCACCCATTCTAGTGGGTTATGAGACGTTGAGGGCTATTCACTTTGAGGATGATCTTAGATATGACATCTGTGCACTGGTGAATGTTTTCAGGTTGCCTACTGTACATGATATTGTGAACCAACAACTGATTACCGAGTGGAATCTATGGGAAGCAAGTGGTGTGGGCCAAGGTGGTTCAGCACCAGTTTCTAGTACTATTTCTACTAGAAAGAGGAAGAGACAGATGGACTTCTCTTATGGTGGCAATACCAGCCAGAAGAATGTTTCAGGTGGCTATGTCATGTGCTACTAGTGTGGTAAGGAGGGGCACAAGAGACCGTAGTGTCTACGTGACCTAGTAGAATGCCGAGCTTGAGGCAGGATGGGTCATGTACAACAATTTTGCAGGGTGTTTCCATCGGTGGCTAGTGAGAGGGGTTTTGTGCAGACTCCACGTGTGGGAGCAGGACCAGAAGCTTCTTACCAGTCAGGAAACTGGAATACGTCAGGGCATGAAGGTAGGGATGGTGGTCATGGTCGTGGTATCCAGACACTAGGATCTTAGAGGAAGTTGGGCGGGACATCTCAGGGTATCCAGGCTGTGTCATAGGGTTGTGGCATTGGGCAGGAATATGCAATGCAATATACTCAACAAGAGCAGGATCCCGGACCTTCTACTGTCAAAGGTACTATTCTAGTAGCTTCTGTCTTATCTTCAGTACTTTTTGATACGGGTGCTATACATAGCTTTGTATCTGTGCCTATTGTGGAGAGCCTTGGGATCTGTGTTTATTATTTTCCTGATGTTATGACACTAGACACTCTGTTGGGGACTATAACGGCTGGTGCACGTCAGTGTAAGGAGTGCCCCATTAAGGTTTGTGGCTGTCACTTCCTTTGGAACCTCTATGTATTGAAGATGATGAGATATGACGTCATTCTCGGGATGGACTGGTTGGTTCCCTTTTGAGCCTTTGTAGACTGCTATCATCACAGAGTGTGTTTCACATCACCAGAGGACAAAGAGTTTCTATACAAAGGCGTGTGGGATGTTTAGGCAAGTCGAGCTGGACCCTAGCATCATGGGCGAGGTGGAGCCACAGCCCAGATTGCGAGTTTATATCTGGATGATCAGGGGACTTGTCAGAAGGACTTACCTCCAATGGTTGATTATTTCAGGGATGTCTTCCCGGATTACTTTTTAGGTCTACCTCCAGAGTGTGAGGTGGATTTCTCTATTGAGCTTGTGCCAGGAGCGACACTAGTATCCATTCCTCCTTATAGGATGGATACACCTGAGTTATAGGAGCTCAAGAGACAGTTATAGGAGTTACATTCAAAGGGTTTTATCTGACCTAATACTTCTCCTTGGGGTTCTCAAGTCCTTTTTGCGAAGAAGGCGGACGATACCCTCATACTATGTGTGGATTATCAGAAGCTGAACCAGTTGACGGTCAAGAACCAATATCCCTTAACAAGGATTGATGACCTTTTTGACTAACTTCAAGTTGAACGAGTGTTCTCGAATATTGACTTGAGATCCAGATATCATCATTTGCGTGTTAGACCATCTGATATACCTCTCACAGCCTTCAGGAGTAGGTATGGTCTATATGAGTACTTGGTTATGCCGTTCAGACTCACAAACGTGCCAGTAGTTTTCATGGATCTGATGAATCATGTGTTCCATCCTTAAATAGATTATTTTGTGGTAGTATTCGTAGACGACATCTTGGTGTACTCTCACACTTGACATGACCATGCCACCCATCTTGAGATCGTTCTGAGTACACTTAGAGAGCATTGGCTATATGCTAAGCTCTCAAAGCTCCACTTTTGGATGGACCAGATTCACTTCCTAGGTCATATCATCTCAGAGGCAGGAGTTGCAGTATACCCAGAGAAGGTGAGATCAGTAGTTTCCTAGGAGAAGCCAAAAATGTGTTTGAGATACAAAGTTTCTTAGGGCTAGCTGGTTACTATAGAAACTTCATCTAGGACTTCTCCCGCTTAGCAGCGCCATTGAAGAGTTTGACTAAGAAGGGTGTGAAGTTCGTTTGGTCAGAAGCTTGCGAGACTGACTTTCAGGAGCTGAAGGGAAAGTTGACATCAGCACCAATCCTGATACTCCTAGAGTAGGGAAAGAGCTATACAGTTTACTATGATGCATCAAGTATTGGGCTGGGGGCTGTGTTGATGCAGGGTGATCGAGTTATTGCGTATGGGTCTCGGCAATTGAGGCCACATGAGAGGAATTACCCGACACATGATCTCGTGTTAGCTGTAGTTGTTCATGCATTACGTTGTTGGATACATTATCTCTTGGGAGAGCAATTTTTGGTTTTCACCAACCACAAAACTCTCAAGTATATCTTTACTCAGTGTGACTTGAATCTGAGGCAGCGAAGGTGGGTTGAATACCTTCAGTCCTTTGATTTTGAGCTTGCCTATACACCTGGTAAGGGTAACGTAGTTGCTGATGCACTAAGCAGGAAGACTCAGATATAGGTAGTGCAGGAGGCAAGTGGTGAGTGGAAGCTTATGGATTTTTTCTCTGAGATTCATTTGGAAGTGCACGATAGTCAGGGGAAAACCTACCTTTCATCTTTAGCTATGACTGCTACCCTCCTGGATAGAGTGAGGATGAGATAGCTATCTGATTTAGAAGGCCTAGTTCTATGGGAGTCGGTGGAAAGTGAGGACCCTCCTCCTGGGTGGACGATAGGCGATGATGAGGTACTGCGTTTCCATGGACGAGTGTGGGTTCTAGGGGATATACACGAGGAGTTGATGTGGGAGTTTCATGCTTCAGCTTGGGCAGTTCATCCCAGATTTAACAAGATGTACCGTGACTTGAGACGTTAGTACTGGTGGTCGGGTATGAAGGGAGAAGTAGCTGGTTTTGTTATGAGATGTTCCACCTGTCAGCAGGTGAAGGCAGAGAATCAAAGTCCATCCATACTGTTACTGTAGTTACCCATTCTAGATTGGGAATGGGATGATGTCGCAATGGAATTCATGACTGGATTGCCAATTTCACCTCGATGCAATGATTCCTTGTGGGTTTTTGTGGACAGACTCATGAAGGTAGCTCACTTTTTTCTGATCAAGGAGACCTTCAGTGTTGAAGAGATCAGAAAGTTGTATATCTGAGAGGTCATACGTCTTCATGGGGTCCCTCATTCTATCGTTTCAGATAGAGATGCCTATTTTATGTCTCGTTTATGGCAGAGTTTTCAGAGGGCACTGTGTACATAGGTGCTTCTGAGCACAACTTACCACCCTCAGACCGATGGCCAGTCAGAGTGTACTATACAGGTGCTTGAAGACATGCTGCGTGCATGCATTCTAGACTTTGGGGGCTCCTGGGAGAAGCATATACCTTTAGTCGAGTTTTCCTATAATAATAGTTTTCAAGCAATTATTGAGATGGAACCTTACGAGGCTTTATATGGTAGGCCATGCCGATCACCTTTGTGTTGGATGGAGGCAGGTGAGGCATCTTTACTGGGACCACATCTCATGCAGGAGACTTCTGAGAAGGTCCAGTTGATTCAGAAGTGAATGACTACTATGTAGTCTTGTCAGAAATCTTATGCTGATCGTCGCAGACAACCCTTGGAGTTCATGGTCAGGGATCAGGTTTTCTTGTGTGTTTCACCGAGGTTGGTACATAGGCAGATTAGGAGACATGGTAAACTTTCACCGAGGTATGTGGGGCCATTTGATATTCTGGAGAGAGTCGGGCCGGTTGCCTATTGGTTGCAGTTACCAAAGAGGTATTGGGCCATGCACGACGTCTTCCATGTATCTCAGTTGCTCCGCTATCATTCAGACCCGTCTCACGCCTTTTATCCAGAGGAGGTTGATCTCAAGATAGATGCATCATTTGTGGAGAAACCGATTCGTATTTTTGATAGGAGCACAAAGGTTCTCTGAGGCTGATCAGTTCCTCTCGTACCGGTGCTGTGGCAGCATGGCCGAGTGTAGGATGAAACCTGGGAGTGGGAGACTGATGTACATGCTTAGTGGACAGAGTTATTCTAAGCGTTATCTTCACCACCCTTGGATGGGAAATTCAGGGACTAATTGCTTTAAAGGGAGAAGTTTGTAAGAACCTGGTTCTTATTCTTGAGGTACGGGTTTCTCCTTTTCTCTTTTCCTTAAGTGTTTTTGAGAAAATGAGGAAAATGGGAGAAAATCCTAAGTTTGTGAATACACACCGTGTACTGTTCCACATGCCGTGTACTTTGGCCGTGTGGAAGGAGTACACAGGTCATGTAGGCCAGTCAACGATGATGGGTGTAAAAACCGACTACATGCCGTGTAGTGGGTATTTACCCGCCGTGTAGTCAGTCGGCAGGCAAACAGTAAGGTGTTGGCCAGCTGAGCGACAGTACACACCGTGTACTCAGGTATTACATGTCGTATACTCTTGTCGACATATGAACAGTGCCATGCTGGCGAGAAGCCACCTAAGGAATAGTTAAAAAATGAAAACTACACGCCGTGTACCCCATAGTAAACACCGTGTAGTCTGTTTTTTTGCTTAAAATGGGTGGTAGCCTCCCCTATTCACAGGGAAGGATTAGAATCAGAGCAGATCTCGAGAGGACGACCAGAACTTTGGAGATCACCCGATCGAGCACTGGGAATCCAATTCTGCCTCCATCAATCTCATTGGAACCGTACAGGTAAGCCCTCTCCTCTCCTTGAAACGTTCTTTCCAATTATTCCTCTAAAGGAAGTTATTTACGTTTGAGCAAGATTTCTTTTACCTTATATCTACATCGTTCTTGGACATTTCGAGGAGTTTCATTCACATATATCGATCATGGGCGATCAAGGTAGGTGGTCTAGTGCTTATTTCCAACTACTGTGGTGAATTTTTGTACCATTGTGATATGCGTCCATGAATGGGGTGTCGTATGGCTGAGGCCTTGCATAATTAAATACCTATAATTGTATAGGTAGTTAAATGAACTTGTATAAGTATTGTTTGGGATCGCTGCTTGGATCCAGGACAACCCTTGGGGTGTGTTCCTCTGTTTATCCATTTGGCCAGGTTACCTGAGGGTATACCATGACTTTAGAATGTCTTAAATTACCTTGAGAGGAATTTTATATAAATTTATTGTTTATATGTTGGGCATAGCCCGATTACTTGTTTATCCTGAGGGCAATGTTTTGTTTAGCTTGTGGGCAGTGATTTATTCAGCCTGAGGGAAACTTCTTTCGTGCTTGTGGGAAGTAGATTCTGTGCCTGGGGGAAACATCTCGTAATCCTGTGGGCATTATTCGATATGCCTGTGGGTAGATTCATGTGGGTTTATATTCTGTTTACCTGAGGGTAAGGGTTTACGTGCCTGAGGACACTGATTGTTTACTTAGAAATACACTGTGGTGTTTTCCTTATATTGAATGATTAAATGAATATTAAAATGGAAAAATAATTGGTTAAGTTATTTACTATTGAGTACTTCTTAGTTATTGCATTTTATTACTGCACACTATTGTTTCACATTCACACGGATAGTTGGGCATGAGCCTTTGGTGGGTGCCTATTGGGATTTATTTCTCACACCCTGTTTGGGTCATGTCTTCGGCCCAAACAGACTATATTTCTACAGGTATGGATAAGGGAAAGGGTTCCTATACAGGTACATGAGTGTTGCTGAGGTGTGGGGGAACATGGGACCAAGCTTAGGCTCGTGATGCTGCCGGCTGTTCTGTTTTTTTATTGTACCTGTACTTTCCATTGTATCGTATTGTACTACTGTGTAACATGTTCTGGATGTTTTCATAGGATAGTGGCATGCTACATCTTGATATACATATATACATGACTGCTGGTTCTTTTACTACAAGTTGTTCATTTTAGTTGTGTATTTTTTACTTCTTCCGCTATTGTTGTATGTTTGTTCTTGTATTCTGCTGCACTACACTTTGATAAATGAGGTCATAGTTTCCCCACTATCAGACCTGGGCCCTCGCTGCTAGTTGACAGCCTCTAGTGTTTAGGGAAATGCGCTTGAGGTCACGTGATGAACTGAGTTCGGGGAACCCATGGAGTGGTACCCAGAAGTGGGATGTTACAACATGTAGTCATTTTTCTTCAGTTTTCCAACTATTCTTTTTCATCAAAAATCTGGTGTCATTCCACTTCTCATCTCTTATATCACGAAGGGTCGTTTGGCTAATATTTCCATCCCTTTTTGTTCCTTTTTCAAATATCAGTCGTAACCTTCCACCAATCATAAAAAAGTAAACACATTCCAAAATTGTAAATATTTATCAATTAAATACAAAATTAAATATACTAAAACACTATAAAATATATGCATGAAATACACTTATGAATCATCTGAATATCTATAACCATATCTCTTTTACAACTTGTTGTATCTGATGAAACTTATAATAAAATACTAGATATAATGACTCTATAACATACAAGGAGAAATTAAAGTACTATAATTAATCCACATAATCAATTAATTGAAAATTAGAATACAGCCACACATAATTGACCACACTAGAATTCTAACCACCAAAAAATCCCAATAATATTATTTTTTGAAAAACAAATTGAAAGAAACAAAAGATAAAATAATAACACATGTTTTTCATATAGTTTATATGGTATACCTACCCCATGGGGTGATTTATTTTCTTTTATTCAGGTAATTGGAATATTATTAATTTTTCTCGAAGTAAAATAAAAAAATGATTCCACTCTGCTAAATTGTAGAGTCTATCTAGTGCAACTAGTGGCCAACACCTTCTAATCTTCATAAGGAGAAGTCTATGAAAATCCAATATCCAAGGTCATATATCCACTTAGTTAAAGACCCCCACCACCTAAAATCCATATTCGTGTATAAAATTCCCACTTCCAAAAACCCCATAAAAAGAAACATACATAGGTTATTCTTGTATCTACACTCCACCTTCATATTATCAAGAGGTAACATCTAATTTACCATCATCTATTTTACTAAATTTTAGTCACCTAAAATCTAGAGATTAGAATAGTTTTTTAGGCTTCTATTCTATCTCCATCCAATATTAGAAGTTATAATACTGATTTGAATCCTTCTGATAGATCTAAAACTTAGCTAGAAAATGATATTCATATTTCTTGAGCCAAATATATGAGAACTTTATTACTGATCTACTATATTTTTCACCTTCATTGGTGGGTGATGATACCACCAATGTAAGGTGGTTTGAGGATGACATGAGACATTCTATATGATCATATTTCAATATCATTCACTTAAAATCCTTACTGGAGGTTATAAATTAGGCTTTGATTATGGAGAAGAACAATATGAAGGGTATATCATCTGGGTAGAATACTTCTTCTACTAGAGATTAGAATGGGTCATTATGAAACTAGAAGTGTAGTTTTTAGGAGCATCGATAGATTGGAGATTGAAAGAGAATCTAGGGAAGGGTTTTTCCATTTCCTCTAAGAGGGAGAGCCTCATTCAAGTGTTTGTAGTGTGGTCACCAGGTATTTATTTGGTCTAATTATGATAAAATTAGAAAGGAGTGTCATTATTATGGGTAAATGGGGTGGATTTAGGGTTAATATGGTATAATACCTCATTTGGATGGTAATAATAGTTTTGGTCAAACTCAGGGTCCTAGAGTAAGTCATGGTGAATAGAAACAGTCTGTAATTTAGAGATCCCCTACTCATTCACATCATGGAGTGGGGCCATGGTAACCAAAGTTAGGTTAAATAACCCCAACATGGTGATGTACCTCAAGGGAGTTAGGAATTAAGAGTTTAGGGATCAGGTTTATTCTAAATTCATGATATCAATACATATCATGTTGCACAAGGTAGGGATCCATCGATAGTTAAAGGTATGATTCTTATGGTATCAACATAATATTTTGTGTTTATCAAAACTGGTCTGTCATACTCATTAATATATTCCCAACTAGTTTGTTTTATTGGGATCGATGTAGAGTATTTGTATTTGTAGGTGTATATTGATATTCCCTTAGGGGTGTGTCCAGAGTCTATTTAGAGGTGTCATGAGCAAACTTTCATGATTAGTGGATATGGTATTCCTTGTTATTTTTTAGTGTTAGATATTCATGGTTTCTATGTGATCCTTAGGATGGATTAGTTGATTTGGTATTGACACACATCAAATATTATAATAAAAAATTATCTCTCACATCCATGGAGTGTGATTGTTATAAATATGTCAATGAGTGGGATTTATAGGAAGGATGTTCAGAACATGGCCACCAGCAGTTGGGTAAATCATGACCCAGTTGGATAGTGTTTCTTTGAGGGATGATAATGTATGCTGAGTGATATTTCTAACTATCTTAGATCAGTTATAAGATATGTTTCTTAAGAATTTATCAAGGTTTCCACCTTTTAGGTAGATCAAGTTTATAATTGAGCTTATGATAGGTATGGATCCCATATCCATTCCACCTTACATGATAGATCCTAAGAGATTATAGAGATAAAGGGTTAGATTGAGGATCTTGATGTGAAGGGGTTTATTTTTTCCATGTGTTGTATGGGGTGATCCTTTTTTTTATTTTCTATAAGAAGGTAGATGAATTTTTTTTATTGTTTGTGGATTAATAGAGTCTAAAATAGGTGATTGTTGAGAACCAATATCCTATTCCTATTATGTATAACCTATTTTATCAACTAAGATGATCCACATGTCTCTCTAAGATGAAATTTAGTTTGGTCTATCACTAGTTTTAAGTGATGCCTTATGATATACCACATACTAATTTTAGGATTTATGAAAATGATGACAATGTTTATGGATTTGATGAATTGGGTCTTATATTTGTATTTGGATTTGTTCATGCTATTATTCATTAATGTTTTTTGGTATATTTTCTAATGTGGGAGAATCATTCTCACTATATGAATATTATTCTGAGCACACTAAAGGAGAATTGGATTTATGAAAATTTCCCAAAGTGTTAGTTCAACTTTATAGAGGTAAGATTCTAAGGGAAGGTGATATTAGAGGTATTCATATTAGTAAACCCTAATATGGCTAAGGTTATGGTTTCTTGAATTTAGCTAAAGAATTTTTCTTAGATCTGTGGTGTAATGGGATTGAAAGGTCACTGCAATTGGTTTATCCAGGACTTATCCCATTTGATAGCACCGATGACGGGACTCGCAAATATGGGCTGAAAATCTTATGAGGGGGTCTTTTAGGAGGTAAAAAAAAGGTTTAATTTTTTTTCCAATCCTATCCTTACTTTATCTAGGAAAGAAGTATAACTTTTATTGTGATGATTTAGGAGTTACGTAGAAATTCCAATATTGTACAGGTGAGTGGTCTCTTATAGGTGGAGATAGTCATGACTACATGAGTAGAACTACCTAATGCATGATCTAGATCTTTAATTGGTGGTGCATGTGCTAATATTTTGGCATCACTACCCATTGGGTGAGCGGTTTGTGGTGTATTCTGACCATAAGATCATGATGTATATATTCTCTTAGCATGAATTGAGCCTTCAATAGAAGAGATGGGCCAAGTAACTATATTATTTCAATATTGAAATGGTGTATACCTCAAGAAAAGATATTTTTTTACTAATAAACTGAGTAGGAATAATTAGACCAAGGAGGTGTTGGTGGAATATAGAAAATTGTGGTGAGGAGTCTATTAATTGAGATTCACCTTGATGTTTTGTAGTTTTAGGGTAGAGTGACCATGAAATATCTGGGTATTATTTTATTACTCCTTGAGAGAGTGAAAAAGGTTCAGTTATCTAACTTGAATTTAATGGTGATGAGGGATAGTATATATTATTGGGAGCTTCCACATGATTATTCCCTCAATTTTTATGAGGTTATTTTATTTTCAGTTTGTGTGGTAATTCCTATGAGCATGTGTGAGGTGTTGATATGAGATTCACATTCCTCAAGATGGGTTATTCATTGAGGTATTTCCAATATGTATCATAATATTTTGTGATAGTACTGGTGGACCAAGATTAATAAGAACATAATAGGGTTCGTTTCATGAATCTTTTCCTATGAGTTGGTAATGGATGAGCACCACTGACCGATAGGTTTTCCATAGTCATTAACCATTGTTTAGTGGAATTTGGTTGATGTGGCTATGGATTCCTTGAATTTTTTTCTAAGTTCATCTCATGAAATTGATGTGGTATGAGTTATTATAGATTGATTAATGAAGGTCATGCATTTCATAATGATCTAGGAGACCTATTCTATCAATGATCTAGGTAGGATATATGTTAGGGATATATTGAATCTACATGGTATGTCACAGAGAATAATTTCTAATATGGATTTATGATTTATATAGAACTTATGGAGAGGGATACAAAAGATACTAGAAACTTAGGTTCATTTGAGAACTTTCTACCATTCTCAGATTAATGTGAAGTCTTAGTATACCATTTGAGTGTTAAAGGACATGTTTTGGGAATGCATCCTTATTTTTTTTAGCTCATGGGAGAACCACCTAGAGATTTATGAGTTTTACTATAATAAGAGTTATCAGGATTTGATTCATATGACACTTTTTAGGTCTTTTTTGGAAGACCATGTTGATTACCTCTATATTGGATAGAAGCCGGGGAGTCAATTATTATTATTCCAAGTCTCATACAAGAGACAATTAATAATATTCAATTAAGCATGAAGTGGTTTTCAACCACTTAGAGTAATAAAATATCATACACCTACTGATGATTCCATCCTTTGGAGTTTGAGGTCAGAGGCTAGGTATTCCTAAAAAAGTTACCTGAGTTGGGGCATAGTCATATTCAAAAATAGGAAAAACTGGAACCTAGGTTTGTGGGGCCATTTGAGGTGGATGAGAGGATTAGTAACATGGAATATCGATTGGAAATTCTTTAAAGATATCATGTTATGCATGGTGTATTCTATGTATCTCAGCTTTAGAGACACCATCCTGACCCCTCTCTTATGATATGGGTTGCCAAGGTTAAGTTGAAACAAGACACATCATTCAAGGAGATACTAATTAAAATAACGGATTAGAGTGAGAATATTATATGTGGGAAAATATTTCATTTGGTAGGGGTAGTGTGGTATCGTGGGTGTATTCTTGAGGATGCTTAGGAGAAGAAGTTAGATATATGGGCATAGTGGCTGAATATTTTCATTAATGAGGCTCAGTAATGATCAATGGTGAAACTCAAGGATGAGATATTATATGGTCGGGAGGTCATAACACCCCATATTTTTATGAGATACAAATTTTATTTCATTTTTTTTCTAATCTTTTGTATTTTATTGTTTTTAGGATATTGGAGCCACCATTAGGGTCTTACGGGTTGGTATTAAGAGTTGGATCTTGGTTTGGGTATAATCTAAATTGAAAGTGGCTATTCATCTCCGCAACACATATGGTAAGAATGCACATGAGTATCATCCCAGGTGGTGAGGTATCCATAAGTGAATCCACAAGACCCAGGTTTAAAACCAGGTAGAGGCATATTTCCGGCATTGTAACAGTACTGTAGTAGGGGCTGTAACAAGAACTATAGTAGTACTGTAGCAGAACCGTACATTGTGTGGGTACTGTAGTAGGACTGTACACTGTACAAGTACTGTAGAAAAACTGTACAATGTACAAGTACTGTAGAAGAACTGTACATTGTGCGGTACTATAGCAGACACTGTAGCAGTTACTATAGTAGGTACTGTTCGGTACTGTAGTAGCTGGAACTATTCACCTTGGGCCACCTGTTTGGGCTTGGAGTCCTTAAGGCTTTTGGGCCACCCAGAACTTCGGGTCAGTAGGGATTTTGGGCCACCTTTAAGGCCTTTAGGACACCTCAAGGCCTTCGGGCCACATGCAGTTGCCCCAAACAGACTACAAAAAAGGAGCAGCCCAGAAGAGGATTCAGAGCAGGTGCACTCACCAGAGCAGAACCAAATGTATTTGTCAGAATGATAGGGTATGGCTATGCCATCGGGACCAGCTTATGCTGTCATGGGAAGCCTAGCCAGATGTCCATGCGAAGGTGGAGAGCTACTATCATTATGCAGATGCTGGGGAGGGGCAGTTCCTTGTAGATAGTCTGGTTGAATTCCCTAAGACCTTCGGGTCATGTAATCTCCTAAGTCTACGGGCCATGTAATCTCTGAGCCTACGGGCCTTGTAAGGGTTCCCCCTCATCCCTTGAATGAGAGGTTATCAAAAATCAATAAAAATGAAGGCCTTTAGTCCATTCGGGCCGGGGGGACATAAGGGAAGTACCATGAAAAGGGCTAGGTAGGGGACATTCATACCTCAATGAAGTGGGTTGTGAGATGGTAGTGGATGGGTAAGAGTAATTTTAGTCCATGTCAGGTTTAATGGTTACTATGAGTTAAGGTTAACACCATAATGAAGGTGGGTTTCACTATACTTATTTTTTATAAGAGTATCTCTTGATCTATATGAGATTAAATTTCTCTACACATTTATGTTCATGCCATAACCTATGTATTGTGTCATGATACCCTCTTTGAGGAGGGATGTGTCATTCCATTATTGAAATAGTGGGTGCCCTAGACCCAACTATGCAGTACTTTTGATTACTATATCATGTATAAAGTTATATATATACATGATATTTTATTACCATTACAGTGTAGATATTTCTGCATCCAATACTTAATGGTAATTTCCAAAGATTAATAGTTGCGTTGAGAGGTTATATAAGATCCCAGGCTATAATGAGAACCTCGAGATACTATGAAATTAATCTTTAATATATGTTCTATGGTCTAGATACATCTTATTGATTAGACATAGTATATGTTTGACTATCAGGTGCTGGGGGCTCATAAGCATTGATACTTATTCTCATGAAATTTTTACTTGGTGATCTCTATTAGTGAGATCATGAGGAAAGACCCGCCAATAAGAACACCACATGTTTTGGGTGTCATTAGTCATCCCTATCTACAGACATGTGTATTGGTCTCATGAATTGAGACCATTACCAATGTGTATCATTTGATTGTGTACTTTGATGAAAGGAAAAAACCATGGTATTGATATTTTGGTGAGGTAGCTTGTGTTGGGTGCATTGTTGGTGGTATGACATTGGTGGAATGGTCAAGAATGGATTTGTTGCTTCCATGTTTAAGAAGTTGTATATCTCAGGCCTGGTTGATCAGGATGGTGTTGCATTCATAAGTCTTTGGCCAAAGTAATAGAAATACAAATTCATCCAGATAGATCAACAAATAATAAATCAATAAAAGGGAGATGACACTAGTGTGCATCCTTCTTTATGATATATTTAATAACAAATAGATTATAGTACAAAATCGGTGTTCATAGGTTGGTTGTCATTGCTATGAAAATCCTTATCTATTTAGGGGTCATGATGGGTTGCTAGAATATACTCTTGGTCTGTGGATTTTATTCACTACTATCGAGATAAGGTCCTAGAGGGTCACACACAACAGTGTATTCAAGAATCCACCCTATTCTGTTGAATAGATTTATTGGACATAATGGGGCCCACCATGGGGTCCGAGTGTTTTCCAAGTTATCGATAACTGATAATTAAATAAATTCATTATTTTTTAGGTTATAAATAATTGGGATTGAATTTATTTAATGTATTTACAAGTTAAGTAAATATGATAAAAATATTAATCAAACAAATATTATTTTAAAATTCAAGGTTCGTTTAAAATTAAGTGGGTTTGTGATTCGAGTTAAATGGATTGGTTTTTATCATGTGGTATATTTTATATATATTACAATTATGTGATAAAATAAGAAATAATATTGAAACAGTTTAGTTTGTCAAAATTATTTATTTAGTGGACGTTGAAATAAACAGGGGCTGGGGAACCCAACCAAGTATTTTGCAACACCACTATAAATAGAGGCGAGGATCTCTCTCAAGGTAACTATTCATTTTTCATGGAAAGAAAAATGAGAGCCTCTCTCTCATATTACTACCTATAGAGAGAAGAAGTTGATCCGTGAGAGTGGATCCAAATCTCCCTCAAGAATCGAAGGGATCTCGATGTGGTGATTGTCAGGATGTCGAAGAAATTATTAGATCATCATACTATCACTTGGAATTTGATGATCGATGTTCCAATGGATTTTTGAAGTGTGTGTGGAAGATCTGGAGGGATACTTATATGGATTATTTAAGCATCAATCACCAGAGACGAGTTGTAATCGAGCATGCCTTCAGATAGGGAATGATATTATTTTCAGTTCAATTTTTTTCTCTTTACAATTTACGTGAGATCTTTAGACCTTACTGGGGCTCAAATCGTCAGTTATGACAAGTTCTGTCTTTCTGTAGATGAAATTTTTTAAAATCCCTGGCCCACCGACTTCCACTGTGGGCCCCATAAACTTTCAATGGCATCAGAGCGATCGCATTGATTTTCTAAGCCTTGAAAATTGGATTTTCATTACAATTAAGTACAGGGTTCAAAAATGGTCTCAACGGTTCAAACCACACATTGATCTGATGCCAAACGACCAAGTTATGACCATTTTAAATTTTCGAATTGGATATAATTTGAGGTTTGATCATGGGTATTAATTTTTATTCATTTCAAAGGACCGATCAAGTTTTAGATCGGTTCACCAGATATAATTAAAAATATATGAAAATTATAAATTTTACAATTTAACTATTTTTCATAATTATTTTATTATTATAATAATATTTATTTTATTATTATTAAATTAAAAATCTATCAATTAGCCTTTGGAAATGGGGAGACCTTGACTCAAAAAGAAAAATTGGGTGCGGAGAAACCCACAAAATACCTTGGGAGAATTAAATTCCTTTTAAAAAATTAATTAAAAAAAATAATTAATGAGAGAAGACTTTAGGATGGAAAAAAAGAAAAATAGGGGGTACACACAGACCCCCTTCTTCTTCCTCAGCACGAGGGCACCTCCCTAGCCACCTAGCCTTCCCCCTAGTCAACCAAACCTTCATCCCTGCCCGGTGCCTCCTCCTGGCTTGGTCCGGCCACAACATCTTTAAGCACGCCATGCCAGCGTCGCGCCCTCCTGACCGTCGCATCCCAACCACTTTCGGACACCACCCTGTCCACCTCCCATCACACCGCAGCAGCACCAGCACTGCCTTCGAAAGTCCCACTAGCTCACTTGGTCGGTACGATGCGTCGACCTCCGACCTCCACCGTCGGACTAGCCTACACCCATCCCACGCCCCTCCTACTCATGGCAGAACCTAGGCTGGACCGCCCTACCTCTTGGCTGCTGCTTCCCCTCACCCTCCACCTGATCATCGTCCACTCAGCCAGCCGCATCCACACCTCCCGTCGCACAACCAGAAACCATTGCGCGCTGACTTGGTGTCATCCTGACCCTACTGGCTTCTGTAGTCATGACACTACCCAGCCGCTGCTGCTCGTGGCCACACCTCCCAAACTCACCGTCGCCTCCGATCTAGACCAAGGAGGTACCCCTTTTGCTCTCAAGTCATTTTTCACAGGAAAAAATTAGTCCCGAAGAGGTCCGAGTGGATCTTCCCAACCTGAAATGGGTTTGGGAAGATCGTCTCGGCCCAGTTTGGCCCTGCACGACCTGGTATGACTATGTGCGGGTTTGGCCCGACCCGTACAGGTCTTGCGGTCGTGTTTTGGGGACCGATCATTTAAATTAATCAAAATGAATTAATTTAATTAATTTGATTTTAGTATCTAAATTAAATTAATTAAAATTAATTTTGGTTAATTATTTTAATACTAGAGATATAAATTAACTTAACTTTATAATAAAATAAAATAAAATTAATTAATTTAATTTTCTCATAAAAATTAAATTAATTAAAGGACTGATAATTAATTAAATTATTTTAATTATTTAATTCATTTAATTTTATTTATAACCCTCGTATTTATTTAATGCAATTTAATTTTATCGCACATTATTTTTAATTGCCAGCTAGTATTCGGAACCGAACCTTGTTTGTCTGTATTTAATTATTTATTTATTTAATTATTTAACTGTGTGTGATGATTGTAATTAATTAAGTATATAGTCTATGCATCATCTTTCTTTTCTATTAAAATGTATAAGGGCATGCACACCCAATTTTACCCAATGTACATTTATATCCCTAGTCCCCATCGCCTGCGCATGAGTATTTTTGTACTTCAGACCAAGATAGTAAACGATGTGGACCCCCCAAGATGAGGTGGTGTACATTTATGAATATAGTGAAAGACGACACGTGGATCCCACCAATATGAGGCGATACTCCAAAATGTGACGTGGACCCCACCAAGACAAGGTGATACTTCAGAAGAGAAGAGAACATACAACATAAGGGCAAGCAACATCAAGAGTCAAGCTTCGACTCAAGTATGATACCCCTAGGTTTTTTAGATGCTCAAGACCAATCAGGTAATTGATTAACTTTTATACATTTATTTATTATTTTATGCATTTTAAAATAGCAGGAAAATACATAAAGTAATAAATAACAAAAATGCATAAAAAAGCGATGTATGTTTTTCTATTAATGTCCAGTTGTGAGCGTGGAAACATAGATGAACAAGATTAATATAAATGAATTACATTCATCAAGAGAAAAAAAACCCTCAAAGTAATATTAAGTCATTACATCCTTCTATAATTCAAATTTGAACAAAACTGGGTGTTTGGGGTGCTGGTCATTCCATAACTGAGGGTGACTCTTACTACCGGTGAGTTCTTATAAGAGTGAAGAGTTGACTTAACTAAAATTTCAACAAATAAATAGTCATAGATAGATTGTTGTAATTTTAGAGGCAAGTGTTAAGTAAATCAAGAAATGATTTTAGAAGCTGGGACTTCACTGAACAGATCAAGGAACCGTGAGTTAATGCGGTTCACCAGCCAAAAGCCTACCTTGAACCCTCTAAGTAGTGGCGTTTCCATAACTTGTAGACTATGAGGGAGGTTCAGGGATTATTGAAACTGAAATAATTAAATGATAGAGTATTCTGATTCTAATACAGAGGGTTCCTAGAATTCAATAAATCAGTGGGAGACATTTAATGATTAAATTAATTAATAATGTCACATTAGATAATCAACATTAAAAGTACTAATATGCTAAAGTTTATTTTGTAAAAATGGAAAGTAATACCAAAATTAAACTGAGATAAATATTGGACAAAGATAATTTCCAAACAAGTATGAAATTCCAAGTGTAGTATAGGTGCTTGTGCCCATTACTACTATAACAGAAATTCAAGGTGCTTGTGTCCCAACCTGTTAAGCCACCTCAGGAAGAGAGAGTGTAAAATTGATTATAGGAGAATCAATAATCAATCATACGATGGTTCTGTTATAATTATATCATCAACATATGATGTTATTTATAGTCAAAACATCATGACAAAAATGATGTTACATGTAGTCTCATCTATAATATGTTTCTAAGGAAAAAGGCTAAGCAAGATTTGAATGTGATGATTACACTCGCTTTGTGTAAATTGAAAGAATGTTCATAATATTTCATGGAATCCCATTTTATGCCTTTTACTCCCAATTAATCTAGTTTCATTTAAGGATAAAAACAAACAATATATATTAAGATCTTCATTACCTTTAAGGTAACATTCAACAAGTAATAAGAATATTAAAGATAGCACCATCTTTTGTTCTTATGGAGAATAAATTGAAATACTAGAAGAAAAGGCCTATGGAAAGTTACACCAAAGAACCTTTGTCATGTCCTTAAAAGAAAATAGGTTGGTTATTTAATTGAAGGTTATTTGTATCACATATAATGAAATAAATTTATGGAAGTTTAAAAACATAATGAACTGAAATACAAGAAGAAAGTACCCGCTTCTCATTCAGGTATATTCATTAATATTAATGATTTTAACATACTTCTTGGGTATTGAATATAATATGACAATAACATATTTGCATTTAAATACAGTAACAAAGTAATTATTGGAACATTATAAGAAGTAAAGTGTCTTCTCCAAGTAGCTGAGAAAGGGTGATTCCTAAGTCAGTGGTGAGAAACACATAACTTTTAATTTCCAATTGAATTATTTTAGTTGAACAAGTTGTTCAGATAACCAAAACAATTATCTCATGTTATAATTTGGTAATAATGATATATTATTCCATGTTTAGTAATGAATGTTGTTTGTGTTATAACATACTCAACAAATAGTTCAGACATACTTGAATCATAGGCAATACATGATGAATATAAAAATGAAAGACTTATCCAATTGTGGCAAGATGATTCTTTGTCAATTAAAACTAAAATTGGATGTCAATAATATACCATGTATGGTATTTAGACTTAGCACAACTAAAAATCTTTGGTATTATTGACATCTTTAGTTTAGAAAAAGAAACCTTTAGAAATAAAGGTACACCACAAAGCTTCTGGGGTTTGTACAACAAAAGAGTATGGACTATTACAAAGGAAAGCTAGAGGTAAAGATACTTCATAATATTCCTTTAAGTAATTAAGGAATGTAATAGTGAAGTATATACATAGTCAGAAGACATGAGTTTCTTCAGATCGACATGTTGAATAATATCTTGACCAAGCATTCATAGATCATGATAATGTAGCATGAAGTAATTTCTAAACGCATGTTACCTTATCTACATCATGATATTGATGTTAATAAGGAGGATATATGATGAGTATTACATATTAACATTGATCAATAGAATTCACCTTGTAGTAATTCCTAAATGCACATTTTATACATCAAATTTATGATTTAAGTAGTATCAATGTTACAACCTACAGTAACTTCCATCATATTTCAAGATGTGATTTGCAAATAACGGCATAAACCCATAACCAATATGAAAACTAAAATGAAAAATGGATATCATAAGAGTAATAGTATGATTAAAATATATTATGTCATAAGACATGTGTTATAGATGCAAAGAGTTTGTTAGGATTTAAACAAACATGCATCAAGTTAAACACGTTGTGCATCTAAGGTAATTATCCTAATAGTTTCTTAGAATATTAAATAAATCCTAAGATAGAAAATATGTAGTCAAGTATTAGACTACATTTCTATATAAGGGTTCGCATATCTATTATAGATAGTGGGATCAATATTGACTTGGGTTTAGTCAATGCTCAAGATGCATAAATGGTTGGCATAAGAACAAGTTACACAAGTACATGTAGAATAGCAATGTTCCAGTGACACATACTACGTAGGAAGGATGAAACCATGGTGATGGTTTTATATTCACCATGGATGGTGATAAATTATTCATTGAGAATAATAAATCCTACAATTAAGAAGTATATGGAATTTAGCGAAGATTGAAAATATCAATTAAAATTTAATAATGGATTCTATGTATCAAATTGAAAAGGGGATTATAAATTGAATACTGCGGTGGGCATTCAAATGAGATTTTACACGGATGGTAAAATCCTGGTACCAATAAGGCTCGATTGGTTATACCAAGTTTTTATGACTAAATCCATTAGAATTTTACTTTTCATAGATAAAATTCTAAGATCATTCTATTGGTCATTGTATGTAAAAATAAACTTTTGTGGAAGGTGTCTATACAACGCAACTAGAAATGGATGATGATGCCATTGGACGCTAATAAGGGTTAAAAGTTACTAAAACTTAGTTCAGGATTAAAGTAAGAAATAAGATATTATTGCATTCATTTATAATGAATCTTTTACTTGTGTCTACCAAAGGTTAGTGGGAGAACCAAAGTTTTCAAGAGAAATATGTTCGGTAACATATGGAAAACAGTTTTTGGTCTAATAGTTAGATAAGACTGGGTTAAAAGTAATTATCCAGTGATTGACTTAAAGTAGCAAGTTATGTTCTAGAGAACTATATCTATCAAAGTAGATCTAATGGTTGCTTGGTCCTATTAAATCATTCATAAAGTGACATTATATTGAAAAATACAAGTTAGAACAATTCATGTTCAGAATTGTTGTCAATGCCACATGGTCTAATCTCTTTAGGTTAACATGTTCAGGACATGGGAAAATATTGAGGTTGTGAATTGAGTTCCATAAGATTCAGATATAGATCAATCATGTATTACATAATATGTACAAGAATTGATATTTCCAGGATATAATTTATTAGAGGATTATATCAATTGTTTCTAGGATAACTGCAAGTGGAGCAGTCAGAACTATCATCTTGTACTTCGACAAGTATAAATGATATGTACCTGGTATATAGAGAAGAAGGTATACTAGTTTTTGTGGGACATAAACTAGTAATCCCTAGATCAATTTGATCTATTATAAGAGTTAGGATAAAGAGATGAGTGAGTCAGGGTCTTAAAAGCCAGTGGTAGCCATATATAAAAATACCGAGTACATTGCAGCTTCTAAGGCAGCTAATAAGTAGTTATCAATCACAATTATTTGTTCTAGTTATTGGAATCACACATAGTAAGTAAAGTATTATCATAATTTAAATTATGATATTCTTACTAGCCAAGATATCAAGTTATGACAATGAAAAAAAGAGATATACTCGGGGATATCATTTCTTGAAATGTTTTACTCAAGGAGATGAGGTCACATACAACAGATATGCCATGTGAAGAAAATGTGGAAGGCCCATTAGTTAAATCCATAACTCTGTAGAAGAATGATCTTTATCATGTGATTTTCTAACAAGTTTTCTTAAGAAAGTTGTCTCTAGTGCAAGTGGGAGTGTTGAAATAGTGGGTGCCCTAGACCCAACTATGAAATACTTTTGATTACAATATCATGTATACAATTATATATATATATATATATGATGTTTTCTTACCATTACAATGTATATATTTTTGTATTATCTGCTTAATGGTAATTTCCAAAGATTAATTGTTATGTAGAGAGGTTATAGAAGATCCCAGGATATAATTAGAACCTCAAGATACTATGATATTAATCTTAAATATATGTTCTATGGTTTAGATACATCTTACTGAATGTACACAGTAGATGTTTGACTATAAGGTGCTAGGGGCTTATAATCATTGAGACTTATTCTCATGAATTTTTCACTTGGTAATCTCTAGTAGTGAGATAATGAGGACAGATCCGCCAATAGAAACACCACATGTTTTGGGTGTCATTGGTCATTCCTATCTACAAACTTGTGTATTGGTCTCATGACTTGAGACCATTACCAAAGTGTTTTAGTTGATTACATACTTTGATGCAAGGTAAAAACCATGGTATTGAAATTGTGGTGAGGTAGCTTGTGTTGGGTGTATCATTAGTGGTATGACATTGGTTGAGTGGTCAAGAAAGGATTTTCCTCTTCTAAGTTTAGGAAGTTATATATCTCAGGCCTGGTTGATCAGGATAGTGCTACCTTCACAAGTCTTTGACCAAAGTAGTAGAAAGGCAAATATATCTGGATAGATCAACAAATAATAAAGCAAGAAAAGGGAGATGACACTAGTGTGCATCCTAATTTATGAGATATTTAATTACAAAGAGAGTATAGTATATAATATGTTTTTGTAGGTTGGTTGTCGTTAAAATTACAATACTTATCTCTTTAGGGGACATAATGGGTTGCTAGAATCCGTTCATTGTATATGAATTTTAATCGAATGAATATTATTTTAATATTCAAGGTTTGTTTAAAATTAAGCAGGATTGCGAGTCTAGTTAAATGGATCAGTTTTTATCACGTAGTATATTTTATATATATTACTAGTATGTGATTAAATAATAAATAATATTGATGTAGTTTAGTTCATAACAATTATTTATTTAGTGGACGTTGAAATAAATGGGGGCCAGAGAACCCAACCAGGTATTTTGCAACACCACTATAAATAGAGGTGGGGCTCTCTCTCCAAGTAACTATTCATTTTTCATA
Source organism: Viscum album (assembly GCA_963277665.1). NCBI lineage: Eukaryota > Viridiplantae > Streptophyta > Magnoliopsida > Santalales > Viscaceae > Viscum > Viscum album. Next base: position 830,993,680 of record OY728157.1, on the reverse strand, counting down.
GAATGAAAAATGAGAGCCTCTCTCTCCTCCTGCTACCTATAGAGAGAAGTAGTTGATCTTAGATCATGGATCAAAATCTCCCTCAAGCATCAAAGGGATCTTGATGTGGTGATCATTGGGATGTTGAAGACATCGTCGGATTGCTGTGCTAGCACCCGGAATTTGACGATAAACATTCCAACCGATTTTTGAAGCACATGTGGATGATCTAGAGGGATCCTTTTATGGATTATTCAAGCATCGATCACCAGTGAAAATCAGCAGTCGAGCACACCTTCAAATCTTGAATGGTATGCTTTTCAGTTTAATTTTGTGCTCTTTAAAATTTACGCGAGATCCTCAGACCTTACCGGGGCTCAATCATAGACGACGACAAGATACATTGTCCCATTGATGATTTTTTTTAAAATCACTAGCCCCCCATCTTCTGTTGTGGGCCCCATAACCTTTCAACCATGACGTGTGAGGACTACACCATGGAGGTCGATTAGTGTGGGAGAATTGCATTATGATGGTGCTAGTTATACCATGAATCTGAGCTAGAAAAGGCAATCCACTATGTGTGGGGGGTTTTTTCATTTTGGAGGCTTGGGGATTGGGTATCATTATCCCACCCTAGAATAGGGCACTGCACCATGACCATATGGTTCATGGTGCAATACATGTTTAGTATAGTTTTTTTATGTTTTATTTTAATTAATTAAAAATTTTAAAAGTTGAACATGTATAAGGGATTATATATTCCTATCAGCTACATCATAATGACATTATATTAACATTTCACTTTTTATTCAAGTTGGGTCTTCTTCATCTAAGTATAGAATCATGGGTCATCTATCTCAAGAGGGTTTCCTGTATATGAATACCTCTCATGTTGCTTATATTCTTGGTTCTGTTCAATGTTTCAACATGAATCATCAATCAAGACCTAATTTGGTGGTTTTTTAGGTTTCCTAATTTCTTACATATGAGGTTATATCAGCCAAATAACTTCTATGAGTTGGACCCTGTAAGTCCTAGGTAAGTGGTCACTTGCTTTCTCAATGGTTTTTAATCAGTTTGTATGCATTGTATGAAATTCAAAAAATGATGTTTTTTTATATATTTTCTAAAACTAATTTAAATTTGTTTTCTTAGTTTTTTATTGTGTAATTGGAAACAAATGAATTTTTAGTGGTTGTGCAAGGTGTGTGTTGACACCATTGGTCACAAATTACCAACTTATTTTTGGAATTGAGTTTAAAAATATAATGTTAGACCAAATATGAGTTCCTATGACTTAGAATCAACCCCCAGTTCATAGTTTAGATCCCCAAATTATTCCTTGGTGAGGATTTTCTTGAGAAATCACTAGTTTAGTGAAAATATGGCCTAGACATGAGACCTTGAGTTGGGTTTTTTCTTGAGTGCATTATCCTTGACGTGTAAGTTAATTTTGAATGTTTTAAATTGATATTAAACGTTGTATTTCTCATTTTAATGGTTTCTTGATATACGGTGGTCACTCATCCACCTTTATTTGACTAGTGGTGGTGCATCATCCACCTTTGGCACATTGGTGGTATCATGTACACTTGAATTGGGTTAGTGATCCATCATTCACTGTGTGGCCATTGGAACAGTGGAACCCCATCCAGTTGGGATTTCATTCTGGTGGTATATTTCCTACTTGATATTTTCAAATTGATGGATCATTTTCCACTTATGAGATTCTTCCTAGTGGTGCATCGCCCACTTGGGGGATTATTTTGGTGGTAAACCATTCAACTTATAGTTTATGAAAGTGTTGAATCAACCACTTGAGATGTGATATTAGTGGTACATTATCCACCTAGAGGGTGGTAATGGTGGTGTATCATCCACCATTGGATGTTATCACAGTGGTGAATCATCCACTGAGAGAATTGAGATGGGGGTATGTTGTATAGATCAAGATTGATATTAGTAGTATGTTTCTCACCTAGAATAGATGTTTTTGTGATATATCATCTACCTATTCTATAAAATAGTGGTTTATAATTCAAATTTTTCTGGATATAGGTGATGTATCATCTTCCTAGGATTAGTGATTCCTTATTCATTAGGTGATTAATTTTTCACTATTGGCATTGGTTTGGTGATAGATCACTCACCAAGATATCCAGTAATGGTGATGGCTCATTCACATAGTGATTCCTAATGGAGATAGCTCATTTAACTTGACTATTATATAAGGAGTTATGTTTCATTCATTCTTGAGGTGTGTGATCAGACTAAGGGTATATCACCCCATTTTGGAACTGGATGAAGTAGGTATTATCTCTCTTGGTTTAATAAAATCACTCCAAGGGGTGATAAGGTAATTATTTTTTTACATTAATAGAATTTCATATAAAGCATGAATCTATATCTATTGAATTTATTGGGGATTCCATTGGTAGTGAACTACTGAGTTATACTCACACCATGCTCAAGAATCCTAGTACCTAAGAAGACTTCAAATTTCATGACCTAGGTAATGGAAAGGGCCTTGTATCTTTTGATGACTAAGCTAGAAAATCTTTGAAAGATCCAAAGGATAGGTTTGATCTTGGACTCAGGACCTGTTATGGATTTGTTTTTTACATTTGAGTATTTTAGACCCAATTGTATATAATATTCCCATAGGGGATTCTGCTTATTCTTATGTGACTTATATGAAATGTACATTTGTTTATACTGATATAGAATATGTTGATGTTTAATAATTTTTTATTATTTAGCTATGATATCTATTATTTATGTTGTTTTTATTAAATTGGATATTTTTTTTCTTCTTCTACGTTTTTATTATTTTCTATACCTGAGGGTATAGTCTACCCACCTGTAATAGACCCTTATCACTTTTCAAAAACATCTAGCATACAGGGAGGCACACTTAAGGTGTGTAGTGATCTAATTTAGTGATGGTGGAGATGAAACAAGTTGGGAAACCTATAGTCATATCATAATAGTTAAGGCATAAGTGAACTAAAACATTACCACTTGTCATCGTTCCCATGACAATAATCAAAAATAAAATAAAATGGAAATAACTTCTTTAATATAACTTTAATTTACTTGAAATTTAAACCATAACCTAATGTAGACCTAATTATGGTATTCAATATTATAATTCACAAATTTTATCTAACTTAAAAATCATCATTTATTCATGAATTTTATACTATCTTCTACCATAAAATGTAGTGGTAGAATATGTTGTTTCATGATCTATGTTTATCATGGTCCCTAAAAATCATCTATACTTTTAGTATCACATGTATCTTTATTTACTAAAAAATATCTTCTCTATCATGATGTAAAGGAATTTAGTTGCATGATAGTCTCCCAGATATCTTTGAATATCTACAAACCATAGTCTTTTCCTCCAATATCTTTAGTCACAATTTGAATTTCAAAACTCTTCTTTAACTACATTATTCTATAAAGTAGTCAAGATTTCAGTGTGGAATTTTAGTGAATCATTGGTTATCTCATTCTTCTAATATTACAGTGTAAAGGGAATCCTCACTCTATAATCTTCACTTGGTTTAATTTTCATCAATGATTTTACTCATATACAACTCCATTATAGAATAGGAATTAGCCTTGTAGTATAGAAAACATCACTTTAGTTCAACCATGTTATTTATATTCCAGGTCATTATGGAATTAATCAAGTGTAGAAGTGTCTTATTTCTAGTATTTTAACTCAATTTAATATTTATAATTACAAAAATCCTTAAATTTACCATTAAAATTAGTATCACTATCAGATCTCTCCACTTGTTCAACATTGAATTTAGCTTCATCATTAGGAAATTTCTTTGATTTATCTATTTCTTTTTCTGATTTCTCATGGATTAAAAACCCTTATTTTTTTTTCTATGAAAAACATAGAGGCTTATTAAATACTTGAGTAGTATTTAGAACTTACTTTATGGCATGATTGTGACCCTAATATTTGATAATGTATTTCACTTTTGAGTATATTGATTCACTAACCAAGGAGATCAAGTTATATAGAGAGTCAAATATCGGACATTATCACTGAAATCTAAAACCACAATAAAAAATACCTATGTGTGTGAAAAGGAACAAAAATACCTAAGCTAAAATTAGAAAATAAAAAGTGAAATAAAAATAATTTGATCTAATCAATCGATCTTTGATCATTAATATTTTCCTTTATTCCCCAAAACAACACCCAAAACATAACCCACCTGTGTGCATTGTTACTTCTCATAGTGGAATTTTTTTATAATTTATATAACTAAAACCAACACTAACTACAAAGTAATATTATAGTGTAAGCATGAGATCAATATCATAAATAAAAAGGGGGTACAATTAAAATTTTTAAACTAATAGTTATATCTTAATAATCTTGATAGGAATGTGAATTTAAAAGTAAATTAAAGTAAACTAAATTAGTTGGTTAACTAAAAAATGATATGGAAATCAACTTAAAATAATAGTTTTTCCATATCTATATCAATCCAAATTCACATAAGAGATCAATAAAATTACTATTTTCAGGATTTTAAGTGTAATTAACATTCATACGATCAATTTACATCAAAACTACTTTAATATATCAATTTTTAATCATTATAAGAATAAAAAAAATTAAAGTTCATTAATTTCCAAACACAGAATAAAAAGAAAAATCCAATTCACCTTCAATAATTAATTAACACTTACATTTTTGGGTTATTTCATTATTAATAATTCTTTTTATTAATTTAATAATGAATAAAATAGAAAAATTCATTCACAACATGATACTATATAACAAGATCAACTCACCTATGAATAATAATTTAAAACATGTTACAGATATCATTTTCCATAGATCAAACCTTCTTATATGAGTTTATAAACTTATATTTGATTGTTAATCAGTTATGGGATATCTATACCCTATAAAAGATACAATATAGCTAAAATAACCAAGAAAGGATTGACTAATAGCGGAAAAGGTAATTAAAATAAGAATAAAAATAAAAATTAATCCAATAATTAAAAAACAAAAAATAAAATAAAATAAAATAAAAATAAATCCCATCCAGCTTTATATATCTTAGCCTCCTCTCTTGACTTATCAACATGGCTCCAGTGACACCTCAGTTGGTAGAAGAGAATCCTTGAACTATAGTATCCCTGAGTTTTAATGATTTATGAATATAGCATTATCCTTTTCTAATAGAGAACAATATATTATATATATATTATTAATTTATATTATTTTTTTTATTCTCATATCTTATCCTTCATTAATGGAATCCTAATTCCACTCAAAATGGTTATTAAAATTCACCAAAAGTCCCCCATTATTCATCCATAAAATATAGGTGATTTTCCATACATATTTGATTTCTTATATCTCTAAAATTTATGTTTCAAATAGTGTCACACTATAATGGACTTTCTCACACCACAACATCCCAAGAAAAAGTGAGATAGAACATTTCCACTAGTCATTGTTCCCATGATGATACCCTAGGAAAAACTAAAATTATCAAAACTTATTCAATACAACTTTAATTGATCTAAAATTTAAACAAAAAACTAACACATCCAAAATGAATTTTCTTAATATTTTAAATAAAAAAATATCCAACTCTAAAGTCATCATTTTTCCATATTTTCCACTATCTACCACCAAATCATAGTTTGAAAACCCATATCCCATCATGATGAATATATCTCATGGTCCCTAAAATTTATACATATTTTAAGAATCAAACAAATCTTTATTTCTTGAAAACTATATACTTTATTATAGTGTGAGTCAAGTGGTTGCATAATAATATATCTAATATTATCAAATCCCCATAAATCACAGTTTTCCTCCATGAAATATTTAGCCATAATTTGAATTAAAAAACTTCTCCTTAATCAAATTTCTCCAATAATGAGTCATGACCGCAGTGTGGAATTTTGGTACTTCACTAGTTAACTCTTTATTCTTAATTTATGGTGTGAATACATGTCTCACAACATAATATTCACTTGGTTAAATTTTCACTTCAGAATTTACTCATATGAATCTCCATTAAAACATGGTGATCAACTTCAGAGTACAAAAAAAATTTCCTCAATCAATCCTAGTTATTTATATAAAATGGAATTGCGACATGAATAAAATGTGTTTTATTATGATTCCTCATTATTTCAAACATTTATTTTTTCTCAAAATAACTATGTGGTAGTGTTATGTATTATGACATTATTTTATTCTATCTTTTCTCAAAATCATACAAACATATCCAGATTCATCATGAAGATTAATCCTTCCATAAATCATCAAAAACACATTAAACTTGGAAATATTTGATCCTATTATCAAAAAAATAACAAGATGAAATTATGTACAAAAATTTGGTTTTCAAGGGCCTAGATTCCTGGTGGCCTCTAGTGGGATTATGTTTATGGGGGAAATTATTAGTGTGATATTATGTCACATGTGTCCTAAATTTATATAAATTAATTTTTATTTGGTGAGTGTTATTATAGTTAGTTATCAGTTTCCTTGATATTAAGGAAATCATGGATATTAATGTGATGTCATTGATGATGCGTGTTTGCTGTGTTTAAATTTTTTAAAACCTTAGATAATGAGGGTTCATATAGAAATTATTTTTCCTGGGATTTGTATCATTTAATGATACTATTTGTGCATGTGGATGTTTTATTTTGTTTTATTACATGTGACTTCTTAGTTTTAATCTCAAATACTTTTTCAGTATAAACTACTTTATAATTTCCTCTGTATTTTGATAATATCTCAATCCATAGTGAACAGTTTTGTGTAAACCTTATATCATTGTATATATGGGTTATTTATCTAAAATTTATTAGTTTATTATAAGTATAAATATAAATTTATAATACTCTAAAAATTCAATGAATTTTCTTCTGCAGTTTTAGAAACTCAATAATTTGTAGTTTTGTAAAGTTAATATATTTAATTCACTGAAAGTTCTAAAGATATCCGATTCCCATGGAATTTGATTTTATAGAAATAGAACATGTTTATATTTATTTTACTATGTTACTTCAATGTATAAAAAGTACGTTTGGATGGTCTTTAAATTATCTAAAGTTCTGCAATGCAGTTTCACAACTATAATTTTTTCAGAACATTGTTGCTTCTTTGTTTTGCCAATTTAGGAGAATTAGAGGTTGATTTTATTTTATTATTGATTATTTGGAAATATAATATGATTTTATAGAAATAATTATTCCTCACCAAAGGATGAATCTACTATTAAGATGAATTAAAAATTAATTGAAGTTTGTTAAAGTTTGCGGTCCAGTTTTTCAGAAGAGTTAAAAGTATGGTTCGACAACCCTACTTTCATAATAGTTTAAAGTATGGTTTAGAAAACCTAATTTCAAAAAAGTGAAAAGTTTGGTTAGGTAACCCTAATTTTATAAAATCTAAAATTATGGTTTTAAAACCCTAATTTCATAATAATTCAAAGTATGGTTCGACAACTCTACTACCAGAAAAACGCAAAGTATGGTTCAACAACCTTAATTTTGTAATAAACTCCATGCTACATTTCTAATGAACCCTATTATAATTTTGTAATGAACCCTATGATCCTTTTTTAAGGAACCCTAAGGTACTTTTGTATTTAACCCTATGATAAATTTGTAATGACCCAGACACTACTTTAATTAATGTATGGTTCATGTAGCCTAATTTCATGTACCCTATTTTCGTGTACCCTACTTTTGTGTACCCTGATTTTGTGTTCCTTACTTTCATGTAACCTACTTTTGTGTACCCTAAATTTTTGTACCCTACTTTAGTGTACTCTAATTTCATGAAACATACTTTTTATACCCTAATTTTATTCTTCCTCTTTGTTCTTTTATTTTGAACATTGATCTGCTGTATATATATATATTAATTATTTTTAGATTTTTTTGTTATGGATAAATTCACATTAAATATAAGGATTAATATTGAAGTCATTTTTATGATTTTGGTGAAATATTTAAATATAAAATGTAATAAATTATTTCAAAATCTTTTTCCAATAAATTCAGAGGATACAAGATTATTTAAATTCAAATATTTTAATTTACTTTCAGTTTGTGCTACTAGTTTTCAGGGACTACTTTGAATTAGTTTAAATAGGTTCTAATGGATTTAAAACTGGAGTTTTAAAATCATTCAATGATATTTTTATTATAGAGATATTATTGGAAGAGTTATTCAAATTATTTTAAATTCTTTTATTTATTATTTATTCTATAGGAATAAAGAGAAAATAGTGCTGTGATTTTTGTGGAGATATTTATGAAGGCTCTTAACTCAATTTATTTTGAATATCCAAAGAAGTGAAGAGATATTTTCTACTAGATATTTATTATCTATCTTTATATATATATATATATATATATATATATATCTGGTAGGAAAAGAAGACACATGATTTAACATATTCAATAATCTATTTTTTTAAAGAGAAAGTGTTGTGAACTTTAAACCTACTGTGAATTTGCAACGTCCTACGATACTCTATTTCATCACCCACAAGATCTCTCAAGATAAAAATTTATTCTATGTTAACTTCTACTACCTTGGCTAGATGATCTAATATAAACCTCAACAACTAGAACCCATGATTTAATTATTTATCTTCTCATTCATCTAGTTCCAAGTCTATAATACCATTTCTCATCTCTCTCACACACTTTCTATTTTTCTATTTATGATTTTACACACAAAAGAATTATTTGTTATTATTTTTCCTCAGGTCGTGACTCTTAGATTCTAAAGACAGGATATAAGGGTTTTAAATCCCAGTATATAAAGTCAGGAATATTTGATTTATGGCTCCCAATGTCTAAAGTTTGGTTGTAAGGATTGTGACTTCCCATACAAAAGTCAGTGTCATGGTTATCCCTCTACTAGAAAAGGATTATGTAATGGGGTTATAATCCCCCCTTAAAAAATTAATTTTCATGCACATGTATCTCTCACCAAGTAGATAGGTATAAGAGTATATTAGGCCCACGTTGGACCAAACTACTATAAAAAATATTATTTTATTTATTTTTTCCGCTAATTAACCTTAATAATTAAACTTGATAATTAATTTAATTAATCCATTCATTTGTTTAATTTTTTTAATTTGGTCTATTCACACCCCTGTAGGCCATCTTCTATTACCCCATCTGACCTAAAAATTGGTATCAGAGGATAACCTTCTTAAAGAATAGTTTAGCTCTATCATTTTATTTTCTCAATTCCAAAATTTTTTATCAGAGTTTGTTCCTTTTAAAATAATCCAATCCATCTATAGAGTATGATTTTTGTTTTATATGTGCTAAAATATTCCTAGAACTCACAGTCTAAGGAAAAGATCTTATAATATGGTAGGAGTGAACCTAAACGATGCTTGGATTCCTCAAAATCCACCTCACTTTGATGGAAATGATTATGGATACTAGAGATCCCGAATAGAGGCATACCTCAACCAGTTGAGCATTGACCACTGTTCTATCATGTCAAAATAGTACACACTTCTTAAAGATGACCCAGATAAAATTACTAGAAATTATGCTACTAAATATGTTTTAAATTATAAAGTTGTTAATATTTTATGTTGTGCTATTAATAGAAGTGTTTTTAGTCATGTGTTTTATTATAAGACAACTCATGAAATTTGGAAGATTCTACAAGTCACTCACCTTGGATCTGACAGATTGATCCAAAACAATCTTGGAATGATCTGTGCTGAGTACCAAGACTTCAGGATGGGTGAATATGAAATAGTAAACCAAATGTTCTATAGATTCACAAGAATTGTGAATGGAATGAATTCACTTGGAGATGTACTGTAAAACCTAGTACTAGTTGAATGAGTCCTACGAGCCTTACCAAAGAAATGGCATGCCAAGAAGGTTGTAATTGATGAAATAAAGAACTTAAAAGAGTACAACCTGGATGAATTTATTGGATCAGTAATCCAATATGAAACTGAACTGAAGAACATAACTATTAAGGAGGCAAAAAAAAAAGAAAATTTGTAGCTTTTAAATATATAAATGTTGTTTCAACTAACTATTATGATTATGATCTACAGGATAGTGAAAAGGGATACATGGCTCAAATTTTAACTACAGTCTACAAAATAATGAAAAATAAAGGATTAAAAAATCAATTTTGAAGAAACCCTCAAAAATAAAAATTTATTGGTGATAAGGAAGGTAGTAAAAATTACAATGCTTTAGATGCAACCTGTTATGAGTGCAAGAAGAAAGGTCATATCAAACCTGATTACGCTAAACTAAAGAATAATATGCTTCAAGTGAACTATATGTAAATGAAAAAGAAACTACTAACTTTTGTTTCATATAATCACTTAATAAGGTAAATAATTCTTCTTTTTATTTTGAATGTTCTGATTCTGAATATGATTTTGAAAACCACAATGTTTTTGAATTATATAAATAAATTTAAAGATTAAGGAAATATATTTTCAAAGATTCTGATTTATATAATAAGATTAAGGAAAATAATTATAAAATTATTTCTAAAAATAAATTAATTTTATAATAAAATGAAAAATTAATAAACACTACTACTACTTTTCATTCCATAGTTTATAAAAATTTAAAAACTGCTAAATATTTGAATGAAAATTTGATAAAGGAATTCGAATGTATTAAAAATATTTTATCTAATTTTATTCAAGGTTGTGAAAAATATCAGGAGATGGTGTCTTTGACTAAAACTAATAGAAATAAATATGGTTTTTGTTATGATAAAATATTAACTCAAATATTTAAAACCCATTCTGTTAAAAGTAAAAATGGTTGTACTTCTACTGTTACTTGTTTTAAATGTGGCATGAAAGGTCACTATGAAAATCACTGTTCACTTGGATTTAAACAATATTTAGGATTTAAAAAAAATGAATATTTCTAACTCCTTATTATCTAGAGTACCTTATAACACTTGTTTAAATTTTTTATGGGTACCTAAATTTTTTATTACTAATCCTATTGGACCCAAAGTAGCTTGGGTACCAAAATTGTCAAGTAATTGATTTTTTAGGAAAAATTACTTGGATTTATCAAGAAGGAAATATGGTACCTATAAATTGGATTATATAGGCATCTTAATAGATACCCATCAAATTTTACCACTTACAACACATGTGATAGAGGAACTATTACTTTTGGAGACGATTCTGAAGGCAAAGTAAAAGGTTTTGGTAAAGTTGGTATTTAAAAATTATACTTTTATTTTTAAAGTTTTATATGTTTATGGTTTAAAACCTAATTTAATGAGTATATCACAATTATGTGATGATGGAATATAATTTAAATATCAAAATGATAAATTTTTAGTTTTTAAATATGATTCTTTATTATTTTATGCTAATAGAAAAGAAAATATTTATACTATTGATTTTGATGAACTAACTATGCAACATGTTAAGTGTTTAAATGATGTATATAATGAAAACATACTTTGGAATTTATGTTTAGGTCATTTTAATTTAAAAATGTTACATAAACTCTCAAAATAGGAGATTATGTTACAACTTCCTTCCTTAAAGAAAGAACATATTCATGTATGTGATTCTTGCATGAAAGGGAAGAAATAAAAATTTTATTTTAGAACTATCAACTAGATAATTACTAATAGAAATTTAAAATTAGTACATCTTGATTTTTTTTGGCCCCACTAAAATTTTCAACCTTGGTGGAAATAAATACACTTTAGTTATTGTTGATGATTATAGTAGATTTACATGGGTATACTTTCTTTCTTAAAAAATGATACTTTATATAGATTTATTATTTTTTAAAATTATTTCAAAATGAAAAAGGTTGTATGATTATTTATATTATTATTTATAAAGGAGGTAAATTTCATAATTTATATTTTGAAAAAATTTGTGAAAATAATGGCTATTTTCATAATTTTTATACTCCTAGAACACCATAGAAAAATGGTGTTGTAGAACAGAAAAATAGAACTCTTATTGAAATGGATCGAACTATGTTAAGTGAATATAATTTGACTAGATATTTTTGGGATGATTCCATTTTTAATAAATTTTATATTTAAAATATAATTCTTATTATACCTTTATTAAAGAAAACTTCTTATGAATTATTTAAAAATAAAAATCCTAAAGTTGGTTACTTTTGAGTTTTTGGTTATAAAGTTTTTATTTTAAATTCAAAGGATAATTTAGATAAATTTTATGCTAAAAGTGATGAAGTTTTTTTTCTTAGTTATTATAATAATAGTAAATATAATATAGTTTATAATAAAATAACTATGGTTATTAAATAATCTATTCATGTTCTGTTTGATGAAAATAATGTTAAAATAAATTCTAATTCTAATGTTATTGATGACGAGTTTAGAGATTTTAATTTTAGTGAAGAAAAACCTTTGGATAAGGATAAATCAATTGAAGGGGAGATTACTCCTTCTCAACCTGATCCAATATTATATAAGATTCATAAGGGTCATACTATTGAAAATGTAATTTTCAATGTTGATTATGGTGTTAAAACTAGAAACTATGTTTTAAACTTTTGTGCCAATTCTGATTTAATTTATTTTTATTTATATTAATTTTAATGATGATTTAAAAGATGAGAACTGGATTGTTTATATTATAAATGAATTTAATCAGTTTGTTAGAAATAATGTTTCGACTTAGTGGTTTTTCTCTAGGATATACAAGTGATTGGAGCTAAGTGGATATTTAGAAACAAGTTGCATGAATCTGAACAGATTGTCAAAAACAAAGATATAATTATTTCACAAGGATAATCTCAAGAATAATGTATAGAATTTGAAGATTCCTTTTCACCTATTTCTAGGTTATAGGATATTAGATTTTTTTTTTGTATTTTTCTTGTTTTTGAAGTTTTAAATTATATCAATTGGATATAAATTGTTCTTTTTTAAATGGTTTTGTAACTAAATAAGTTTACATTTTTAAAGCCCTTGGTATTGAAAATGAAAGATTTAATAACCATGTTTTTAAATTATCTAAAGATTTTTATGGTCTCAAACAATAAACTTGTGCTTGGTATGAAAGAATTTATTTGTTTTTATTAAAAATGGGTTTAATAAAGGAAATATTGACCCTAAATTTTTTATTAAAAGAAATTATGATGATATTTTAATTGTAAAAATTTATGCTGATGATATAGTTTTTGGATCATATAATGAAATAACCTATAATTATTTTTCTACTTTTATTTATTATTAGTTTTACATGATTTTAATGGGAGAATTAAAGTTCTTTCTTGGACTTCAGATATTTCATAAAAAAGATGGAATTTTTCTTAATCAATCTAAATATTCTAAAGATTTAGTAAAATTATTTAGTCTTGATTCATCTAAATCTATGAAAAATTCTATGGGTACTAATTGTAAATTATATGTTGATAAACCAGTAAATCTATTGATATTAAAGTTTATAGAGGCATGATATGTATCTTACTTTACTTGACTATATCTAAACCTGATAGTATGTTTAGTGTTTGTTTATGTGATATATTTCAATATGATCGTAAAGAAATTCATGTTAAAGATATAAAAATAATAATTATATATGTTAAAGGAATTTTTGATTCTAGTTTATTTTATCCAAAATATAACTATTTTGATTTAACATCTTGTTCTGACTCTGATTTTGGAGGATTTAGAATTGTCCAAAAAAGAACATCAGGTATGTGTCATTTTTGGGAAATTTTTTAATTTCCTGGTCATCTAAGAAACAACTATATGTTGATTTATCTACTGTAGAAGTAGAGTATATCCCTTATTCTAGTAGTTGTGATCAAAGTTCATGGATTAAGAAAACCTTATGTAATTTTGGTGTTTATCTTGATAAAATTCTTATTTTTTGTGATAATACACCATCAATTTCTATTTCAAAAAACCCCTTAAATAATTCTAGATAAAAACATATTGATATTAGATTTCATTTTATTCAGGATCATGTTAACAAGGGTGATATTTTTTTAGAATTTATCCCTATTAAAAATTAGCTGATAGATATATTTACTAATCCTTTAGAATATGATCAATTTGAAAAAAATTAAATTTTAACATTGTATGATACAAATTTAATTATTTTATTAATGTATTTGTTTAGGGGGAGTTTATGTTTTCTAATTTTTTTATTTAAAAAAATGGGGAGACAATTGGTTTTAAATTTTTTGGTTTTGTAATCAAACAAAAAGATTGATACTGTTTTCTCATGTGCATGTTTTTTTTGATTACATAACACTTCTTATTTTTAGTCTCAAATACTATTTTTCATTATAAAATACATTCTAATTTTCCTCCGTATTTTGATGATATCTCAATAAAAAGTGAATGGTTTTGTGTGAAACTTATACCATTGGATATATAATATATTTATATATACTTAATTAGTTTTTGAAGAAGTCTGAATGTTCATTTATAGTAATCTAAAACTTCAATGGATTTTCTACTGTAGTTATAGAAACTCTACAATATGTAGTTTTGAAAAGTTACTATGTTTAATTTAATTAAATATATATAGATATCAGATTCACATGAAAATTTATTTTATATAAATACAAAATGTTTATATTAATTTCATTAGTTTACTTATACGTTTAAAATGTTTGTTTGGATAGTATTTAAATTATATGAAGTTAGGAAATGTTGTTTCATAGTTGTAGTTTTTTGAGAATGTTGTTGCTTCTCTTTTTTGATAATTTCAAGATAAGTATAATTAATATTTATTTGATTCTTGATTTTTTATAAATATAATAATAGTTTCTACAAATAAGTATTCTTTACCAAAGTCTGAATATGCTATTAAGAGCCTTTAAAAATTTCATTGAAGTTTGTTAAAGTTTTCTGTCTAGTTTTTTTGAACAGTTCAAATTATAGTTTGAAAACCCTACTTTTAGAAAAATTAAAATTATGGTTTGGAACCATAATTTTAGAACAGTGTAAAGTATTTTTTGGAGACCCTCATTTCAAAATATTTTAAAATATGGTTCAATAACCCTACTTTCAGAACAGTTCAAAGTATGGTTCAGTGACCCTATTTTTAGAATAGTAAAAAGTATGGTTCTACAACCTTACTTTTATAATGAAAACTGTGATACTTTTTTAATGAACCCTATTCTATATTTTTAATGAAACCTATTATACTTTTATAATAAACCCTATGCTACTTTTTTATCGAACCCTATGCTAATTTTGTAACTAACCCTACACTACTTTTATTAAAGTATGGTTCATTTACCCTACTTTTGTGTTCCCTACTTTTATGTACCCTACTTTTGTGTACCCAAATTTCCTGTAACATAATTTTTTGTACCCTAATTTCATATACCCTACTTTCTGTACCCTATTTTTCTTCTTTCACTTTGTGCTTTTATGCTGATCATTGATCTACTACATATATATATGGATTATTTTCATAGGTTTTTCTATGGGATAAATTCACATTAAATCTAAGGATTACAATTGAAAATATTTGATGATTTTGGTGAAATATTTAAATATAAAAATTAATAATTTTTTTCTATTTTTTTTCAATAAATTAAGAGGATACAAGATTATTTAAACTCAAATATTTTAATTTACTTTCAGTTTGTGCTGCTAGTTTCTAGGTTTTGTTTTGACTAATTTTAAACAAGTATTAATGGATTTAAAAGTGTATTTTTAAAATAATTAAATACTATTATTATTATGGAGATATTATTGGAATATTTATTCAAATTATTTTAATTTTTTTAATAAATATTTATTCTACAGAAATAAATAAGCAACAATACTGTTTTTTTGTGGAGATATTTATAAAAGCTCTTGAACCAATTTATTTTTAATAAATAAAGGAAGTGGAGAGATATTTTATACTAGATATTTATTCTCTCTATCTCACTATATGTATATATATCTCTGGAAGGAAAAGAAGACACATGGGTTAACATATTTTATAATCTATTTTTTTAAAGAGAAAGTGCTGTGAACTTTGAACCTACTGTGTATTTGCAACGTCTTGCGACACTCTATTTCATCACCTACATGATCTATAAAGGGATTAATTTATTCTAATTGGACTTATACCTCATTGATTAAATGATCTTATCTAATCCTCAACAACCATTACCTATGATTTAATTATTTATCTTATCATTTTTCTGGTTCTGAGTTTGTAACACTATTTCCCATCTATTACATGCACTTTCTATTTTTCTATTTATGCTTTTACACACAAAGCATTATTTTTTATTCATTTTCTTCGGGCTGTGACTCTTGGATTCTGAATTCAGGATCTTAGGGTTTTGACTCCCTATTTATAAAGTCAGGACTATTCGAGTTGTGACTCCCAGTGTCTAAATTCAAGTTTTAAGGGTTGTGACTCTCCATATAAAAGTTAGTGTCATGGTTATCCCTCCACTAGAAAAGGATTCTGTAATTGGGTTATGATTCCCCCTTAAAAATCAATTTTAGTGCACACATATCTCTCACCAAGTCGATAGGTATAAAAGTAGAGTAAGTCCACATTGGACCTAACTACTATAAAAACATCCTTATTTTTTTTATTTTTTCTGCTACTAATTAACCTTAATAATCATCTTTGATAATTAATTTAGTTAATTAATTAATTTGTTTAATTTTTTTAATCTGGTCTATTCACTCCCTCTAGAACATCTTGCATTACCCTATTTGACCTAACATAGATCACTATACTAAGTATTATTACTCACCCATGCATATGCACTTTTCATTTATACTCTTGTGCTCATTCAAATTAACAAGCACAACTAGGATATGTTCTAAGATATTGGTGACCAACAAAAAAATCATGAATGATATCTTAAAATATACATTTAGTTGATAACACTAGACTCACCTATCTTATGTTTTATATTATATCTCATGTGTTTTTCATGGGTTTATATATTGGATTTTATTTTTGGTTTATCCTTTATGATTTTTTTGAGATGATGTGAATACATGAATGATTACTAATTTTAAATTGATAGTTATTCATTATATAATTGTGTTTATGATTATTCATTTATACCATTGAGGTTTATATTTCATGTTAGCTAGATATAGGTTTAATTTAGAAGAAATTATTACCATTTTTTTCTATATATACCATCATGTTAGTAATTATTCCCTAGTCTGTTGGACACATGCTTGGGGAGTTCACTTATTAAAAGTTTGGGATGTGAAAGGTTGGTATTAGGGAGTTAGGTTATAAAATAGAGTTATATGGTAATTTAAATAAATAGTTCATTAATATAAGGTTTTATTTAGTTATTATAAGAAACATTTAAATAGGCTGTTCTGGTCAATACATTCATATTCAAGGACTCTAATAGACTACTAACTAACTTATATACTCAGAAAATTGGTTATAGGTTACAGCTGGGTTAGATCCTTCATCATATATATTAAGTTCATTTTTATGTGTTTTTTATTTGATTGTTTTTTTGTATATTTTTTATGGGTTTATCTAGTTAGAGACATAACACTATCCACATTATGTTTTATAAGATTAAATTTGGTTGTTTTCTAAAAATGTAACTGGTTGAAGTGGGAGAGATGTTACTATGGAGATAATGATCATTATTTACAGAGACTGGGATGGTATATCTTCTACTAATGATTTTGAGATAGTGGGTTTAAATTGATATAGTTGATGAGATGTTGGGACATAACTCTCATGAAATTTCAGAGATAATTTTTTATATAAATAATCAATTGAGACTCAAATAATAGTTGGTTTATGTAGTGGTTATTTATTTTCATGTGTATATAAAGAGAAATTTTATAATATCCTTTTAATTTCTCTATAAAATAATAATTATTGATTAAATTTTTTAATTTCCAACTCATTTGATATTTTAAATTTCATGGGATTATGTGTGAACTTGAGAGATGGGACTACTGAGATTGCACAAATTAGAGTGTAATTTTGGGTTGATTAGGATATAGTGATTATTTTTTTAGTAATTTAAGAATATTTCAAAAATTTCTCATGAAACATTTTTTATTTTAATAATAGTATATGGTTATGAGATACATACTTTATAAGATAGAATTATTTTTTTTATGAATCATATACTTATATTGATAAACATATATGGTTTTCATGAGAAGATTAGTGATAATCCTTCTGATGAATCATCTGTATGGATACAAGTTACATAAATAGAATAGAATGATGATTTCATATCTTAATTTTGTTTGATATATACCAATGATACATCAAAATAAGATAATATAATTAGGTTATTGAATTGACAGTTAAACTATTATAATATTTTCATTATTGATGTATCAAGTTTCATAAATTAGTATTAAACTCAACTATGACATATAAACTAAGACTTGATATTTCATTATTTATAAATATGGAGTTAGATTAGTGGATTCTAATTATATTCTAGCTCATTATTGAGACCATTGGGTTGTATTAATATATAGTAAAAAATGGTTGGAATATGTAATTATTTTAGTTAAATTAGAGTCGCTCTAGTTTTTACAAGTTTTATTATAGGATTTGGAACGAAACTAATCATTGTTGGTTATTCATATTCTAGAATTAAAACTTCATATATAGCAGTATGTTTCATTGATATAGTCTCAATATTTTCACAACAGTTAGAGGTAGGAGTGTAATTATCATATATAAGACCTCCTTGATAGTAGCATCTATAGTAGTGAATTAACTAAGACACCTTGTGCATGTTATTAAAATCTTGAATAACCAATGTCATTTTTTCTAGGAATTTATTTAAAGGTGAAAATGAATGTAATGGTGGTTGGTAAAATGATTTTTGTTGTTTTTATTTAGGTAAAGGCTAGTGAAGTTGATGTGACCATCTTATAAATGAAGGCAAATAACTATAATGATTTGGGAGTATAGTTACTTGGATTATATAATGTAAATCTGTTAATGACCTAGAACTATTATTAGATTATGGTAATATTTAATATATTGGTGGAAAACCTAGTATTATAAGGTTGTGTCCTGATTTTTGGAAATGAATTCATGGATTTGGGTGAGGGATAAGTGAATGATTAGTATTGGTTTAGATGATAATACATATAGTGAAAAATTCTTACAATGGAATAAATAAGTGGAGATAATATAGTTTATGTAGCTTTTTATGATAATTTCACTAATCTTTATGATATGAAAATGATGCACTCTACAATATTTACTTTCATGAATGTTGGAATTCCAGAGAGTAATGTATGCATTCCTATAGAGATTAGTCCATCAGTTTCACCACTATGATATATTATATCTCTTATGTCACTTAAAATCAATCTCCCTTGACACAAAATAAATAATAAATGAGTAAGGTATTAAGTGATGTATTAAGTATAAATGGATATGATACCAACCCATTATTGATTTAAATTAATGGGTTTTTACTAAAATAAAAGGATGAGTTGACATGAAATGTTGATTTTTTTTGTATTTTTAATTTTTATTTTATCTAAGATAGAGATGTTGTGGTGAGTTTTTATGTTTAAATGTTGATGTAATCAATTTAGAAGTGTTTTCTAAAGAGATTTAGTGCAGTAATATTTTTTTTCAAAAGTTCCTTGAGGTTTCTTTATAAAGGTAATAAAATTAATAATCTTCTCTATAAATTAGTAGAGAAGTTTAATAAGCTATTGCGAAAAGTGTTGTCTATAACTTACACTTTTGTGGAGTGATTGTTTTTGAATATTATGAATATATATTTTTATGATTTAATTTTTTGAGATATAAAATCCTATAATATTTATAATTCAACCTTTTACGTTTTTGGTCTTGCAAGAAAAGTGTTATGGTGATACTTTTTGCACCAAAAATTTATGTGTTCATGAGTATGATTTAGTAGTTAGTGGTCTATTGGTTAGTCCATCCATTTTTATATCATTTGAGGACATGGATCGAAAAAATGTGTGATAGATGATCTTTTATTTCTAAGGTTATATTTTAGGGGGACTAAGTTGATGTTTATTTGAATATGGTACATGATAACCACTTGATGTTTGGGAGTATGAAATTACATCATACATGAATTATTATTCTTTTAATTTATGGGCTTTGGTTTTAAAGTATTACATGTGAGAGGTTATACATTATGGTATGATGATGGATATAAATGAAATGGAATGTGTGTTTTATTTAAAAGTTAGTGGAACGAGAGTGCCAACATAGGATAGTGTCGAGGTATGAATTCTTATTTTACACATGTTATTTTTAAAAACATAATGATTCATTTATAATTTAAATTGAGAAATTAATTTTTAATTAAGTGGTAAATATTTATAATTCCCTATTTAGAATGGTTTCATGTTTGGATGTGTGTTTTTGTAATGAACTGGATTGAGTCAACCCGACCCATCACCTATCCCAGTCTGCCATATGGCCCAAATCGTGTTCCCAATCACTATGGGATAAGGAATAGAACCAAAGTATCATAATTGAAAAAGTTAGAATTATTTCACCCTAAAAGAACCAAATAAACATCACTTGTATTTCACCTAAAATCCCAGCATAACTCATCCATAATTTGGAAGTTTGTTAGAATAAATACATAAGGAAAAAATAAATGAAAACCTATCAAAGTATATGAAATGGAAATAAAACCATGTCCACATACTCTCTAAAACATATAATAAGTTACCAACATTACAAGATCATACATAAGTCTCAAAATAGAACCATGGCCTATTATGATGATACACAACCAAAAATCCAAACTATTAGAGAAGGATCCCCAGAAACTCTACCCGAATCAGCTCTATGTGACCTATGGTTACTACTGATCACACACCAGGAAGGATGAAAATAGTGTTAAGAATAACTGCTATGAGACGTGGTTCCTTTACCTTATCATGTTTTATATATAACCAAGTCTGAGTACACCCAAATGAATATGTAGAGTGATATGAAAAGAAAATTATGATACCACCATAAATATACATAATGATTTTCACTTTTCAAACCATTTTTTCTAGTTTAAAAAAGATATTTGAAGTATTTTTTTTGAAAATAATATTTTATAAGTTCTATGTGTTTTGATAAAATAAATACAAGTTCATTATTTGGAAAAAATAAAAGTAACATAGGTCAAGGGGAACATAATATAACCATCCCACAAAATATGATGAATAATTGGCATGATATAATAACACATCTAAACAATCCCAATATATGTGAAACACGAGAGATATCAGACACATAGGTTTCAATGGTAACTAGGTATTTTCCATGGAACATTGTTTGGACCATGTAATTATATAGAAGTAATATTACCTGGTATCTCTCAACGTCTCATTATAAATGACCCGTAGTTAGTCTACACACTAGGCTAGAGAATCACCCATTCAATCACCCAAACACACAAGGTCACCCATGTGAACCCATAACCAATTCATAACTAATAAATAAATAAGAACATAATAAAACATTCACATAATAAAGAATATAACAATCTCATCTCAAAACTCTTTAACAAACACTATTGAAACCACCTTTTGAAATCAACGTTTTCTTTGAGAAATTTTATCAAGAATTCGACATGCATAAAACTATATCCTTTTGGTTTGTTAATAATTATTAAAAGTGGGAATTTAAGGGGTTTTATTAATGATTGATGTTGGTAGAGTACGTTTTTTGTAAAATATTGATGCCTACCTTGAATCTAATGTAAAACTCATATAAATTCACATAAGATTATAATAAGAGAGAAAGATAAATCATCAATAACCTAAACTATCAATAAAATTTCATCAAAACACATTTTCATCCCTAGTTTTATCCCCCATATAGATCTAGGGTTTTATAACTTGAAGATGATGGAATAATAAGGGAATAAAAGAGAAAGATATTATAAATCTCAAGGAAATAAAGTCTTACCTCAATAAAAGTCACCAAGGTTAAAGGATATCCATCAGGAAACCAAGGATAAAGGAAGGTCTATGCTAAAGGGAAGTTGGGTCATGTGAATGGTAGGAAATGATGAGTAAAGGAAAGTTAAAATAGAGGAGGTAAATTTAGTAAAATTTTATTTTTAATTATCTTGGTCAAGCCACATGGTTTGGATGCATGCTTGAGAAAACTATGCATCAAACATATGTATTTTCTCCCTTTACAAAACATGATACATGGATTATTATAATATTATATATGTTTTGAGAAACTATGCTATAACTATGTAAAATGACACTGATTTTCCCTCTCCCTTTTCATAAGGTTGGGTGCATGGTAATAAGTAACCATTTACCCTGGTCCCTTTCCCCCAAAATACAATGTTTTGACTCTCAACTATAGAAAAACTAAAGAAAAACTAAAATAAAATTAAAACATAAAATAACCACATATCAGTGACCCAATGAGTATCATAATTCTCCCCACAATACCACTCTTTTCCCACAGAAAGTCCTCAAGAGTCTGCATCTAAGAAAAGGTGAGGGAATTGCACCCTCCCTAAGGCCTCTTAATCCCAAGCCTCAGGGATATTCCAAATTTATTTCTAAAGAACATGGACTAATGGTATTAATTTTCTATATAACACTTTATTCTAGAATTCCAAGATACAAATAGGATACTCAACCATAGAAGTGTCATGATCTAAACTCAAATCACACTGATCTATTAATTGAGATGGGTCTAGATGATATATTTCCATTGGGATGGATGAAATACATAATGAATATTTGTTAATTAAGATGATAATTTTAGTTGTAAATCCCCATTCCTGAGACACTCTACGATCTCAAATGGTATAACATATCATGGAATCAACTTTCCCCAATTTCCTAATCGATGATGTCCTGATTGAGGGGACACCTTGAGAAAAACCCAATGACCCATGGTAAATTCAAACAATTGATGATGTGATTATCATAATATTTATAATGACCCTGATCTATCATGGAACTAATTTTGGAAAAATTGAATTTGATTCGTTGTCTCATGGACGATGCTTAGTACCAACAAGGAGATCTCACTTACCTTCATCCCTTAAAGAGGGGACCAAAATGAATATATATAAAAATCATAAAAGGGATCCATATTGATCAAAACCTAGTAACTATTGTTAAAATTAGACCAAAGGAAGATTCTTCTCCTAAGAGTTGCTAAAGTACATCATTCATGCTCAAAAAATATCTTCAAGAATTTGGATGTCTCCCTTAGTCTAACCATATATATGTGGATGATATATCATGTTCTACTTTAGATGAGAACCCAATACCTCATGAAAATATTTCCAAAAATAAGAGGTGAAGCATGGTTATTGATATTATATAATGGATGAAGGCATTCTATAAAGCTTCATGATCTCTTGAACATATAACTTTTTGATTTTTTTCACTTTCTATGACTTCTTAATGGGAAGAAAATGGGCTGATTTCATCAACCAGTTGATAATCATCCATATTTCATTCTTCTAGCTAGGATATTGAGTTAATAATATACGTAAATCTACATAAATCTCATCTCAATGACATACTAAAATATGAAGTGTTTGAAATAAACCAATGGTTATATGATGATCATTTTAATCCTGCTTAAGGTAAGGAACATAGACACAAAATATATAATCAATTTTCTCATCCTAAGCCACCAATATTAGTATCTCATATCATAATTTTTTTGGTTTCCCTGGGATGAACAATACAGCTAGAGTGCGAAGCTCCCAATCAGGATCTAAGTATCAGTGAGAGGGGGAGGGGGTGAATTAGTGATGTATTTTTCTTTTTTATGTTTCCTTCTTTTTGAAACAAACTCCACCTACTATTAAAGAGTTTCTTCTCTGCTGAATGCACACAACCACATGAACACAATATTTACAAGGTTCACTACTCAAAAAGAGTATCTACGTCCTTGGTATGGTATAGAAATAATCCAGTACCACACAATCCACTAGAAAACAATCCTTTGATACGGAATAAATGATTAGGATATTCCCTTACACTCATGTAGCACTTGGAAAACAATCTAAAAGTGTGTGTGAACCTTCTTATCACAAATAGGGAATTATAGTATTTTAGTGCTTCTTTACAATTGAGCAGGTGTATTCATTAAAGTAAAAATCTTCACTTTCTTACTCAGAAGCTAGTAAGAACTGTCTTACACACAACCGAATACGTGAAAAGACCCCAAATATTTTGCGCAACCTTTTAGGTGTCTTGTTCACAAATTTTATTCCAGGCACACAAGATTATAATTTTGTTTTAAAACACCTTTTGTGTGCAACTTAAATTTTTCATGCAACTCTCTTCTTGTGCGCAACTTCTTCATCTTGCGTGCAACTCTATTTTTTCACGCACTCTTCTTTTATTAATATTTTTATGTGACTCAGAGCTCAAAATTTATCTAAGTGTCAAGCATATAAAATGTGATGGGTTCACCTCTTATTTATAGACCCTGTTGACCCTGTGCGCAAAAATCCCCAATGCGTCGCATAAGATCCTAACACACTGCGCAAAACCCCGATTGACGTCACCTTTGGTGTGGAAGTTTCATTCGCGCCAAAATCATCTTTCACTCACTTTTTAAATCTTCCATATGCTTCCTTAATTTTCTATTTTCTGAATTTTGGACCATGAATTATGCATGGTGCAAAAAACACCATTTTACGTCACCTTTGGTGCGCAAGTTTCTTTTGCACCAACCTCTTCTTTCGCACCAATTCTACAATCTTTCGTGCAACCTACTCTTTCATGCAACCTGATATTTTGTGCCAATTCTCTAATATTTCACGTAACCTCCTCATTTTCTCCAATTCTCTAATATTCCACACAACCTTATTTCACGCACTTCTTGACTTTTCCAAAAACACCTTTCTTCATCTCCAAATTTTCAGGCCCTAAAATATGGAAAACATTGGAAAAAAGCTCCACCTTAAACTGTTCTTTTGTACCACCTCTAGATTATCCGTTCCTTTTTCATTACTATCTTCACTGCATCCCATAACCATTCTTTAACTTTCATCATGAAATCCACTATCGTGATATGTATCCTTTGATAGTCCAGCTTTAGCATCGTCAGGGTTTCAATGTGAAGTACTGGAACTTCACTATCTTCCAACAGCATCATTATTTCCAATCAAAAACTTCATATGACCGACATCACCTTTACTCCCCATTTCTTCATAAGGCTTGCATCACAAGTTCGCCAAACTTATGATATTTTTGAAATATAAATCAGTAAAGCATCATCTGATTTTCATGTCCTTTACAAAGTTAATTGATTTATCTTCTTTGACAACAAAAAACAACACTCTGTAACAGAAAAATATTCTTACTTCCTTATCTATCCAACTTGGTCCCAATAGAGTGGTGCCCACCACTCATCACCTATTACACAGAAGCTGAAAGAACCCAAAGCCTATTCCTTAAATGAATTAAACCATCAAGATAGTGAGACCACTCACTAAAGGTCTCCCAACCATCTAATATTCTACTATAATGTTAGTATTCGTTATCTTCCACATTCTCATATTGAATCAAACCCAAAATAAAGAATGTAATTTGTATACTTTTCAAGAATTATCATTCAAATTCCTCCCTCAAATTCAGATTTAATTCAAGGAAAATGATAATTTGGTTTTATTCCTCTTCTAATGCTCTCACTTCCTGAGTTGGAAGTATTCTTCTCAAGGAATTATCCATTGTATTTACCTTACTTAGGGTATAAACCTCATTGAAATCAAAATTCTACAGGTATTCCACTCATCATATATACATATCTCAAATTTATATATCACTATGTGAAAATATATTTCATAATTTTATGATCAGAGTATATATTTAATTTCTTCATGAAGAGGTAGTGATGAGACATGTTCAAGGAACACATCACTATCTACAACTCCCAGTCATGGGTGAGGTAATTATTTTCATGGTGAATTAGTTAGTGATGGCCATATGACACAACATGATCCTCCCACATCAACACACACCCAACCCTATACTTTAAGCATCACAATGAACTATATATCCCATTCCTGGATCATGTAGAATTGGAATTAAAGATAATTTCAATTGATATTTTAGATCCTAAAATGTCCACAAAAATATATCATCCCATTTAAATTCCACACTCTTTATGGGAAAGGTTATCAAGAGATATGATGTCTCTAAGAAGTCCTAAAAAAGGGTATGTAAGATCATTACAAACCCAAGAAGCTTCTAATTTCAAATATGTCCTAGGGTCTCTCCCAAGATATCATAGCTAGAATATTCTCCAAGTCCATGGGTATAACCCTCTCATAAATCATATGACCCAATAATCTGAACTCCTAAATCCAAAAATATAATTTATAAAAATTAGCGTAATGGAAATGGTCTCTTAAAGTTCCCAACACATTTCTAAGATGATCCTTATGAAACTCCCTCATCTAAAAAACCAAGATATCATCCATAAATACAATAACAAAGGCATAATGATATTAGTGGAATATTTGGTTCATTATGTCTATAAATATATAAGAATAATTAATGAGTCTAAATGTAATGAAGAGGTACTCAAAATGAATATATCTGGTCTAGAAGTTGGTTTTAGGGATATCAGCGTCCCTCACCCTTAAGTGGTGATATTATGATCTTAGTTCAATTTTAGAAAACCATCTCACTCGCCTAAGATTATGAAATAGATAATTAATATGAGGAAAATGATACATATTATTAAATTTAATTACATTAATCTTATAGTAATCAACACAAATATTGATATTTCCATCATCATTATCAGTTAAAAGGATCTGTTATGCCCATTAATATACACTGGGTTGAATAAAACCCTTCCCCTTGAGATATTCTAGTTGAAACTTTAACTCATTCAACATATATGGTTCCATATGATATGATGGAAATGAAATAGGTCTCTTAATAGGGAGTAAGTCAATAGATAACTCCAACTTTTTCTAAGGAAAACCCCCAGAAAAATAATTATAAAACACATTTGGATACCTATCCAACACCAATGAAAGTCATCCAATAAATATCTGGTCAACAACATCAATAAATAAATTTAAATATCTCACATGATAGAGATAAAACAATAGGGATAATAGGTCCTACCCTACCTGATCTTTGGCCTTACTCACTATTGGCATTAAATTCCGCTTGAGGCCATAGACTGGTTTATTTGAGAGACCCAATGGAATATTTTGACTTATTGGATGATTCTGATAATCCCAAGGGTTTTACACACAAGTTTGGTTCATGTGTGAAAGGAAAAAGCTTCATGCAAGCCTATTTCATAAAAAATAAGATGTTATATAGTATTCTTGTGCTCAGACCTCCAAAATAGAAATGTTAGATGTATAGAAGAAACTGAGTCAGCATGCTAGAGATCTAACCCACCCATAAAGGTCTTTCATTCCCAATGTGACATCAAATTAACACTTCTGAACCGACCTCCTTATGTGGAACTACCAATATTTTCACCTATATATAGAGGGGTATCCCATCCCTTAAGGGTAACACTCCAGAAGTCGAACCATCACTCTTGTGCGCATAAGATGACCCCTTCCACGGCTACATTAAAGTAATTATTTCAAGGTACTGGATCTTGTACGATAGGTCTACCTTAGGGTGGGCCCACTTGGGCTTGAACCTATCCCATTTCAATTTTTCCCAAGTCAAGTGCATGCAAAATATCCCTCTTGCATGCAAGACTTACCCTTGTGCAGTACATATTGCGCTCAAGACCCCTTCCCTTTGCGTACTAGACTCCAATCTTACTTGCATCCATTGATTTTGCATGCAAGACTTCAATATTTTGTGCAACCCTTCCTATGTACTCCATGAGTTGTCCTTATTCCAAGGCAGTATGTTTCAGCTACGACTGAATGCATCATTCCTATCTTGCACGCACCTCCTTCGTGCGGCTCTCTAGGCTTGTGGGCAGTGATTTCTTGGTCCCTTGAGTGGTACTCTATGTTTCATTGCCCTACATCATGATTCTCTACATAGGTACACTAATTACTATTGATTATTCTCATAACCATGGTAATGTGATCCCCTTAACTGAATACTCCACCACCTCACTCCTATCAATAATTTCTTGTGACTTCCCTTCCCAAGGTATGGGTTAGTACAAGTTATGTAAGTCCAGGGGATGGAAAGTGGGTCCTCATCATATGAGTTATAGGAAGTTAAAATTACAAGAACCCTATTCCCCAACACATGATGTTAAACTATGAGTTTTTTCATGCATGGAAATCCTGGGTGGAATCAAAAGAGAATGAGAGTTAGCACTCTCCCACTCCTCTCTCCCTTTGTGCGTTGTCCCCATGTGTGCCACGAGAAGTCTTCACGTAATCCCCATCACACTATGATAGGGTGTTCCCTGTAAAAGGGTAATATCCTCCTTGTACATATGGACACCCTCCCCAATATTCCCTACTAGAGTAAGTCCCAATCTCCTCCTTTCCTGGATGCTAACCATGTGTAATCCCCACACCATCCTATGTGGGCACACCTTTAACGACATGTCCGTTTGGTCTACTTCTATCTCTTGTTTCTCACACCGAGCATGAATCACATGGTATTAGAGTTTAATAGTGACCATGACATTATTTCTAGGTCTTTAACCATGTGTAATCCCCATGCCCCCATTTCCGAACTATGAGGACTTTGATCCATGTCTTCTAAACAAGGTATGTAGGAATCCTTGTTGAGGTACAAACCTGACAACTCATCTACTCTGATTGTTTCACAATGATTCACCTTTTTCCCACATGACATTAAACTACATCCTCCTGAACTACATGGAATTTAATCCCTATCTTCTAAACATGGTATGTATAGCATCCCGTCTTTTTATAACATAACTTTTCATTCCATTACATGGAACTGAGGATCTTTAAGGTTTAGTGTCTTGGAAACAAGGAACATAAAACATGAAACAAAAAAAAACATTCTTCTTAAACACTTGAAAGGATTATCCTCATGTTCACCCTAGGCTCATTACTGCATCTCATAACCTGGGGACATACATCAAAAGGAAGGGTGAGCAGAAGGCCCAGCAAGGGAAACAAGTGAAACATTTTACATATGAACTTGATATACATCAATAAAGTCATGAAAAGGACTTTAATGCATGAAAATGAAATCATGAGGCATATCATAATAAAAATAACATTTTTCATAACTTGAAGATGTGGCTGCAACATTTAATATTGACAATCGTTTCGTTTCACCAAGGTCCATCCCCAAGGTGTCGTTAAAAATTACCAAGGTTATTCACCAAGGCATCGTTAAAATTGTAATCTCTAGTGGTTACATCATTACCCAATGCATTGGAGCGGTATCAGGGCGCACCCTTAAATTTACCTTTATTATCATGTGAGCCACATATATCATCATTAAAAATTTCATAAATAACCCACATAGCATAAAATAAATGGGTTTCATTTCATAATCATAACGTTTTAAAAACTGCTTTAAAGACATGATCTTTACGTCACTTTAAACCCACGGAAAGGGAAAGCGGGTCTCATGTATGTAAATCCCAGAATTTAAAATGGAAAATTTTGATATATATGTGAATACCCTTGTATAAATAAGATCTTTGAGTATTCACTTTATAACATAAAATAATTTTTGAGAAAAGAAGAGGCATTTTGAGGGGAAAATTCTGCAGCATAACGGCTAAGTTTCGGGGTTTTAGAAAACATTGAAATGAGAGGGGACATGGGTCACCCACTCATAAATGATCCATAAAATAGTAGGGTGAAGGAATAAGAAGGACATATGGACATGGTAATGAAATTTTAGGGACATACCATTTGAAATGAAAAACATGGAAGAAAAAAAAAGTTTAGATTTCTCTTATGAAAATTCGGCAGCCTTACGGCGTCACTTAACTTCAAAAGAAAATGATTTGACAAGATCAAATAGGGTCCCTCATCATATGATAATAAGAGATCAGTATGATGGATATATAGATAATTCCCCAACATAACAAAAAGGAACTTGAAATAATTGACATGAAAGTAGAACTTCAAAACGAGAAGGGTGAAGAACCACTTAAAAATTCGGCAGCCTAACGGCGCCACTTAAAACTTCAAAATACTGAATTGAAGCGATCAAATGGGGTCTCTCATCATATGAAAATAAGAGTCCAGTATGATAGATATAGAGATCATGCCCCAATATAACAAAAAGGAACTTGAAATAATTGACATGAAAGTAGAACTTCAAAACGAGAAGGGTGAAGAACCACTTAAAAATTCAGCAGCCTAACGGCGCCACTTAAAACTTCAAAATACTGAATTGAAGCGATCAAATAGGGTCTCTCATCATATGAACATAAGAGTCCAGTATGATAGATATAGAGATCATACCCCAATATAACAAAAAGGAACTTGAAATAATTGACATGAAAGTAGAACTTCAAAACGAGAAGGGTGAAGAACCACTTAAAAATTCGGCAGCCTAACGGCGCCACTTAAAACTTCAAAATACTGAATTGAAGCGATCAAATGGGGTCTCTCATCATATGAACATAAGAGTCCAGTATGATAAATTTAGAGATCATACCCCAACATAATAAAAAGGAACATGAAAGACTTGAATGAAAATAGAACTTGAAAACGAGGAAGGTGAAAGAATCCCTTAAAAATTCGGCAGCCTAACGGCGCCACTTAAACATTCTTAAAACGAATTGATGAGAGCAAGGGAGGTCTCTCATCATATGAACATGAAATAGGCAGTAGGATGAATATAAAATAACATCCTCCAACATAAGAACATGGAGTATAAAAGAAATGACATAAAAGAGATTACTTGAAAAGAAAGAGAGAGGTCAGATCCCTTACCTTAAAATGTAACTCTTAAACCTCAAAGGTTGGGACCTTGAGGGCTTGGGGGCACCTTGGGAGGACTCCTTGGTAGGTAATGAGACCAGAAATTCGTTGGGAATGAGTGGGGAGTTGAATGGATTAGAGGAGGGCTTGGTATTTATAGGGAAAGTGAGGGGACAAGGCATTAATGACCAAGGGACACCTCACATGTGCTTTTCTCAAACCCATGTGCTCTCCCTTGGCATTTATCATGGAGTTAGGCCACATGGGGCCCCCAAAACAATAATTAATCACCCTTGGCCGGCCAAACCTTAAAAAAACTCATGACATCATCATGACACAGTTATGATGTCATTAAACATACCGAAACCCTAAAACTGTATTTTTACTATTCACTGAAAATTCAACTTTCTCAGAAAAATCCCAAAATTTCATATTAACCAAATATCAATGCTCTAATTTCAAAAATGAAATCCATTTTATAAAAATAATTTTCTAAATATTTTTAATTTAATTTTTAAATAAAAACACTATTCATCGAAAATTCATTTTTTCAGAAAAAACCCCAAAAATTACCATAACATAATATCGATGCTCTGAGTTCAAAAATAAAGTCATTTTTATAAAAATAATTTTCTAATTATTTTTAATTAAATTTTTAATTAAAAAACACTATTCAACCGAAAAAACTAATACTTGAATAATAATTAATGAAACCGTTATTTAACTATTTTGTTGAATCACATTACTTAATCAAGGTGCCTAGATTATTTTAAAACTTTCTTTAAGTGAGATTACTAATCCATTTGGTCATATTACTAATCCTAATCATAAAATCACTATTCATAATTTACTATTCATCGCAAATCAAGTTGATCTTATTAGACTCCAAATTTCGTACTGAACATAATTGTAGAAGACCATTTTTCGAAAATCATTACACATTTTATGTTATTTAAGGTTTACATAAACATTTTTTTTTCAAAATATTCTTTTGAAAATTCATCAAAAATATGCATATTATTTTTATCCAGTCATTTGAAAATTCATAAACTTCATCATAAGCAGAAATCCCAATTTTTATTTAAAACAAGGATTACACAAGGCAGTTACGGTCTCGTTACATAGCCCCTTATAATACCAGAATAGGACCTAAGAGTAAGGTGTGCTAGGGTGATAGAATCTTGGGGCGGCTCGGTCAACATTGCCCGAGTAGTAATTTCTATCAGTTTGAACTTCTCGCGAAGGCGATTCCGTTCTAGCTTCATATGATGAAGTTCGGCTTGGGTTTGGTCCAGAGCAAAGGCCAATGGTGCTACCTCCTTCCCAAGCTCTGTTAGATGGGCTTCGATCGGTCCATGACTACTAGGTGAGGCCATCAAATCTTCTTTCTATAATAATCAACCAAGATTACTTATATATAGAGACAATAATCAAAACATTTTGTTCATAGCGGTCATATTGACCGATGGTCATATAACAGTCAAAACCAATGGTCTCATTCTAATTATAATCATGTTTATCAAATAAAACATTTGTTGAGTAATAAAAATAACGCATAAAATTAGGAAACAATATTTATTTAAAATTTCGGGTCGTTACAATCTTCCCCCCTTAAGAAATTGCGTCCTCGCAATTTTTTTAAAAATTGGGTTTTGAAATTTCATTGAAAGTCCCACATCGGAAAAGGGGTCAGTAAAACTATTACTTTAAAAGAAAGAAAGGGAAGTACAAAGGTCACCCGAGTTAACCCACACTAGGGTTCCATGTAGGAAAACATGGACATGGAGGAAAAAACAAAGGGTCAAGTTCTGAGGGAGAGTGATAGAGAACATGATTAGGAGAAAGTTAACCATGAGAAAATCCCAAACTTATGATGTGTGTAAACGGTCTTTGATTACCTAGTAGGAAATGTAAACCAACAACATTTTTGTTTTATGTTTCTTTTCATAATTTTGAGGATTTCATTTACTATATAGAACAAAAACATAAGAAAATATACCTACCTTCAAGTAGAGTTTCATCCTTTAACAAGTCCCTACCAACACTAATCTTTTCTCCAAATGATGAGAATTCAAAAACACTTGGTCTCATAAAAGCACACGAATCATCTTCTATAGAATCACATAATCTACAAAAGATTAACTATCTATTTCTTCTATCTTTAAACATTATCCCAAAAATAGAAAGGTTAAGGTAAAACAACTCTTCAAAAAGAAAGAATCCCATAGGAATGGAAACTACTTTTAAATCATCAAAGTTCCATGGTACTACCCAAAGTTCATCATAGACCATTCCATAAATAACGGTCCTTAAAATTCCTCAAAACAAACCAAACTAATATTGAAACCCAAATACAATAAGGATTTGATAACATAGTCTTCCAGAACAACTTCATTGTTCATCTCCAGACAACATCAACCACTCCTAACATCTTATAAAAAGTAGCTAACCTAAACATATTTTACCCAAGATAGGTTAGTCATTCCCTTAAGTAACCTAAATTACTATAAGTTCACCTTAAATTCATCGATTCTTCAAAATATAAGTCAACCTTACTCCTCAATGAAAATACCGTAGTAATCTATTTACCTCGATCAAATATGGTTCCCAAAATAATGAATGTCTTCCAAAATAATAATCATATTTTAATCCCCTAATCATCTCTGTCATATTAATACGAAAATTGTCGCATTTCCTATCACATTGGTTGTCGGAACATGTTCTTCCATTTCCCACCATTAACTAAGGAGAGAAGCATAATTAGGGGCTTAAGTACTTAGCTAATAATCATGAAAAGGAACTGAAAGCATATAAGGATAACTTGTATATGAAAGGTATACCCTAACTTGTGATCTCCTAGGTTCCCATCTAGGTTACGAATGATCATATATTCTTATGTGAACCTTTATTTTATTTTATCTTTGTTCCTTTAACAATGGTTCATACCAAGCTTATGAATTTACCAAAGCATATCCCCCGGGAGTGTCGTAACCAAGAGTGCAACAAGGCCCGTTGTCGTGTACCAGTTCCCGTTCGATTCTAGCTCAAAGCGGTGTTTTCGGGTTTTACCCCTATGTACATCTGTGCCAGAGCCACCTCTACCTGCTCGTATCCAGACAGGGATGTATTTGCTTGGCAACCCCTTACTCAATACTCACCAAAATACCAGGAAGATTTCCTATATTAAACTTTTCTATAGGGTTCCTCCTAGAGTTTTCATATCCTAATTTCCACAAATAACTAAACCATCCTTTGATACCAACTATAGCATCCCGTCTTTTTATAACATAACTTTTCATTCCATTACATGGAACTGAGGATCTTTAAGGTTTAGTGTCTTGGAAACAAGGAACATAAAACATGAAACAAAAAAAAACATTCTTCTTAAACACTTGAAAGGCTTCTCCTCATGTTCACCCTAGGCTCATTACTGCATTTCATAACCTGGGGACATACATCAAAAGGAAGGGTGAGCAGAAGGCCCAGCAAGGGAAACAAGTGAAACATTTTACATATGAACTTGATATACATCAATAAAGTCATGAAAATGACTTTAATGCATGAAAATGAAATCATGAGGCATATCATAATAAAAATAACATTTTTCATAACTTGAAGATGTGGCTGCAACATTTAATATTGACAATCGTTTCGTTTCACCAAGGTCCATCCCCAAGGTGTCGTTAAAAATTACCAAGGTTATTCACCAAGGCATCGTTAAAATTGTAATCTCTAGTGGTTACATCATTACCCAATGCATTGGAGCGCTATCAGGGCGCACCCTTAAATTTGCCTTTATTATCATGTGAGCCACATATATCATCATCAAACATTTCATAAATAACCCACATAGCATAAAATAAATGGGTTTCATTTCATAATCATAACGTTTTAAAAACTGCTTTAAAGACATGATCTTTACGTCACTTTAAACCCACAGAAAGGGAAAGCGGGTCTCATGTATGTAAATCCCAGAATTTAAAATGGAACATTTTGATATATATGTGAATAACCTTGTATAAATAAGAGCTTTGAGTATTCACTTTATAACATAAAATAATTTTTGAGAAAAGAGAGAGGCATTTTGAGGGGAAAATTCTGCAGCATAACGGCTAAGTTTCGGGGTTTTAGAAAACATTGAAATGAGAGGGGACATGGGTCACCCACTCATAAATGATCCATAAAACAGTAGGGTTAAGGAATAAGAAGTACATATGGACATGGTAATGAAATTTTAGGGACATACCATTTGAAATGAAAAACATGGAAGAAAAAAAAAGTTTAGATTTCTCTTATGAAAATTCGGCAGCCTTACGGCGTCACTTAACTTCAAAAGAAAATGATTTGACAAGATAAAATAGGGTCCCTCATCATATGATA
This sequence comes from Viscum album, assembly GCA_963277665.1. Lineage (NCBI taxonomy): Eukaryota > Viridiplantae > Streptophyta > Magnoliopsida > Santalales > Viscaceae > Viscum > Viscum album. The sequence goes on along the minus strand of OY728157.1, from coordinate 830,958,460 downwards.
ATAAGAGATCAGTATGATGGATATATAGATAATTCCCCAACATAACAAAAAGGAACTTGAAAGAATTGACATGAAAGTAGAACTTCAAAACGAGAAGGGTGAAGAACCACTTAAAAATTCGGCAGCCTAACGACGCCACTTAAAACTTCAAAATACTGAATTGAAGCGATCAAATGGGGTCTCTCATCATATGAAAATAAGAGTCCAGTATGATAGATATAGAGATAATACCCCAATATAACAAAAAGGAACTTGAAATAATTGACATGAAAGTAGAACTTCAAAACGAGAAGGGTGAAGAACCACTTAAAAATTCAGCAGCCTAACGACGCCACTTAAAACTTCAAAATACTGAATTGAAGCGATCAAATGGGGTCTCTCATCATATGAACATAAGAGTCCAGTATGATAGATATAGAGATCATACCCCAATATAACAAAAAGGAACTTGAAATAATTGACATGAAAGTAGAACTTCAAAACGAGAAGGGTGAAGAACCACTTAAAAATTCGGCAGCCTAACGGCGCCACTTAAAACTTCAAAATACTGAATTGAAGCAATCAAATGGGGTCTCTCATCATATGAACATAAGAGTCCAGTATGATAAATTTATAGATCATACCCCAACATAATAAAAAGGAACATGAAAGACTTGAATGAAAATAGAACTTGAAAACGAGGAAGGTGAAAGAATCCCTTAAAAATTCGGCAGCCTAACGACGCCACTTAAACATTCTTAAAACGAATTGATGAGAGCAAGGGGGGTCTCTCATCATATGAACATGAAATAGGCAGTAGGATGAATATAAAATAACATCCTCCAACATAAGAACATGGAGTATAAAAGAAATGACATAAAAGAGATTACTTGAAAAGAAAGAGAGAGGTCGGATCCCTTACCTTAAAATGTAACTCTTAAACCTCAAAGTTTGGGACCTTGAGGGCTTGGGGGAACCTTGGGAGGACTCCTTGGGAGGTAAGGAGACCAGAAATTTGTTGGGAATGAGTGGGGAGTTGAATGGATGAGAGGAGGGCTTGGTATTTATAGGGAAAGTGAGGGGACAAGGCATTAATGACCAAGGGACACCTCACATGTGCTTTTCTCAAACCCATGTGCTCTCCCTTGGCATTTATCATGGAGTTAGGCCACATGGGGCCCCCAAAACAATAATTCATCACCCTTGTCCGGCCAACCCTTAAAAAAACTCATGACATCATCATGACACAGTTATGATGTCATTAAACATACCGAAACCCTAAAACTGTATTTTTACTATTCACTGAAAATTCAACTTTCTCAGAAAAATCCCAAAATTTCATATTAACCAAATATCAATGCTCTAATTTCAAAAATGAAATCCATTTTATAAAAATAATTTTCTAAATATTTTTAATTTAATTTTTAAATAAAAACACTATTCATCGAAAATTCATTTTTTCAGAAAAAACCCCAAAAATTACCATAACATAATATCGATGCTCTGAGTTCAAAAATAAAGTCATTTTTATAAAAATAATTTTCTAATTATTTTTAGTTAAATTTTTAATTAAAAAACACTATTCACCCGAAAAAACTAATACTTGAATAATAATTAATGAAACCGTTATTTAACTATTTTATTGAATCACATTACTTAATCAAGGTGCCTAGATTATTTTAAAACTTTCTTTAAGTGAGATTACTAATCCATTTGGTCATATTACTAATCCTAATCATAAAATCACTATTCATAATTTACTATTCATCGCAAATCAAGTTGATCTTATTAGACTCCAAATTTCGTACTGAACATAATTGTAGAAGACCATTTTTCGAAAATCATTACACATTTTAAGTTATTTAAGGTTTACATAAACATTTTTTTTCAAAATATTCTTTTGAAAATTCATCAAAAATATGCATATTATTTTTATCCAGTCATTTGAAAATTCATAAACTTCATCATAAGCAGAAATCCCAATTTTTATTTAAAACAAGGATTACACAAGGAAGTTACGGTCTCGTTACATAGCCCCTTATAATACCAGCATAGGACCTAAGAGTAAGGTGTGATAGGGTGATAGAATCTTGGGGCGGCTCGGTCAACATTGCCCGAGTAGTAATTTCTATCAGTTTGAACTTCTCGCGAAGGCGATTCCGTTCTAGCTTCACATGATGAAGTTCGTCTTGGGTTTGGTCCAGAGCAAAGGCCAATGGTGCTACCTCCTTCCCAAGCTCTGTTAGATGGGCTTCGATCGGTCCATGACTACTAGGTGAGGCCATCAAATCTTCTTTCTATAATAATCAACCAAGATTACTTATATATAGAGACAATAATCAAAACATTTTGTTCATAGCGGTCATATTGACCGATGGTCATATAATAGTCAAAACCAATGGTCTCATTCTAATTATAATCATGTTTATCAAATAAAACATTTGTTGAGTAATAAAAATAACGCATAAAATTAGGAAACAATATTTATTTAAAATTTCGGGTCGTTACAGTATGTAGGAAGAATCTTGGAGGTTCAAGATCCTCACTCCCCACAATCTAACTATTTTGTGTGTTTCACATTGGTACACCTTATTCCCACATGATGTTAAACTATATTCCCCTACGAACTATGAAGGTTTTGATTCCCAACCACCATGATATGTAGGAAGCCTCTTTGAGGTACAACCCCAACCAATGGTAAAATATGGTACTCCCTCCTAGGGATGCACCCTCCTGATGTGATACTTTCACTTTTTGGGACACATATCTAGGATCCACCTCTCAGAGTTGTCCTGATCACCATGGGAAGATAACCATGAATAATCCCTATAAAACCCATACTCCTCCAACCATGAGTTCCCCTATTGAGATGGGATTCTAGCCATGAATAAGTCCCGAGCATGTCTTAGGGTCACCGTCCTTTGTGAATTACCTGATTCTATGCCCCATTACTGAACTACGTGGACTTTGAATCCTAGCCATTAGGATATGTAGGAAGGCAATTTCAAGGTTCTAGCCTATCATCTATGTCCCATCCTAGTCTTTCATTTGATACTTTGTGCCTTGGTAAGATCATGCCCCAACCCAAAGTTTTTACTTCCTCTGGAACCCTATCCATGCACTCTATTCTCATGAGTTTCCTCCTTAGGTGTCTCATCGCCCTACCAGAACTATGTGGACTTTAATCCCTACCTTCAACATTGGGTACATAAGAAACCTCCTCAATGTTCAAGACAATCACCGTCATCTTCACATCGATTCCATCTCATTCATCTTCAACCTTTAACAATTCCTCCATATCCATCCTAATTTTACCTGGGCCACCATATATTGGTGAACTCATGCCATTCATATGGGCAGATAACTATGCATAATCCCCAACCATTTACTCCACTACCTTACCCTTATCATGGTAAGGTCACATCTTCACTACTTTTTTGCAGTTCTTGGGCCACTATCCATGTGTAATCCTCAAATAAACCCCATAAACTACATGGTTTTTGATCCCTGTCTTCTACATAGGGTACATAGAAATCCTCACTGAGATTCAATCCTAGACAATGGTAAACCTTGGTGTCCCATTTTCTAGGATCCACCTTCTCTGATCCCCTCTTTGGGTGTTTAGATTAGCCTTCATGGTGTGAAACCTTCCCCTTTGTGGGACACACCATCTAGGGTCTGTCCTCATGGATGTTTTGGACCATCCACTCGATAAACCTTCTAGGTGATTCCTCCTAGGGATGTATCCATCTGATCCATTCTTTTTAATGTTCTAATCAGTCTGATCCATCTATTTTAGATGTTAAAATCATTCCATACCCCGCATTAAACATGGGAAGATGAGGAAAACCTTAGAGACATGCCACTTGGATAATATTACCCACATTTGATGTGGGATTCTTTGGGCTTCCACACCCTCGAAAATCCCTCTAAAAATGGAGAATTTAGGTGTACCAAGGTTCCAGCATCTAGACATGCCAATGATTCCCAACATGACTACTTCCTTAACTGAAGGTTGCTGCCCTGACTTGACCCTTTGGAATATCCCGACATAAGCTATGTAATTAACCGACATCCAAAAAGATATGACACCATGAAGGTTTTCACAAAAAACATCTTAATCTTTAAGGGAGAACTAGACTAGGCAACAAATTCTGAGTAGGAATCCATGGAAGGAGATACCGACATCTCATCATCCCATTTCAATCAAGGAGAATACATCACTGAAGAGGTGATGAATGTCGCCTTCCTTTGGAAAGTGGGAATGTGGGGTACAATGCACAACCAGTGAATTCCAAATGTGCTCAGGTTGTATGCCCTTGAGAAAGTGTTGGAAACGGAAATGGTGAACCTGGAACAAATATTTTTTCCTTAAACCATGGGGATTAGTAGTGTTCAAGACATCAACAGATAAGCATGTCACCAGATCCATCCATCCGGTAGTAGGTCCTGCCAAAAAAATATTGCATCTAGCATGGAACTCACTAGAATTTGGTGTAGTCAATTGTTGGGAATTTCAATTTGTGATATCATCAGCATGGATATTTCTATTCATCCATGGAAGACTGAATGACGCTAGGGAACTGGGAACTGATTTCCTACTGTCTGTGATAATAGCTGAATTTTCATTCTTTGCAAGACCCAGGCTAAACTAACCTAGTTTCCTCCTCCCAAAAAACGTAGGGGTTTGATAAATGCTAATGCAGAAATCCCAAATAGATCCACCTCTACCATGATGACGTCCAAAAACATGGTTACTGGGAACATACTCCCCATATCACTCTCAGAGTTTATCTAGAAGAGGGTGATTGATACTCTTATTCTATGATATGAACAGGAAGGGGTCATCCCAATGAGGGATATGTCCCTCCATATAGCAACCATGCTTTTCCTACCTTACTTTTACATCATTTTAGTGATAAAAAACATAAAAACATTGAACATATAGGATATAAAGTTTTAGTCTCTTGGGAAAACTAGGACCATACATAAAATTTACAACACAAAACATTTATTTAATTCCTTCTTCTCTATCTTCTTATTAGATATTGACTTCTCCTTAGTACATGTAGTCAACTGAGGATATACATAAAAAAGGGGTGAGCTAAAAGCCCAGTAAGAGTACAGATAATAACATGAAAAAACATAACATGGGATTCACATAGTAATTATAATTATAAAATGGTCATAGAATCATAATCATTAGAGGAAACATTAAGAGAAGACTTGGAATGTGGAAATGCATAAAAAATGAAACACCATGTCTTAGTGGTTAACTACCACACATAGTTGTGAACAAAGTTAGCATCATGTTAAAACATAATTTCACTTTAACTCATGATATTCATCACTTTACCCAATGCATTGGAGTGCTGTATAATTCTAGGCGCACCCATCACAGTCAAACATTCATATTGTGCTATATAATTCTGGGCGAACCTGTCACATCATAATATTTTCATTATCATGCATTCCCCATAGAACATATATCAATCATGAAAATAAATAAAACATGGAAAGTAATGGGTTTAATCTCATAAGGACACATTCATAATATTTGGATTTTTAAAAGAAATATGGAATAACATACTTGATACAAGAACCATCAACCTTGAGTGAGATGTAAAAGGTGTGTTTTTGAAAGAAGAGTTATTTTGGAAAACATTTTGCTTGAAATAAAATCCTTTGGAAAACATTTATATACCATAAAAGTTAATATAATAATGAAAAAAATATTTTTAAGGAGTAACCATACAAAAAATGGAGTGGAAGAGGGAGAACCTGAAGAAAGAAATTTGGGTTCGAGAATTACCCCTTACCTTGTATCTGAATGATTTCTTCACTTTAATGGATTGTATAATTACATTAGATTCATTAATTAACAATAAAATAACCTTTTATACATGAATATGGTTCATTATGGTTTCATTAAGTTCTTTTATGGGCCTTGGGATGAGTTATAGATTTTAAATTCATTGTTCGAAAGTGTTCATTTTCTTAGTTTTCATGAATGGTTCACTTGTAGACATGAATGGAAGTTCATGTAGAACATGGATAAACATAAAAAACTAATAATACATTTTATTAATGATCTTAAATGAGTTTAAATGATATTTTAATGAATTATTTTATTGACCATGTGGATGAATCATTAGTTAAAATTTAATGATGACTATTTTAGGTTCATTTGGGTAGCTTTTTGGATCACAACGAACATGTTTTTGTTTATCAATTAGTATTATGAATAAAAGTTGTTTACAGAAAATAAAATGGGTTAAATAATACATATTAAAATCTGTTTTCAACCATTTAATGGTTTAATTTACATTCTTTAAGTAGTTTAAAGAAAATGGAAGTGCATCACCCATGATGTAGGTAAATTAACACATCACGAGCAACAATTTCATTTTTATTAATAGAGAGAGAGGGAAGAGTATAATGAATAATCACATATTAACATGATATAATATAATTATATTTATTATAATGGATTTATAATGTATTTTGGATAAGAAATGTTGAGGATAATATAAGAAAATAATTGAAATTTGTAAGGAAATTGGAAGAAAAGAGAGAGAGGAATTACTTCTTGAATCCTCCTCTTGAGATCCTCCTTAAGAAAACTAGGCTTTGTATTTTGATGAGACCAAGATCTCATGGATTTGGGGGAGGGGATAGGTATGAACTTTGGTCAGAATTTAGACAAGTCACGAAGCTTGAGAGGTGTGAAGAAATGAGGGTGTGCGGAGTGGTATTTATAGTGGAGGGGAGGAGGGTTTTTTAATATTTTAATCATTAGTTTATTATTTTTTCACAAGACAAGAAATAGTGATGATTCAATGATGAATAATAGTAGTAAGTAAATTTTAGTTGTATATTTGGGTTCTTAAATCACTTATGATGTCAAGAATAGTGGATTTAAATTATAATGTATTTATATGGTAAATTAATGTATTTTACTATTCACCAAAAATTAAAGTATTTTAGAAAAATATCAAAAAATAACCCTAACTATTTTTTAATGTGGGGAATCCAAAAATGAACTCAATTTTATGAAAATAATTTTCTAATTATTATTAATTTGTTTTTTAATTTAAATCATAATTTACTTGAAAAATACATATTTTAAAATTAAAACAGATTTTATAATGCTTTCAAAAATTTCATAAGGTCTTATAAAATTATCTTAAGACTATAATACATAGAATTATTAATTTATGAAAACATTTTAGGAAAATAATTATTCTTTTTAAATTAATTAATTAATTATAATTCATTATTTATGACTTACAAAAATATAAATACTTTTACTATGGTCATACTGTCACTTATAAGATGCCTAAATTTTATTTAATCTTTCATTTGTTTGGTTACTATTATTTTGGATGATTTACTATTTATAAGGGTTATATCACTATTCATAAAGGTAGGTTAATATTCGTAAGGGTAAGTTACTATTCACCAAAATTAAGTTTGTCATATATGACTCCAAACATCTTACTGATCACAACTGTGTATGTCAGATTTTTGAAATTCAAAACACAGAGGTGGGAAATTTATGATTAAAGGTCACATAGTAGTTAATTTAAGCATGATGTGTCATTGTGTTTTCTAATGTGATTGATTATGACATTACTACAAGAAGGGAGAGATTACATTGATAAAAGTTTTGGTCATTACATTCTTCCCCCCTTTCAAAATCTCACCCTCAAAAATTTGTTTTACATAAATAGGTGATGGTACTTCTCCTTAATCTCAACCTCTAGTTCCCAAGTTTTTTCTTCATACTTATGGTTCCTATAAAACACTTTAACAATGTTAGTTATCTTTTTTTCATAGAACATTATCTCTCCAGTATAGAATCTTTACTAGCTTCTCCTAATAAAAGAGACCACCTTCCAGCTATACAACCTCTGAGTTCAGTAAATGTGTGGGATCTAGTATGTACTTCCTTATGAGTGATATGTGAAACACATTATGAACTTGATCCATATTCAGTGGAGGTGAAAGCCGATAGGCTACAACTCCTATGCATTCAAGGACCTCAAAGGGGTCAATGTACCTTGGTCTTAAGCTTCCCTTTCTTTCCAAACCAAATGAATATCTTCCATGGTGATATTAAAAGGAAGAATTTATCTCCAATATAGAAATTGAAGTCCCTTTGATGGTTGTTAGCATAGCTCTTTTTTCAACTCTGAGCAGCTTTGATATGTTTCTAGTTGACTTGAACCTTCTCTGTTATCGCTTGCACAAGATCAAGTCCAAGTAGCTTTCTTTCTCTAACTTCGTCCCAACAGGTTGGAGTTCTACATTGTTTTCCATATAGAGCTTCATATGGAGCCATATGAATACTCGAGTGGAAGCTATTGTTGTATGATAACTCAAACAATGGGAAATTCTAATCCCATACACCTTTTAATTCTAATGAGTAGTCTCTTATCATGTCTTCAAGCATCTGAATTTTCCTTTTAGACTGGCCATCAGTTTGGGGGTGATAGGCCATGCTGAAATTTAATTCAGTACTCAAAGCATGTTGAAGACTCCTCCAAAATTTAAATGTGAACCTTGGATCACAATCAGTGACAATCGAGAGCGGAACACCATATAGTCTCACCACTTCCTTCACATATATCTTTGCAAGTTGTTCAAGAAATAGATCTTCCCAAATAGTGATAAAATGGACAGTCATGGTGAATCGGTTAACCACAACCCATATCACATTATTTCCCTTAGACGTCTTTGGGAGACCCATGAAAAATTCAATAGTGACATTCTCCCATTTCTATAAGGGTATAGGCAATGGTTGCATAATAACTTTAGAATTTTATTACTATGCTTTAACTTGTAAGCATACCAAGAACCTTGAGATATATTGCGCAATCTCCTTCTTCATGTTATCCCACCAGAAGTGTTCTCAGAAGTCTTGGTACATCTTGGTGATACCAGGATGGATAGAGAATGTTGATCTATGTGCATTTTCCAATAGTTACTTCTTTATCCCAAGTGATTTAGGTAGACAAATATGCATTCCAAACCTAATCACACCATCATCATCGATATGAAACTCTTGCAGCTTCCCTTCCTTTACTGTATTCACCTTATTTTTTAACTCCATATCATCCCTTTGTACCTCCTTAATCTTCTCATGGATAGATAATTGTGAAATCATTTGGTAAAGGTAGGATTTATCCCCTACCCTTATTATTTCCAAATCCATCATTTTCATATCCAGGAAGATAGGGTATTTCTCAATCCATAACATAGATAGATTGGTAGGTTATTTTCTGCTCAAAGCATCAGATACCATGTTCGCCTTTACAAGATTATAGTGAATAGAGAAATCGTAGTCCTTGATTAGCTCTAACCATTTCCTTTGACACATGTTGAGATCCTTTTGGGTGAATATATACTTTAGGATCTTTTGGTTAGTGTATATGCCACACTTCTCACCATAAAGGTAGTGCCGCCAGATTTTCATGGAAAAAATCACAATTTCCAGCTCTGGATCATGCGTCGGGTAGTTATACTCATGGATCTTTAACTATCATGAACCGTAGGCTATCAAATTATCATTTTTCATGAGTACATAACCCAAGAATTTCTTTGAATCATCACTATATATAACAAAAATTTCTCCACTTTTCGGTAATGTGAGTATAGGTACATTGATCAGCCTTCTTTTAAGCTCCTTGAAGCTTCCCTCACATTATTCTGTCTAGACATAATTTATCCCTTTCCTTGTTAACTTAGTTATCAGGCTTGAAAATTGTGAGAAATTTATCACAAAACGTTGGTACTACCCAACTAATCTATGAAAACTATGGATTTCTATGACACTAGAGGGTCTGGGATATTCCCCAATCACCTTTGTTTTTGATGAGTCCACAAAAATTCCCTCACTTGTGATCACATGTCCCAAGAACCTGACTTTCTTCATCTAAAAGTCACACTTTCTAAACTTGGAATACAACTTCTCCTTTCTCAATGTCTCCATCACAAGTCTTAGATATTCTTCATGCTCATCCTTACTCTTGGAGTATATGAGAATATCATCAATAAACACTACCAAAAATTTGTCTAGGTAATGTATAAAGACTATATTCATCAAATTCATGAAGATTTCAGGGGAATTAGTAAGTCTGAAGGGCATCACCAGAAACTCATAGTGACCATACCTTGTACGGAAGGCAGTCTTTTGAATATCTTCTTTCTTCACCTTTAGGTGATGATATCTTGGATGAAGATCCACCTTTGAGAAGTATTGATATCCTATTAACTGATTGAACATTTCATCAATCCTTAGAATATGATACTTTTTCTTTATAGTGATCTTGTTGAGTTCTCGATAATCGATACACAACTGCATTGTTCCATCCTTATTCTTCAAAAAGAGCACTAGTGCACCCCAAGATGATGCACTAGGGTGTATGAACCCTTTGTTCAAATTCTCTTGAAGCTACTTCATTAACTCCTCCAGTTCGACAAGAGGCATCCTATATGGACACTTTGAGATAGGAGTATCTTTTAGTATGAGTTCTATAGAGAACTCTACCTCATGATCTGGGATATTTTTGGGTAACTCTTTAGAAAATATATCACTATATTTTCTCATGATGGAAATTTCCACTAGGTTAACAATTGCCTTTTACTCAACCATTTGAGCGAGGTATGCCTCCTCACAGGGAATCAACACCCACACCATTGAATGATTTCTCAAAGGAGATTTATTATCTTCCTTAAATTTGTAGAGGATTATGGGATGATTTAGAATATGAAAAGATATTTCCTTTTCTTGATAGTTGACATGTTCTCTATATAACAAGAGCCAATACATTCCAATTACAACATCAAATTCTACCAAGGGAAGTATTACGAGATTCATTGGAATAATCTTCCATCATATGCCAACATTATAAGATTCAAACACTTGGGTTGAAATTATTTAAACAATTATTGTTTTTATAGATATCTTTACTTCAAGGTTTTGGGGTTTCAATTGAATAGTTCTATCAAACTTTCAAGATATAAAGGAATGTGTAGAACTAGAATCAAATAATACTTTTTCCATTACTGAGTGAATATGAATTTTACCTTGCATGAATTCATTATCTTGCTCCACTTATGCAGTAGCGATGGCATAATACTTCCCTTGTTCCTTTGGATTTAGAGGCTTCTGATGTTGATTACCCTCGAGGACTCGAGGTTTAGTGCACTGTCTTGTATAGTTCCCTTTCTCCCTACAGTTGTAGCATTAAAATATGGGTAGTGATCTCCTTTTTTCCACTACCTTTTCCATCCTTCTCATGTATTTTAGACACTCTTTAGCATTGTGGAATTCTTTCCCACACTTGGAGAATTTCCCCATCCCTTTGAGGCAGTTCCCATGATGCATCTTCCCACATTTTTGGCATGTGGGTGGTTGAGTTTTCTTAACACCTTTATCATTAGATCCATTGGATTGAAACTCCATCTTTCATTTCTTATCACCATATCCATGTGAAAATTCTCAAAACTCCATCTACACTTTGAGAGCACATCGAAAAACTTCTTCTTAACTCCCAAAGTCTCAAATTTCAAGATCCTTTCAAAGGTGTGGTTTTAATCCACTAAAGAATCTATTAATTATTTAATCATTGTTGATAAGAAAACCTGAAGCATACCATTAAAGCCTTGTGAAATTCGCTTCATAGGTCACAACATATTCTTTTTCATTTTTCTTGAGCTCTATAAATTCTATCTCTATCTTCATACAGAGATTTCGTGGGAAATACTTGTTAAGAAACATGATCTTAAAGTCTTCCAATTCCTTCTCTTCAATTTCATCTCTTGGCTTGGTGTTCTTAATCGAAGCCCACCATTGATAAGACTATCCATTTAGAAGATAAAAGAATAGCGTCACCTTCTCTATCTCAGAATAGTGAAGCACAAAAAAGATCTTCTCCATGGACTTGACCCACTGTTCCGCAACTAGTGGATCAAAAGATTCACTAAACATCAGTGATCATTGCCGAATAAAACACTCAATATCCAGTTGCTACCTATTTGGTTAAGGAAGAAATTAATCATTATTCAGGTTATTATTCATAACCTAAGATAGTTGGTTAAGCATCTACATGAATTTTTGAACTTCACAACCCAAAGCATTGGGGATGTCGTTCGGGGAATTGTTGCATTATCCCTCACATGGGTTGTTGGCCTGGTTTCTCCTAGATCCCACCATTTTCTAAAATATAAAATGTTAGAACAATACATAAGTCAACAAGTCATGAATAAACAACTTATTAATTTGTGAAATTTACACTAAAAGCATAAAATATGGGATCCATATGTTTATCAAAGCTTCTTGTATTAATATTTGTACTTAGTCTCATACTAGAGGTTTTCTCAAGGGTTCACTAATCCAAATTCCCAAATTAACTAAACCTTGCCTCTAATACCAACTATAGAAACCCTACTTTTCTTACCTTACTTTTAAATAATTTTAGTGATAAAAATATAAAAATATTACACATATAGGATACAAAGGTTTAGTGTCTTGGGAAAACTATAACCATACATAACATTTTCAACACAAAACATTTATTTAATTCCTTCTTCTCTAGCTTCTTATTGGCTCTTGACTTCTCCTTAGTACATGTAGTCACCTGAGGATATACATCAAAAATGGGTGAGATAAAATCCTAGTAAGAGTATAGATAAGAACATTAAACAACATAAAATGGGATGAGCATAGTCATTATCATCATAACATGGGCATAAGATCATAATCAAGAGAGGAAACATTACGAGAAGACTTGGAATGTGGTAATGCATAAAAATGAAACATCATGTCTAAGTGGTTAACTACCAAAAATAGTTTTAAAAAAAGATAGAATCATTATCACACATAATTTCACTTTAAATAATGAGATTCATCACTTTACCCAATGCATTTGACTGCTGTATAATTCCGGGTGCACCCTTCACATTCAAACATTCATATTGCGCTATATAATACTGGGTGCACCCATCACATCATAATATTTTCATTATCATGCATTCCACATAGAACATATATCAATAATGAACATGAATAACCCATTAAAATTAATTTTTTTCATCGCATAAGGACACATTCATAAACTTTGGGTTTCCTAAAGAAATAGGGAATAACATACTTGATACAAGAACAATCACCCTTGAGTGAGAAGTAAAATGTGTGTTTTGGAAAGAAGAGTCCTTTTGGGAAACATTTTTTTGACATGAAATCTAGTTTAAAACATATATATCACATAAAATTTAATATAATAATGAACACTTTTTTTAAGGAGTAACCAGACCTAAAATGGAGTGAAAGAGGGAGAACCTGAAGAAAGAAAGTTGGGTTCGAGAATTTCCCCTTACCTTATATCCGAATGCTTTATTCAATTTAATAGCCTATATAATTACATTATATTCATTAATTAAAAATAACAGAGCATTTTATACATGAATATGTTTCATTATGGTTTCATTATGTTCTTTTATGGGCCTTTGGATGAGTTATAGAGTTTAAATTCATTGTTCGGGAGTGTTCTTTTTTTAGTTTTCATGAACGGTTCACTTGTACACATGAATGGAAGTTCGTGTAGAACATGGATAAACATAAAAAACCGATATTACATGTTATTAATGATATTACAGGATTTTAAATGATCTTTTAATGAATTATATTATATACCATGTGGATGAATCATTAGTTAAAATTTAACAACGATTGTTTTAGGTTAATTTGGGCAATTTTTGGGTCACAACGAACATGTTTTGGTTTATCAATTAGTATTATAAATAAAAGTTATTTACAGAACATAAAAGGGGTTAAAAAATACATATTAAAATCTATTTTAATCCATTTAATGGTTTCATTGATATCCTTGAAGGATTTGAAAGAAAAGGGAAGTGCATCACCCATGATGTAGGTAAATTAACACATCATGGGAAATGATTTCATTTTTATTAACAAAGAGAGAGAGGTAGGATTATAATGAATAATATTAAATTAACATTATAAAATACCATTATATCAATCATACTGGATTTATCTTGACATTTTGACAAGAAAAGGTGGGGATTAGAGAAGATAAGAAATGAAATTTGAAAGGAAATTGAAAGAAAAGAGAGAGAGGAATTACCACTTGAATCCTCATCTTGAGATCCTCCTTAAGGAACATAGGATTGGTATTTTGATGAGACCAAGATCTCTTGGACATGGGGGAGGTGATAGGTAAGATCTTTGAGCTGAATTTTTACAAGTCTTGAAGTTTGAGAGGTGTGAATAAATGAGGGTGTGAGGGGTGGTATTTATAGTGGAGGAGAGGAGGGTTTTCTTAATATTTTAATCATTAGTTTATTATTTTTACACAAGACCAAAAATAGTGATGATTCCATGACCAATAATATTAATAATTTAATGTGAGTTTGAGATTTGGGTTCTTACATCACTTATGATGTCAGGAATAATGAATTTAAATTATAATGTATTTATATGGTAAATTAATGTATTTTACTATTCACAAAAATCAAGTATTTTGAAAAAATAACAAAAAATAGACCTATCCATTTTTCAATGTGGGAAATCCAAAAATTAACTCCATTTTATGAAAATAATTTTATAAACATGATTAATTTAAATTTTAATTAAGATCATAATTTACTTGAAAAATACAAATTTTAAAATTAAAACTGATTTTACAATACTTTCAAAAATTTCATAATGTATTATAAAATTATATTAATACTAGAAGACATAGAATTGTTAATTTATGGACAAATTTTAGTAAAATACCTTTTCTTTTAAATTAATTAATTAATTACAATTAATTATTTATGACTTATAAAAATGCCAATACTTTTACTATGGTCATATTGTCACTTATAAGACGCCTAAGTTTTATTTAATAATTCATGGATTTGGTTACTATTATTTTGGATGATTTACTATTCATAAAGTTCATATCGCTATTCATAAGGGTAGGTTACTATTCATAAGGGTATTTTACTATTCACCAAAAATCAAGTTTGTCCTATCGGACTCCAAATATCTTACGGATCACAATCATGTATGTCAGATTTTCGAAATTAAAAACAGAAAGGTGGAAAATTTATGTTTAGAGGTCACATAGTAGTTAATTTAATCATGATGTGTCATTGTGTTTCTTAATGTGAATGATTATAAGATTACTATAATAAGGAAGAAATTGGATTGATTAAAGTTTGGGTCATTACATTCTATGATATAGAGTCTTCTGTGCCTCACCATCCCCGCCACCCCTAATGGTTGTGCATGGAGCCACTTCTCCCCACTACAACATTCAACTATTTTAGGGGCCTCTCCTTAGAACACCCCCATGATTCACTCCCCTACGACGATGAGGTAAGGTACTTCCGAGTCATTCCATCTTCGACTATAACCTTAGAGATTCCAAGGAGGGATCCCACCAGGCCATGTCAATGCCGCCATCCAGTCCATCAGGTTGAGGAATAGGTGGACTCTACCCCTATATCACCAACTTCGATTTGGCTGACCCAACGTCCACATCGAGCGCAGGATCAGGGAGATTCCCATCAGGAAGTGTAATCTTTTATAGCTTCAGTGTCCCATTCCACCACTGACGCATATTATCAACTCCTTATTATTATAGATCAGGGGAACCTCTATGTATGATCAGGATTGAGACCCCAGCCACCCCATGGGTAGGTGGGGTTGAATCTTCTGGTCTCCATCACAAGAAGAAGTCGTCGCGGGCCAACCCATGATGTCGAGATCTAGTACGAAGGTCCACCCCATACCATCTCCAGTTAGAGTGGAGGTCCTCCCCATGCCACTAGCACCAGTCCATGCAGAGTTCCTACCCACCTTATTAATGTCCAGCACAAAGGTCCTCCCCTTTCCTATGATCCCAGGTATGGTTATTTTCCCAATATTTCAGGTTATAAATTCAAAGGTCCTACTTTCTCCATCACCCATCAATACAGAGGTCCTCCATGTGTCCAGTTTGATTAGTATGAAGGCCCTCCTCATACCACCACTGAAAACTAGCATAGAGTTCCTTCCTCTGACAAAGGTGGATGACATGGAGGCCCTCCCCATGTCCTTACCATCTCTAGAGGAGGCCCTCCTTACTCCAGCACTTCCAACCATGTAGGTCATCCATGCGCATCCCGTACTCAATATGGAGTTCCTCCCAATACCCATGATCTCCCACATCTAGGTCCTCACCATGTTCCATTTGACATCTGCCAGGGTACTGCTTACACCCCAGTGCACCCAAGAAAATGTTGTACCTACTCTCTCACCCAATATGGATCCCCCCATGTCCTTACTAGAACTCAGAGTGGAGGTCCTCCCCACTCCCATGATAGGCCAAGCGGAGGTCCTCCCCGTTCTGATGACATCAGGCATGGAGGTCCTCCCCATGTTTCTACTAGCTTCGGTGGAGGCCCTCCCCACTCCAGAACCATCTCAAATAGAGGTATTTCCCATGTCAAATATTTACCCTACCCTAAGGAACCATCCAAGGTAATAAGGGAGAACCATCACCACTGAAGGATGAATCGTGCACAATTCCAGATCATTATCAATCCGGTCCTCTTTTCATATTCTTAAGAAAATTGTGATTCAATGATAGAGACTTCACTATGATCCTTTTCATTAGATTCTTGGGCAGGAACCAGGTGTGTTAGATTCATCCATCTGAAAAGTGAAATGCACCCGATCCCTAAGGACCTTCACAGGTATATATAGAAGGAGGAAGATTTGGTTTATTTTCATGGTCTTATAATGTAGTCCAATATATCATCACTAAGATCATTATTTAACTCAACATGAGATTACAAAGAGATCTTATAGGGGCTGGTAGATGATGATCACCACCCAGATTCATCACTAGTATCCATCACCTTCACACATGAAGTAATGGTCAACACTCCTGTTGTAATAGTGGGTGCCCTAGACCCAACCATGTAGTCATTTTGATTACCATACCATGTATATATTTAGATATACATGATGATAATTCTCCATTATAGTGTAGATATTTATACATCCATTATTTAATGGTAATTTCCATAGATTAATTGTCACATAGAAAGGTTATAGTAGATCTTAGGCTATAATGAGAACCTAGAGATACTATAACATTAATCTTAAACAAAAGGTCCTATGGTCTAGATACATATTACTGTCTAGACACAGTAGATGTTTGAATATCAGGTTATGGGGGATCATAAGCATTGAGGCTTCTTCTCATGAATTTTGTACTTGGTGATCTCTAGTAGTGAGATCCTGAGTACATACCTGCTAATAGGAACACAAAATGTTTTGGGTGTCATTGGATGTTCCTATCTATGGAAATGTGTAATGGTATCTTGAATTGATATCATTTCCAATATGTTCCATTTTATCATGTACTTTGATGCAAGATGAAAACCATGATGATGAAATCATTGTGTGGTAGTTTGTGTTGGGTATTTCATTGGTGACATGACATTGATTGAATGGTCAAGAAAGGATTTATCTCTTATAGGTTAAGGAAGTAATATATCTTAGGCCATGTTGAATAAGATGGTAGTACCATCATAAGACCATGTCCATGGTAGTCAAGGGTAAATTCATCCAGTTAGTTCAATAAATAATAAAGAAAGAAAAGGACGATGACATAGGTGTGCATCCTACTTTATGAGATATTAAAGACAAAGAGATTATATTACAAAGTACATGTTCATAGGTTAGTTGTTTTTGTTGTGAAAATACTTATCTCTTTAGAGGCCATGATGGGTTACTATATCCCACTCTTAGTCTGTGAAAAATATTCACTGTTATCGAGATAAGGACCTAGAGGGACACACACAATAGCGTATTCAAGAATCTTCCTAATTTAGTTGAATAAGTATACCAGACATGGTTGGACCCACCACTGGGGTCTGATATTTTTCCAAGAAGATACGATCACCAATGAAATAAATAAATTCATATTATTCAAGTTATGAGCATTGAATTTATTTATTAAATGTATTTACAAGTTTTAATTAAATACATGAAAATATTAATTGAATGAATATTAGTTTAATATATTCAAGGTTAAATTAATATTTTCGAGAGTACAAGCCATGTTAATGGCTTGGGTATTATCATGTAATATATTTACTATATTGCAAGAAAGGTGATGATAATAATAAATGATATTTATGGCTTACTATAGTAGTCGTAATATCATTTTTATAGTGTGTTAATTATTCCGGGGTTGGGATGGAATTTCTGGGTAATTTCATTTCACATTATAAATAGAAGAGAAGAGGGGTTTTCCAATGACTATTCATGGTATTTCTCTCTCTTATCCTCTATACCTTGTTCTAGAGAGAGAAACTATGGATCTAGGAGCTCAGATTGAGCTCTCTTTTGCGCATTACAAGTAAAGAGATGCAGTGATCTTTGGAGTGTCAAAGGCATCATCAGAACTCCGTACTAGAAACCAGATTTTGATGAACGTTGATCCCAAAGATTTTTGAAGCATGTGTAGATGATCTAGAAGAATTGGGATTCATATTATTTGAGAATAAATCATCAGCAACAAGCAGAAATCATGTGCATCTTCGGATCTAAACCAAGTATTTTTGAGTTTTATTTTTGTGGTTAAAACTATTGATGTGAGATCCTCAGATTAAACTAGATAGCGATTTGTCGACGTCAATGAGTTAAAATCGATCTTCAAGTAAAAAAACTTAAAACCCACTTTTTTGGATTCTGCTACATCCTCAGTACCTTAAACTCCATCCTACAAGGAAGTGATGATGCAGTTAGTGTAGCCTCTAGAAGATGGAACCAATATGTAGGAGCTTGTCATCCCACACAACATTATCTCCACTAGCCAGTCCTTTACCCCAATGGTCTATATCAGCACCATTACCGGTTCCTCAAATTACCCTAGTTGATGAATGGGAAAAACAAGGGCCAGATATGAATTCCGAATGAAGGAGTTTGTGGGAAATTCTCATAGCGGACCATCTTACCAAGATGTTTTGGCTGACCACGACTTCAGATTTTGGCATTTTGAAGCCACTCAACTGGGAAGAATTCATGTTTTTTCGCTGAACCCTGGGGACAACTTACCTCTATCTCCTTCATCATCAGTTTCATTATCCAAAAAAATTATGAACATTATGACGATATCAGCCAACAATGACACCGGGTCGAGTTAGCCTTGATTCATGTGGCTCAACACCCTACATCGCTCGATTATCACCAGACTCTTCAACAAATATGTGTTCAACAATTCACTGTGCTTTACCGAGTTATTGAGGAGGTGTATCCACACATCTAGATATATGGCCAGGGACAATATGTTTCTCTTCATTTTATCCCAATCCTGGAACATCCAGACTTACCCAATGGTATTGAGGATATGCATCCAAAAATAATCATGGTAAACATGGTCGTCCTATAGATATACCCAAAAGGAGGCATTACTGTAGGGTATGGATATTATGACCCACCATGGGGGTAACACAACATACAAAAGACACTAAAGGTGTCCATACTCATCAATTGAGACAATTTTATAGCCTTGAAGACCCTTTCAAGTCGTTGCCTCTCGATCCAGACCACAACAAGGGTAAATAACATATTGGGACTATCAATCCCTCTAAACTGTCTATCTCAACATAGAATAAAAAAGTTGATCCTGATAAGGCCGCACTGCTTTAAAAGCTTACGAAACATAAGAATATTATCAACAATCACCAATCTAAATGCATTGTGGAATGTCGCCCAGATTATGGTGATCCCCAATATGATCCCATCCATCCTCCATTGGGGAAGCATGGGCAAGCATAGATTCTCCAAGGCAATTTTCCTCCCATTGATCTAAAAAAACCTACATATATCGAAAGGATAGAGGCCAGAGCTTATGGAAATCAGCCAAGGTATGCATGACCAATTATATCCAAGCTGTGTGAGAATCTTATCTGAGACTCGGCTTCATAGGCCATTCCTCTAGTGACCCCTTAGGCTACTCTTTAGTTCATCCCTCCATCATATCCTCAGGTTATTCCACCAGCTGCTCCATAAGCCAATAGTATTGCCTATCATGTTGAAGAACCCACCAATTCACTGGTGGTCAGGGATCCTCTCCAAGATAGTAACCCTTTCCAGGATGATCCAATGAACCATCTCATCACTCACCTCGAGGCCCTTGAAACTCGATAGGTGGTGATCCCACCTGATGGAATTCCATATCCAGTGTGGTTGGATAATATTCTAGCACCCTCGGGCTTCGAGAATCCTACATTATTCCCCTTTAATGGGACGATTGACCCCATGAAACAACTGGACCAATTTATCTTAAGGTGAGGACCAATGATGGGAACTCCAATGCAGTAGGTTGTTACCAAGATCTAGTGATTTGTAAAAACAACTGAAGTGACCACGTTCATCTGGTATATCCAGCTACCCATTTGGTCCATAACCAGTTGTGAAGATCTTCACGGGAAATTTATATATCATTTCAAATCCACCACATTAAAGACTAGTATTTATGACCTCTTAAAGTAAAAGAAAAGGATATATGATCATGTCACAAAATTTTTCGTTAGGTGAAAGGTCCTCATGTATTCACTCAACATGTCGCTGACTCAAGAGAAGCATTTGACAATGTGTGTGGGGAATGTGAAGATTTAACTGGTCCCCTATTTTATCACTCATAACTTCCTAGGTAGATTTTTGTATTTTTCTAACAAGGATAATAACCTAGAGGATGACTTATAGCATGCCAAGAAGGTATGCTCATTTCCTTATACAACTTTTGTAAGAAGAGAATCTAAGGCTGAGACTATTGTCGTTGCACAAGTAGAGGCCCCAAACCACTAGAGTTTTTTCTAGAAGAGCCTCCTCATAAGACTCATCGAGGACCTCAACCTTAGTCCTAGACTTAGGTTCAGTATTTTCCACCTCAAAATCAGCAGGTGCCTCCATGTAATGCACCATACCACATAAGAGAGACAATCATGCTCTAGCCCTCGTCAGCCTCCAACCCCTCGTTAGGGCCATGCTCCTATATTACCTTTCTTAGAAAGGAGAAACTAGACCTAATCATTTGAAGAACCCCATGTTTCTAGTTATTTTTGGAATTCCTTGGATAAAGGAATACTTTAGTTACCAGAATGAAAGATACCTCAAGAGGTTGATCTCATTTATCACCCAAATTACTTCCCCTATCACAAGTTCCTTGGGAATAATATTAATAAGTGTTATGTGTTCAAGGACTGGCTCTAGGACCAGCTTGAAAACAATGTATTTATGTTGGGTCCTTCCTTATAGTAGGTAGTGCGTGCTTCTAAAAATATAGATAGTTATAGTGAGGGGGAATGAAAATAGGTCTCCAGTTGTGGGTCTTAGAAGTATAATGCCTGGATGACTCACAAGGTAGTCACTCGTTCTCACGTTATCATCCATACCCATTTGAACCAGCCCAAGCCTTCTAAAGCTGCTACAGCTCCTCCATATGATGTTACTACATCAATATCTCATCCTTCTACCACCCAAAAGGGTAGGCACTAAAATAAGAAGGGAATGAAAATCCCCCACCAGTGATGAAGTTGTCTCGTATTCTTGGTGACTTCATGCCTCTAGAGATGGGAATCAACCCTAGGATCCACCCAACATTGGAGGTTTATTAAATTTATGGTTAGGAATATTACTTAGTGAATACCATCAATTTGGTGACCCTTACATGGTTCCCTATGATGAGGAGTGCTTGAAAAATCCTCATAATGTCCCTAGTCGATGACATCATCAATGAAGACGTGGATACATGAATCATTAGAATGCATTGAATAGTGATTTCAGCCCTATTGTGCACTCCACCAAGACTAGATAGCATGACCGGTGTAGAGATCAACATGAAAAATCCGCTCATCCTCTCTATTTAGATTTATTCCCACCACCGTTTGTGCTACTTGATCAGGTAGAGCCACCATGACCGCACTATGATCAGTCGCGCACAACTGTGGTCAGAACCCAGTCATCAAACAATCAGCTGGTAGTCATTTTTTATAGTTTAGATAGAGAGCAATGAGATATTCCCAACACCATTCAAAATCCACCAGTTTGATCATAAATTCTTATCACATCACCTTCTACAGAGAAATTTCCTGTCAGTAGAAATGTGCACCTGGCACAGAAGTATGATGTGGTTAAACACCTTAATATAATTCCTACAAAGCTCATGATCCTAGAGTATCTCTTCCTGTCTGAAGATATGCATGAGTCCCACATAGAGGCTTTGATAATCCCCATCTAGTTTGAAATAGAGGTAGAGGCTGCAGATTCCTTCCATGTTGATGAAGCCGAGCATGCAGAATGTCAAGACATCATATCATTAACAAGAGAAGATAAAGGTTCTCCCATATAGTGTCACATTCACCCGTTATACATCATTGGTAAATTTAATGTCATGTAGGTTTTCCACTTTCATTTCGACACAAGTTCTCGGATCAATCTCATCCTGACCCAGGCACTCCACAAACTAGGGCTGACTGAAGCAGATTTGAGTCCCTCTAACCTAAATATATAAGGTTATGATAGGACAAATCATACACAACTCGGAAAGATCCATCAAAAGACCTAGTTTGGCGGTCTAATTTTCATTACTGAATTCATGGCCATCTCATAGGACATCTCTTATGATGCACTAATGGGTAGACCCTAGCTCTATCTACACATAGCAGTTCCTTACTCATATCATCAATTCCTCGAGTACTCCCTCAATGGTTGAGTGGGAATGATCCAAGGTAATGCGTATCTCTTTGCCTCTTGTGAATCCTACTCCCTGGATTCCGACTACTATAGGAGTAAGGAAAAATAGGTTCAGGTCAATGAGGTTAAGAACACTTCCATTATCACCGACCCATGGAAAAATCTAGATGATGCCTTCATCCTCCTGAATCACTGGATGGAGGCCATGACCCCAGACTTGGGACACTACTTTATTGTCTCAGGAATGAGTGAGAAGTGCATTAACAGGTATAAAGAGCATCGAAATATCACTTCTTACTCCTACATGAACTAGGCTTGAGTCATACAAGAGCCCCTTACCCCTTTAAGGTATTGGTTCATTCACTCCATGGAAACATCAATACACCATATTTTCTTGTTTCGCTGGGATGGGTTAAAATAACTCAAGAAAACACACTACTACTACTTTGATATTATCAAGTGTGGCCCCTTGGGTCAAAGGACTGATGGAATCATATCAATAGCTTTTGTATCCATGGTATTCATAGTGTAGAAGTATCTTAATGAAGATTACACTTTCGCTCAGGCCGACACCAGCATTCTGTCAGGATGATCCAATTTAGAATATTTTTTCCTCGACAATTATCCCCTCATCATAGATGATGAAGTGTATTTGGAAGAAACTCATCTCATGTTTGAAGAATGTATCTCCACCACTTTCGACAAGTTAGTACAAGTGAATCTCAGTACTGAGGTAGATCTGATACCAACACTGATTAGTGCATCTATGCCTACAGAAGAGAAAAAATAGTATGAGGGTTTCCTAAAAAAGCATCAAGATGTTCTTTCCTAGAGCTATGATGAAATAATAGGACTAGATCCTCAGGTCTCTGTCCACTGTCTCTGTCTCCTTTAAAGTCATCGTGGGTTCAAAAAACCTCCCAAAAAGATGCTCCCCTCTCACGGTGCCATGGTCGAGGCCGAAGTTGATAAGATCATAAAATACAACTTCATTAACGTAGTACAGTACCCTAGATGGTTATCTGAAATCATTCCTATTAGGAAGAAGAATAGATAGATCATAGTCTGCTTCGAATTCCAGGATCTCAACTTCCACTTTCTAAAGAAATATTTTCCCCTTCCCATAACATAGCTATTGATCGATGCTACCACTAGATTCCAATCCCTATAATTAATGGATGGGTATTTCAGATATAATAAGATCTGAATGGCCTCCTAGGATAAATGATCCACCACATTTAGAAAAATATAAGGTATTTTTTGTTACTATGTAATGAATTTTGGTCTAAAGAATGCAAGATCCACCCATCAACATAATATGCACTGTGTATTCAAACTGATCATCAAGACGTTGGTGGAATGATATGTGGATGATTTGGTGGTCAAATTCCCTTAGAATCAGAACCATAACAGGGATCTTGGGAAAGTTTTCAGTTTCCTCTACTCCCTCTATCAAAAGATGAACCCTTAAAGTGTGCCTTCAGTGTTACCTTTGGAAAGTTTCTTGGATTTTTCATCTGATATAGAGGAATCAAGATCGGTCTAGAGAAGATCAAGACCATAATTTAGATGCCTCCTATAAGAAACCTTTGAGAGCTCTAAGGATTCTAAGGACACTTAGCCTACATACATCGGTTCATTGTGAATCTGGATGAAAAGTGTAAGCCCTTATCCTGACTCATGAAGAAAGGTTTCATCTACCAATTGGATGAAGAATGTTAAACTGCTTTTGAGGAGATTAATTAGTACCTAATACAACCTCTAGTACTAATGCCACCCATCTCCGAAAAGCTACCGATCCTCTATATGACTTCCCTAGAATGATCCCTCAATGCCCTTCCCACCTAGAAGAATAAAAAAGGTATAGAGAATAGTTTATACCATCTTAGTCATAATCTCATAAACACAGAGACCAGATATTACTCTATCAATAAGAGTTGTCTCATGTTGGTTTTTTCAGTACAAAAGTTTTGGAATTACCTACAGTACCATGAGATACATATGGTATCCTGTGTAGATCCTATAAAGTATATTCTAAACCACACTATGTTTATAGGCAATCTATATCAGTGGGAATTTATCCTTCAACAGTTTGACATCAGGTTCATCCTGTAGAAAGCTGTCAAGAGTTAGGTACTGAAAGACTTCCTTGCTTCCCATATAGCTCCTGCAAATCAGTCTCTAGATCTCAAATTTCTAGATGATTCCATTATATCAGTGGACCAGACCATGCTGTTTTAAAAGATTCACTTTTATGGAACTTCCCTAAGTCCCACCGATAGAAGGCTCAATGACCCCATACTCAATAGAGTAGTCCAGAGTATCATCTTCATCATGGATACACATGATATTTTTCCCTATTCATTTTTATTGTCTGAAGGCTGCACCAACTTTGATGAAGAGTATCAGGCCCTCATCACTGGTCAAGAACTAGCCCTCAAGATTTATTTTCCCCACCTACATGTTAAGGGGGACTCTGTTCTAGTTATCAAGTAGATCAATGGTGACTATGTCGTCAGGAAGCCAGAGCTTGTGCCCCTCTTAGAGAACAATTTCCAATTGATGGTATGATTCCACTCTTGGACTAAGACTAAGTTTATTCATGTTCCTTGGTCATAAAATTTTTGAGTAAATTCCTTGGATAACCTTGCCACATCTCTCACAAAGCCCGGCTAGGATGATCTGATTATCCACATGGCACATCGAAGGGCCATCACTCCGGTCAATTTGAATGATGATGATAAATAGCAGGTAAGTCACCTTACCACCTATTTCTCTACACTAGGCCATAAATATCCCTATAACATAGTAGAAGATACCCATGTTTAGAAAAATCCTTTTGGTTAGTACCTCCAACACAACAATCTCCTGACAGATAGAGACTAATGTGAGTGAATCTATCGGCGTGTAGAGAAGTTTAACCTCTAGAGTGGTTATAGCCTTGAGAAAATCATCTAAAAAAATATATTCTATTCAGTTATCCTCCATTTCATTCTATTAGATGGTATTCCCCATGTCATGTATGAAGTTCATGCCAGCTCTTGCGGAGCTCATCATGTAGGGTTGAAACTCTCCCACTAGATTCGAAGACTGGGCTACTTCTAGCCCACCATGGTCTGTGAATGTATCGAGTTCACCAAGAGGTGTCATGCATTATATATCCATACAAAATTTTTACACAGGTCACTAGAACCCCTTCATACTATTCATTAATCTTGTCCCTTTGTGGTCTAGGGACACGATGTTGTGGGACCATATCCACCATCAACATCTCACTAGCATAGGTTTATCCTAACCGCCACATATTTCTTTTCCAAGTGGGAATAAGTGATACCACTTATGTTATTAATATTTTCATGAATTATTATATAATATCTTTACTTATTTTATATAAAATATGCATAATTTGTGTGAAATATTAATGTTTCAATGGTAAATATAATTTTTGAGCATTTTTAGAAGTAGTCCAATTGAGTTAGTTTACTATTTTATTTATAACTCTCACCATACGGATTAAAATTGTGTGGTTCTTATTTTTTAGTATTTTTTATTCAATTTCTAAAATATTATTAGAAGGAAACATGGGTCAATTCTGCCATTTGAAGGCTCATATGGACCACACAAAATGACCTAAAGAATTTGTAAAGAAACTGGACCAGCCATGATGATTGACTTACTGGTCTCACTCCCGAAGCCCATATTTTGTGAAACTCCACCATGCATTCGTGATTATTCAAAAGAATCATGGGTAAAAATTTCAGGGCCCAACTCTAAGAACAATGGGGCCCAAATAAAGCTTTAAAGTCCATCCCACCATTCTGGATGAGAATTAAAATCCGGACACTATTCATGACATATCTCATGCTTTAATAATAAAATAGAGATGAGATTTTTCAATATGAAATAGGAGATATATTATTCCGACTTTGTTGAAGAAATTATTCTGTTTTGAAGGCATATTCCCATTCAAAAACTCTTTCACATTTTGGATATCAAAAAGACTGGATTTAAATGGAGAGATTTAAATTGTTTAATCAGATGGCCATAACATTGGCTACATAGGTCCAAATGACACAAAATTTTGAGAGAGGTCGACCAAATTTATTATCTACAACTTTTAAGAAGTATATTTCTCAAGATTCGGCTGTCTGAATAGCCAACTAGGCGATGCAATTGGAGGGAAATATTTGGAATTAAAACAGTCCACTTCCTTGGGCTATAAATTCATCCCCCTCCTCTCCTTCAAAGGGGTTGGCATTTTAGAAGAGAGGAGAACATATTGGAACGACCAAAGACTTTACAAGGGCTTGGAAGTACCTTCCATACTCAAGTTTTCACTTGATATACCCTTCCTCCTCACTTTGTTTCCTTTCACTTTTGTGTTGTTCTTCGTTTGTAAACTTGTATGTTTGTGTTTTGTAATTCAATTTTAATGAAAATTTATTCTTCAATATCTCTTATTCTCATAAACCTTTTGTAGTTTAATAATAATGTTCTTAAAATAGTTTAAATTCAGTTGAATACCCTTCCCTTCTTCTGCTTCCTCATTCAATCAAAAATCTGTTTTTAATTATCATCATTGTTCGTGTGTGTGTGTTCGACGTACCACTCTTTTCTAATACCTTTCTTTTTGTTATCTTGTTAATTCATCATCATAACTATATAAAATAGATTAATATTAATATAAGTGTATGAGTAAATATATTATTGGGGTGAGTCAAAATTTAGGGATGTTAAGTGATTGAGAGTATTTTCTTGATGAATATTCTTTAATTTAACATTGTGTATGTTGGAGTAAACATGTCATGGATTAATGACTTGTTTTGTTTAACACATGGTTTACATGGATTATTGGAACCATAAATACAATACCATCAACAAGATCTGATTGATATTAGAACACTAAGTTAAGTTAAGGCTTGGATTAAAGCCTTAACACTTAGTAATTCCAATCAACATTATCTTGCGAAGTGGGTGTTAAATTAACTTCAATATAAAGCAAAGCTCTAGGATATCACAAGATTAACTACCTAAAAATGAACTCACCCCAATATTTATCAAATTGTTAAATCAAAAACCAATCATTAATCACTTCATTTAAGATTTTCAAACAAACCCCCCAATTAGAATACAATCAACTAAAAACAAACGACTATTACAAATTATCATCACCAAGGATTCAACCCGAGTGATGCTATACACATTAGCATAGCACCAAAACCTTTACTGGTCGATAGGAAATAATCGGCCGTGCATTTCAAATGGTTTCATTACTGGAGATGGTGCTTTAAGTATTCATTATTTTCTAGTTATTGTAAAAAAACAAAAAATAAACAAAATTTAAAAAAAAAATTGAAAAAAAACACAAAGAAAAACCCGTCTTCTCATAAAAATCATAAACTAAAAAAATACAAAGAAAAAACCCATCTTCCTCTTTCTTCCAATATCTCTCTGAATGCCCCGTAGCCTTTCAAACAATCCCTCAGATTTGTTTGACCCTGAAATTGAGTGAACACTTCGCCAACTTAGAAGTAAAATAAGAGATAATCAAATAATTCAAGAACCAGTCCTTGTCCAACCAATTGAATTAAATATGGCCAATCCTAGGGAAAAAACACTTAAAGAAATTGCTACCACTGATATGAATTAACAACCTCTTGGTATTCAATATCCAAACATAGAGGCTGACTTTGAACTCAAATCGGGTTTGATTCATCTTCTCCCTCATTTCCACGGGCTAACCGGTGAGGATCCACATCTCCACCTTAAAGAGTTTCAAGTAGTGTTCTCTACCATGAAGCCTCAAGGGGTTTATGAGGAACAAATCAAACTCCGAGCATTCCCTTTCTCCCTAGCTGACACTACCATGTCATGGCTTTACTACCTCCCTCATGGTTCCATAACCACATGGAATGACATGAATCGACTTTTCTTAGAAAAATTATTTCCTTCTTCTCATACTGCTTATATCCGAAAGGAAATAAGTGGTATCCATCAGTTCCAAATTGAATCACTCCATGAGTACTGGGAGAGGTTCAAAAAGCTTGTTGCAACCTGCCCACATCACCAAATTCCTGACCAAATATTGATCCAATACTTCTATGAGGGGTTATTGTCTATGGAGAGAACTCTCATTGATGACACAAGTGGTGGTGTTATTGTTGATAAAACTCTTATAGCTGCAAGAGATCTCATAAGTAACATGGCTGAAAACATAGAACACTTCCATAATCTAGCACATGATCAAGTCAAACAAGCCCAAGATAATCAATCAATTGAGCCTAACAAGATGACCGAGTGGATGAGTGAACTTACAGATCTTGTGCGACAACTAGCTATGGATACCAAATCCACAACCTCATCTTCTTCGCAATCAATATTTCCTGGACCTGTCAAAAACTATGGAATCTGTAACTCTTCATCTCATCCAACGGACACATGTCCACAACTTTAAGAGGATCAATCTGATTCATCTATACCAATGGAGCTCAATGTATCATATGCTCAACAGAACACCAACCCTCAACTATCAGGTTAGTTTGTTAGAAACTTCAACCAACCTCACTCTGAGCCCTTCTCTTCTTCCTATAACCGAGGCCTTAGTTATGGTAATTCCATATCTCATCCCCCTAAATTCCCTCCTCAAAACCCAAACCAGTTTTAATATGGTCAAGGTGTTGGTAACTTCCAACAACCTTATCCTTTTATTCCTCAACCTCAAAGGAACAATCCTCCTCCTGGATTCCATTATCCTAGTGAGCCTTCCCTATTCCAAAACCAATAAAATCTCTTTCCCAAGAACCAAAATCAAGGTAATCCCAATCCAGGACAAGCCTATTCTTCCAATAAATCATGGGAAAGTGCAGTGGAAGATCTTTCCTCCTTCACCCGTTCTAGCCTCAAGAACATTGAAACCCAAATCGGTCAACTTGCATCCCAACTTAGTCAACAGAAACCATCCAATTCTTCCCAACTTTCAGCTCAACCATTACCCAACCCCAAGGGTAATGTAAGTGCAATTGTACTTAGATCGGGAAAGCAAATTGTTATGCCTCAAGATAAGTCCTCCAACCCTCCTTTGAATGTTGTGCTAGAAAATTAAAAGAAAAAGAAACTTGAAAAGGAACCTAAAACCATTCCCTCAACTCCTTCAATTCAACTTAGGAACCCAATTCCTTTTCCTCAAGCCGTCTCTAAGCCAAAGAAGTCCTTTGAACCCGATCCTAAAATCCTCGACATGTTTAGACGTGTTAAAGTCAATATTCCCCTCTTAGATGCCATAAAACAAATTACTAAGTATGCCAAGTTTCTCAAGGAGTTGTGTACCCACAAGAGGCAACTTAGGACCTTCAAAAATGTTTCCACCCAACCGTATATTCCCATAAAGTTCAAAGATCCAGGGACCTTTACGGTTCCATGCCAAATTGGAAGTTCCAACTTTGATGATGCACTCATAAAACTAGGAGCCTCAATTAATGTCATGCCCAAATCCATATTCTCCAACCTTGGTCTAGGTACCTTACATCCAACGGGTGTTGTCATTCAGTTATCCAATAGAAGAACTGCTAGTCCTGAGGGTATAATTGAGGATGTCCTTGTCCGAGTCAATGATCTTATCTTCCCTGCTGATTTCTATGTCCTTGACATGGAAGGTGAGATGAGATATTCTTGATCCCCCCTAATTATAGGAGGAACATTCCTCATGACTGCGAGAACCAATATTGATGTATATTCAGGCATCTTATCCATGGAATTTTGTGACTGACTGGTCAAGTTCAACATTTTCCAAGCCATGCAATACCCATCTGAGGATCATTATGCTTTCTCAATCCATGCTTCCAAGGACACTTATAAGAGTCAATAGAACCCCAATCCACCATGTTATTCATGTTCTAATGACAAAGGATCTTGTGAAATCTACACCATGATTAAAAAATTCATAAATGGTGAAGTTAATGTGGACCTTTCATTCATAGACTCTATAAATCTAGAGGATCCTGAAAACTCTCTTGAATACGACATCAATTATGATCTCTAATGCTCCACCTTGGATAGTATTAAGGAAAATGAATCTGAAGGAACTAAAGTCCCTTCTTCCATTCCTGAGTTGTCAAGCCCAAAAGTGAAATATAAGACTGATCTGAAACCTCTTACTGAAATCGAAGAGTCCAAAATTGTTCAGGTGTTAGAGGAAAACAAAAAGGCCATAGGTTGGACCTTATATGACATACCAAGAATCAAACCTACCCTTTTCATGCATCACATCCATCTTAAGGAGTCATCCAAACCAATTAGACAACCACAAAGAAGACTCAATCCAATCATACTTGAGGTAGTTTGGGAAGAGATCACCAAGATTCTTCAAGATGGTATTATCTACCCAATTTCTGATAGTGAATGGGTTAGTCCAATTCAAGTTGTACCTAAAAAGGGTGGGATAAATATTTTCAAAAATGAACATGGAGAGGTAGTCACAACTCGAGTGAAGAACAAATGGAGTGTGTGCATCGACTATAGGAAATTGAATGTTGAAACAAGAAAAGATCACTACCCTCTTCCATTCCTTGGTCAAATGATGGAACGATTAGCCAAAAAGTCACATTACTGCTTTCTTGATGGATACACCGGCTACTTCCAAATCCCAATCGCACCTCAAGACCAAGAAAAGACTACTTTTACATGTCCCTTTAGAACAAATGCATATAGAAGAATGCCTTTTGGCCTTTGTAATGCTCCTGAAACATTCCAGTGGTGTATGATGAGTATCTTTTCAGAATTCAGTGAACACTGCATGGAAATCTTCATGGATGACTTCACCATTTATGGTGAGTCATTTGAATCTTGTTTGAATTCACTCTCTCTAGTCGTCCAAAAGTGTATCAAGTGTAACCTTGTGTTAAATTTTGAAAAATTCCACTTTATGGTTACAAATGGGATTGTTCTAGGGCACATAGTTTCAAAAGATGTTATTGAAGTAGATCCTACCAAAATTGAAGTGATCCAATCACTTCCTCAACCCACTTCTGTTCGAGACATCCGTTCATTTCTTGGTCATGCAGATTTCTATTGGAGATTCATACATAACTTCAGTAGGATTTCCCTCCCACTCACTCAATTGTTACAAAATGATGTCACTTTCCATTTAGATGAGGTTTGCAAGAGAGCCTTTGTTGAACTCAAAACTACTCTAACATCTACCCCAATAATCCAACCCCCAGATTGGTTCTTACCCTTTGAGTTGATGTGTGATGCTTATGATAAAGCCATTGGGTCTTTTCTTGGTTAAAGAAGAGAAAAGATTCCTCATGTCATCTATTATGCCTCAAAAACAATGGATGAAACTAAATATCACTACAGTGTCACTGAAAAGGAACATTTAGCAGTGGTTTTTTCCTTATATAAATTCCGGCCCTATCTCTTAGGTGCCAAAATCATCATCTTCATAGACCATTATACTATAAAGTTCTTACTAAAGAAAATTGATTCCAAACTGAGGCTAATAATATGGATCCTAATGCTCCAAGAGTTTGACCTTGAAATAAAAGATACACCAAGAAAAGAAAACACTGTGGCTGATCACTTGAGTAAAATTTATAATTCTTCTCATTCTGAAATCATTGATCCTAAATCCCACACTGACCACATTACATCTCTCACTCCAAAAATACCATGGTATGCCCCAATTGTAAATTACTTGGTTTCTGGTGTTTTTCCTAATTTTTTTTTAAAAGAACAAAAAATAAAGTTGAAAAGTGATTCAAAATACTATTTTTGGGAAGAAAATAAAATTTTGAAAACTAGGGATGACATGGTAATAAGGAGATGTATCGATGAAAATGAACATTCTTCCATATCATAATTCTATCACTCACTTCCTGGAGGTGGTCACTTTGGACCACAAAGGACCTCCCGAAAGGTCCTAGACTCTGGATTCTTCTGGCCTTCACTCTTCAAGGACTCACGTGAGTTCTATCAATCATGTCCCACTTTCCAAAAGTTTGGAACAATTTCAAAGAGAAATTAAATGCCCCAAAAGCCTTTAATTTTCTGTGAGATATTTGATATTTGGGGTATCGATTTCATGGGACCATTTCCCCCTTCCAATGGATTCTCATACATCCTTATTATGGTTGATTATGTTTCTAGGTGGGTCGAGGCTAAAACCACTAGAAAGGATGATTCAAATACTGTTAGTGAGTTCCTAAAGACGCACATCTTCCACCGATTTGGCACACCATGTGCCTTGATAAGTGACTTAGGAACCCATTTTTATAATAGAACCATTGAATATATTTTAAAAAAGAATGGGGTTGTACATAAAACTTTAACTGCATATCACCCCCAAACAAATGGAATGGATAAACTTTCTAATAGATAAGTGAAAAGAGTTCTTGAGAGAATTGTAAAACTCACCAGAAAAGACTGGCCTGAAAGACTTGGTGAAGCACTTTGGGCTTATAGAACTGCCTATAAAATACCCATTGGGATGTCTCATTTTAGGGTAGTTTTTGGTAAATCATGTCATCTACCAATTGAAATGCAACATATGTATTTTTGGGCTGTGAAAACCTGTAATTTTGATTGTGAAAAATCTGATGAAGAAAGATTGTTGCAATTGGCTAAAATGGAGGAGCTTCGACTTGATTCTTATCAAAATTCTAATATCTACAAAAAAAATCCAAGGCACTCCATGATAAACACATCCTGAGAAAGGTATTTCATGAAGGTGAAAAGGTAATGCTCTTCAATTCTAGATTTCGGCTTCACCCAAGTAAGATTAATTCTCGTTGGTAAGGTCCTTTTGTTATTACTAATGTTTTCCCATTTGGTGTAGTGCAAGTCCAAGACCCCTCTTCCAAAAGGATGTTCACGGTTAATGGACATTGGTTAAAGCATCACCATGAGAGGATTCACAATCCTGGATCAACATCGACTTCAACTAGATCACCAACTTATCCAGTTGACCTACCACTAGATGGAGATGGCGACCTGCCAAATCCAAACCAGGGGAACCACTTTCCCTTTAACTCTCTCTCTCTATATTCCTCTCTCTATCTCATTCTTCTTCTTCCTCTCTCTTTCATTTTTTACCACTTTCTTTGTCAAAACCTTTTCTTTTCACTTTCTCTTTTGTGTGGGTGTATCTTTATTAAAAACTAAAAAAACCCAAAAAAAACCAAAAAAAGCATCATAACAAAAAAAATTACAAAAAAAAAATCAAGAGTCCTGATTATTCACCTTCCAATTTTCTAATTTTGTCCAACCATTTTGGGGAGTTAACAGACATGTTTTCATCTCAAAATTTTTGTATTTTCATCATGACTTTGGATAAAGAATTTTGTTTCAAAATTAACAAATTTTGAACGCTCAATTTTTTATTTGGAAAATGATTTTTCCAAACCGTGAGGAACAATATTTTATTTCATGCCAAGGCCACCTATGGCCATCTTTTCAAAATGTGTGTTTTCACCCCCATTTGTGAGTCTTGAGTTTGTGGACCTTCGAGCTGAATCTCCTACCTTAGTGTGCATTAATATGATAGAGGCATTTTCTGAACCACATGAGAATCACAATAGCCAAATATCCTCCCATGTCCCTTACATTAATCCTCCTTTTGAAAGCCCCTTTGAGCCTATGAAAACCTTTTCTTTTATAGCCACATTACAATCCCAATACCTTTTCCCACCCAATATCAACATGGATTTTCAGTGCATTTTTTTGAAATTTTAGTGTGGGGGGAACAGATTTCATTATGGGTACCCTTTGTTGATTTCACCATGTTATCATATGCCTGAGGGTAAGCATCCATTTCAGTGTGGGGGAGAGGTTGTAATTCAGTGTGTTTTGGGGAATGTAATGTACTTTCATTTATGTAATTTTGTAAATGTTATTGACAAGTGTTCAAAAATAAAAAAAAAATCAAAAAAAAAAAAATCAAAAAGAAAAAAGAAAAAAAGAGAACAAAAAAATTGGGTTGTTTCTTGGGCTGGTCAAAAAATAAGTCTTACTCAACCTTTGATATTTTTATAACTATTACAATTAGTGTCGTGAGGAGATCAATCATGAGTTGGGATATGAGTGTGAGATCTTTTTCAAGTTCAACTTTCGAAAAAAGAGAAAAAAATAAAAAAAAGAACACTTGAATTATATTCATATGTCATTTGGAGAAGTTTTTTGGTTTGTAAATATTTCATCTTCTCATCCCCTTCAAATTTTCATCCTCTATTGTGTCTTTCTTCACACAATAATTCCATTATAAATATGTGTTTTCATTTGCTTCCATGTTTTATTTCAAAAAAAAATGTGCATTGTTTTTTTATGTTGGTGTTTTACCCCTCTTCTTATCTCTCTTGGACATTATATTCCTACCACCCCATAGCCACAAAAAACCCCCTTAAAAATACCTCTTGATTCTTTTTCACTTTGGATAGGTATTGGAAGTTGAGAGCTCTTTCAAACTCTAAGATTTTCACTTTTGGTTGGTGAAAGAGTGAACCTCCACAAATGAATTTTATCATCTTGAGAGGTGTGAGATTTGAGTGTCCACATTTTCCATTTTAAAATTTGATCATGAAAAAGAATAATTGGTTTTGGAACATTGTTTCTGTAACAACTTGTGGTGGAATTCAAAATGGATGAGTGAAATAGTCTAAACCTACCCTGTTTGGAGAAAATAAAATTTTACTATTTGTCGATGAGTGAAAATGATTTTTCTATGTTTTTATATTTGTTGAACATGAGGACATGAACAAGACTAAGTGTGGGTGAGTTGATGTTATTAATATTTTCATGACTTATTATATACTCCCTTTACTTATTTTATATGAAATGTTCATAATTTTTGTGAAATACTAATGTTTTAATACTAAATATATTTTTTGAGCATTTTTAGAAGTAGTCATATTGAGTGAGTTGATTATTTTATTTATAAATATCAACCTAATGATTAAAATTATGCATTTATTGTTTTTTAGGATTCCCTATTCAATTTCTCACATATCATTATGAGAAAACATGGGCCAATTCTGCCATTTAAAGGCTCATATGGACCACATAAGATGACCCAAATAATTTGTGAAGAAACTGGATCAACCATGATGATTGAGTTACTCGTCTCACTCCCGAAACCCATATTTTGTGAAACTCCACCATGTGTTCATTCTTATCCAAAATAATTATGGGTAAAAATTTCAGGACCCAAATCCAAGAACAAGGGGCCCAAATAAAGATTTAAATTCTAGCCCACCATTCTGGCCGAGAATTAAAATCCGGACACTATTCATGACATATCTCATGATTTAATCATCAAATAGAGCTAATATTTTGCAGTGTGAAAGAGGAGATATAAGCGGCATACATTTTTGAAGAAGTCATTCGGTTTTAAAGGCATATTCCTATTCAAAATCTCTTTCACATTTTAGACTTCAAAAAGATTGGATTGAAATGGATAGATTAAAATTGTTTAATCATCCGACCATAAAATTGGATAAATAGGTCCAAATGACTCCAAATTTTGATATTAGTCAGAAAAATTTATTATCTACAACTTTGAAGAAAAATATTTCTCTAGATTAGGCTGTATGAATAGCCAACTAGGTGATGCAAGTGGATGTGACTGATTGGGAATGAAAACAGTCCATTTCCTTGGGCTATAAATGCACCCCCTCCTATCCTTCAAAGGGGTTGGCATTTAAGAAGAGAGGAGAACATATTGGCACGACCAAAGACTTTCCAAGGGCTTGGAAGGACCTTACATACTCAAGTTTTCCTTTGAGATACCCTTCCTCCTCTTTTTTTTCCTTTCACTTTTGTGTTGTTCGTTTGTAAACTTGTAAGTTTGTGTTTTGTAATTATATTTTAATGAAAATTTCTTCTTCAATATTTATTATTCTCATCCAACTTATGTAGTTTAATATTAATTCTCTTAAAATAGTTTAAATTCAGTTGAATCCCCTTCCCTTCTTCTACTTCCTCATTCAATCAAAAATCCGTTTTCAATTATCTTCATTGTTCGTGTGTGTGTGTTCGACGTACCACTATTTTCTAATACATTTATTTTTATTATCTTGTTAATTAATCATCGTAAATATATAAACCAGATTAATATTAATATCAATTCCTGAGTAAATATATTATGGGGGTGTGTCAAAATTTAGGGATGTTAAGTGATTGAGATTACTTTCTCGATGAATATTCTTTAATTTAACATTGTGTATGTTGGACTTAACATGTCATGGATTAATGACTTTTTTTGTTTAACGTGTGGTTTCCATAGATTATTGGAACCATAAATACACTACCATAAACAAGATCTGGTTGATATTAGAACACTAAGTTAAGTTAAGGCTTGGATTAAATCCTTAACACTTAGTAATTCCAATCAACATTATCTTGCGAAGTGGGTGTTGAATTAACTGCAATATAAAGAAAAGCTCCAGGATATCACAAGATTAACTCACTAAAAATGAACTCACCCAAATATTTATCAAATTGTTAAATCAAACACCAATCATTAATCACTTCATTTAAGCTCTGCAAACAAATCCCCCAATCATAATACAATCAACTAAAAACAAACGACTATTACAAAGTATCATCGCCGATGATTCGACCCGAGTGCTGCTATACACATTAGCAGAGCACCGGAACCTTGACCGGTCGATAGAAGACAACCAGCTGTGCATTTCAACCACTATAGAAAGTCAAGACCCTTTCTATCATCAAGTTCATGAGCTCCAACATCATCCATCAATTCAGAGTCCCTCACACCGTTCTCATCGATAAAGACACCAAATTTTGAGTGGATGAGCTGAAGAAAATGTATTCCAAGTACATCATCCGGTCTAACCACACTTTTTTCTATATTCAACAAGAAAATGGGCAGATCGAGGTGTCCAACATGACCCTCTATAAAATTTTTTAGAAGATGGTTGGTTAGAACAGGAAGAGTTGGTCAAATAGGCTCCCTAATGTTCTATGGGATTACCAGAAGATGACTCGCAATTCCACCCAACTGACCCCGTATTCCAAGGTGTATGAAACAGAGGTAGTGTTCCCATCAAGATTTAGTTTCTGACACTGCACATAGCTGTCTACAATCAGATGATTTCAGATAGGGTAGCAGAAGTCTGTCTGGATGAAGTGGAGACCCTTGACGAGAATAGACTCCATGCCTTTCACAATATAAAGAGGTATCAAAATAAGATAACCAAAACATTCAATTAGAAGGTTCATCGTAATTCCTTCATCCAAGGTAACACAGTATTGGATCTAAGGATTCCAATGATACCTGGTAGGAAGCCACAAAATTTGGAACCCAAATGGGGGGGACCTTATATAATCCATAAGGTTTATCCAAATGATTCTTACTCTTTGATCACCATGGATGGTGATAGAATTAATCCTCCCACCAATACCAAATTCTTCAGGTAGTACTTCACATGAGGACCTTTATCTCATTTTTGGGCTACCAGATGTAAAACTACCTGGCATCGCCATCCCACATGACATTAAATTGTACCCATATACTTGCCGCATGAAATTAAACTGAAAAACATTCAATAACTACATATAGATTGATTTCTACCCTCATAGGATATGTAGGAATGACTGGATATGTTATTTTAGGGACTAGCTTAGGTTCGATACCACCATTCTTCTGGGGGGTATGTGGTGTGGTATGATTCCTCCTTGGTACTCATTCACATTAGGTATATTACATATATATTATATATATACCCATTAGGAACGCCCCATTTTCCTTTTGTTATGTCTTACATGACGTTAAAATCTGATCCCCTTTGTCCCGGATGATGTTAAACTACACGACATTCATGAACTATGTGTGACTTGATTCTCATCCTTATGAGATATATAGGAATTCCCAAACATTTTTTCTTCAGGTCCAACCTTAGGAACAATAAATTCTATTATCTCTCTAGCCTCTTGTCATAAGTATAGTACTTTGAGATCATATGGAATGGTGTGGTGTGGACTTATATTGTCCTCATTCACATCAAATTTGAAATTATTTCATCATGTATCCCCTTTAGGAGCCTCCCCCATTACCCAAATCCTTACCACATGATGTTAAACTAAAAGACATTCAAGAACTATGTATTAATTGATTCCCATTATAATGAGATACATAGTAATGCCCAAAATTTTTTCCTTTGGATTTATCCCTAAGTTCCTTGACCTTTCTGACCCCTTTTTCCCTTACATGGTCAAAGTTCTATGACCTTAAACTAAGATCCCCCCATACCACATGACATTAAACTATTGTGTCCTACCTACAAGATATTAAACTACATTGAACTTACGGTCCTTTCTACATGACCTGAAAAGGAAACTGCCCCCTTTTTCTTGTAGGATGTTAAAATGCTGCTACGTATTTACCATATGACATTAAACTACACAGAATTCAAGAACTATTTATGGATTTATTCCTATACTTATGGGATATGTAGGAACCCCCATAAATTTTGTCTTTGATTCCAACCCCAAGTTCCTCCCATTCTACCCTTAGACTGTGGTTCCTTTTAGGAGCACATGGTGTGGTGTGGGATTCTATTTCCCTCATTCACACTGGGTTTTCAGCATCCACACAATGTGCCTCCTTTGGGAACACTTCTCCACCACCTACGTCCTTACTGCATGATGTTAAACTGCATGGGTCTTCAATAACTATGTATGGATTTATTCCCATACTTATGAGATATGTAGAAATGCCCAAACATTTCTCCTTCATGTCTAGGACTAAGTTCATCAACCCATTTCCCCCCCTTTCCCCACTCATCTTCTTAAGTCATATGCCCTAGTTAAGTCCATCTACCTCTATCTTTCTTCATCAACATGATCAGATGTGTCTTCATATGGGACTTAGAGTGTTAGATTCTATATAGAAATTCTATCATTCCACCAGCACACTTTTCATGATTGTTTTTTGGATATCCATAATCTGTCAAATCTAAAAGGACCCCAAAATGGTATGTATTCTCGGCCTTAAGGTTCACCTAATATTCTGGGCCAACATCCTGAAGGATCTTGAATGACATCTTGAGACAGGTATTGATCGCGTTTCACATATGGTAAGCAGCTGACCCTCAACTTTTTATTCTCGTACTAGTCCACATGATATGGATACTATGTTTAGAATATGGTAAATAGTTATCGTTCATCGTTACTCCAATCCCATTGTGTCCCAAATGTTGTTCTCGTGATTCACATTCCTTCTCATATCCTTATGTCTAGATGAAATTTCAATACTCTAAGTACCATACCTCCATGAACCTTTACATGTTGAGTGGGAAGACCATCATCATGGGGTTTTCCTTAACTCCACATCTCATTTCACCTATTGTGTTCTTACATATGTTGTAAATACTATATCCACTCCTTGTTTCCCATAATGAGCATGGATCACATGGGATTAGGGGTTCTTTATAAGGTTTATAATTTCATGAAAAAGTTTCACACCCTATGGTATGAACTCTATAACCCTAAACTAGAATTTTAGGTCCCAAAGTCTAGGAATCATGACTTTAAACTATGTACATGTTATCTTGGGAATTTGTGATGCGGTGTAGACCTTTTTGGTCCTCATTCACGTTGGGTTTCTTTTTGAAAATGCATTATATATTTAT
Source organism: Viscum album (assembly GCA_963277665.1). Classification (NCBI taxonomy): domain Eukaryota; kingdom Viridiplantae; phylum Streptophyta; class Magnoliopsida; order Santalales; family Viscaceae; genus Viscum; species Viscum album. The sequence goes on along the minus strand of OY728157.1, from coordinate 830,918,068 downwards.
GATTTGGAAAGATCATTATCATGGTCCAAACTCTATGAAATAATATTGGAGGTTACGTCCCAAGAATGTGTTGTGTGATGTGGACTTCTTTTTTCCTCATCCATGTCGGGTTACTTTATGGTTCCACCACTACACATATCCTATTCAAGATGGTCCAAACTCTATGACATTACAATAAGATCTTTAGTGTCCAAGTTTTCATGACATTAAACCATGTAACAACTTCAATTGTCCTTGTTTCAGAGGATATCTTACATCGGCATTGGCCATTTTTGACACCTTCCTTCAAGAACTACGTATGGATTGATTCTCGTCCCTATGAGATACATAGAAACTCCTGGACATTTCATATGTGGTCCATCCACCATCCCTTCAATTTGTCCAGCCTCATGGATAGGGTTTTTATGAGAGTATGTGAGTGTAATTGAGCCTCCTAGTTTCTCATTCATATTGGGTTTACAATATTCACGCAATGTACCTCCCTTGAGAGTACTCTTCCCCACAGGGTCCTTACCGTATGAAATTAAACTACATGGGTACCATCCATGCTTCACAGATCCCCTTTATTTGGGTCTCCACCACCTCCCGCGTCCGAAAGGACCCCCAAACGGTATGGATGCTCAACCTTAAGTCTCACCTACCATTATGGTCGAACATCCTGGAGGATATTGAATGACATTTTGAGATAGGTCCTGTATTGAAAACATGGTCAGCTGCCGAACCTCAGTTGTTTGTTCCCTTTCGAGGTCACACGATATGTATATTGTGTTTTGAATATTGTCATTATTTATCCTCCATCATTACACCACCTCCATTATTTCCCAAATATTGGGTTTAGTGATTCATATTTTCCTTCCCCTCTATTCTCCAACAACTCTGGTGTAATCCCTCTTTACATCCATGTATGTCGAGTAGGAATGTTGGACTGGTTGGAATTTTCCCACCTGGAATTCATCTTTCATTGTTATTCACTCTCATGTGATGGGGAAATCCTAACATCACCCCTTTTTTTCCACATCATGCATGGATCACATGGGATTAGGAGTTTTGGTAGGGTAATTCCCACATGTAAGATTGCGCTACCCTATGGTTCAAGCTCCAAGAGCTTAAACTAAGATCTCTTTCATCCAATACACATGATCTGAAAATATGCTGCCATGTCCCACATGAATTTAAACTATAGCTTACTTACCATAAAATGTTAAAATGAATGGACCGATCCTGTCATACGAACTTAAAATGTGACACCATCTTCCTAGCTGCACAATGAAAAATGGTACCGCATTGTGATATTATCACTTGAGAGGGAATCACCTTGGGAAATAGTTATCCACTGTGTCATTCATCAAAGCGTATATATGTCTTTATTCTGTAGTGACACCTGGACTTTTCATCATGGGATGGTCGTTAAAAAAAATATGCTGATAAGAGAACAAACAAGATATATCAAATGCCTTTTTTTCTGTGTAGGGGTTAGAACTGCACAACGAAAATTCCTTAGGAACTATGCATGAATTTATTCTTATCCTTATGGGATATTTAGGAACACTCGATTCATCTATCTTGGGTCCATCCACAACATTTTTCACCCTTTCATGGAGAATCATCATTGTCCTTACCGTATGACGTTAAACTCCACATGATTCAAGAACTACGTATGGATTGATTCCTTCCCTAGCAGGATACATAGCAACACCCAAACATATTAACTCTGGTTCTAGCCATAGGATTGTAAACTCTTCATTTTGGTTCTTTCCGGCTTATGTTCCCCCTTTAAAATATATGATGCAGTGTGAACTTCTTTCATCCTCAGTCACGTCAGGTTATGTATCCCACCACACATGTCTCTTTTGGGGTGCACATGTCCTAGAAATATAATAATAAACTATGTCGCAAACCTCATCCTCAATACATAGAATTAAACTGCATGAGATTCCATAACTACCAACATCTTTATTCCCTTCCTTACGAGATACGTAGTGACGCTCAAACACTTTGTATTTGGGACCAACCAAAAACTCTATGGTCCAAACTCTATGAACTTAAACTAAATATGATATCCTTGATGTACGACATTAAACTGAGACCCTCCCCTAAACAAGTTTAGGATTCCCTATGATAATTACGGAATGCTTCGACTTCCGCGATAGAGAGGATTTCCCCCACTAGTGTCGGTCTCTAACAACACTTTTCTTCACGAACTACGTATGGCTTGATTCCCATATTTATGGGATACATAGAGACACCAAGAAATTTTGTATTCAGTTCCATCCCCAGGTCCATTGACCTCCCTATCCCTTTGGCCCGAATTATGGTCTGAATCCTATAACCTTAAACTAGGATCCTCACAGGAATATATGGTGTGATGTTTTATGATAAGTATCATTGGATTTTATTTGTATTGGGGTTTTCCCCCACCACATCACATATAATTCTTTCCCATCTATTCTTCATAATTTTTATGGTGTGTAGGGCCTCATTTGGCTCATTCATGTCAGGTTTATCCCCTCTATTTCATGAAAGAATTCCAAGCATAGAAATCATGGTCCATACAACATGACTTTAAACTATCATCTAGGGTCTAGGAGTTATGACCTTAAACTATGTGAAAACATCCTAGTTATATGACATTAAAATATGTACCTATTGTCCTCATTTTCATGATGTAAAAATACAAGGCATTATAGGTCCTCACTTGAGTGGCCCTATCTGGAAGAAGTTTTTATCTTGATTTAGACTGGTACGCTCACCCAACATTCTTTAGTCATGGTGGCATAATTTTGAGAGTGTTGGAGTCCTTTCAAAAATCCCATAACTCTACCCAATTCTTTTCATGCCCCACTATTTGGATCCTCTTCCCCTTTTATGTCTGAAATAACCCCTTAACAATATGGATGCTCGACCTCATGGCCACCTACTATCCTAGGCCAACATTCTAGGGGGCATCAGACGACACTTCGAGTTTGGCCCCATGTTTTCGAATATGATCAGCGATTGGCCCTCATTTGTTCATCCCCATTTCAGGTAAAATTATATGGATGTTGTGCTTTGAATACAATGAAAATTTATCCTCTATCATCATTCCACCCTCACTATGTTTTTGAATTTTGGGTATCATGATTCACACTTCTCATTACCCTTTGTTTGAATTGATTCCAACACCCATAACATTATCCCACTTGTGCACTAGTGCACATAGGGAATGGAAAGTTGGCTACTCTGAGATCTTTATTCTCTAGTCACATCCCATAACTCATCTCGAATACTCTGTGTAGTTAGTCAGCATTGACAGACCCCAAGTATTCTATGGTTAGATGGCACTCTCATATAAAAATTATATAATTATGTGATCATACCTTGTTTCTCACACTAGGTATGATCCATGTGAGCTTAAATATTGATCATCAGTTGTTTCATAGTTATGATCAAGATGTATTAAAACAAGTAAAAATTATTTCCATGACATAGTTCAATATAAGAAAATAAGAGGCAAGATATGCTTCATGATTTTGGCCAAAACACAACCCTTATGGGTCAACCCCTTCAATTGACTACTTTGGTTTTACCACCCTATGATGTGTAGCTTCCTGGATATCTTCCCACTCCCTAAGCTCCCTTTACTCATCAATAGCTATAGAGAGAATATGATCAGCTATGGTATGTATTTGTTCCCACTCGTCTTGGAGTTCTTACATTTTATGGTTCACAAACACTAGCTACTCTTGGGATTTTGCGAGCTGGGCTCTCAGTCATTCAATGAACCCGAGCTGATTCATGAAAAATGTGGCATGTTTTCCCATATGATATTCAAGGAATAAAATTTCCTTCTCATCCTCATGTAATTTTAAAATATTCTTAGATTTATTCCTGCACTAGGTGACATTTAAGTGTTGGATTCTCTCCCATATCTTCTCAGCAAGATAGTCACAGATCATCATATGGAGATGGAAATCATCCACCCCTCTAGCACATAAGAAACATAGGTAGGTGTGATTTGACCCAATACTACTGAACTACTCTACCTATGGGTGATTTAGAAAGTGTTTCATGCACTTCCATGCCTTGTGCCATGTCAAGAAGATCTTATTAGTTGCATCTGAATTAGAATTGTCTAGATCTTTAGTATGTAGAGGTCTGTATTCAGGAAATATGGCTAGAAGTTCCGTGGCAGGGTATTCCTCTGGAAATCTTTCTGAGATACTAGGTTCTATGATTTTTGGGTGACTATATTCACTCATCTATTACTCAATGAATTCACCCTAACCAGCTTTATTTTTTTCTCTGGTAGTGGCGCCACCTATGATCAGAACTTCCTTCCCACCAAGTGCTAAAGCCATATTAGATTGAGTTGTAGGTTCTTCACAGACATGTATAGTCACTGGTGGTTCTACCACAGATTTCCTGGACTTGTCAATTTTTTGGGATTCTTTCTCTTGATCACTGAATATGGAACAAATACCTTGGTTAGTTGAGTTTTTAGATAATTAGTGAAAGTATATAAAGATAGAGACTTACAAGATCTAAGAACAGCTGTATTGAGTGCCTTCATCACCACAGGATCTTTCGCCATAAGAGATCCCTCAGTGATAGTTAATTTGATAATTAAAACTATCTTCTTATGAGTAGTGGGAATGGCCAGATATTTTGAGGTCGTCACTCCGGCCCCTTTTTCTACTTCAACCATGATTGGTCCTCTACCTTTCTCATCCCCAAATATGAGTTCAGGGAGATTTCCTTCCACAACCATCAACACATTTCTCCCCCTATAGCAGGATATCCATATTAATCATCACCAATTGTTCCTAGATATAACAAAGTGTGGTTAATGGATTTGAGTTATGGAAAGATAAGGGACCGAGAGAAATAAGAGTTGAAATATACCTTGAGACGTTTGGCCAGTTCCTCATCAGAGCCTGCAATTTCATCACTCTCATGTGGGATCCTCTGCTGGGCCACTATCCCCTAAGGTCACTCACCTCTAGGACCACATTCCTTGGCCTCCTCTTCCACCCATTTCAATTATTATTCCTCATATTATTCCTCCTCCTCCTCCTCCTCCTCTTCTTCTTCAACATTATCATCATCATCCTCAGGTGTTATTTATTCAGGGTCATGATCTTGATCGAGAATTACATTAAACAAGAAATATAGTTCTTCATACCACCACCGTTGTCATGAATACACATCCATGGATGTTAGGTATACATGTTGGTGATGAAAGTGTACCCTTTACACCACCTATATACACCCTACATCTAGAATATCAAACCCAGTGCACACCATTATTCAACACAATTATCCAGTTGTCATTGATTTTCACATAATTATACAAGAAAACCATAAGGATGGGAGAATGGAATCAGTGGAATACTTTAGGAGATATATAATTTGCTTCCCAGGGGCCTCCCTATCTGGCCCATGAGGTCGCCTACGAGACTGCCCCTCTTCAAAACGCAGAGGCTCAGCCGCACCTTGCGATGATCCTACTGCTGATGTTCCCTCTTGTGATGCCCTATCCACCTAGTTTTCCTCTGGTATTGCTTCATTATTAGAACATATCCTTTTATTGCACCATACAGACTCTAATTCACCACCTTTATCTAAAAAATGTGTTTCTATAGAATTTACTCTGGATACGCTTCCACCCAGTGATCATCATATTCTGTTGATAGGATAGCATCGACATTAGTGGGGGGGGGGGGGTAATGACATCATCAAATCCATAAGTTGTGAACATGGAAAACAATTGGATAAGTATGTAGGGATGTTTCTATTCCTGAACCTCTATATACACTTTTTTTGGCATCCTCAACATGCACCCAAACTGTCTGGAAAACCATAATGGCACGTAATGTTCATAAAAGATTTTCCCATTAATATGTGATACCAATACACCACCCCTGATACTCCATAGATACTCCCTCTAATCCAACAGTCCTTGCATGTCATCCTATATCTAAATGACTAGGGTTTTAAATGGGTGGAAGTTTATATTTTCATGATTGCTGATTCTAAGCTCAATCCCCTCCTCATTAAGCATCAATGGACAAATCCCAATGATGTTCAACAGAGATGATCACAGTATGTTTCCTAGAGAACATATGGAGTGTGGGAAATAGTACCCGCTACAGTGATCTGTGACCCAACCATGAATAATTTGAAATAGTCCACATATTCTCTTGGGCATACTCCCTCCTGATATACGCCCTAAAATGATGTATATCCTGGCTAACACAAGAACTCCTAGGTTGACCCTATGATGGGTTTCCATGATCCCAACCATCACCAATGCCCCTAGATGGACCCCTATCCTTGTAACTCTTATAGGGAGCAACCAACCTCTTAGGAAGGAAGTGGGGAAACCAACATATCACATATGAGGGTCCCAAATTTCATTCACACTAAAGCCCCATGATTGGTACTAACCTACTTCCCGGACCACCCAGTATGACCCGACCATGCCCCTCTATAATGTGTTTGGGAACTATTTACCTCATTCTGGAATCTTCACCCCATCATACCTTTTGAGAAATAGGCTAAGCCATGCTGTATTGGATATTTCCTTTAGGATGTACTTGATCTTCAGCCTCTCATTCACTAGCTCAAACAGATGCCAATTCAGAATGGGGGTTCGTACCTTATCTCCCCATACATTCTCTGTCAATAATAATTAATCATATTGGATCCATTTTAGAGGGGTTCCTATAATGAAATAGATATCCCAAAGGTTTTTACCAACCTACCCATGGTAGATATGGAAGGTATTGGTGTTAAGAGACCACCAACTGAACAACTATGACACCAGGTCCTGCTGGTGGTAGAAATGTAATTGTGATATCCATATGACCTCAAACAACTCAATGTATCAAAGCTCCACCCCAAATTCCTCAAATGTATTGTATACCCAGTACACCCATTCCCACTCACTTGTAAATTTTCCTCTAGACCTCAATTACCAATATTACTTCCATCCCTTAATCTCATCAGTGATACTACTCTTGAAAGTGTTTTCATAGTGGGATGAAAATTATTTAGCAACCAGTTTGCTCCCCATGACTATCCTGGTCTTTGGGTTCATGACATAAACATCCATATCCCTAGTTTTCCTGGTAGGGTGATCGTTGTTTGTGATGTTAAACCATGAAAGTCTATCCTCACGTGTCACCCACAACTGTGATGATTCACTCTTGAATCCCATCATCAAAACCTCCTCCAGAATGATGAAGTTATATAATGGGAGGCTATCGCTCAGAACATAATCCTTTTAAGATTGTTTTAACATTCTCAGAAGAATCTGATTGTTAGATAGAACCCTTACCACATTAATAATCTTAGGGTTTGTGATCATTTTGGCCCTTCATGCAGCATATAAAACCTCCCTCTCAATATTAGTTTGTTCACCGACCATCTCGTTCAGGACTCAAATGAAAAAGGGTTTGTAACAAAAGATGGAGGTTTGGCATGCAAAGTAGATAGTGTCATGCAATATTGACAGTAACCACACAAGAAAAATCTAACTAAGTGAGAATTTTACAAGATCCAGTGGTTGCGCATAAGGTACCAACTGAATTTGAGAGCTTTCTTGTATAACAAAGGAACTTTTTCACATGAGAAAAAATCACCTACCATACGGAAATTCAAGGTACAATGCCTTTCCCCCTATGTATTTATAATCGCATAAATGGTATTTCACATGTGCATTGGTCACATTACATTCCAGATCAACCATTTTGCGTGCACCACCAGAAATGTATTGTGCTCATTGGTGTTTCCCTTGGAACCCTCATTCTGTTTTCTTTCCAGATCTGATTCTGATAGGCAGAAATTTTTGGCACTGAATTCTTCTTGAGGCTATATAATAATGTATTTGAGCAACCCAAAGGAATATTTTGACTTGGAAGATGATATCAATAATCCCAAGGGTTTTTCACCTAAGTTTGGTTCATGTGTGCAAGGACGAAAGCCACATGTAATCCTCTTGCATTCCCAATGTGACTTCAGATGGTATTCTTGCACTCATACCTCTGAAACAACAATATTAGATGTGTGGAAGAAGCCAGGTTGGAGTGAAAGAGAGATGAACCATATATAAAGGTCATCCGCCGCCAATGTGATGTTAAACGACCACTTCAACACTGACCTCATTATGCACCACCATTGATATTTTTTACTATAAATAGAGTGGTACCCCCCTCCATTAAGGGTAACACTCTGAAAGTCAAACCATCACTCCCATGTGTATAAAAGGACCCCTTCCATGGCTATGTGAAAGTCATGATGTCAAGGTACTAGATCTTGCATGACATTTCTACCATGACCCCCCTTTGTGCGGGCCCACTCTGGATTGACACTCGACCATTTCTATTTTTTCTTAGCCAAGTGCGTGAAAAAGATATCTCTTGTGTGAAATACTTAACCCTGTGTAGTACATATTGTGCTATGTCTCCCTTCCCTTTGTGAACTAGACTCAAATCTTTCATGAATCTTTTGATTTTATGTGTAATAATTCAATCTTTCACACACCCCTTTATATATACTCCACAAATTTTACTTATTCCAAGGAAATCCATTTTAGATCCTCTTCCACACAACAACTCTATCTTGTGAGTACCTCTTCCATGCGACCCTCTAGGATTGTACACATTGATTTCCTAGTTCCTCAAGTGGTGATCCATGTTACATTTCCCTACCTCATGCTTCTTCACATAGGTATTCTAGTGGCTATTTCTTCTTCAAATATCCACAATAATGTGAGCCCCTTGAGTGACCACTCTTCCACCTCACTCCTGTCAGAAATTTCTTGTGCCTTCCCTTCTCCAAGTGTGGGTTGGTACAAGGTATGTAAGACCAAGGGATGGGGAGTGGGTCCTCATTTTCTGAGCTACAAGATGTTAAACTACCTAGTACCCTCATACCCAACACACGATGTTAAACTGTGAGTTTACATATGCGTGGAAAGCCTAGGTGGACTCAAAGGAGAATGAGAATCAGTGGTCTCCCACTCCTCTCTCCCTTTTAAATTTGTAAGCATGTGCGGCTTGGGTAGTCTTCTTGTAATCCCTAACCAACATTAATAGGGTGTTCCCTATATGATGGCCATATCCTCCTCATGCCTCTGAACACCCTCCTTGATATTACCTTTGGGAGTAAGTCCCAATATCCTCCTTTCTGGGCTGATAACCATGCATAAACCCCACACCATCATTCATGGATGCACCTTTCGCAAAACGTCTGTATGGTCTAATTCTATCTCTTTTTTATCACACCGAGGATGACTCACATGGGCTTGGTGATTAACAGTGACCATTAAATCCTTTCAGTGGTGTTAACCATGTGTAATCCCCATTCCTTCCATTCCTGAACTATGAGGACTTTGATCCCTATCTTTCAAACAAGGCATGTAGGAAGACTCATTGAGGTTCAAGCCTGGTAACTCATCCACTCTAATTATTTCACATCGGTTCACCTTCGTCCTGCATGAAGTTAAACTCCATCCTCCCAAACTATGTATAATTTTATCCCTATCTTCTAAACAAGGTATGTAAGAAGCCTCTCCAAGGTTCAAGCCCCTCACTCTCCATAATCCAACTATTTCATGTGTTTCACATTAGTTCAACTTCATCCCGCATGAAGTTAAACCATATTACCACTCCAAACCACATGGATTTTGATTCCCATCCACTGGGATACATAGGAAGCCTATTTGATGTCCAACCCCAACCAATGGTAAACTCCAGTACTCCCTCCTAAGGATGTACCCTCATGATGTGATACTTTCCCTTTTGGGGATGCATCTTATAGATCTACCTCCCTGATGTGTCCTGATCCCCATGAGAAGCTAACCATGCATAATCCCTACACAAGCCATACTACTCCAACCAAGAGTTCCCCTCTTGGGATAAGGTATTGGCCATGCATAATCCCCAATCATGTCTTTGGGTCCCTGTCATTTGTGTGTACCTTGATTATATTCCCTATTCCTAAACTACATGGAAATTTATTCCCAAACACTGGGATATGTGGGAATATTATTTTTAAGGTTCAATCCTATCATCCATGTCCCATCATAGTCTTTACTTTGAGCCATCATGCCTTGGGAAGATCATTCCCCACTATGAAGGTTCTACTTCCTCTCGGCCCCTATCCATGCGCTCCATTATCACAAGTCACCTCCTCAGGTTTCTAATCACCCTACCAGAACTATGTGGACTTTGATCCCTACCTTCAACATAGGGAATGTAGGAAACCTCCTCGAGGTTCAATCCTAACACCATCATCTTCACATAGAATCCATCCCATTCAACTTCACCCTTCAAAACTTCCTCTATATCCATCCTAATTTTACCGAGGAAACCTCATCTTGGTGAACTAATTCCATTCATACGGGAATCTAAACATGCATAATCCCCATCCATTTACTCTAGTACCATACCCTTATCATGATAAGGGTGCATCTTTGTCACTTTTTGTAGCTCTCGGGCCTCTAGCCACGTGTGTGCCCCGAATCACCCCATTAACTATATGAGTTTTGATCCCTGTCTTATACATAGGGTATGTAGAAATACTCCCTAAGTTTCAACCCCATCCAAAGGTAATCCTTGGTTTCCCCTTTTCTAGGATGACCTTCTTTGATCCACCCTTTGTGGTGTTCAGATCAACCTTTATGGTGTGAAACCTTACCCTCTGTGGGACACGCCATCCAGGGTCCGTCCTCATGAACATCTCATCCCATACACCTGGTAAACCTTATAGATGATTTATCCTAGGGAAATATCTATCTGATCCACTCTGGTCAATATTCTCATCTGTTAAATCCATCTCTGTTAGATGTTAAACTCACAGTATACCTGATGTAAAACATAGTAAGCTGAGGAAAACCTTGGATACATGAATCTAGCATAATATTTAATGTATTCTATGTGGGATGCCTTGTGATTCCATACCCTCAAGAATCCATCTAATAAGGGATAATTTAGGTGCACCAAGTTTCTAGTATCCAAACATGCCACAATGCCCAACATGACTACATCCCTGACCGAAGGTTGCTTCCCTGACTTAACCCTTTGGAATGCCCTGAAAGAATAAGTGTAATTAACTATTTCCCACAAAGATATGGAATCGAGTAGGGTTTCATGAACAATGAATTAATATTTAAGGGAGGCCCAGACTAGGAAATGAATTCTGAGGAGGAATCCATGAAAGGAGAGATAGACATCCCATCATCCTTTTTTGATCAAGGACCAGACATCACTAAAGTGGTGATGAATGCCACCCACCTTTGGAAAGATGGAATGCGGGGTACAATGTGAATCCATTGAATATAAAACATTCTCAGGAGGCATGCCCTAATGAAATCATCATAAAAAATCAACTTAAAATACGCGGGGATCCCATAAGGGGAAAGTAATTGGACTGTCTAATGGTAAAATCAACATAATCCTTAGAAATTCCCATCCAATATATTCCAAAAAATAATTTCAAATATATATAGATCTAGGGACAAGAAATCATAAACAACCTTAGAATTGGCCACAATCACATGGAACTCAAAGCATTTAAAACCATGTTCTCATCTTTTTCCCAAGGGAGTGGAGAGATCCATCATGTATGGAATCAACTCAGGTCATAATCCACAGGAATAAATCAATATATAAGAGATAAAAAAGTGGTACTAAACTATATAATATAAAATTAAATTCATATATGATGTAATGAATATCATACCTCATATATTTTTTGGACTATAGTTTATTTCATCTGGTACTTGTTCTGTTTCATATAATCACCCCAACTCAGGACTAATTCAATTTTTGTAGATATAAGGAGAGTCTCAATTTTACAAATAATGGGAACCCACTCCCTTTGATTCATTATATTTCATATGAGAACCCATGGTATGAGAATACCCCACTTTATTAGTTTAATCATAGTATCTACATAAGAAATAGAGATGTACTAGATAACCACACTGATGACAAGTCTTAAGAGCTTCTTAAAATGAATCCTTAGTGTGTCCTTCATTTCCACATTTATAACATACTGTAGGTTTACACCCCGAATGAAATATAGTGGTAGAGTTGGGCCACTACACACTCCCAGTAATTCATCCATCAAGACTCCTCAAGTATTCTTTTATGAATTGATGAGGAACTTTAAATACATATCAAAGTAACAGGGACACATCCCATACCATTAAACCCAGTTATATTAGTCTTATCCATAACTGCCTTATAAACTACCTCTGTATAGGTCAATAGAAAAAGAATAATAATTCTCGATCTAACCTCCAATGTAAATACCATCTCAAAATGGTGGTATTTCAATTATTCATTCATAATAAGCTTGGTAGAAAGGTGAACCAACTCAAATAACTGAGTTGCATACTCCATTACATATTTCTACCCATTCTCTAACATTACTAACTCCCTAGACTTAGTCACCCTTAGGGTATCTGGGAAGAAAAATTGGCTAATTATATTTTTAAACTTAGTCTAGGAGATATATTTATGGATTTTTTCCAATAATATTGAGTCCCACCACTTTTAAATGGACCCTTATAGCATTTAGGTTGAAAATTTAACCTTGGATGTATCAGGATCATGAAGGGAATAAAAGATACACTATATTGTTTCCATGAACTATTCATATTATTGAGGTCCACAGTTACTTTGAAATGAGATTGGGTTATTCTTGGTGAACTACTGAGTATTCTCCTCCATGAGAGAATAACCAAGATCACCACCTTACCCCAGATATTGGATGGCCTAGATAACTGATAAAAAAAATATAGAGATCTAAAGGAGGATTAGACTTTGGAATATTCTTCACATCTCCCTAATTATAATTCATGGAGGCCTTCCTGGGTGGAATGATCTATATAATATAAATCATAAATCATATTCAACATAAAACTCAACTTCCAAAATCACAATTTTTTTTATAAAACTATACCAATTACTTATAAATAAGTATCAAAATCAATTTTTGTAATTTACAAAATAAAAATAGGTGATAACATTAAAAATTCATACATTTAAACATTGGTAAGGATTTTTAGATAGGGTTAAGAAAACTATTCATCAACCATGGAAGTTACAATGGAAGGTACCCTAACCTAGTCACACATGTGCCACAAGATTTCTCCAGACTATGCACCTAAACTATGATCCTTTAGTTCCCTCCCATGTTTTACCCTGAAATTTGAAAAATTATGAAAAAATACTCAAGTAATTCCAAAAACCAATAATCATTAATAGGACACATAAAAGTATAATTAAAAAAATAAGAAAATAAATCTCAATTCCATAACAAAATTCCTAAAAACCTATAGTAACTCAAGGTCTGATGTTAAGAAGAGTTTTCCAAGAACTCCCCTACACCTACCTCTCAAGCCTAGCTGATCCTATTTCTATTATACCTTTTCACCCTAAAAAAGTGGTATTTTATACCATTTTATAAAAATATTTCCCAATTTAACCTAACCCATCACCCAACAAAGTCTACCAAAACACCCAAATATCATTCTTGATCGCTACATGCTGGTGATTGGAACCAGGGTATCATGACTGACTAAGTGGGAATGATTTAACCTTCAAAGAAAAAAATATAAATCACATATATTTCACCAAGAATATCAGTATAGACCATCTATAAGTTGGAAATCTATACCAAAAAAATAAAATAATAAATAAAAACCAATTAGAGCATTCACAATAGAAATAAAACTATTTCCACATACTCAATAAAACATATAATAAGCTACAAAAATTAAAATAGAATACATATGTCTCAAAATAAATCGGATTAGGATGGAACAAAACAAAAAATACAAAACATTAGTAGAGGATCTATAAAAACACAAACTGGATTATTTATGTCTGGCTCATGCTCACCATTGATTCCACACCCAGAAGGATGAGGAGGGTCTCTAGAAGCATCACTTTGATATGTGGTTCTATGAAAACCTTTATCTTTATTACACATTATTTAATGATTTATTACATAGTAATACACATAATACAACCTAGAATATTGATAATTATAGTTTATTTGGGTAATTAGGTATATTACATAACAACTTAAAATAAGAGGTATATCTGCTTTACTGAAAACTTCTTTAACAAGATCATATTATTCCATTATTCTTAAAACTGCATGGGATAACATGAGAATATACATATGGAAGGGGTGACATATAAATACTGATAATGGAATAAATAAATAATAACTTGAAGAAGGTATTACATGTTATAAAACAATCATTTCAATGGGACACAAAGGGTTAAGAATAATGAACATGAACAATGAGGCATGATATAAAATGATAACATAAAGACAACATGGGAATGTGGAAACTACTTTAAACATGAAATCATAAGAATAATTAAAGGTTAAACACTAAGAAAAAATAACATAATGTTCTTAGGATAACCTCCCAAACATCATAAATTCCATATCATGAGACTAAAACATTACTCAATTCATTAGAGCACTATCTGGGTGCACCCATCATAATCATATCATGTACATGCATAAGTGTTCCACATAAATCATATAAATAAGAACATATTTCATATCATTTAATCCAAAGATAATGAATCTTATATTACATAAATATATGAACCCAATTAAATAAGAATCAGTTCATAAGGGTGATCACCCTTGATAGGAAATGGGTATGGGTATTCACTACATAATTGTTTGTAATATAAAATCATAGTAAATTTTGGCAGCATAATGGGGGCATATAAATGTTCATGGGAGGGATTAATGAGAGTTAAAGGAGTATCTCATCATTTATACATCATAATGGAAGTAAGTGGGATATGGAAGAACATATCACAACATTAGGAATTGGATATAAAAGGTATAAGATAATGAAGATGCTTGAATAAAGAGGAGAAGGAGAGGATCCTCTACCTTGAGAGGGTGATACCATAATCTTGGGAGGAGATTCTTGAGAGTTTGGGGAACAATTATGAGGAATCTTGAGAGTTTGGGGAAGAGTAAAGATATGCTAAACCGTTTTTTAGTGAAGAGGAATGGGATCTTGTGTGTGTTTATATTAGAAAAGAGAGTAGAGTTATTTATTATTTCCCAAACTTAGGTTTTGGACTCTATATAATAAAATAATCAGAAATTCAAACCATACCATGGTTTTGACCATGATTTATACCGAATAAGATTTTTTTCATTATTTTATAATTAAAAGGTCCAATGATATTAAAATATTACCCTTAGTGATGTGGAAGTGAGTCATGTTCTTAAAAAAATTATTTTAAAACCTTAACATATAATATAGGTTTTAGAGGATTCATAAAGGCTTAATAAAATTAATCAAATAACCTAAAAACATTAATTTAAAGGGGAAATATAGATTTCGTATTTTATATATTTTATTGAATAAATTACATCACTTTTTTGGTCATTATGATGTCATAATACACACAATATTTATACCGTATTTAATTTTTACCCGAAAATTCATCTGTCTCAAAAAATTATGAAAAATTAACCATTTAAAAATTTAAAAATGCTTATTGAAAAAACAATATTTATTTTTTCAAAATAATTTTCTAAATAAATGAATTTTCACTTTTAAAATAGAATCGACATTTATTGAGAAAAGCTTGTTTTTTGATAATAACAGTTTTGAACAATTATAGTAATTACATTTGACATCATAAAAAATATATTATCATTTAAATTTAATAATCATAATTTAAAAATAACATTTTATTAAAATATTATCTATTTTAAAAATCAATTAATTAATCAAAATAAATTCTTAATTGAAATTTCATATTACCTAAAAATATAATTTGTGTTTTATCGTATCTAAATCACAATCATTTATAAAGTAACAAAAATAAGAAGAAAATATATTCATTATTCCATAAAATATAAATATTTATATTATTAAGGTCTTGATAAATAGACTTTAATTACACCGAAAAATTCCCTAAGGTTAAGGTGAATGACAGTGATATTTTCATGGGGTGGTTTCATGTACATGGTTTGGGTTGTGATCTCGATGAGCTTGAACTTCTATTATAAATAGTTTCACTAATGCTTTATTTGTTGGATATTGGATTGGTATTGGTCAATGGAAAATCCCAGTGATTCAATATTCTTTGTAAGATATAATAAATGGTCTTTATAGGGTATAATACTACTCATTTAGGCCATCGCTTCCTTTGTCTATGTCAATTTGATTTATCAAAACCTTATATTTATACTAATCATGTGATCACTATTAAATTATAATAATATTAATGGTTATGATTATAAATGGCATTTTAAATTTGATAGGATATAATAAATCTAAATAAGTACATGTGTTTTCTATAACCATAATGCATAATAATACTCCTAATTAAATCACAAAGGAAATTTTATTTATAAAACTTCAGGTTGATACAATCTTCCCCCTATAGAAAATTTTCTATAGAAATTTTTATTTCACACACTAAAAGAGATGGGGGTAATTATGTTACATCACCTCCTCTAGTTCACACATCACTTACTCAAACTTGTGATTTATCCATAGAACTTTTACCGGTGAATTATCTTATTTCACAAAACTTCATCTCTATGATCTAATATCTTCACTAGTAGTATCTCATATGAGATATCATTATCCTATTATACCAAAACATGTGAGGGCTATAGTATGTACTTCCTCAATAAGTATACATAAAACAAATCATGCACTTGAGATAGGTTAGGTGATAGTGCGAGTTGATATTCCATCACTCTGATGTGATCAAGTATCTCTAAGAGACTGATGTATCTTGGAATAAGCTACCCTTTCTTCCAAAATACCATGAATTTATTCCATAGAGATATTTAAAGAAATAACTTATCTCTAACCTCCAAATCCAGGTCTCATTGATGATTTTCAATAAAGCTCTTTTGTCGAATCTAAGCATCCTGATGTGTTGTTGAATGGTGTTGACCTTTTCAACAATTTCCTTGACCATTTCAGGACCTAGTAGCATACATTCCCAAAATTCATCCAAGCATGTAGGCATTCTACACCTCTTCCCATAAATGGCTTCATAGGGGTCCATTTTTATGCTTTAGTGGAAAATATTATTTTATGAGAACTCGACTAAAGGAATATGTTGGTTCCATCCTTCTTTTAAGTCAATTGAGCATGCTCTTAACATGTCCTCAAGTATCTACATAGTATGCTAAAATTGAAAATCAATTTGAGGTTTATATGTTATGATGATGTTAAACTCAGTATTTAGAGCATATTAGAAACTCTTCCAAACCTTGGAGGTAAATCTTGGATCTCAACCAGATACAATTGATAGTGGTGTTCCATTCAACCTCACCAATTCTCTAAAGTATATCCTTGTAATTTAATTAAGTTATAATTACTCTCAGATTGCAATGAAGTGAGAATAATTTTTAAGATAATCAACCAAAAACCATATTGCATTATTTCCTATTGATTTATTTATAAGGCCAATGAAAAATTCAATGGTTATGTTCTCCCATAACTATATAGGTTTGGGTAATAATTGCATCATCCCCTTGGATTTTTTTTCCTTTCAGCCTTCACTTGATGGCATACAAGAAAAATTGATGTATATTCTGTGATCACCTTATTCATATTTTCCCACCTATACTGATATTGGAGATCTCGATACATATTTTACCCATTGTATGGATGGAGAAGTTTGAGTTATGCACATTATCCAACAACCCCTTATTTAACTCAGTACTTGATGGTACACATAGTCCTGACCCAAATCTTACAACTCTTTCTTCATTAATTTTTAACTATTAGGATTTCCCTATTCTTACAGCTTCCACCTTCTTATAAATTCCCCCATTGTCTCTTTGATCATAATTTATCTTTTCTATAATGGATGGGGGAGAGATCATTTGTGAAATGATTAATGATGTTCCTTACTTTATGATTCCCATGACCATAATTTTTAAGTCTAAGATGATATGATCCTTCTCAATTCTCATAAATGATAAAATTACTGAATCCTTTTTACCTAGATTTTCGGAAAATTTATTTTCTTTCCCATGATAGTAGTGGATTGAGTAGTCATAGTCCTTAATATTCTCCAACCATCTTTAGTGGTGCAAATTCAACTTTTTCTATATGAATTTATACATGATGATCTTATGATTCATATACATTTCACACTTCTACCCAAAGGGATAATGTCTCTAGATTTTGAACAGAAAGATCACTGAATCCAACTTCAGTTCAGGCATTGGGTATTTATTTTCATGAACATTCAATTGCCCCAAGGCATAATCTATCACTTTTTCATTATAAATTAACACAAAATCCAATTCCTTCCTTGAAGCATCGTTGTATACCATGAAAATTTCCCCACTTGTGGGCAGTGTTAGTACAGGTGTAGTGATATGACATGTTTTAAATTCCTTGAATCTCTCTTCAAATTAATTATTCCAAACATACATGACTCCCTTTTGAGTTAGTTTAGTTAGAGAGTTTTAAAATTGTGATATTGTTCTCAAAAATTGATGATAGTACCTAGCTAATACAAGGAAACCACATATTCTTATTATAAATATTGCTTTCCTCCATCCTTAAATTGATTTTATCTTTTAAGGGTACACAAATATCTCATTGCTTGTGATAATATTCCCTAATAATGAGACTTTATTCAACCATAACTCACATTTTCTGTAATTTAGATAAATATTATCCTTTCATAAGGTCTTTAGAATAGTTCTTAGATGCTTCTCATGTTCCTCATTTATTTTGGAGTATATTGGAATATCTTCTATAAATAATACCAATTTTTTGAGGTAATATCTAAAGATATATTAATTAATTCTATGAGATTGTTGGAGAATTAGTGAGTTTTACTTGAATTACAATGTGCTCATAATACCCATACCTTATACGAAAAGAAATATTAGGTATATCCTCCATCTCCACCCTTACTTGAAAATACCTCAACCAAAGATCCGCCTTAGAGAAGTATTTGGATACATGTAGCTGATTAAACAAGTCATCAATCCATGTAATATGATACTTGTTATTTATAATAATCTTGTTTATCTCACGATAATCAATGTAAAGGAACATTAACCCATCCTTCTTCTTGATAAAGAGAACTAGTGCACACCAAGGTGAAGAACATGGGCATATGAACCATTTATATAGATTATTCTATATTTTTTTCCTCTTATCCTAAACTTACACAAAAACCATTCTATACAGAGTCTTGGATAATGGAATTTACTTAGGTATAAGCTCGATTGAAAAATCAACCTATCGGCTAGAAGAAATAATAGAAAATTATATGGGAAACACATCAGCATATTACATCATAATGGGAATGTCTTAAAGTATGCTATTTTACTTATAATAAATCATTTGTGATAGACACACTTTCTTGTAGGGAAATAATATCCATGCTTGATATGCTAGTGCTAAATAAGATTTATCCTCCTCCTTACACGTATACAGAATCAGGGGATGATTTTTGATACAGAGAGTGATTTACTTCACACAAAATTTTATGCTGGATTTATATAAGAAAAACCAATACAAACCTAGAATTTCTTAAAATTCCACTAAAGGCAGTACCACAAGTTTCTCTAGGAATTACAACCAACAAATTTTGATATAGGATGAGTTATATTCTTTAGATGCGATAATTTACCCATTTTTCATTTTCATAGACAACTCTACTTCCATATTGTGTGGTAGTATTTTAATATTTATACTAAATATGAATTATATAAAGGAATGTTTAGAACTATAATAAAAAAATTATGTTTTCCATTATTGAATGAATAAAAAGAATACATGTCACTACTTCATTGGATGTGGTGGCATATGCCCACCATTTCTTCCTTGGATGTTGTTGTAATTGACTATCTATGAAAACCCTTGTCTTAGGTTAGTGGTTCACATAGTGTCCATTTTCCTTGAAGTTAAAACATTGGAAAATAGGATGAGGGTGGTATAGAACATTCCTTTCTTCCATTTCATTGGTGTGTTTCTCCCATCAGTAATTGCTAGCCAGGTTCCTTTCCTTTCTGCACCTAAATCATTTCCTTTCACCCTTAGAAAATTTTAATGGTGCTTCTTTCCATGCTTTTGAAAAGTTGGATGTTGAAATTTCTTACCACCATTATATTTCTACATCACAACACCAAAATTAAACCCCACTTTCCACTTATTATCCCTATGATACCCTTGTGATTTGTTGATCTCCATTTCAACTTTGAGTGAACAAGAGATAATTTCCTCATTGTTATCAATGTATTTAATATCTAGGGATTTTCATAGACATAGTTTTATCCCCCAAAAATGTGGTAAAATTTTAATTTGGGGGTAACGATAAATATAGATGCATATCATTAAAGTCTTGTGAATTTTTCCTCATACACCCTAATGGGGCGCTGTCTAGGCACACCCATCATAATCATATCACGTACATGAGTAAGTGTTCCACACAGATCATATACATAAGAACATATTTCATTACATTTAATACCAAAATAATGGAGTCTAGATTAAATAAATGTAATTACCCAATCTAATAAGTATAATTTAATAAAGGTGATCACCCTTGATAGGAAATGGGTATTGGTATTCACTACATAATCGTTTAGCATGGAAAATCATAATGAAATTTCAACATCATAATGTGGGAACATAAATTTTTCTTGTAGGTCTTAATGAGAGTGAAAAGGTTCTATAGTCATTAATATAGAATAATTTAAGTAAGGGGGATATGGAAGAATATATTCCAACATTAGTAATTGGATATAAAAGTCATAAGAAAATAACGATGCTTAAATAAATAAGAGAAGGAGATGATTCCTTACCTTGAGAGGGTGATTCCAAAAGCTTGGGAGGAGCTTATTTAGATCTCGGGGGAACCTTGGGAAGACTCTAGAGAGGGTATGATATATTAATAACATGATCCAAGGTTTTTTAGTGAATATGAATGGGATATTGTGTGGGTTTATATAAGAAAAGAGAAGGGAGTTGTCACACCCATCCTTTTTATATTATTTATTTTATTATCTTTATTGGGCATCAGATAGTTTGGGTCGAGGCCCGACTTAAAAATTTATGTGTTCTTTTTAGAAACACACTTTTCGGCCTTTACGGCGTTCAGTGCGCCGCTGTCGAAACCACGCGACCTTGCTTGGGTCACCGCGTGACCTCGCTCGGTTCTCCGCACGCCTTCTTGGCGTGCAACTTTAAAAAAAATTACAGATAAAGAAATAAATTTAATTATATGAAAAAGGTATTTAGCGCAAAATATAATGGGAAGAATAAAATGAATTACAAGTTCTAATAATAATAATAATAAATATTTATTATTATTATTATTACTCTATTTATTAACGTTTTAATTAATTTATTTTATTTAGTATTACTCTATTTTGTTTTAATTTATTGTTTATATTATTATTATCTTTATTATATTATTATTATTATTATTTATTTTATTTTATTTATCTTGTTTGTTTAGATTTTTTTTCTGTAGGGTTGCGCCCCACCCTTTTTACCTGGGTCTGTTTTTTTTCTTTCTCTCCTGCAGATCGCCGCTCCATCCCATCACGCCGCCTCCCCTGTTCTCCTCCTCCTCTCACCGGACTGGCCTCCCCTTTCCCCCTTCGGTGGCACCGTGCCCCCTCCCTTCCCGCTCGCGTCGCTTCCATTCCCCCCGGCAGCCCTCGACCCATCGCAGCCCCCTCCCGCTGGATCCCAAGTCCAGTGCTGCCCCCTTCTCCCGGCCTGCGTTCCCCCCTTGAGCCCTCCTCACCCACACCGTTCGATAGAAAAACCTCCAACCCCCCTGTTTCCAGCTCGGAACCACGCCAGAGCTCCCCTCCAATTCCCCTTCCGGTGACCGTCGCTGTCCACCGGCCCCCTGGATCCCGTAGCCCCTTCTTCTATTTTTATTTTTTTTCCTACTTCCCACAAACCCCCGCACCCCCCTGGTTCACCTATCCCTCCCCGGATCCCCATTGGCCCGTCGTAGCCCTCTCCCCTCCTTTACCCCGTCGCATCGCACCCCTCTCCCTGGAACCCCGTCGGACCCCCTCCCACTTCTGGGTTCCATCCGGTGGCCGCCCCTCTAGTTAAGCCGCTCCTTAATTTGATTATTATTATTATTATTATTATTTTTCCATTTATTACTATTTATTTATTTCTTTCTTTGAGTTTTGTTATTCTGGTTTGTTTTTCCGATGGATATAAGGTCTGATTATATGGTTCTAACTTGAAGTTTTTGTTGAATTCGTGTTTTGGGTTTGCGCGAGGTCCTTTGAGGTGCGATGGTCGTGCGGAGGGTGTTTCGCGCCAAGCTCGCAATGTTTTGTTTCACCTCGGTCCATCCGCCACTGTCTCGAGGTAGGTGGTTCCATGCCTTTACATCCTCTGGATAATTTAATTTGGTTGTTTAGTTAATTTATTATGTTATATGATTTAATTGCGTGATGTGATCTATGTTTAAAATGGTTTGGCATGCTCGTTTGATGAATTCAAATTTCCAAAATAGTATGGTCTTGTTGTTTATATGTTTTTTGTTGTATAAATGGTTGGTCGTTCTTTACAGGTTGTGAGAAATGCGTTTAAAAAATATATATTATTTGACATGTATGCGTTTTGAAAATTTATCTTTCTTTAGAAACGATCATGTTTTTCATTTTGACCTTATTGGGGTAAATCCTAAAATTGTTTAATCAATTGTTTATATGGTGAAAGTGAGGTTTTAGAATAGTTGAGTGTGAAATTGATTTTAAAATGGCCTTTTCACGTAAAAATCTGTGTTGTTTTGGTGCAATGTTTTCAAGTTGGGTTCTAGGTGCAGATGGTCCAGATAATTGTGTGGTTGGTGTGAAACTAGTTTTAAGGATAATTTATTAATCAAGTGGTTTGAACGACTCTCTTGTTTGCAATTGGGTGTGTTTATTTGCGTCGGCCCTTGTTGTGTTCTTTAAATAATGCTTTCTAAGTTGTGAGAATTGTTTATGTTCTTTGAGTGTTGCCAAATGGGGGTTTGCGAAATGATTATGTAATGACAGGTGTATTTTTAGAAAGGTATTTTGGGTGTGCGTGAGTTTTTTAAATGTTTTTTGGGTATACAAATGGTGACTTTTGTGTGCAATATCTTGTTTGGTCTGCGATATGAGAAAGAAATACACTATGTGAATGTGAAACTTGATTGAGCATAAGGGAAAACCCTAGGTATCTAGGTGGGAGGACTAGAACTAGTGAGCTAGTGAACCGGATGGGTATCATCCCTGTTTCACTTAGCCGGATTAACGATTTCAACACTAACTAAACATATGATATCTGAGGGTTGTGGCCTTCTAAGCCACGTGTTCTGAGGGTCATGGCCCTCTAAGCCACGTTTCACCGAGACACGAGGTTCTAGGGTCCCACTCGAGCTAGATGAACCTTAGGGTATTTACCCATAGTGCTATACCATCTTTGGCGTGGTGCCTTCCGTCGGCATATGGAGGACCACTTGGGTGTGAGTGTGTGTGTGTATGTGTGTGTGTGAGTATGTGTGTGTGTGGGTGTGCTTGTGTGTGTGTGTGTATGTGTGTGTGTGTGAGTATGTGTGTGTGTGTGTGTGTGCCCATAATGAAATTTTCTTTTCCTCTTTAAAAATCATGTTTGTGAAATGAGTTCTTTTAGTGTCTTCCTTTAGCATTTGGCTTGTAAATGTTTTCTTTAAAAGTATTTCGAAAGTATAACTTGAATAATCACATTAAATTCTCCTTTTGATGTTGTGGCATGGAACCTATTTATTGGGTGACGTCCTACTGGGCCTTTCGCTCACACCCTGCATACACCTTCGGGTGTATGTAGACTTTGTTCCTTGTGTATTCCAGGTTATGACACCGTGCTCAGCGATGGTGGTTTTGGTCGTTGATGGTCTTCTCGTACAGGTTGGTGTTGTGGCGTGCAGATGCTACACCACTCTTGTTGCTTGGAGGTTTGAGTTAGAGTTTTAGTATCTTTTGTTGTCATTTATTTTTGGACGTTGGTTCAAGTTGTAAACCTTTAAATTTGATTTTAGTTTAATGGTCTGTTTAGTTGTCATTTCCTAGTTTCATTTTTTTTGTTAGTGTTTGAATATACTATTTCGGGTAAACCGTTCCCACAGGTTAATCTTGATACCCGGGCACTTGTGCCATCCCGTGGGGATTGGGAACGCCCTTCGGGCCTTGCCACAGACCGGGTTAGGCGCCGGGTCGGATGACGACCCGGCCTGGTTTGTGACAGGAGTTATTTATTATACCCCAAACATAGGTTTTGGACTCTATATAGTAAAGTAATAATAAAAACCTTCCCTGGGGTTTTTCCCATGTTTTCTACCAAATAAGAGTTTTAAATTATTTTATAAGACCAAGGTATGAAATTATTAAAATATTACCCTTGGTGATGTTGAAGTGAGTCATATTCTTAAAGAAATGATTTAAAAATCATAACATATAATATAGGTTTTGGAGGATTCATAAAGGATTTATAAAATCAATAAAATAAATTAAAAAACACATTAATTTAAAGGGGAAACTTATATTTGGTCTTGGATTCATTTATATAATTTATTACATCCCATTTTGGTAATTATGATGTCATAATACAAACCGTATATTTATACCGTATTTAATTTTAGCCCAAAAATTATACTGTCTCAGAAAATTATAAAAAATTCATTATTGGATAATTTTTATTTTTTTATTCCAAAAAATATTTAATTTATCATAATAATTTTATAAATATATGAATTTTCACATTTAAAATAGAATTTACATTTATTGAGAAATGATGGGTTTTTTTAAAATAATAGTTTCAAACCATTATAGAAATTACATTTGACATCATAAAAATTATATTATAATTTAAATTTAATAATGATAATTTAATAATAATATTTTATTAAAATATTATTTATTTCAAAAATCCATTAATTCTTCAAAATAAATGTCTTAATATAAATTGCATATTTCCCAAAAATACAATTTGTGTTTTATCATATCAGAATAAAATAATCTATAATGTAACAAACATAAGAATAAAATGTATTCATTATTATATAAAATATACATATTCATATTATTATAATCTTTATACATATACCTTTATGACACTAGAAAATTCCCTAAGGGTAAGGTGCGTGACAATTATATTTTCATGGGTTAGTTTGATGTACTTGGTTTGGGTTGTGATCTCAATGAGATTGAACTTATCCCATAAATGGTTTTACTCCGGATTTAGTTGTTAGATCATGGATTGGGATTTGTCAAGGGAAAATACCAGTGATGATATCTACCTTATAAGCTCTGATAAAGGGGCTTCATAATTTACAGTCCTATTTGTTTTGGTCATCACTTTATTTTTCTATGTCAATTAGATTTTGAAGACCCTATATTTATAATAATAATTTGATCACTATTCAATGGCTATATTATCAATAGTTATGATTCTTATCATTCTTTTAAATCTGTTAGGATATAATAAAATCAAATAAGTTCATGTGTTTTCTATAACCATAATAAATAATTATACATTTAATTAAATCATAAAGGGATTTTAATCTATTAGTTCTAGTTTGAAAATTTTATTTAAAATCATTTATTTGAAATAATATTTTATAAATCCTTTGGTTTTGATAAATGCAAACCAAGTTCCATCATTGAAGAAAGAATAAAACTATCATGGGTTAGGTGAAACAGAACAAAACCATCTCAAAAAATAAAATGAATAAGTGATATAATTGATAACATATCCAAACAATACAAACATATGTGACATATGGGAGAGCTCAGATCTGTAGGTTCCAATGGTTACTAGGACTCACTCATGTAACAGTAGTCAAACTATGTGATCCTAACAAAATAATTTGACCTAGTATCTCTGAATCAGAGAATGGTGAAATCATTAGGGAATGATTAAAATTCATTTATAATCAATGTTCTAAGTGTCACAATACATGAAAATATAATTGAGGTTCCATGTTGCATGGGTTATGAACTTATAATTGGGATCCAGATTAGGATTTTATGTGTTTGGATAAATCAGACATGTGTTTTGGACATGTTTTGAGGTTTAGTGGATTCCTAAAGTGATCAAAGAATGATTTCCATTCACTCTCAAGGTATATTTCACTAGTGTATATAATTTCTATACCGAAATACTATAGTCACTATAAATCCCTTACATAGAGGGATTTTATAGTATTCATCATATATCCACATAACATATATTTAGAGAAAATATATTGTAATTCTTATAAGTATAATTCCACTAATAAGTTGTATAATAAAATTCAACATAAGGTGATACTAACACTTTAAAAATGGAAAACTCTACATTAAGGATATCAATCCTACATATAAAACATATCTCAACTGAATCTAACAAAATAAATATGATGTATATACATGGAACTCTTACAATCATTCTAAGAGAACCCCCCACCAATTATAATTCCCAAAACTCTTGTGCATCACACTAGGTAAAATCATACAACATTAAAGGAAAGTACCAAGAACAACAATCCCAAATCCCTAGTAACAAATACTTCTAAAAATAAAAGGTGTTCTCAATTCACCAGTTAGATATCCATCACAATATCTAACACATTCACACATTACCTATCTAATATCACCCAAAAATATTTATAAAAAATAAAACTTGGATACATTCTATGACAACAGTCACATTAAGACTCTGATACCAATTTTCAATATCCCTGGACCGAGAATAATCATCAATGTCCAGACTAGGTCACCATGTGACCATAGGCATGCCTCCCCATATGCCAAAGGTTTTCAACTAGAAGTGGAGGTCTAGGTTAGTACCATGGGGAGACTATAACCCTAATATTAGAGTGAAATAACAGATAAAATAAACCAAACATCTTCCATAGAAATAAATAATCAGAGTATATGGAATAAATAAACATATCCATCAATAATAAATTAATTTCTAAGTATAAAATCATATATACTAACAACCATTCTAGTACATAGAAACTAATAACCCATAATGATAATTACATATACAAGATATACAAAAGAATAAAAGATATTGAGCCTCTACTTCCCTCCTCGAGCCTCACCTTATCCCAATATCATATACTATGTAATCTATCCCACTTGATCATAATTTACTGGGCCTCTACCCTACATAAACCTAAAATCAGTTAATTATACTCGGCTACCCAAATTTCATGGTTTCTCAAGTTATATGTGAGTATAACTCAGTAAGGAACCACCAATGTGAACCCATATATAGCTAGTAAATATAGGGTGTACACACATGATGTTCTCAGTTGAATAAATAAATAATTGTGGAAGGATAAATAAATAACCCTTTCTGGTCCTTGGGTTATAAAATGACATCTGAGATTTACCCAAACCATCTTTGGCCAGTTTTGAAGTGTCTTTGAGCACATCATGTAACTTCCAAAAAAAATATCTGGCCCATGGATAATTACTCAAAGGAAGTATTGGGTAGTATAGCAGTATCAATATCAATGTACAATTCCTAGGATCATGTCCTAGGAAATACAAATCACCCTAGAGTCTAACTAGGAGGGTCATATCCACTACCCCAATTCCAAGGAGAAAATATAAATCAATACAAATCCCCCAAAGGTTATCTGGGAGATTCACATCCCCTACCCTAATTCCAAGTATAATGTTAAAGGTAATCCAATATCTCAATCTCAATAGCCAAATCATAAGTGACTAGCCCTATGAATCCCATATCAAAATTCATAAAGGCTTAATCCCCTAAGAACATCCAAGGCATTCCATGTGCCTCAATTCTTCTCTTTGGGCTTTTCATCCCACAAAAATCATACCATGTAATTCATATCAATAATTCATCCATATGCCTAAACCCATCCCACAATTTGTGGTTTTCATATCAAGGGAAAACTAGAAATATTTATATATTCATATAAGACTCACATCATTGATTCAGGATCTAAGGTGACAACCTAAATCATCACCATCCATTTCCCATACACACCCTCTCTAAGGCCAAAATCTCAATGGGGTACCTATTAGGGTCCCTTAGGTTTCATAACAACTAGAACACCCTAGTTGAGTTCTTCTATCACATTTCTATCACTTGGGTCCAAGATCATCCCTTATAGGGCATATTATCCTTTATAATCATCAAGATATCATCTCATGGTTTCATTGGACTCATAGGTAATCTTGTATTAGAATCACATAAAGTAAATAAATTCATTCCCATCCCTTTATAAAGTCATATTATTCCCTTACTATCACCAAAACTATCCACAATCTACCTTGAGTATATCCACCTAGGTACTCACATCTTAGAGAGGGTGGAATACTCATCCCACAATTATCTCAAGTAGACCAAAGACTCTATGAAATCACAATATTCTCATGTGGTGACTTGGTACAGACATTAATGAGTGGTCTCGGGCCAGGGGAAATACAGAAATAACCTATGGAAAGTTCATACACTAGGATAGAGAATCACCATCCAATTTCCCACACACTTAAGGTCACCCATATGCACCCATAACCAATCCACATACCATAGAAAAACAGGCACATAATTCAACATGTAAAAAATCAATAATATTATAATATCAACCTAGAACACTTCAATTAACACCATTGAAACATCCTTTTGGAATTAATTTTTTATTTAAAACATTTTTTCAAGCACTTGTTGTGCACAAAACCACATCCTTTTGAAATCCCCATGAAATCACTATTTTACTCATCAAAAACTCAAAAAAAATAATCAATTAAAAAACCTTATATAAAAAATTTAAATCATTATTAATAAAACAAAACTATAGTAAAATCAAGAACACTATCTATTATAAAGGAAATAATGAATATATAGGCACACATACCTTGAATATTTTATAAAACTCATATATTTCACCTAATATTAAAAAATATAGGAAGAGATATCTTTAATAACCTAAACCATCAATAAAATTTCATAAAACCCTGGGTTTGGTCCTCCATGGAGATATAAGTTTTCATAACTTGAAGAATAGGGAAGAACAAGATAATAGAATAGGATGGGTGAGAAAATTCAAGTAAATTAAGTATTTCCTCAAGAGAAATAACCAATGTAGAAGGAGACAAACCAAAAAACCAAAGATAATGGAAGTTCACATCCAAAGGGGAGTTAGGTCATGTGAATGGGTGTAAAGTAAGGGTGAGGTGAGTTGAAATCGAGGAGGAAATTTTAGTAAATTTTAATTTTTAAGAATTCTAGGTAGACTTCAGGGTTTGTCCATATGGTTATGAAAAATGTGTTCCAACCATTCAGTTCTCACCCATTTAAAAAATAGGCTTTATGTCTAGCTATGATATTTCATACGGTTTGAAAAAATATTATCTAACCATGAAAAATGGTAATATTTTTCCCTCTCCCCTTTCACATGGTTGGGTGCATGGTTATCATTAACCATGCACTAAACATGATCCATAGTCTATTTCCCCAAAAATCTATGATTTACCCTCGATCCCAATAACATCAATAATAACTAAAATGAAATAAAAATATTAACTAACTAAAAATCCATGACCTAGATGGTGTCACAATTTTCCCTTTTAATAATGTATAATTTTATAATATACTTTCAATGCCCTATTTTTCTTATGTTCTATTTCCACTTATTGATTAATATATGTATTGAGGTTTGATTAATTAAAGGGGTAGGAGGATATAGTGATTATGTTATTTACAATAATTTTTTTCTAGGATGAGAAATCTTAAATGTGGGGAAAATATTGTATTTTGGGGTCCTTTTAAGAATGAATTGGAATATAATAATAATTTGAATTAGGTTTCAATTTTATTTAATTAATTTTCTTCCTTAATTATTTAATTATTCATTATTTTCATTAAATAAAGCACTATATAATGTTTTTAAAAAATATATGACTATAGAAACCAGGGAATGGTATTTCAATATTTTATTTGAGAATAATCCATATTATTCTCATTATTTGACACCCATTTTAATTTTATTTAATTATTTGACATCAGTATTTATTAAGTGACATATTTTATAGGTTATGTTAAGTACCATGTGTTGTTTTGAAATAATATATTAATTTTACCACAAAAAATTTAAGATTGTAATTTCCCTCCTTAAAGAAGTGTTTGGGTGAGAAATGGAGTTCACCTTTAATTTTGAAGTTAGGAATTTTCTTTTTGGTGAGATTTTGGTGTTGATATGAGTCCTTTGAGATTTTATAGTGTTATGGAAATTATTTTTAAATAAATATTATATTAAAATAAAAAAATATATTTAACTAATTTAATACACACACACACACACACATATATATATCATTTTAATAACTTTCAAGGAATAAACCCTATATTTTTTTGTCTCTTTAAATGGAGGAAAAACTAAGAGAAATAGATCCAACAATGAATATGAATTCATCAGAAAATGGGTTTAGTATTTTGATCTAATCACCCTAATATAAAATTATTAACATTCAAATATAATATAACCTTTTATCTTTTATAATTATATTCATGAAATTAAATTCACATATCATGAATGTAAAATAGAAAATAAGACAATTTCCATGGAATTGATTAATTTAAAATAATAGATTAAAGTTATTATATGAGATAATTTATATGTTTCAAAAATTACCTCTAGTATTTGATGGCCTAAAATAAAATATCACATGTAATGAGATATATTTCTATAATTCCTTTGCAGATATAATTATATTGATATAAAAAATAGAAAAATTTTAAATTATTATTTTAATGATTTTTTAGAGAAATTTTTTTACATCCGTATTAATAAATTTGTAATCAAATTTAATATATGTTGATTAAAATTTAAAATCATATATCACTATATCAATCATGAATAAATAAATTCCATAATACCCAATATATGATATTTCAAGTTATGAGTTGAGAGATATTGAAGAGATATTTTTCCACAAATTCTAATTTCTATTTAACTTTTTATAGATTAATTATTTGATTCATGGATAAAAATGTATATTTATATCATAATTATAGAATAAATATATTACTATAAACATTTAGAATAAAATAGTAAATTTATCTCTCTAAGGATTTGTTGTAGGAATCATCGGATGGCAGGAGGAAGCAATTGAACATAAAGGCACAATAAAGAGATTGTTTTAATCCAATATTTTATCATACTATGAAAGAAGATCCACATAGGACTTCTATTTCATACAATAAATAGCTCTATATGGCACACTATGTATGTCATGGATCATCTGATCTATATAATCATACAATAAACAAGAAGATGACTTGGTAACGGTAATCCTCAAGATATAAGAGTGTTCCTTTATGAAGATATGTGATATGGATTTTGATTAATGATATAGTATAATGTTTTATTTCATTCAAGTGTTATTTGAATAATCCATATTGAATAAATATGTCATGTTCCACACTAGCATACATGGGGGTGTTATATGGCCCCTCTTTTGATAGGGAACCCCTTTAGAATGTGGGGATACTTTGAAAGATAAAATTTTTGTCTATAAATTTTATTTTACTTATTTATACCTTCCAATACTAATTTAACCGTGTTTAGATCATTTTGGGGAATTTTTATAATATAATTTGACTAATTTATGTCTAAAAGTACTCATAAGATCATGTTAGCTTATAATCATGTCACCTTTGATAAAATTATTTCATTATTGATTTGTAATTTCCATGTTGATGACTTTGACTTCACATATTCATAATGTAAACTTTTTATGATGACATAATTGGTTATTGATGGAAATAAGAGTATTTTATTTTTAAATCATTAATGACATCATATATGGATATTTGGATAACATATCATATGTAGTAGATTGCTTCCTAATGGTATGATATTACCATAATTAAATAAACTACTATAGAAGTACATGAATTACTTATGATGATGATGAATATTTTTAAAGAACACATTATGGATAATTTGGGTTGTTTAAGTATAATTTTAGCAAAGATAATGTTTAATTATTCTAAATTTACAATATCACTTTTAAGAGGATATAAATAAAGATGATGTATTATAAAAATATATAGATAACCTACGATTCTAAGAGATACTTAAAACTTTCTTCAAATAATTTAAATTTAGTGAAATTTTATAGAATAATGAGAATTTCCTTTGATAATGTAAACTACTAAGTTTTTTTAGAATAATGTATTAATATTGTGATGAAAATTTGGATAGATGATTTAAATATTAAATAATTTTTTTATGAATCTCAATGTTGATATTAATATATTTTAGTGATGATTCAAAATTATATTGATGATGTTATGAATAACTTATGATATTATGATATATATATATATTGATATTATTATGAATTTGTTTCTCTGAGATAAATATATAAATGACACTAGCCTATCATTTAATATTTATATGATAATATAACATAATGGATGTTATAAAATATCTATATTACTGTGTGTAATTTCTAGGGGACTATATATTGATCATGGTTACATATTGTTATTTTTCTGATCAATTACCTATTTTACATGTGTATTGAAATTCGATGATTAGTGAATGTTGATGGTGGAATTACACCTACATTTTTATTCTCATTCTCACCCAAAAACTTAGATTAGAGATAGGTGATGATTCATTCACATATCTATTCTCATTCTCACCATAAACCTTTGATTTATTCACTTGATTATACACCATTATTCATTTTTTTTCTCACCCACTATCTTGTGTTTGAAGTAAACAATTATTCACCTGAGTTGTTTTACTATTTCTCTCCCAAAAAATTGAGATTTGGGTGTAAAATGATGTATGGAGTATTTATTCATTATTTATCTACAAATCTAGGTCTAAGGAAGACTATCCATATAGGTGTTAATCTAGTATGTGAAAGTTGTGTATCATTGGTGATTCATTGAACATGGGATTTATGATGGGATATGAGATATGATATTATTATTAAATTTTATGCTATTTAAGATAATTAATATAATTTTTCATAACCATCATCAATATTTGGGGTGATTGAGTTTTAACATATGTTGAAAAGGTGTTCATACAACATTTCCTTGGATGTATAGAGAGTTACAACCATTACCCCTATTTATGTAACTAATTGTTGAATTGATTCATGGGTTGATGGATTTTTTCCTGGTAACCTCTAGTATGATATAGTTTATAAGGACCCTTTTTATGTTAATATTATAGGGTGTGAGTTATATATTAATATATATTCATTATTATTTGGTGAGCATTATTGTGGTGAGTTATGGGTTTCTTTGATACAAAAGGAACCATATATATTACTAAGATATCATTGATAATATGGGTTTTAGTTTATTCCTCTGTATCCACTTTATATAATAATGATGCATGTAAACACTAGTTATTCATGTGACTCGTCTCATGGTTTGGGATAACCATACTATGTATTATTACTCACCCATGTCTGTATGAATTCATGATTTTACTCATGTATTCATGAAGATTAGTAAGAATTACAAGGATATATTATTTTATATTCATGACTAATGGAGAGATGGTGGTAGATATCTTAGAGTCTTTATCAAGGTGACCATATTAGACTCTCCCATATTCAAATTTATATCGCATATCATGTTCCATACATAAGAAATTATATTAGATATTATGGTGAGTATACCCTTCATGATTTATTTTATAAATATTTTTGACATGCATAAATGATTTATATTTCATTATTGATAGTCATTCATTATATCACCTTGTTTATGATCATTCATGTACCCTATGGTGGATGGAGTTTCATGTTGGTAGGAGATAAGTTATATTCAGAGGTAATTCCTCCCATTATTTTATTTTAATACCTCATCACCAATATATTGCACTTGAACTATTAGAGGAGATCTTGGGGACTTCACTTATCGACAGGTTGGGTGTAACATCCCGACCCAGGTTCCACACACCAGTTCCCTGATCCGGTTGGTTACATGGTCTCAGACCTGCCGCCCCATACACCATAGGCTGTCAACTAGTTCCAATGGTCTAATATATATATCATGGCCAGAGTATACCCTATTTATCAAAGAAACAAAATAATCTAAATCAATAAACAATAGACAAATGATAAAAATCAATAAATAGAATAATACATAACCAATAAATAACAACGTCACATTAAAATACCAAAAAATAGATAAATGACTATAAACCAAAATAGTAGACATGTCAGGCCATAATATGTGTCAAGTGTCTAATGGAAAACTAAAATAAAGACACAATGACAATTCCCAAGTGGGTCCCGACATCATGTTTGGTTCCCACATCCATGTTCCAACCCACATGAAACTCATCCATCTAATATATGGATCTTTCTATTATCCTATTCTGAAAACATGAAGTCTATTCAAGCACAAACTAGGAATACTGATTAGTGTGTGAGTACAACATTGTAGGACACCACCAACAATGTCTAAAATAATATCCAATCTATTGTAGTGCATGAAGTTGTATAAATAAAAAAGTATAAATGATAAACCAAACTATTCTCACATTAAATTATTATTTAATTAACCATATAAATACCTAGGTTCACTATGTCACTTGAACCAACAATACATGATTTAGCCTATGTCAGAGTCTGAACCATCCCTTAAAGGGATTTCACATTTCATTCCATCATGGGTTTTCATTTGTCATTTAATTTCCAAATTCACATTCAAAAAATGGGGGCTTAGAACAACAATATAGAACCCTGTGGGTATTTAGATAAATAATCTCTATTCCAAAACTCAGTGATCACATGTAATACATATATATTTTGGGGGCCTAGAGTGGCAGTCTGGCACCCTGTGGGTATTTGGAGCAGTAGTTCCTATCCCATAACTCAGTCAAAAATATCACATCTCATGGTTTAATATTTCCATCCATTTATCAACAATCACTATAAATCATTATTCAAACTATTTCATAACTTCATTTACCAACCATTAATCATTTATAAATCCTCATTTCAATCATATAGGCACACCCCATGGGTTGTTATTAATTTTGAAATCCTTTTATTCAATAAATTTCATAGTCACATTATTCCATCAATTTCATAATCCCATTAATCAATCAACTAATTAATTCAACTTAGAATGCAATTTTCTAATGTGGAAATTTAAATTTCATAATTACATACATAAAATTAAAATCAAGACTATGTTATTTCATAATTAGACCACCTACCTCAAGGTCGTTAATGAATGTTCACCAAAAAAATCCCCAAATTGATGTGGAATGATCGAAATCACAACGTTACAGAATATCTAGGACCAATTATTAAGATAAAGATCTAAATAAACAATATCCATCAAAACCTAGATATAAACCAATACCAAATGAGGAAAATCATTCCTCTTCATTGAGAAAGAGAGGCTGGAGAGAGAGGAAACCAATCAGGGAAGAAATTACATACCATAGTGGATATGATCCTTCAATCAGATATTAGATTCATCAAGAAAGGTGTTAAAGGAGCTTTGGAATCCTCTTAGGTGCTTTAAAAATCAAAGGAAAAGGTTTAGGATTAAGCAGAGTGAAAGGGAATAAAAATCGAGGAATCATGTTTTTTTAAAATAAATTGAGGGAATGAAATCTCACAGACATGGTTTTATAGACTAGGGCACACTATTTTCTAAATCATGCACCTTAACCATGCATCCTCACTTAGGGGGTGCACAGTTTCTCCTATATAGAACATAGTTTGAAAAACCATGTTCCAACCATACAAACCCCCACTACTTTAGGGTGAAAAATTTAGGTAGGGTTGCCTCATGGTTTGGATAAATCATGCATAGCCATGCGCTACCTCTTATGCCTCCAAAAAGGGATGAATGATTTCCTAGGGAAAACTGCATGGTTTTTCCTAAACATGTGCCAGCCATACAAAAACCCTTTCTAAATTTCTCCAATTTCACCCAAAATAAAAACAAATAAAAACCCAACCAAGGTATAACCAAAACATGGTAAAAGATTACTTGAAAAAAAGCACAAGACATATCCAGAAAGGTATAGATCTTATAATATCCCTACCATATAATAGATCATCCTTGAGATATACATACAAGCATATCTAATATTCCAAGGGAAAAAATTTAGGCCACTGAGCATGCATGTCTAATTCCTTCTCTTATGTTTCCTCTTGACCATGTCCATGTTTCCACAACACTCGAACTGTCAGTATGGAATTTCCCCACAACACTTTCTCACTAAGATACATAAAAAAATTGAATTTTCTTAAAATAACACATCATCCTTAAGATCAAAATAAAAAACATCAATCACATGATAATGGTCTGGGTGAAATTTCCAAAGCTCGAACATAAGAAAATATCATTAATTGAACCATACCTTTGTGTAAGAGGCAATCAAAACACTGCCATCCTGATCCTCTCTAGAATCTCAAAAGGCCCAATAAATTTTGGAGCCAACTTTCCCTATCTATGAATCATACAGTGACTCGGTCTTGGATACACCCAAAAGAAGACATGATCACCCACTGTAAACTAAAGTTTTCAATGGTGTCGATCAACATACAACTTCTTCATACTTTTTACCATAACCATAAATTTCTGAAACAACTAGACCTACTATTAAATATCCTACATAGAACTCGGTCCCTATAACTCAGACTCACCTGCTTCCATCCCTTATAGAGGTCATTATCATGGTCCACCATAAAGAACCTCACATGTTTCCATCTAAATAGTATCCTGATAATTGTTCTTATAAGAGAAATCAACCAGTAATAACTACTTCTCCCAAGATGCACCAAATTCTAGGATGCATGATTGTAGTATATCCTTCAATAAATATATTGTATGTTACGACTACCTGTCAATATGTGGGTGGAATGACATACTCAGAAACACCTATATACCCAATACCTTTTGTAATCCTTTAGAGAATTGTGATGTAATGAATGAATCATGATTTGAAGCAATACTTCATAGTACCCCATGTAAATAGTATATAACTTGAAGGTACATGTTCCTCAACTAATCCAATGATAAAGTATCTCAGATAGGTAAGAAATGAGCTACCTTTTTCAAGCAGTCCACAACCACCCATATTGTGTCATTTTTTGAAGTTATCCTAAGAAGACCCACCATGAAATCCCTAGTAACATTTTCCCATTTATATTCCATAATGGAAAAGGAATATAATAAACCATCAGGTTGTTTATGATCGATCTTTACCCGATGACAGGTGTATCATCATGTCATGAACCCTAGAATCTTTGTTTTAATGTTCAACGACCAATACTATCAAATTATGTTACAATAATTTTTGGTCAAACCAAGACGCACTAACCACTTTGAGGAATGGAATTCACACATAAACTCTTCTAGCATACTTATATGAACAAAAACACAGTTCTAGACATATATGATCTCATAATAATCTATATTCCAATAAAAAGGTGTATCCCCACCTTCAAGGATTTCCCTCGAGGCAAAAAAATATGGATCCTTATACTATCTCTCCCGTATCTTGATTAAAAGTGTGGAAACTACTGATAATGATATGAGGGTCATCTTATCTTGGTCCTCCCAAACCATAATATGCATCTCAGCCAAGTCATCATATTCCACTCAGAACTTGAATACTAAATTTCTTGAGTTTTTTTCTTCCTATTCAAATCATCAGTAACATTGTTTCCCTTTCCTAGTGTGTATTCTAGATCAAAGACAAAATAATAAATATACTCAACCCATATCCACTATCAAAGATTCAAATCTCGATAATAAAACATGCACTTTAAGCTCTTATGATAGGTATATGATAAAACACTATTTATTTGAATATTTTATTGATAATAAATTACATAATTTCTTTACATTGTGCTAAATATATTCATTTATGAAATATTTGGGATTATATCATTCATTTGAAAATCTGATGAAAATTCATGTTTTACCCTTTTAAATTAAACAGTAGTATTTCGCACATAAATATTTTAATATAACTTATTGGAACTTAAAATTTGGTAATATTGTTCCTAACATAATTTTCTACAACTTTTATGCAGGAAACTAGAACTAAATAGTGCATTTGGATGGAGTAAATGGGCTATTAAGTCAATGGTAGGATGGACTCGCCAGAATAGAAATGGGTTCTGTATTTGGGCTATACCATCTTCATATGTACTTGTATTAGGACCAAATTTTTAGAGGAGATCTAGGATTTAATTTATAACAAATCAGTATTCTTGAAGGAGAGCTGATTTACGCGTTTTGTTCTCAAATGGGCGGTGAAATTTGGATTAAAATATTTGGCCGAATTTTCCCATTCACACTAGAAACCACTTGTAACCTAGCCTCCCCTCCCATATATAAATTAGTGTTTTTTCTCATTTGGAGGGGTTTGGATGTGAATTATGATATTGGAGGCAGAGGATAATTTGTTTCACCCAAATTATCCAACCATTGTAAGAGGGGTAGCTCTTGAAGCAAGGATCCCCTCATCGAAGCCTTCTTCTCTTCATTATGTTGTAATGTTTTCATTTGTGTAATAAACTTCTTTGTTATTCTTTTATTTATTTTATTTTATTCTATTTTGTTAAAATTTATTCTTCTCTTAATCTTACTAATTGTGTTGGAATCAAGAGTGGAGACGATATTGGGTTCTACCCTTTCAATGCTTTGCTCATGCAAAACGTCTCCACGATGACCACACCATCCATAGAAGAGTAGTTTTCTAGTGATAGATCTAAATTCTACCCTCTTCATTTAATTATTTTGAATCATTTAGATAATGTAATTCACATAATATGATCCATGAATTGTGTTCTTAAATTATAAGAGACTAATAAAGCAATTGAACAATTTACACAAAAACACGCGAGGTCGAGGTTTTGTTTAAATTGTGAGAGCGCAAACTTAATCGGTAATACAAGACCACACGGGATAAGTTTGTAGAGTTAAAATATATTACCTAAATACAATTCATCCTCATTATCCAGAATGGAAATGTTCCTTAATTTATCACTAACCATAAGCTAACCTTAGAATATCAATCAAAGCGGGGTGCTGCGATTGCATGTTCTGAAGTTAGACTAGGGTTAAATATACTTCATCTTTGTGGTAAATTTAATTCTCATAGAGTTTGGGATTTAACAAATTAAGGGATCATAATTAAGTGAATGTTAATTTAAATGATAATTATAAATAATTGAGTGAAGTGGTAGAGTTATATCTATTACACCTTTTAAATATTATCTAAAAAATATCTTGTTGTTGTGTATTTTTAATCGAACTTCATTTAAAAAAAAAGAAATATTCTTCCAGAAAACTTTTTCTAGTTTTATAAATGATAAAAAAACCCCCATCCTTGCAAGTATTATTTCTATTCTATTTTATTTTACTTTTATAATACCTTTAATAAGTTTTTATAATTTGATTCCTCCTTTGAGAGCCGACCTTGGTCAGCCACTCTACTGCAGCAAAGTAACCCAAAACCAAACATCATTTGAAAGTACCCACAACAACGCCTTTCAAATTGGAACTGTTTCCAGTGAGTCAAGTAATTTATTCAACCAATTAGAGTTATTTATTTTATTTTTCATTTAATTATTTTCTTCTCCTATTTCTTTCTTCTTTCCCCTTTCTTATGTTTTTTCTCTTACTCTCTTCTTTTATTTTTATCAGACCACCTCAAACTTATTTTCTTTTTATTAAGGTCCATTTTTCTTCATTTTCCTTTTACATTTCATTGATTTATGACATGAAATAATTTCTAAGATCTCTTAGATCTTGACCCTAAGATTGAATGCAACCTTAGGACTCGAATCAGACATTCTCAGTCTACGGGAAGTTTCAACATTCAAACAGTTGGAAAATTTATCCACTCCAAGAACATTGAAATTGGAAACACTTATAATTACAATATAAATCAAGAACCAATGGATGAAAATAATGGAAATGAACTTAACAGAACTATTCTAGAATTGACTGCACCTAATATTAACTATCAACCAAATTATATTGCATACTCGAATCTTGAATCAGGCATTGAACTAAAATCTAGGTTAATTCATCTTCTTCCAAATTTGCATGGATTATCTGGAGAGGATCCAAACAAACATTTGAAATAATTTAATGTGGTTTTCTCAACCCTTAAACCCAGAATTGTTTCGGAAGATCAAATAAAACTAAGATCATTACCATTCTCACTTGATGGAGCTGCTAAAGATTGGATATATTATTTACAACCTGAAGATGTAACTTGTTGGAACGATTTGAAACGTCTTTTCTTGTAGAGATTTTTTACAGCATCAAGGACTACTTCCATTCGTAAGGAGCTCTCTGGGATCAAGAAAGCCCAAGGGGAGTCAATGTATGAGTACTAGGAATGATTCATGAAGTTGTGTGAAAGCTGCCCATATCACCAAATTAGTGAGAAACTCCTCATCCAATACTTCTACGAAGGAATCACACCTATAGAGAGGAGCATGGTAGGTGCTGCAGCTGGAGGAGCATTGGTGGACAAGACACTAGTAGCTACACATGCGTTGATTGAAAAAATGGCCCAAAACTCCCAACAATTTGGCTATCGAGGTACACCTCATGTCAGGGGAGTACATCAGGTAAGTCCATCTTCTCTTCAAAGTCATTTTATTGATACCATGTTGGAAGAATTGACAACTATGGTGAGGCAGAATACTTTGGCATAAAAGATATCCCAACCACTCTTTCAAGGCCTTGTGGAATTTTCACTGAGATAAGCCACCCAACTGACTTTTTCCCACAACTATAAGAGACATAGGATTGCACAATAGTATTCCCAGGGAGACCATATCAGCAAAAACAACAACCATATCCCCAAAATAAGCTTTATTCCTTTGCACTAGAATACAACCAAGGGTGGAAAGATCAATTATACATGAGGTATAGCTCTGTACAACAACAAAGGCCCCCTTTTCAACAAAACTTCCAGTAGCCTACGCCTTACCAACATGGTTTCCAACAACTTCAAGAAGATTTGAAGCCCAAGTATCAACAATCTAGCAACAAGGGAATCCCCCACCCAAGTTAGATTCAAACACTGATGACCTTTTTAAGTAAATTGTTCTTAATCAATAGAATGAGATGAAGTGTCAAGTTTCAGAGCTGAGGGAGTTAAAGACGCAAATGATCCAGATTTCCACTGCCCTCTAGGAACTAGTAAGTAAGAATTCTAGAAATCTACCATCCCAACCTACTTTAAATCCCAAGGGGAATGTTAGTGCCATCACATTTAGAAGTGGGAAGCAAGAAACTGATACATCTGCACCTATCGTTCCACCAGGATTCCCCTCAAATCCAGAGAATCCCCATTCAAGACCAGCTAAAGAGAAACCAAAAGGGAAAGATAAAGGTATGAGAAAGATTGATGATGTTATTCATAAACCCCTTACATTTACAAAAAGGGTTGTACAAACTAATAATATGGCTGAGGAGGTGATGCAAAATGAAGTTTTGGACACATTCAAAGATGTGGAGATAAACATACCTTTACTTGAATCCATTAAACAAATAACAAGGTATAAAAAATTATTAAAAGAACTTTGTACGAATTGAAGAGGGATCAAGGGAAATGAGAGGATCAATCTTGGAATTATTATGTCAGCACTCATTAAACTAACTCTAGTAATGCCAACAAAGTATAAGGATCAAGGGACATTCACCATACGATGCACCATAGGGGAGTTTCACTTTTCTAATGCTCTTTGTGATTTGGGAGCTTCCATAAATGTGATGCCTCACTCTGTATTCTCTTCTTTGCGGGTTGGTGAGATGAAGCCGACGAGAGTAGTGGTGAAATTGGTGAATAGAGCTACAACATATCTAGCGGGAGACCTTGGGGGTGTAATTGTTTGGGTAAGAGACATGATCTTTCTAGTATATTTCTATGTGATTAACATGGAGGATGATCAGGTAAGTCCTCATGCTCCCATTATCTTAGATATACCCTTCCTCAAAAATGAAAAAACTATCATAAATGTCAATGAGGGTACACTTTACATGGAGTTTGGAGATGAATTTGTTGTATTTAATGTTATGGATTCCATGATGTACCCCCATGAGGACCATTCTGCATTTGTTATCTCCCATTTTGAACCACCAAATGAAAACCCCATGGAATTTGATTGTCATATGATTAGGGAGATTATGAGTATTGGTTCTATTTTGATGTCTAAGAGTACTTCCACACCTATTTATAAATCACAATACTCT
Source organism: Viscum album (assembly GCA_963277665.1). NCBI lineage: Eukaryota > Viridiplantae > Streptophyta > Magnoliopsida > Santalales > Viscaceae > Viscum > Viscum album. Next base: position 830,875,797 of record OY728157.1, on the reverse strand, counting down.
CTTAGATTTTATTTTGAAATGGAATCATATTCTGATCATTTGAACTCTAATTATGACATGGCTATTGAGTATTCTGATGGATTTGATGCTTTATTCTCTGATTGTGATGATTTCTATTTTGATACTGATGTTCATTGAGTACATATTTCAGTTCCTTCAATTTATCCATCCATACATTACCCCCTATATTTGAACTCAAGCCATTTCCACCTAATCTCAAATACACATACCTGTTAAGTGGTGATAAATTACCTGTTATCATTACTAACAATCTCCCTTTTGAACATGAAGAAAAACTTTTGAATCTTTTGAGGGAGAACATCATGGAAATTGGGTGGACCTTGGCTTACATATTAGGTATTAGACCATCCATTTGCATGCATAGTATTATTTTGGAGGATGGGGCTAAACCAGTTAGGCAGCCACAAAGGAGACTCAATCCAACACTTTTGGAGGTTGTTAAAAAAGAGGTTGAAAAATTGATCGAGGCAGGTATAATCTATCCAATTTCAGATTCCCAGTGGGTGAGTCCCATTAATGTTGTGCCTAAGAAAAGTGGTGTTACAGTTGTAAAAAATGATAAAGAGGAGTTAGTTCCGATGAGGGTACAAAACTGTTGGCATGTGTGTATTGATTATAGGAAACTAAATCAGTCCACTGACAAAGACCATTTCCCCCTCCCATTTATTTATCAAATGCTTGAGAGACTAGCTGGGAAGACACACTATTGTTTCTTGGATGTATTTTCTGGATATTTTCTGGTTCCTATAGCTCCATAGGATCAGGAGAAGACTATATTCACCCATCCATTTGGCACATTTTCCTATCGAAGGATTCCATTTGGACTTTTAAATTCCCTAGGTACCTTCTAGATATGTATGGTGAGTATTTTTTCTGATTTTATTAAGGCCTGCATGGAGGTATTCATGAATTATTTTACAGTGTATGGGTCTTCATTTGATGAATGTCTATGTATTTTTTGAAATGTGTTGAATCGTTGTATTGATAAGAATATGGTCTTGAACTTTGAAAAGTTTCATTTCATGGTAGAGCATGGCATTGTCTTAGGGCATGTAGCCTCAAAACGTGGGATAAATATTGATATATTTAAGATATAAATTACTTCATCCTTACCATATTTTTCATATTTGCGTGATGTTAGATCTTTCCTAGGGCATGCAAGATTTTATCGACGCTTCATCAAATATTTTAGTAAAATTTCTCTTCGTAGGCCGCGATTACTTCAAAAGGATTATGATTTTGTGTTTGATGATTCTTGCAGGAATTCCTTTGATGAGCTAAAGAAGTGTCTAACCAATCCAACGATCATAAAACCCCCATGGTGGGAGATTCCTTTTGAGCTTAGGTGTGATGCCTCCAACTTTTCAGTTGGAGCTATCTTATCTCAGAGGGTAGAGGGACGTTCACATGTGATTGCCTATGCATCGAGGACACTAGGTTTATCCCAATCAAACTACACAACCATGAAAAATGAGTTTTTTGCTATCATATTTTCTTTAGATAAATTCCATTCATATTTATTGGGCTCTAAAGTATTTGTTTTTTCTAACCATGCATCTATGAGGTACCTCTTGAAGAAGCCAGATGCAAAGCCCAGGCTAATTTGATGGATGCTCCTTCTTCAAGAATTTGATATTGAGATAATGGACAAGAAGGGGTCAGAAAACTTGGTGGCAGACCACATGAGTAGGCTTACTCACACACTAGAGGATGACACCATGGACCAGGTACCACTTTGGGACACTTTACCCAATGAGCATATTTATTCCATCTCAGGTATACATCCTTGGTATACAGATTTAGTTAACTACCTTGTTGCCTCTGAAATCCTAGAAAATTTAAAGAAACATCAAGTCCAAAAATTAAAGAGTGAGTCAAGATTTTATGTTTGGGATGATCCATACTTATGGCGCTTGTGTAGTGACCATGTTATTAAGAGGTGTGTTCCTGATCACGAGTTTGAGTCTATTTTACAATTCTATCATACACTTGCTTGTGGTGGACACTTTGGACCCCAACCGACAGTTAGGAAAGTTTTAGACTCTGGATTATATTGGCCTAGATTATTCCATGTTTCTCATGTGTATTGTAATTCGTGCTCACATTGCCAACTCACGAGAAATATTTCTAGGAGACACAGGATTCCCCAACAAACCATACTATTCTGTGAAATTTTTGATGTCTAGGGCATTGATTTTATGGGTCCGTTTCCTATTTAATTTGGTTTCATATATATTTTGGTTTCTATTGATTATATGAGAAAATGGGTTGAGGATAAGGCTACCAGGACTAATGATTCTCATGTTGTTGTGGAATTTGTCAAAGCATAGATTTTTTGCAGGTTTGGAGTACCTAAGGCCATCATCATTGAACAAGGGACACACTTCTGCAATCGAAATTTGTCTTCCCTCCTTCGGAAGTATGGGGTGACACAGAAAACATCAACACCATACAACCCCCAAACAAATGGCCAGGCTAAGGTTTCAAATCACGAGTTGAAACAAATTTTGGAGAAAACTGTGCAGACAAATTGGAAGTATTGGAGCAAGTGCTTGAATGATGTGCTATAGGCATATAGGATAGCATAAAAAACTCCCATCGGTATATCCCCATTTCATATTGTTTTTGGGAAAGCGTACCATCTCCCTGTTGAAGTTGAGCATCGAGATTATTGGGATATAAAGAAATGCAACATGGATTTGACCCAAGATGGAATCCAAAGGAAGCTACAAATTAGAGAGCTTGAGGATATTTGATTGTCTTCATATGAGAACTCAAGGCTCTAAAAGGAAATATCAAAATCATCTCATGAAAAAATGATCCAGAAAAGATAATTTCAAGTTGGAGAGAAAGTATTGCTCTATAGTTCACGACTGAAGTTGATTCTTGTTGAGATCACACAAGAGGACACTAGAAAGAGCTTTACAGTCAATGGGAAATGTTTTAAGAAATACATTGAGGGACTTCCTACTGATGCAGTGGATTTCATCACACTGCATGACCCCATCATCACTTGAGCATATCAGGCTGTTCCTAACCCTTTAACTTTTTTATTCTTTTTCCTCTTTAAAATTATACATTTAATGTGCATATATCATCTAATGGGTTCACATTGAGGAAAATGAAATATTTTAAGTATGGGGGAGGGACCCTTTTAGTTTAGTAATTTTAATTGTTTCCCTATTTTTCAATGATTTTAAAAAAATTGTGTTTTTTCAAATTTTGTGTGTTTATTTTTAAGTTTTTTTTGTGTATTTTTGAAACTTTTGAGTTGAAACTAATCTCATAAACATTTTTAAATACATATCAATAAGTGAAACAATTTTTCCCATGAAACCGAGCTTAAATGAATGCTGAAAATAACTTTGTTTCAATTTTAAATATTTAGTAATTTCATGAAAAGTACTCTGAATTTTGAATCCCATTCCACATATCACTGTCTTTATATATGAAATCACTTTCCTGTGTGGCTTATAAACCATTTTTTCATATTATTCACATTCACCTCACTTATTTAGAGAACCAAACCATTCTTGATTTAATCATAATTTGATTTATTCCTACCAAAACATGAGGGTTTGAGGTACTTATGTTTTAAATGATTGAGGCATTTGTTTGGTATTAAATCCCATATTTCAAAGAATCCTTTTTTATAATGGCATAACTTGAACATTTAATCCTTTTATCCCTTATAATCTATGAACATTTTGTTAGGCTAGTCACATTACAATCCAATTTTCCCTATCTAACCAACTCTTGAATTGAAATTGCATAATATAGTTAAACTTAAGTGTGGGGGAAGCTGACTTGTGTTGTGATACCACATTTTGTGATAATTCGGGTGGAAAATTAAATTCTAAAGAGATGTTTTTGTTGATAAGGAAAATCATTATAATGAAAGCTATTCCTTTTCTAGAGATTTCATGATAACTGAAGTTTTGCCTTTCTAGAGCTTCTAATAGAGGAAGAAAGATGTGCCTATCTAGAGCTTTCAAGAAAATAATTCTTGAAAAGATTGATATTTTTACTACTGAAATGTTGATTGGTGTGAGAATTCATGATGATGAACATGAATTGATTATATGAGGATTGAGGAGGAGACCATATTTATGTGAAAATTAAATTAATGCAATTTTGCTTCAAAAAGAGTCAATCCCCCTTCATTCAGCCTCATAATTTTTCACATCTTAATCCTACTAACCGAAAGCCACAGAACAACCCTGAAAAGTATTTCCGTTAAACATATGTCCTTAACTCATATTTGGTGGCGATTTAGGAATTTATCAAGCCTACAGTGACCCTTTTATGAGTATGGATGAGAAATACATTGCTAAAAAATTGACATTTGGGTGATAAGAGAAAATTCTAGTGAGGTAAGTGTTTTGTGCATGGGAAGATAAATGAAGTGGAAATATATTGAATGATATAAATGGAGAACTTGAAATAATGTTTTTTATGAGACATGATATCTTTTGTTTCTTGGTGTGTAATTGTTGGATCTCAAGGATATGTGTTTTAAAATTTGTTTTGATTTGATACTGATATTTACTTAATATGTGGTTTTTCCCAAGAGTACAAAAGGGTAAGTGTGGAAGAGTTGATAAAAAACTATTTTTTGAATATTTTTATTGATAATAAATGAAATAATTTCATCAAATTGTGCTAAATATATTCATTTATGAAACATTTGGGATTAGATAATTCATTTGAAAATTTGATGAAAATTCTAGTTTTACACTTTTAAAATGAATTGTAGTATTTCGCACATAATTATTTTCATATGACTTATTTGAACTTGAAATTTTGTAAAAATGTTTCTAACTTAATTTTATACAACTTTTATTCAGTATACTAGAGATAAATAGTGAATTTGGGTGGAGTAAATGGTCCATTAAGTCAATGGTGGGATGGAATCGCTAGAATGGACTTGGGTTTTGTATTAGCGCCATAACTTCTTCATCCATGCTTGTATTAGGCCCATATTTTGAGAGGATCTCTAAGATTTAATTTTTCACAAATCTTCCTGCTGGAAGGAGAGATGATTCATGCTTCTTGGTGAAAAAATGAGCGGTGAAAGTTGGATTAAAATATTTGTCCAAATTTCCCCATTCACACTTGAAACCACTTGTAACCTAGCCTCCTCTCTCTTCTATAAATCAGTGTTTTTCTAATTTGGAGGGGTTTTGATGTGAATTAGAATATTGGAGGCAGAGGATAATTGGTTTCACCCAAATTATCCAACCATTGTGATAGGGTTAGCTCTTGAATCAAAGATCCCCTCATTGAATCCTTCTTCTCTTCATCATGTTTTAATGTTTTCATTTTTGTAATAAACTTATTTGTTCTTCTTTTATTTCGTTTCTTTTCTTATATTTTTTTCAAATTTCTTTTTTCTCTTAATCTTCCTAATTTCTTTGGAATCAAGAGTGGAGACAATATTGTGTTCTACCCTTTCAATACTTTGCTCATGAAAAACGTCTCCACGATGACCACACTTCCCATAGAAGAGTAGTTTTCTAGTGATCGATCTATCTTCTACCCTATTAATTTAATTATTTTGAATAATTAAGCTACTGTAATTCACATAATATTATCCATGAATTGTGTTCTTAAATTATAAGAAACTAAGAAATCAATTGAATAATTAACACAAAAACACGCGAGGTCAAGGTTTTGTTTAAATTGCGAGAGCGCAAATTTAATCAGTAATACAAGACCACACGAGATGTGTTTGTAGAGTTAAAATATATTCCCTAAACACAATTTATCCTCATTTTCCAGAATGGAAATGTGCCTTAATTTACCACTGACCATAAGCTAACCTTAGAACATCAATCAAAGCAGGGTGCTGCGATTGCATGTTCCAAAGTTAGCCTAGGGTTAAATTCACTTCATCTTTGTGGTAAAGTTAATTCTCGTAGGGTTCAGGATTTTACAAATTAAGGGATCATAATTAAGTGAATGTTAATTTAAATGATAATTATAAATAATTGAGTGAATAGGTATAGTTATATCGATTAGGCCTTTTAAATACTGTCTAAAAAACATCTTCTCTTTGTGTATTTTTAATCGAACTTCATTTCAAAAGTAAAAACAAAAAAATGTAATCTTCTTCTAGAAAACTTCTTCTAGTTTTATAAATTATAAACAACCCCCATCCTTAAAAGTAGTGTATTTATTATATTTTATTTAATTTTTAGAATACCTTTAATAAGTTCTTATAATTTGATTCCTCCTTTGAGAGACGACCTTGGTCAGCCACTCTTCTACACCTAAGTAACCCGAAACCGAACATCATTTCAAAGCACCCACGACAGAACCTTTCAGTATAAATAATATTTTTTCCCCAAAATATATTTTCCCCAACACTTTAAGGCATAGAACACCAAAATCAACTAGATATCATGTGTAGGATAATTCCATTTATGTTTCCTCAACTATAATGACCCATATGCCACAACTCAATCTCCCTTCATTAACATTACTCCAAGTCCCATCCCAGATACATCCAAAAAACATGGTAGACTCTTCACCCATATAGGGTAGGATCAAAATCAATGTTGTTTTCAAAATCTTCTTCAAATCCTAGAAAGCATTCTGATATGCTCCAAATAATTCAAACTTGATTACCTTATTGGTCAGACCCGAAAGTGGTGATTCTAAATGGAAAATTCCTTGATGAATCTTCGACAATAACCTTCAAAAAACAAAAAGATATGGATATCAAAAAAATTATTGGGATACTCCCATGAATCCACTGGCTGCATCTTTATTGGGCTGACTAACACACCTTCCTCTAAGATTATATGGCCCAAGAAATGTCCCCACTTGATTGAGATTTGACACTTAGATAGCTTGGAATATGGATGATGTTCTCTTAGTTTACTCAGGATGATGTCAAGATGTTGGGTATGATCGTCATGAGTCATGAAGTACAACAAGATGTCATAAAAAAAATCAACCACACAAATGATATAGGTATAGGTGAAAGGTTCGGTTCATCAAGTCCATAAATACAAAAGGATAATTTTTTATCTTGAAAACATTACAACGAACTCATATAGTCCATATCAGATTTTGAAAGCAGTCTATGGTATATCAGAAGGTCTAACTCTCCACAGATGATACCGTGATCTCAATTCAATATTGGAGAACACACGATCACCTCTCAGCTAGTCAAAAAGAATATCAATGTGTGGAATAAGATACTGAATCATTACTATCATCTGGTTCAACTTTTTGTAATCAACACATAAATTCAAGGTTCTATAAACCTTATTATCAAAAAAGACTAGAAAATCCTAAGGTGACATACTCAGATAGATAAATCCATTATCCATTAACTCTTCCAGCTAAGTCTTCTGTTTTTAAATATTTTTTGGTTCTATCCTGTGTGGTGGAATAGAAACTAGTTCTGCTCTAGGCTTAGGCTCAATTATAAACTCAAAATCCCTCTCAGGTTCCAGCCTTAAGAATTCCTCAAGAAACACATCCTGAAACCAATACACTATAGTTGTAAAGACATCATTCCTAACAATTCCATCATCTAATAAGATACATGAATCCTCAGCGGTGAGATCTTCCATTTGTTGATGAACTGGACCTATATGGCCTGTCTAGATATCTCACTCTACATGATGAACATAACTATTACCCCCAGGAGATGTAAATGTCACTATCACACTGTAACAATCAATGTGGGCTTAGTATGCCACCAGAAATTCCATACCCAAAATCAGGACAAATATTGTAATATTTATTATGTAAATATCCCAACAAAAATGATATTACCCAACCTCAAGAAACACCCCCTATATAAAAAAATATCCCTTGACTGAACTCTCAAAGGGGTGTCAATCATTATAACCCCACTACCAAACTCTACTTTTAGACTCAAATCATTCAAAAGTTGTGAAGATATAAAATAATGAAAGGATAATATATCAAATAAGGAACTATAAATCATAGAAGCTACAAGAATAATATCTCTGACTATTAATGGCCCATCATCTCTATCCACAAGTGCATACTGAATTGCATGAAATTATCCAACCCCTCTTTCCAATATACAGTCTGTGTCCCCCAAAATACACCGCTCTATTGATATGAACACCCTTTCCCTGATGGACCACATCTACTACCTCAACCTCCATGTCTAGATGAACTCCAAATTCTAGACTGATATGGGTAGAAGACCACCTTCAAGCACTCTGATTCAGCCTAGTTCCACTGTTACTACCCATCGGTTGAGGGTTCCTATAATATCACTACAAGTGTCCCATCCTGCCACAGGATCAACACTCCACTGGTGGTCAGGGACACTGGCTATGAATATGACCTGAACTAACACATTTGTGGAAGTATATTCTGTTACTACTCTGAGTAACTAACCCCTCCCCCGAAGACTATGGTTGTTATTTCCCTAGTTAAAATTCACATAGTGATGCTTCCTAATCTCAGAAGACTTAACTCCTAGTCATCTAGTAGAAACCACTTTCATTCTGTTCGAAGCCTCCTTCAAGATCCCCTTAGATATAAGAGCATGATTTACCACTTCAAAAATCATCTTTAGATGAAATATGTTAGCCTTGGAATTTATCTCACACCTAAACCTATCTTGAAAATGTTTCGTTGCAGTTGCTTAATCTATTTCCAATGCTAAAAAAAGCACAAAAAATAAGTTAAATGACTAGAATAGTTCATCATGGACATACTACCCCAGGAGAACTGCATAAACACAGTTTCCCTCTCCTGCGTGAGTGTCTCTAGGTAAAAGTGTTCTAGAAAATTCCCCTGAAATTCCTTCTATACCATGTTATCTAGTTTTCCATCCTAAGTCTGAATGTCCAACCAACAATTCTCTTTACCACTTAAAATATATGCCACTTTATTCACTCTATTCTTAATATGAGCCTCTAAATTATCAAGGATTGTCTAGATAGACTCAATACAGAACTCATATGCCTCAGTTACACTATATATGATGAAGGTTAGAGGGTGATGCAACTGGAACTCCCAAGTAAATTTAAATATATTTCCCACAACTGGCCCTGGGTATCTCTCTATAAACTATATAAAGTGGGAAAAGTTCACTTGGAACTGCTCTCTATATCCCTCACCTGACACTATCAGAACCCCAAGATCCACTTCTAGAGGCACATTTCCAACCATCTCCTCTTGTCATCCTATCAATAAGCATCTTCATGGAGGCATATATCTATAATTTAAATCACACATATTAGGAAACATAACACATCATTATCACATTTTAACAAGATGTATTCCCACCAATACATAACAATTCACCCCCATACCCCACCACATGGTCAAAACCAAGGCACAATCACTACCCTCAACCAACCCTCACACGGGTCATGGATAACATAGGACAATCACTTTCACATTTCAATGTTTCCCATTAGACACTCATTTATCAATTTTAATTACCAAATTTAGCATTATTTAGAATTATTAATTTCTTATTAAGAACCTTTATATTTAAAATTACTCAAACAAAGGAAATCATTTAATTTTGAAAACTCACCAAAACATGTTTTTCCCTGCATTCCTAAAATTATTCATGTCACATAAATTCCTGAGTTCCTAAAATGATGCATGTATACTCAAATTTCTTACCATACTATTCCATAAGTAAAATATAATAAAACAATAACATCACACAAAAAGTGAATAAAACAAGGTGAAATAACATTCAACCATAATAGAAAATATCCAAAACATAAATCCCACCCTGGGTACTTGGGTTTTCCCCCATACATGGGTTAGCTACTCCCATGAACAAGATCATGAACAATGTTTGAATTATCCTAGTCTACTGTATACCTTTTAAAAATAGTAATATTAAACAAAATAACAAAAAACCCCTTTGACACCACTTTTTAATGTTCTAACTTGGGTTCTACACAACGGTTCTTCGATCCAGTTGGTTACATGACATCAGGTGTGCCTCCCCATACACCAGTGGCTGCCGATTAGTAGTGAGGGTATAATATATATCACTTGGAGACTATACCTTATTTATTAAAGAAAAACAATAACATAAATCAATAAATAAAATCTAAATGATAATAATGAATAACAATAATAATATATAACCAATAAATACCAACATCACATGAAAATAAAAAAACATAGATAAATAAGTATACACAAAAATAATTGACATTTAATTCCATAATATGTGTCAAGTTTCTAATGAAAAACCAAAATAAATACACACTGACAACAACCAGGAGGGTCCTAACATCATGTTTGGTTCCCTCATCAATGATCAAACCCACATATAACTTATCCATATAACATAGGGTTCTTTTCATTATCCATACTCACAAACATTAAGTCTATTCAGGTACTGATCAGGAATCCGGAGTAGGGTGTGATTAAAAATTACCAGGCAACTAAGAATGACATAAAGAATAGTATCCAGTCTATAGAAATGTTTACAGTTGTATAAATAATAAAGTAAAAAAGATAAAGTAAACTATTTTCAGGTTAAATTATTCTTTAATTAACCACATAAACACCTAAGTTCACGATGAAACTCGAACCGGCAATACCTACTTCATCCCATGACAGAGTCTGAACCATCCCCCAGAGGGATGTCACATTTCATTCGATCATGGGTTTTATATTTATCATTTATTTTATAAATTCACATTCAAACAATGAGGGCCAAGAGAAATAGTTTGGAATGACATGGGTATTTGGAGCACCAATCCTTATCCCACAACTCAGTGATCACATGAAATACATATATATTTTTGGTCCCTAGAGAGTAAGTTTGACACCCTATGGTTATTTTGTGTAGCAGTCCCTATCCCACAACTCTTTCACAAATGTCACATCTCATGGTTCCATATTTCTAACCATTTATCAACCATTACCATAAATAATTGTTCAATACATTTCATAATTTCATTAATCATCCATGTATAAATTATAAATCCTAATTTCCATCATACTAGCACACCTGATGGGTTGCTATCAATTTAATAATCCCTTTAAGCAATAAATTCCATCCCATTAATCATCCAATTAATTAATTCAATTTAGAATGAAATTTCCTAGTGTTGAAATTTCAAATTTCAAATTACATATTCATAATTAAAATTAATACTATAGGATTTGACAATTAGGACACCTACCTTAAGGCTGTTGATGGATGTTCACCAAACTAAAAATCCCAAACTTGATGCAGAATGATCAAAATCACAACGACATAGAAGATCTCAGACCAATTCCTAAGATCAACATCTAAAGAAACAAGATCCATAAAAAACTAGATTTAAACTATCTTCGATGTAGGAAAAATAATTTCTATTTATCAGAAAAGAGATACTTGAGAGGGAGGAACCCAATTTTGAAAGAAATTGCATACTATAGAGGAGATGGTCCGTCAATTGGATCTTAGATTCATCAATAAAGGTGTTTGTGGAGCCTTTAACTCCTCTTAGGAGATTCCAATATTAAATGAAAAGTCTTAGGGATGAGTGGGGGTGAAAGGAAATAAAAACCGAGGGGTTTGGGAATTTTTTTAAATTTTTAGGTGAATTAAAACCCAGGTGCATGGTTTTCATAGGCTAGGGGGGCACAATTTTCCAAAATGTGTGCCATCCTTGAAAACCCCCACTACATCTAGGTGTATGGTTTTGGGAGGGTGGATGCATGGTTCTGAAAAACCTTATACCAATCATGCATCACCTCCCATGACTCTAAAAAGGGGTTCTTGGTTTCCTAGGGAAAACCAAACCATTTTCCCTAATTGTGCATCAAATGTGAATAACCCATTGGCCTTCCAAATTTTTCCAATTTCATCTTAAAACAAACCCAAATAAAAATACAACCATGTTATAACAAAAACAAGGTAAATGAATAACTAATATTGAGAATGTGACATCTCTATAAGGTTTTATATCTTAAATTGGGATATAGAATGCTATATCATTCAATATTATTTAATATTTCTGTATATCTACTCATCTAGAAAAAAAAACAATTCTTAAGTATCTTTTTTTACAACATTCATGTAGAGGATTATATTTCTTACAGAATACTAATTTTTGGGTTTTTTTTTTGTTTTAGTGACATGGGGAGTGAGTTTAGAGAAGGATGATGGAAATAAATAAGGTTTTTGAAGTTTTCTACCAATAAAAAAATCACGCCGTGATAGAGTGTGTTGTGTTGTGAGTTGTTTGTTAGTGGAGCTCAAGTGGAATAGTTTACATGGTGTGGTCATTGTATTATGTTTTGTGAGGTTATGGAATGTTTGGTTTCATTGTAATTTGGTCCACGAGTCCATGATATTCTAGTGTTTCTTAGTAGAAGGTTATAACACCATGATGGTTTATATTAAGTAATGATGTTATTAGGATGAATTTCAGATTTCAAATTGATTATATTATAAATTTGATAAGGGTTAAGGATTAAACCAAAATTTTTGAAGAGTTCAAGAATTATAGTCCGATGATGGGTGTTGTGATATGATTCTATTATATTATATATATTTTAAACTATGCTTAACTCTGTTTAAATGGGATATGGTGTCATGATTTTTGGAAGGTTGGAGGACTTGACTACATTTCATCATGATGCTGATCATAATGGATTGATTCTACCAACTTGAGTTTATTTATAAATTTATGTTTTTTGGGTCTTTTTTATTGTTTCTTTTATTATCCTTTAATCATTAGTGACCCTTGAACTTTATTGGGTGCCTTGTAATTTTATCTCCTAGGGAGATGAATCCCCCCTTCTCTTAAATATGGGATTCATCATTGTTTTTTTTTTCATTTTTCTACTTCCTTTACTCATTTTTAATTCTTTTACAACTCATCTAATTAATTCATTTAATCATTTGAGATTTCATTTTGGTCATTCTTGATATTGTACTTTCATGAGTATTTATGTGCTACATGATTAATGGAATATTCTTGTACGCTCATTGGAATTTGATCATAATTTATACCAGATCTAATTTTGTGTTGTTAAATATTCGTTTTGAGGTATATGATTAAAAATTTATCCCTTTTATTATAGTTTCAATGTGAAATTATCATGATTTTTTTCTTTGGGTGAAGAGTTTGAATTGAACTAATGAAGATAATTAAACCAGCCACAAATAAATTTGTAGGGTACGTGTAACAATATTTTTTACATGTTTTTATTTATATTTCTTAGATATTATTGATTGATTTTTAGATAATATATTGTTGTTATTTAAATTTATATTGATGTTTTAGTACTATGTATAAATTGGAGAAATAATTTATAAATGATAATTTAAAGTAGGAATGGAAACCTAAAACTTTTTTTCTTTATTTTGTTATTTTAATGATTAGTAAATAAATAAAAGGAAAAAGATTTTATATTTGTATATTTCATTATTTTTATTATCCTTTTATAATTTTATAATTGGTATGGTTATTATTGTGTTATTTTTGTGTTGATATAATTAATTTTGTGGTTATGATGGTAGGCATGTTGTGGATTTATTAATATAGTTTAGTAATAGTTCATGGTTATATTGTTTTGTGTGTTAGTATTCCTAGGATATAGATGATGATGAAATATATTAAACAAATTATATAAATAAAAGTCATTTGGAATTTAATGAAATAGTAATGTATAAAAATAATAGATTATATGGTAAAATTTGAAGGTTACATTGGTGTTATATGGTAATTGAATTAATATAGTTATTGAAACATGAATAATGAAGTGTTTTATACATGAGTAGGAACTTGTTAAAAAAAACATGTTTAATGAATATAACATTGATGAATATTGAAAATTATTTAATTTTTTATGAAACATTTAATGGGTAGTTTTCTGGTATTATGTGGTTTTCATGTGGTGATAGCGGTACTATCATGTGTTATGGATAGAAGTGGTAGTAGATTGTTTTTACATGAGGTTGTGATTATGTGTTGATGAATTTGGTTTTAATATGGTTATAGTAGTCAATGAACCCAGGATGGGAATTGACTGTACTATATATTTATTGTAGTTTTTTTTTCATTTCTTACGAGTCATCACCTGAGTTGTGTAACCCAAATGATGGCCAAAAGTGATTTTAGGTTATGAGTGTACCTATAAAATCTAGGGTGTGGGAGATATGGATGGTTGACTACACCCCATTTTCCACTCTCTATTCTAGATATAGTATATGTGTTGATGTCATGCAGTTTTGGTATGAGGTAAAGATTTAGTGGTGGGGTAGTGATAAGGATATATGGTGATGATGTTTATAAGTAATAGGACACGAGGTTGATGTTCTTTATTTACTTCTATATAGATTTGTGGACATGTGATATTTGATTGTGGTATGAATTATCTAGTTTTATTATGATGTTATGGTTTTTGTCTATAAAAATAATGGGTGTGAGTGTACATATATCATTAGGGAATGAGGGATACTAGTTCAATGGGTAAGTAGATGTGGGGTGCCTTTCTATATATATTATTTTTATAGTATATTTATATTCTTATGTGTGGATTTGGTGATTGATCCTTAATGAGGGTGGGTGGTTGATGAGCTATTATAGGTAACAAGTTTGTTCTATTTTTTATTAATTGAGGCTATATTATGCTTCTTATATATTTTCATGAGATTTGGGTGAGAAACCTATTGAACATACATTCATTATCACCCCTATATTCTATATTAATTTTTATATATATACAAAAAAGATTTGGTGGTTGTTCTAGACATTACTAGCTCCTAAAATGGATTTGTTGGTGTTTAAGTAACTACCATATGTGTTTGATTTTAGAATTATTTTCCTTTTGGATATTTGGTATTATATCATTCTAGAATTTATATTATGGATGAGATTTTGATTTTTTTTATTTTATTGAGATGTAGTTTATTGGTATATATTTTTATTTTTATAAAGAATTTGATGGAAATTCCTCCCATTATGTGTTTTTTATAACCTCAATGCTAGCCACAAACCCATTTTATATTTAAATAAAGTATTAGTGGTCATACTAAACTCAAAAACTAGCCTGAGAGGGGTTATAGTAGGGATGAGTCATGATATATTTGTTTTATAATTTTGGTTGAGAGTTAGGATAAAGTTTGGAGTTAGGAATTGGTGAGGACTACATTGGGTTAATAAGGGAATAATATTAATAGAACCTAATATGTGATGTAAGAAAGGGAGACCAACTAGAAAATAGACAGGTCTCCTAGGATCCAACATAAGGACCTTGAGTACATTGAACATATTATAGTGAGATGATGTTAATTTGAAGGTAAAGACTAGGTTTTGGAACATGCATTATATTTTTTTTCACTTGTGTTAAAATTAGGGTGATTCTTGGAAATTTAAAAGAAATTATAGTTCAAAATACCATAATTGAAATCTATATTTATGGGCTTAAAATTTCTTCTTTATAGTGATTGTTAGTAGCTATCAACCCCACATGGTTTAGGTTAGGATGTTGTATCAGTATTCCCAAAAAAAATCAGAGAGTTTATATTGATGAAGATGATTATTTTTGGAAAGAATTATGTGTGTCATAATGCCATATATTTCTAAATTACAAGGGGTAAGTCTTCAATTAAAATATATAAAGGTATCTAAAGCATATTGAGATCACTATTAGTCTAATTTATTTCTAGGAAGTATAATTAGATTTTATAGGCAGTTATCTCTTTAAGTGTTGTGGATCATTGGTGATAGATTCTTTCCTTGGGTGATATTTAGGTTTCATAAGTGATGTGGAAAAAATTATAAAGTCATATATGAGTCAAGTTTATCTCTTCAATGTGATAGAATATAAATGATAGAAATTTATAATCATTCAGCTAGGGAGATCCAATGTGTATTTTTTTAAGTTTACATCAAGAATCTTTTTCACTATTATCCCAACCTTCTACTTGATGATGTGAAAAGTTCCCATTATTTTAAAGTGCCTATGTATCTGGAGTTTCATTATTAGGTAAAACATTTTATGTTTTTAACTTTTCCTAAAGTGATAATAAGAGCTTAGGTGATAGAGAAAATATAGAAATAGACTAGTACTTATTATGAGTGGAGTTATTGGTCATCTTGGTAGTTGAAGTTCTAATTGGTAGAAAGTCAAACATACTCTTTCCTATCCAATTTTTTAGGAGATACCAGTTCTCAAACCTATATTAGGAGATTCAATAGGTTTTTTCATATTTTTGGATGATTTAATTATTGATATATTTAGTTTGTGAACTCTCTTAGTGGTCAATGGGGTCTTGGAGACCCATTATAGGTGAAACATTTGTAGTGGTTCCCTCCAAGGTCTTATAAGTAGTCACAATGGGTTTTTAGGGTTTGGGGATATAGAGAGGAGGTGAAACGGGAAGGGTAAAACCTCACAATACTTCTCATCCTCATGGAGTTGGGGATGATAATAGATGAGGTGTAAATCATCATTAGGGATAGTGAGGTAGAGGATCTAGGTGTGGTTAAATTCATGTTATAGCGTTGAAAATACCAAGTGAGCCAGATACTATTCAACATAACATCTTTGTATCTTCTACCTTGGTCTATGATTTTTTTTTCAATTACGGATCTTCATACTCCTTTATGATTCATACATTTTTCTATATATTTATACATAATGTAGAGAGACTTTAGTTCCCTCGTTGTTTACTTCATTAGTTATAGTTCATTTTAGATTTCTTTGAGGTGTCTTGAGTGTCTAGAATGATTATGGGGAAGAATTAGTTGATGAATGAGCTTTTATTATAGAATATACAACCATAAGATGTTAGACTTATCATGAATTGGTTGGATTTGGTTTAGAATATTATTAATTTCCTTGATGGTAATTTTATTTTCTTTTGATATGGAAGGAAGGTGTGTAGTTTTTATTGGCTAGAGAGAACATTGTGTTGATTGTAGGTGTTTCAAGACTCTTTATTCCCAATTAATAGGTATAATATCAGGATCAATGGATATTCACATATTATAGTTTCTTATAGTTTTTTATGAGTTTATTGATTATTTTTGTAAATAGATTATAACAATACCTCCTCTACATGATATCATGTTTGAGATAGAGTTATAACTAAGATCACTAACTTCTATGGATCCTTGTTAGATAACATGATCTGAGTTGTGGGATATGAGGATTCATATTAATGATATATTATATAAGGGTTTAATCTAGACCATTATATCTCCTTGGGGTTCTAAAATGTTTTTTTAATAGGGAATATGGTAATATGAGGCTATACATAGAGTAATAGTGATTTAACTAGGTAATGGTGAAAAATTATCACCACATTATGAGAATTGATTCTTTTTTAAATCAATTAAAGGGGGATAATTGCTTCTTAAAGATTGATCTATGGTAAATATATTATCTAATGAGAGTAAAAAAGGAATATATCCTAATGACTACTTTCGTATGATGTTATAGACACTTTCAGTATGTGATAATGACATTTGGTGTCATGAATACCCCATTTTTTTCATAATCATAATGAATTATATGTTTTATAAAGTCCTATATCAGTTAATGGTAGTGCACATCAATGAAATTCTCAAATATTTGATGTTTAAGGAGGATCATGTTAAGCAAATGAGAGTAGTCTAGAGGCCCTTCAAAGTCACCATCTCTATTATAAATTTTCTAAGTTTAGGTTATAGATACATGAAGTACATTTATTTATAAATGAAATATCATAGTAAGGTATAATTATAGATCCTTTAAAGATTAATGTCATGGTTCACCCAAGAACATTGAATAAGCGCACAATTTCCTTGGTCTTTCAGAACATTACAGGTGGCTCGTGTTCAATTTATCTTAGATTTCTATTCCTTTTATGGCTTTATCTAGGAAATTCTTGGCCTCAATATAGACTAATATATGTCAATCGAGGTTTGAGTATCTGAATGATATGTTTATCATTTATTAGATTACTTTTCTACCAGAATAAAGAGTTATGTTTGAGGTATTTTGTGAATTTTATCATCATTTCATGGCTTGTGTGTTAATGAAAAATGGTAATTCATCTCTTATGGTTCTTGGAATTTGCATCCTCATGTGTATAATTTCACCATAAATAATCTGAAACATACCTCAATAGTGTTTTATTTGAAACTATGGAATACTTATCTTATTGGAGATATTTTTTTTATCCTTCACTAATTACAATATCATTTGGTACACCATCTCTCAATGAGATTTGAATATGAATAATTATAGATGGATGAAATTATTATAGAATTTTTGATTTGGTATCCCTTACACTCTAAAGAAGGTAATATTTTAACTGATTTTATGAGTAGAAAACCATATGGTTATTTTTATTAGATTCTAGATATGAGTGGAGGATGATTAAGAAGATTTTACCTATAAATTTGGATATATAGGAAGTTAGTGATGGAGTCCACTTGTATCAAATGTAGTGTAATATTACTTTATCAAGTTGATGGAAGAGTCTTAGTTGGGAGATCTTGAGGTTGATTTGTGGAGACATCATACCATTTTTGTGATGATTTTTAGAAATGGTCAAAGGATGGTCAATATTATGATTTTTTAAAAGGAATTTGTTTGTTCCATTAGTGATGTGATAGGTGGTTCTTTATGAGTTTCATAGAGGAACTTTCATAGTGAATCCTCATATTACCAAGATCTACCATCCTTTAGATAATTAGACATGGTGGTAGGGAATTAAGAGGTTATTAGCTAAATTTATATCTTAATTTATTCTTTTTCAATGGGTTAAATATAAGCATTGAGTTATATAAGGTTTGTTACAAGAGGTCCCTTAGTTAAAATGATAGGAAGTTTTGATGTATTTTGTCCTTGATTTTCCTTGATCTTAGGGATAATGTGATTCCATTTGGGTTAGTATGGAACCATTAATAAATTAAAATAATGTATTCATGGTTAAGGTGTCTAGTGTGTTGGATTATTTGGTGAGGTTATTTATAGAAGGGGTGGTTTGGATTTATTAATTTTTGAGGATGATAATCTATAATCATGATCTTCATCTTACCTTAAGGGTGTACACGAGTCTTTATTGTGATTTTAACTTTTAGTTATTATTTAATATATTTTTTCATCCTTAGAAGAATGGTTATATAAAGAATACAATTTAGTCATTTTTGTACATGTTTCATGCATATACTTGATTTTGGTGGTTAGTGGGATAAGTACTTACCATTGTATGAGTTTTCCTATTAAAATAGATATCACATATCCTTTGGTATAACTATATTTGAGAAATTTTATTGGTTCCCATTTATATCTATGTTATTTTAGACTAAGGTTAGAGATTACTTGATTCTAAGAACAGTTTTGGTGATAAGTATAAGAAATATGGTTTAGATGAATTATAAATAGAAAAAATCTATTTAGAATAATCAAAATCATATACTGAATGATTAAGGATACTTATAGAATTTAATGTTTTTGATGATGTGTTTCATAAAGTTCCTCCTCATTATAGTAAGCAAAGATTTAGTCAAGGTTATAAGATTTCTCCCTGGTTTATTTGACATTTTTAGGTGTTAGAGAATATTAGCGAGGTGGTTTTATACTATCTCTTCCTTTATAGATTAATCATATTCATAATTAATTCTACGTATAAATGATTTATAAATTTATTCACAATTAATTAAATAATTTTTATTTTGGAGAGTTGGATATAAAGGATGATTCAATGTAGATTCAGGATCATTAATATAAGGTGTTTCAAGATCATTTAATTCCTATTATTCATTTCATATAGAGATAGATGGATTGGAGGAGTGTATGGGGAAACATATATAGTAGATTCATGCTCATTATCCTAATTAGTTTTTAATTTTTTTTCCTATGATGTTGAGATTGATCTTATATTGATATATGTGTAAATTATTTTTCTATAATTTTTTTTAATTATTTAATTTTTATCGTTAGATTCATATTTGAATCCGAGTTCTGAAGCTTCCTTATATTATTTTTTGGGTTATATTTTGATTCTTAAGGATGAGAATATTTTGAGAGGTATCTAATGTAGAGTTTTATATTTCACATGGTTCTTTACTTTGCTGTTCTAGAGTGTTGGAGGTTTTGAAAGTGAGTTTAGAAAATATCGGTGGAAGGTAAGATGGGTTTTTATGAAGTTTCCTATTGACAAAAAAATCTCACCTTGATGGGGTGGATTTTACATTGATTTCTTTGATAGTGAAGCTCAAGGTAAAAAGTTTTCATGGCTTGCTCATTGCATCAGTATTAGTGAGGGTGAAATGTGAGGGGTTTCATTGGGCATGATCCTTGAGGCCATAATAGTTTTTTGTTAATATATTTATAGTTTTTATGTAATTTTGGTTGGTTATGAATCAATATTTTATCAGGATGTATTTTTTATTATATAGAAGATTTAGTTATGTATTTGACGGATTGGGAGGTGGGTCCTTGATTTTATAAAATTCAAGAATTACTGTATGATATGGGGTGCTGTATCATGATTCTATTTGGTCATATGAATTTTGAGTAGTCAATGATTGGGTTTAATTGGGAGACCATGTCAAAAACTGACCTTAACTTTCCCTATTATTTTATTTATTTATTGATGTGTGGCCTTATCCATCAATTTCAGGTTGAAATTATTTTAAAATATTAAAATTTAGGGTTTAAATGAAAGGCCCACAGTTTGTGCATGATTATCACTAATTTTTTAAAAAACCATGAAAAACCTAGAAAACCTTATCTGTGGTGATTTTCATAGTTGGAACATGGTTTTATTAACCATTCATCCCAACTAAGTTCCTGTCCGAGTCTATCCATTGAGGGGTGAACATTTGGTGCATGGTTTAGTAAACCATGTGGCCAAACTGTGTGACATGTCCATGTTTCAAAATTTAGAAAATACATATTATACTCCTACTCATTTATGACCCCTCTTTTTATCACTCTCCTCACACTCACATGAACCAATTGATGGGATCCATAGGCTCACCACTCCCTCTCCTCCTCCATGGATTCTTGCCTCTCCTCCTTTAATTCTAAGGTGTTCATTTGAGGTTAGATTATCATTTATCCTCTATATATTTTCAATGTTCTTCTTTATCCTCTAGTGTTATTGTTTTCCAAACCATAGGTGAGGGATTGTATAAATATCTTGTGGTTGTTGATGTTAGGGTGTTCATATTTTTCTTTGGGTCCTCATCCCATATTAGAATGGTTTTCATCATCCACACCCAATTTGAGGTAGGTTTTCACCATGCATGATTCATTACATTTATAACCTTGGTAACTTGGTATTTATAACATAAGTATTTTATGTTTTATGACATTTTTTATGTATGTTTTATATTTTTTATAAAATAAGTTGATTTTTTTTTGGATTTAAGAGAAATATAAACGATTCCCATTTTATTTAACGTTCAAATATATTTATAAAGGTTTGTGCATGCCTTCTATTTGATTAAATTCTCTATTTGAATTTCATATTTACCTCCTAACGCATTATGGGTATTTTATCCTATCAAATGATAGAAAATGGTTTATTTTAAAAACCATGGGTTTTTTTTTGAATTAAATAAAAAAATTATTATTCTTGGGGGTTTATGCTTTTTGGTCTTCAAAATAGTTTTCATCATTTAAGTTATACATGTTGTTTGAGTTTTAAATTAAAGATACATAATGTCTTCATAGTGAAATTAATTTTTATTTTAATTTAAAATTATCATTTAAAATATATTAATTGTGTTTGGTTTTAAAAATAAATTTCTTTATTTGGTTCATTCAAAGAGGTACCAAGACCTAGTTGGCTCTTTATAAAAGGGGTTTCTTGAAAAGTAGGTGAATGGAATGTTTATATTTTGTTGAATTTATTGTGATTTCGCATATGATTTATTTTCTCAACCATGATTGGTTGGTCATGAGAACCAAGGAAATTGGGTATGAAAACATAGAATGAATGAGGTCCTTTACACTAGTTGAGTCTATCATCCCGACTAATTAAATAATATATGTGGTACTGCAGCTGGACCATTGAATCAGTTACACCTCTCTTACTCTTTATGGGTTTTTTCTAACTTGTGAAGTAATTTCATTAGGTATTCCTAGTATTAGTTTCCCTAGGGTTTCTCCCATTATATTTTTTTACTTTCAACTACTTATATTTTTATTATAATTTTTTATTTATTACATTTATTTATTATTATATTTTTGTCATTATTTTCTTTTGAGTGCCTTTATTTATCTAGTGATTGTTTTTACTATTAATATTTTTTATTTTATTCTCTATTTCTTACGGACTTTATTGCTGGTTATTTTTATTTTATACAATTAGTTTCACTATTTTAATTAATTTTGTGTTAAAATATATAATTTTTTGGGAGTAAATTAGTAAAAGGAGGTTTTTTTATCAAAAATTTATCCATATAGTTTTAAGAGGGGAATCTCCATTTTATTTAGAAATAAACCTAAGTGAAGTGTTTGGGAAAATTGTGTTTTTTATTATACAAAGTATTTGGTTTCTTAAAAGGGGAAGTTATAAATTATATATTTTATTTTATTTATCTAAATGCTAAAATGATACTATTTTCATAAAATTTATTTCATTATAGCATGAAAGGGTTTTAATTTTAAAGAGAATGCATAGGGTAAAATGATGATACTTACTGAGAATTTTAATCTCATTACTATATATAAAAATTTCAGCTTATGCTAAGGTCTAAGAAGATTTATTAGTTATGGATTACTTTTCGGCAGATGTTTCTGAATTAGGTTTAGTATTGAGGCAAGATGGTGACCATGGGTTACATGGAGATTTATAGTTTAGTGTTTGAGTAATTTATTATTATTTGGTATCAATTATGTATTGGACATTCCAACCTCATTTTATCTTGATATGTCCTTTTATATTTTTTTTACCTTTTTTATTATAGAATTTATTTAGATGTTTATGTTTGGTTATTCCTTGTATGTTTTGTTTCTTATTTTGAAACTATGCTTTTGGTTTTCATGGGCATTTAACTTATGAAATAATAATTTTATATTATTGGAAATTTTCAATATTTTTTTTTATTTTTATTGGGTGAAACAATTCCAAAATTATTATATTCTATTCATTGGTGAATTTTTCAATCCTGGGGTGATTGGTAATGTGCCTTGGGCCATGTTGTAGGCCGAATTCGGTGATCGAATTAGGGGTGTCCCTAGTTGGGTGGTGAAAAAATTGCATTAAATCCTAGGTTCTTAAAGGGGACTAAGTTATCAATTAACTTTTTTTATTTGGGTGAGTCTATTAGATTTGATATAGGACTTTTGTAGCTCAAGAGGTAGGTGTGGGGAGATTCTAGATAACTCTTACTCGTATAGATCCTTGAAATACCATAGGTAGCCTAGTTAGAGTCATGAATTTTAGGCTATTCTTTATTCATTTTAAAATATTTTAATTTGGATGTATATTATTCTGAATGAAATTGAGGTATGTGGGTTGTTTTGATATTTTTCATTCTTTGGGTGAAAATAGAGGAAGTACTGGAGGAGAAAGATTAGCCTGTATAGACAAGAAAACCGAGTGGTTCTCGTGCACATTGTTTTTTCCCATAGGTAGTTGTATGGTTGGTGCCTAATATGACAAACCATGTGGCCAAACTATGAACAACCACTAACCCCCATTTAATCCTTGTGTTGGAAACCTTATGTTTCTATATGGATTCTCATTATGATTTTTATTATTTAGGACGTTTCAAATTGGATTTTAAGAAGTTTTGATATTATTTCATAAAATATTAATAATTAACCATGATGAAAACTAAATTTTTTTATAAAAATAAATGTTTTAAAAGTAATAAATGGGATTTTATAAAATTATTTGAAATGGGTTAGAAGATTTATATTTTTAAAATATTTTTAATAATGGATTGATGAAATTAAAAAGTACTTTTAAGATGAGTTTGAAATTTAAAAATTGATCTTATTAAATAAATTGAAATGAACTAGTTAAGTTTATTCAAAAATTATTTCAAAGCGGTAATTGTGAAATTTTATGTTGATTTCCAAGTGTAATTTTATAATTCTAAAATAGGTTTGTGTTATTGTGAACATCAATTTATGAAATTATTCAAAATAAAACATGGGTTTATTTGTGGTTTTATGAAGAAAAATTAATTTTAAATGGTGAAATATTAAGTGTTAAATTTATAAAGGAATATTTTAATGTGAATTTTTATGAATTTTGTGAGTTGGTATGTTTGAATCATTTAAAAGATGAACATGAAGATTAAAAATTTTGTTTTGGGGGAAATCTATTTGTTTTGAAATAATTTTTAGAAGATGATATTTTTATTTTTTTTGGTATCTTGATTATATTATTAGTGGTTATTTATGATTTGTTTCCTTGAGTTTTTTTACCTATGGTTTACACATTTTGGGATGAGTTGAATTTTTGGGGCACTTATTTGTTAAATTTCATTTTAATTAATTGTTTTAACTACCAAAAAAGTTTTAGGGGGTTGTGAGAATTCCATCATTTAGGATGTTTTCTGAACTTGTGTTTCTTATGGTTTGATAATTTTGATCCTTTCAGTTGGATGCCTAGCCTAGACTCTAGGAGGAGTGTTAAATCCAACTCTATATTGGTAGTTGATTCTTTCCTGAGTTTTTAGTTATCCTTTTTTACTCCTTTTTAGGTTGATTCTTCCTTTATTTTGAGCCAGTGGTTAAGGAAATGATAAAATTTTGGTTTGTAAGAGGGAAATTTTCCCACAACCTAGTTTGGATGGGTTCTCACCTACTCTGGAGTCACTTGATGATGTGGTTAGTGAGTTAATGATAGCAATGTTCGTTTGTAGGGGATATCCTTATATGGGTGGTGACCCTACTCCTATTGTTTTAGTTAAGGTTCTCTATCTTATGAGGTGAAATTATTTGTATTATACAATGTATTTCTCTCGATAAATCTATGATCTCTCCCTCCATATTTAGATATCCTATTATCAGGGAGTATAGTTGTGTTCTTTTAAAATATTTGTTTCTTGGAGTGTAATAGTCTTAGTTGAGTAGCATTCTAAGGTATGTTTGGGGTGTTCCTATTTATTCTCTCCCACACTATATTTTTCCTTTCTCTTAACTTTAAGTTTATTGATTTTGTTTTTAATTTTGTATGATCTTGACCTCATGATTTTTGGATACCAAGAAGATTGGTTCAGTGGAATTATGGGTGGACCTTGAGTTTAATGTTTTAGTTGATCTTCCTTGATTCAAAGTTTTATTATGGTTGTAGTGTTTCCATTAGATAATACTTTGGTTTTTTTAACCCACATCATTGTTGGAATCCTTATAGTGGGGATATTAGGTATTGGACTCAGATCACCATTTTATTATCCCTTATACTTCTCTTTTTGGTTCAAAATGGGACATGGGGTTTATGGATATAAATGGTTTGGGGATATATGAATTTTTTGGTTTGGTGTTGTTTCCAGATAGTCTGGTTATATTCTATTACTAAGGAGAATTTCATTTTTCAGTTGGTTTCATTAGTAGTTCCATCAATTTCATTTCATTTTTGGGTTTTTTCATGTCTCTACTACCTTCTCATGTGTAGTTGATCATACCCTATTCTAACTTGATGACTTTATGGTGGAAGAATGTTTAATAGTTGGGAAAAATGTAACACCCATAACTTAAAAATACAAATTATTTTATTTATTTATTTATTTGAGTACTTATCAATCAATTTTGGGTTCCAATTACTTTAAAATTTTAAACTTTAAGGTTCTAGTGAAAGGCACATGGTAAGTTCTAATCATGTGTAAAATTGTGTAAAACATTTAAATCATAATTAGTGGTGATCTAGAAAGTTGGTTCACAGTTTTCATAACCATTTGGCTACCCAAGTTTTTCTAGTGAGGTGATAGAGGTTAGTTAAACCATACGGTAAAATCATGTGACATGTCTAGATTTTAAAATTTATGAAATACCAATTATACTCCTCCAGGTTTAAGACCCCTCTTTTCCTCCCTCTAATCTCACTCTCATGACTTAGCTAAATGATTCCCTAGGAAATCCACTTCTTATCCTCCTTTGTGGATTCTTGGCCCTCTTAATTCGATTATAATGGGATCCTTTGAAGTTAGATGCTAATTTATCCCATAATTCTCCTCTCATTCTTCTCATGTTTCTTTTTTTACCTATAGGTATCTTGTTTTCTAAACCCTATGTGAGGGTTTTTACAAATATATGTGGTTATTTATGTTTGGGTGTGAGGATTGTTATTTGAGTCTTTAGCTTCCCGTATGTGAATGATTTACACCATTTACACCTTGTTTTAAGTTGGTTTTCTCTATGCAAGATTATTTACATTTAAAAGCATGATTTCATGGGGTTTCTAGCATAAATTTTTAATTTTT
Source organism: Viscum album (assembly GCA_963277665.1). Lineage (NCBI taxonomy): Eukaryota > Viridiplantae > Streptophyta > Magnoliopsida > Santalales > Viscaceae > Viscum > Viscum album. Next base: position 830,849,416 of record OY728157.1, on the reverse strand, counting down.
GATAACATTTATTAAGCATGTTTAAAATATTTTGATAAAATATTTTTTTTTTCATGGAAATTAAAATGGTTTTTATTTTTATTTAAGGTTAAAATAGATTTTCTAAGTTTCATATATTTCTCTGTTTGATTAAATTATTTATTGTACATTTTAATTTATCTCCTAACCCCTAATGGGTATTTTAGACACTAAAATGATATAAAAGGGTTACTTATAAAACCATTTCTTATTTTAATTAAAAAAATATTTCTTTTATGATTCATGGGTGCTTAAATGATTTATTCAAAAAGTTATTTGAGTTTTATATTAAAAATATATAAGGTGTTTATGATAAAATTAAATTTTATTTTAATTTGAAAGTATTATTTCAAAGCTTCGAATGATATTTGGTTTTTGAAATGAATTTATAGATTTGGATCTTTCAAAGAGGTATCAAATCCTAGTTCACACTTTATGAAATATTTTTCTTGAAAAAAAAGTGAATGGGGTGTCTATATATTTTATCATTTAATGGGATTGACTAAATGATTTATTTACTAACCCCTCATGGATGATCATGGGAACTTGGGTATGTAAACATAGAACGAACAAGGTTATTTACACTTTTTGAGTGTACCAACTTGACTAGTAATGTAATATATGTGGTATTACCACTATCCTAATGTATTTTTTTCATCTCTCCCACTCATTGAGGGGGTTTCCCTAACTTGTAAATCTGTTTCACTAGGTAATCCTATCTTTAGTTTCTATAGGTTTTCTCCCTCGATACTATTTACATTTAATTATCTATTTTTGTTTTATATATTTTTGTTATTGATTTCCTTTATTTTATATTTTTTTGTTGTCATTGTTTTCTCTTGAGTAAATTTCATTATCTAGTGACTTTTTTATCTATAATATTATATGTTTTATTTTCTATTAATTATGGGTGTTATTACTAGTTATTTTCATTACAAATATTTAGATTCGAAATTTTAATTATCATTTGTGAGAAAATCAATATTTTTTTTGAAATTAAATTAGTAAAATAAAATTTTCAAATCAAGTTATTCAAATTTTCTATTTTCAAAAGAACATCTCTATATTCTTTTAATAGGGAACTAAGTGATTTTTTTTGAAAAATTATGGTTTTTCTTAGACAAATAATATGGTTTTCAAAAAGTATAAGTTAAAAATCATCAATTTAATTTAATTTATTTAAAAAAACATGTATTATTTCTTTAAAATTTATTTCATACTAGCATGGAAGGGTTTTAATTTTTAAGACTATGAATGAGTTGTGGGGATGATACCAACTGGGAATTTTATACTTAGTCTAATATATAAATATTTAATGTTTTTCTTAGGTCTTAGATTATTTTTGAGTTATGGAATGATTTCTGATAGATTATTTTAGATTAGGTTCGGTTTTGAGGTGGGATGGTGATCATGGGTCACATATGGATTTTTAGTTTGGTGTTTGGGGTCTTTTTGTTCACTTGGTATTGGGTATGTATTGTCCTTTCTATCCTAATTATATCTTGAGATATCGTTTTGGATTTTTTATTCCTTTTTTTTATTATATCCTTATGTGTTTTATTTATTATTTTGAAATTTTTCTTCTTGTTTGAATGGATTCATGACTTATGGATGAGTATTGTAGGATTATCCTCAAGTTTCTATTGTATGTTTTGTTATATTTCTTGGGTGAAACTATTCCCACATTCTTATATTTGATGCCTTGGTGCTTTTCACCATTATGGGGTGATCGATAATGCACCTTGGTTCATACCATAGGCCATATCTGGTTCTCAAATAAGGGGTTTCTTTGGTTGGTTTGTGATAGACCAGGCCATGTATTTTGAATGGTAAATTGACATAGCCACATTACGACATGATTCTAGGCACCAATCCATGATTCTATCCACCCATGTTTTTATTATAAATGTTGGGATCCTCTAAATTTTAATTTCATTTATTCAATTATTATTCAACCATTGTTACACATAGGGATTTATTAAGTTCCTTATAAATCTCTATCCTATGGTGATTTATCCTTGCCTTTTGTTTAAGCTAAAATTCGTTAAACAAGGTAATTCTCCCTTGTTTTTATTTATTTCTTAAACCTTTTTTATGCTTATTCTTCTTTTTTCCTTATATCATTAAGTGTGGATTTTTAGTCATCCATGTGGTGTTGGTTTGATGGGAATCTATATGTTCTATGATTACTAGAATTTTTTTTCATGATCATTGGAATTTGATTGTGATTTATTTTCTCTCTAGTATTGTGTCATCAAAGCATAATTTCAATGTAATTTATTCTGAATTTATCTTTTTTATTATTGTGTTAATATGGAATTATCATGATATTTATTTCTTTGAGTGGATTGAATAAATTAAAAAAATTAATATAATTAATATAAATATAAACAAATTGATAGGGAAAGTGTAAATATATTATTTCAAAATATTCCTTGTTATTTCCTATATTTTATTAGTTAATTTTTTAAATAATATACTATACTAATTTAATTTTTTATTAATGTGTTTCATGATATTATAATTGGATAAACTAATAGAAATGAGGAATAGAAATCCAAAATTTTATTGCTTATTTTTATTGTGTTGTTTTTTATCAGTACATTGATTATGAGGAAATAATATTGTTTTATTAGGAATTCCATGGTTTCTATTATCCTTTTATCATTTGATAATTAGTATTTATATTGTGGTTTTATTGTTGTGTTTTATATTTTTTTGTAGTTATGGTAATATCCTTACAGTTTCTATGATTTATTTTAGGTGGAAGTGATGTCTTTGTGGTTATGTGTATTAGTTTCCCTAGGATGTGGATGATACAATAAATAATTAAAAAAATTAAATAAATGAAAAGTGTTTTGGTTGAAAAAGTAATTTTCCAAAAAGAAAAAATAACATGGTAAAATTTAGTGGCCTCATTAGTTTTATTTAGTAATTGAATTATATTATGATTAAAATATGAACGATAATTGTGGAAGTGGTTTATGTTTAAGTTTTAAGTGGTTGAAAGAAAACATGGTTTATGAATATAAATAGATGAAAATAAAAAATTACTGAATTTTTTATGGAACATGTAATGGTATGTTGTGTGGTGATGGTGATCTTGAAAAGTGTCGTAGATAGAGGTGGAAAATAATTGTTGTTGGTCTAAAACAGTATTGATGTGTTGATGGTTTTTGTTGTAATGGTGTTTTAATAGGTAGTGGACCCCGAGTTAGGTGTTGGTTATATTATATATTAATTATTATATCTTTTATTTCTTTCAATCCACCACACATGTTGGGTAATATGACCAATGTCCATATGAGGTTTTGGTTTATGGGTGTGCCTCGAAATATGGGATGTGGGTGATATAGATAGATGATTACTACTCCTTCCTTGATCTCTCTTCCAAAAATAATATATATTGTGATGGGATGAGGTTTTAGTACAAGTTAATATCGGAGTGATGATATCATGATATGGATATGTTGTATAGAAATCCACACTTTTCATGCATATATATATCACATTTTATTAGATTAATATTCATTATATAATATAACGATCCATGCCAGAATCATTTAGGTCTAGTGACTTTGGGAACTTAGATACATAGAAAACTAGTTCATAACTAAACAATAACATCTAGCACTAAGTTCTTAATAACTATAAACCTTATGAGACATATCATATTTAATAAATTTCTTCATAACCTGGGGAAAGTAAACACAAGAAAGGGTGAGCTCAAATGTTTAATAAGGGTAAATAAGGGAGATATCAATGGGAACATAAGCCTAGCATGAGAAAAAGGGTTTAGAACATGTTCTTAACATTTTAAAATCATACCGTACTTATTAAATATCATAATATTTATTCATGTAAAAAAGTTAGGTTGTTCATAAGATGTGAATCATAAAGGAATCAAAGAACATGTTCATGGAAGCATAACATTAGCATAAGACATGGAATTTTTGAAAACACATAAATATAGAAAATCATTTCATTAGTAGTCGAGTATCATTTTCAAGGATAGCATAGTGGAATGGGTTTACTTCTTAAACAATTGTAGGAGTCAAGATTCACTCCCAATATTATCATATTGGAAAATTCAATTACTGAACTGGGTTCACTCCCCATTCCATTATTGTTTATCTCATGAGATATCAATATTTACCCAATAAATTAGAGGACTATATAATTATGGGACCACCCATCACATAGTGAAAATAATATATATGTGTGCTTCAAGATCATAAAAAATTATCATAAAAGAAACCATGAAAATAAATGAGTTTCATAAACATTTCATCATAACATAATTTGTGGTAAAGAAATATGTATCATTAACTTTTTATCATTTCATTATAGCATAAACTGTGGAAAAGGAATGAGTTTCATAAAAATATTATCATCATAAATATAAAAATTTAGAGAAATAATAAGGATAATATAATTGTATTATATCCCTAATTAATAATAAGTAGCATAAAAAATGTCATATTAGATGAAAAATTATTTTGAAAGATCACTTATAACATTTCTTCAGGATAATATCATTTTCATTTTGAAATAATTTATTTAAAATATAAAAATTTGTCAAATATTTTTTAAAAAAAATTGGAAATAAATTTTGAAAATTTTAATGGAAGTTTAAAATCATTGAGTATTCATGATGGTGAAAATATAGTTCAAGTCGTACACATAAAATAAAGATTCCTTTCACATTTTCAGTAAAAAGTAAAAAATACCAGGTTTAGAAAATGATAGAAAGATTCCTTAAAAAAAATTAAAAATTAAAACTAGGATAGAAATTAAATTAAAATATATTTTTATAATAGTAATAAATTTCATTGAAACATTTTTAAAAAATATATACATAGAAGAAAAATGATTTTCGAAAAAAGAGATAAATAAAGTTTTTTTTACATTAGATAATTATTTTGATATATTTAATACATAAACATGAGAAAATAAAAATAAAAAATATAATTTATAGAAATAACCAAAGAAAAATAAAATTCTTGGGTTTATTGAGATATAGATCCCAAGATTTCATCACTAGAACTTAATCATAAACAATCCTGATAAACAATGAGGTTATAACATAATACCCTTACCACTTTGGTATCTTTTGAATCATAAGACTGAAGAAATAAATAACCATATATAGTTATTTAAATATCTATAAACTTCATAATAATCATCATAAAATACATTCATGGTCATTATATACACAACATATAAGAAATAATTGGTGAATATAGAACGCGTCTCATAAAAATAAAAGTTAGATGAAAATCCATTATCTCAAGTATTGACTTTCTTCTTACATGTTCTAACATCATGAATAATAAATATAGTTTTATTATAAATTTATTATAGATCCAAACTCATATATGTCATACCGTATATTATTTACTTAGAAAATTTTATCACATGTTTGTTTACAATTCCTTGTCAAAATCATGTTTCGGGTAATAACGACTTCATTTTTCATGTGTGTTTTTTTTGGAAATTTCAGTTATTATTATTTGATCGTGGATCCATAATATAAATAAGTTTAAAAATTATTTAAATATCATATATATTAATTATATATTCATATTGGGTAATCAATTAATGTTATAGATAGAAAATGAATCACACTGTTCATTGAGGTGGTAGGTTGTACGTACATATGAACGTTATTTCCATTTTCTCAAGGGATAGAATGAAAGAAAGGTAAATAATATATTAAATTTAAATATTTTTTTTTATTTCATAAATATAATTTATATTCATTAAATATATCCTTATTATCAACCATGTCAAAATAAATTGAAAAATGGATCAATCGCTTCATGGATGTGGTAGTCCACACATACGCATGAGCAACATTATCATTTTACAAAAAATTGGAAAGTAAGATGGTTGATGTGATATTATAATTCTAGGAGTATAAATATGTCATTAATATCATATATAAATATTAAATCCATTATTATCTATAGTCATTATTGGCGTTGATGGAAAACTAATTAAATCGGTTCGCGGGTCAATAGTCCACTATATACACAATCGACGATTTCACTTCCCATTTGATGGAATAATATATGGATATAGGTTATTTAATTAACATAATATATATATAGAAGATAATTATGTTATTATATTATCATAGGTGAATAATATTTTAAGGAATTTGAAGAGGAAATAAAATAAAAAAGCTTAGTTAAGAACAACACCTCTTCTTTGGACAACCTCTTTAGGTTTGCACCAAAATAATTCTAAGGATGGTTTTCCTGATAAAAATAATGCCTCTTGGAAATGGGTGTATAATTAAATATGGTATTTGGGTAGGGATTAGCTGAACTAATAGGATATGGAAGTGTGAAGAGGAGAGGATAGGGGGTGTCCTTTTATACGTAGAGGAGAGAACCCACTTGGAAACCACTTGTAAATTTCATAAAAGAATAAATAAATGATAAAGTCATGAAAAATTATTCCAAATTACCATATTCTCAAATGTGTAATATTATAATGTTTAAATATGACCATACAATATTATATTTAAAAAATTTATTGGAAAAATTACCCTTATCTTTTGTTTTAACCCCTCGATAAACCTGTTTATCCTTTACCACGATAATTATTTTTTTTACCATTTTAACTATTAATCAAGAAAAAAATAAGTTAAACCTATTTAATAATATTAATTAATCTGGTTCCAAATATAGAATCAATTTTTTAAAATTAAATTCATATAAGTGGAATAATTTAACTTAATATTAAATCCACAAGCATGATGAAAATGTGGTTTTCCAAATAACTGTTTTTCAAAAATACAATTTTTTTTATCAAAATTAAACATGAAATTGATTCCAATGATATAAATTGGATTAATAAATATTTAATTTAATTAAATTGACTATTAATTTTTTTTTTAAAATAGAAAATTGCAAATTCTTTGAACGAAAATATAGTTTTCACTAACAACCAGAATTTTTCACTATACATTGAAAAAATTAATATTTTCAAAAAATTATCAAAAATTAACCATAAGATAATTTTGAAATGTTGATTTAAAAAATTAATTTTTTTTTTCAAATATTTTTTTTTAAATTTTCACAAATTAATTTTTTTTACAAAAATTCATAAAAATTATTTTTTGAGAAAAAAGTATTTTCGAATCATATAAAGGCTTTAATAAAAATTAAGTAATTATTTATCAATATATCTTCTTTATATAAAACCTTCATAATTAATTTTCAATTTTTTTAATTCCTATTCATGTTATTAAATTTAACGGCTTGGTTATAATAATATATTTAATAGTATATTGCGCTTCATTACAACTCAGTGTTGCGTGCAACACAAGCTATCAAAAAATTGAATTTATTATAAAAAATATAATTCATAAATTATTAGGATGTTATATTCTAACTCATTTTAAATGATTTTATCCCTATAAATTCCATCACTTTGATATAAACAAGTGAGGATACTTCTACCTTATCATATCCTCTGGTTTCCAAGTAGGTTCTTCAAGTTGGTTGTTTCAACATAAAAATTAGACTAGGTGAGTGGTCTTGTTTTGTATCACCTTGTCCCAAAAATCCAGAATATCTATAGGTTGTTCTTAATAATAAATATTGTAACCCAATAGAATTACCTATGAGTTCAGTACATGCGAAAGATCAGGTATGTACTTCCTCAAGAGTGATACACGGAACACATTGTGGACTTGAGAGAGGTTTAAAATAATCACAAAGTTGTATACAATAGTTCCTACATGGTTAATAATATCAAAAGAGAAAATATACATATATATAATATTTCATTTCTTTTTTAATCTCATAACCTTATTCCATATAAAAAATTCATTGTAAAACCTTCTCACCAACTTCAAACTCCAGATCATATAGACTATTATAACAAAAAATTTATGTCAAATCTGATATGAATTAATGTGTTTCCAAATAGATCTAACTTTATCTTCCATTTATTTAGCTAGAATAGATCCCAATAAATTTATTCCTCCCACTTCATCTTAGAAAACTGGATTTCTATACTTCTTTCCATATATGTTTTCATAAGGCTCCATCTAAATGATTGAGTGAAAGCTATTGTTGTATGCAAACTTGACTAGAGAAAGGTGTTAATACCAACCACCATTCAAATCCATACAACAATATTTTAGATTATCTTCTAGGGTTTTAATTTTTCTCTCAGACTGACCATATATCTAAGGATGACATGCTGTGTTAAAACTTAACTCTATATCCAGAGCCTAATGAAGACTTCACTAGAGATTTGAGGTAAACCTCATATCCAAATAAGATACAATAAAATATGGAACTTCATGAAACATTACCACTTATTTAATATATATTTTTGGAAATATAATCAAAATATAAATATTATATGATATAAATTAAGTGTGAAAACTTATTAAGGTGTTCAAATACAACCCAAATACCATTACGACCTTTAGTTTTTTTGGGGATTCCAAAGATAAAATCCATGGAGATGCTTTCCCATTCCCATTCTGGTATGAGTAATAGTTATAAAATCCCATTAGAATTTTGTCTCTTATCCTTAAAATGATTACTTACCAAGAAACAAGATAAAAAATATTTAATAAATCTATTCATTTCATCCAACTATAAATACTCTTTCAAATATATATGTATTATTGTCACTCCAGGATGAATAGATAATGACCATCTATGAGATTCTTCTAACATATCCTTACTCAAATATGGTATGGATGGGATATATACATGGTTCTTGAATGACTTAATTACATAATAATAAAGGTTTAACACTATAACATTTCTGACATTCTTCTATAGTCCCACATCTTCATTATGCACCTCTTTAATCTTTACATAGATAGATGGTTGAACACTCATTTGAGAAAGATAATATTTCTCCCATTACATTAATATTTTAAGATCTATTATTTGAAAACATATAAATATTAGATCTTTTTTAGTCCCTATAATAGATAATATAGCATGAACTTTTTAACTCAAATCACTAGACACCACATTCTCATTCCTAGGGTGGTAATCTATTGATCAATCATAATCATTATTCAGTTCCAACCATCTTATCATGTGCATACTAAACTCTTTCTATGTGAATATATACTTTAAAAGTTTATGATTAGTGTAAGAACCCAGATCTGTGTTTTAGGTATGTTTTTCCTTTTCTGGTCATTTTTTAGAAAAATAGGAAAATCTAGAAATTTCCTAATTACACGTCATGTACTTTATAAGTACATGCCGTGTACTTTGATGCAGCACCAGGTCGTGTGCTGGCCGTGTCTGGGACACACACACGGTGTGTAGGGGTGATGTGGAGGCCTCTTAAAGAGGAGTACGAAAAGGCCAAGTACATGACGTGTACCCCATAAGTTCACTCAGTGTACTTTTTTTCATTAAACGGACCAGGGTCGCGCCTGATGGATAGAACTCGCTTCTTCTTTAGGTTCTACATCCGAGAGAACCCGTATGGCCGTGAAACTTCTCCGAGCCCCCGAGCCTCTGTCCGTTCTCTGAATTGACCGCCTTCTATTTCGTTAGAACCGCAGTGATAATCCATTCCTTCTCCTAGAGCTTTGTTTTCCAATACCTCCTCTTTCTCAAGATATCGTGGGTTGATCATTTTAGACGTTTTCTCAAATATTCGATGTTCTAAGGAGAATAAATCATCATAGTTCAAGTATATCGATCTCCTAGGATTGAGGTAGGTGGTTTGTTCCTTTCTGTAGGAAGTATTTGAATATTTTGTGCAATTCCACCAATTCCCTTGAACGAGGTATTGTGTGTTTCCTATTTTTTCCCTTGTTGTTTGCCTTCTTTGCTTGATTGCTTGAGTAGAGGTCAATGCTTGTGAATAGGGTAATTTTTACTGTGCTCTGGATGTTTTTCCATGAATGTTTTTCCTGTTAGGATTTTTGCTAGTTGCCATGCCTAGTAGTTGGATAGTAGAGCAATTTTACTATTATGCTGTTGTGCCTTATAATGATAGACAAGTTGTTCATGAGGTTTACTTGGGGCGATAAGCGTGCTATGCATGTTTATTTTACATAGGAATGTGAGAACCTAGTGTAGTGGACCATAGGGAGAATGAACGTAAGGGCTTCTCCAGAGTGTCTTATTAATTCGATGCGAGACCGAAGGGGGACTTGAATATGAGTGCTTCCTCGGAGAGTTTGTAGTTCCTCGAAGAGGGCCACAGGGGGAATGAGACATTGAGTGCTTCCCTAGAGCGCCTTTAGTATGATACGAGACCATAGGGGGAATTGACGGTGAGTGATTCCTCAGAGATTATATTCTTCAGCTGAACTGGAGGGGCGAGACTATGTGTGCCTCTGAGAGGGATGCTAGTAATTTTAGGTTGAACTATAAGGGTTAGGCTATGAAAAATACCCAAGGGTTACCTATTGTTCTACTTGTTGATTGGCTGTTAGTTGGGTACTTTATATGCTAGACACTGTGGATTGTTGTTGCTGTGTGCTTTCCTGTTTACTACTTTCTGTACTATTAATTGCCATGTATCTACTGACTGTTAGGCATAAATCTTTGGGTGGTTGCCTACCAGGATCTTGTCTCACACCCTGTTTGGGCCATGCTTTTGGGCCCAAACAGACTATATTGTTACAAGTGTAGATAAGGGCAAGCACCCTTCTACTTCAGGCACTTGACTTGCTGTGGAGCTGGAGAGCATGAGACCAAGCTATGTCTTGCGATGCTGAGGAGTTTACCTATTTTCTTTTGCAATTTGGTTTAGTATTGTATTCATCATTGTGACTTGTTTGTATGATTTCCTAGACATATGTATCACGCATCATTTTATATATGTGTGTGTGTGCTCCAGTTGTTTACTGTTATTTTTTCACTATTTATCGTTTACTCTTGTATGGATGGTTACAGTTTCTGCTATTGTCTATTTGATTTTCTTCCGCTGTGTACTGTACTAATGAGGTCATAGTTTCCCCACTATCACACCTAAGGTCCTCGCTACTAGTCTGAAGCCTATGGAATTTGGGGAAATGCTTTTGAGGCCATTTGACCAACCGGGTACGGGGTGCCTCTGGGTGGCTTCCGGAACCGGGACATTACAAAGTGGTATCAGAGGGTTTCTTTTCTCTTTATTTACTATTTGTAGCCTTTAGACATGGATAAGACAGATTTAGTACTTGGTATTAAGCTGTGATTGGGAGTAGATAACCCGTGTACAGGGTTAAAGCCAATCTACCTTTCTTATTATAGTTTTCTGGTTTTTCTATTTTACAGTTGATGTGATTTCACCTATAGTGATTCACAGGCTTTGTCTTGTTATTGTTGTGGATATTGTGGTTCTATTTCTGTCGCAACCCGATGAGATGAGGGTATGCTATCTCATGCATCATATAGCCACTTGTTATAAATAACATGCCATGCATTCTTATCATGCCATCTAGGGTGCATTAGAAATTGCATGTTGTTGTGATAGACGTTGTGTAGATTATTCATGATGGTGTGATAGATGCTTTGATAGAATCCTTGTAGTTTGGTAGAGAGGTTGTTTGTACTGTACCTTGCTTAAATGAATGCCAAATTCTGGTTCTTGAGGTGTTATGGGCCCTCATGAATCAGAACATGGTGGATCATTGACTTGTTTTCCTTATATATGATATATAGGAGATGCCAAGCTTTGATTCACGGGGAGTATGGGCCCTCACAGATCGGAATTTTGGCACCTTCATGCATTTTTTTCAGTGTTTTTTGTGCTTCGGTGTAGTTTCAGAGCTACTGCCCGGAAAATCCCAGAATACACGGCGTGTACTTTATATATACACACCGTGTAGTTTTTAAACCATGTCACTAACTGTGTGAGAAGAAACACGGGTTGTGAAAAATCTCCAGGAACACGCCGTGTACGGTAGATAGACACCATGTAGTAGTGAACCATGTACACGGCCGTGTAACTAACAACACAGGTCGGGGAAGATTGTGTAATACACGCCGTGTTTTGTATGAACACGCAGTGTAGCCTTTTTCTAGGTCCCCGACCTTGTCACGAACAACAAGAGATGGCGTCATCTCCTCCTATACACACCATGTTTGATCGGAACATTCTGTGTAAGGGTCAGTCGTGTACTCGAACGTGTCTCCAACAAAACAGGTCGGGAAAAATCTTCAAGTACACGTTGTGTTAGTTCGGAACACGCCATGTAGCCTCAGCCGTGTAACCAGCCATGTAACTAACAACACGAGTCATTGAAACCTTGTCTACTACACACCATGTCCACATGGAACATGCCTTGTAGTCTCAGTTTAAGAAGACTGTGTGGGTTAGCTGTGCATAGTGACTCGGGCAGGGGAATAGATTTAAGTACACACCATATAGAGTTTATATACGCCGTGTAGTCATGTTTGGTAAAAGTTGAGTGTTTCTTTCTCCTATTTCCATTTTTTACTCCTTTGTTCTCTGTCCTTGATATTCTTTATCTAAGGTATGCTTTTGATATTTCATAGATATGACTCCGAGATGTCCTCCGGTTGTGCATCAGTTATAGGATAGTGATTAGACACCAGATATGGCTGATTAAGGACTTCCTATCGATCCTCCATTCATGCCAGCCTTGGTATCGACTATCGTACCAGTTTCAAGAACTGATGCACAGTTTAGGTAAGGATGTGTGAGGATGATGTAGACCTTTCTGGGAGCACCGCCTCCTGCCACGACTATGGTAGACTTGACGTGGGTTTTCCAGCAGCAGCATCCTCCTACTTTCTCAGGGTAAGGAGGACCACTGGCTGCAGAGTCATGGATGGAAACCATGCTGACTATATTTGAGCATATAGAAACACCTCCAGAGAGGCGGGTCAAGCTCGCTACCTATATGATACGAGACTCCACCAAGAGGTGGTGGGATGTGATCTCACAGGCGGGTCATTAACAGGTTATGGCTTGGGAGGAGTTCCAGTGCGTGTTTTACGACTACTTCTACTCGGAGACCCTGAGGGATGATTGAGGCCAGGAGTTCATGAGTCTAGAGCAGGGTACTCTTTCTGTTATGGAGTATTCATCTCATTTCACCGATATGCATCATTTCACACCCCTTCGGGGTGGAGATGGGATGTTCTTTGAAAGGAAGTTTGAGGATGGTCTCAGTCGGGAGATACGATCGCAGGTGAATATCTTTCAGTTGACTTACATCACTTCCATCGTCAACCAGGAACTAATTACGGAGTGCAATCTGAGAGACTCTAGAGCTGTGATCTAGGGCAGTTCTGCTTCCAGAGCTATTATTCCTCCAATTGACAGTAGGAAGCTCCATAGGGAGTCTATACGCGGTGATCAGAGGAGGTGAGATACATCTTCAGGTAGCCAGGTAGTATGCTACCAGTGTGGAAGGGTAGGGCACATGAGGCCGTAGTGCCATAGAGACCCAGTGGAGTGCTAATCTTGCGGCCATATGGGTCACCTTCAGCGTTTCTACCAGGTTTTCTCACCAGTAGCTGGTGACGGGGGTTCTTCCATGACTCCTTTTTCAGGAGCAGCACCACCAGTTTCTCACGAGTCAGGGAACTAGAGTTCTTCTGGCCGTTTGGGCCGAGGTGGAGGTCGAGGCCATGGCAGTCAGTCACCAATATTTCAGAGTCAGTAGGGAGGATCATCTCAGAGTGGTCAGTCAGGGTCATAGGGCCACAGGGCAGGACATACTTTTGCTATGGAGCAGACCTATCAGGAGGAGGATCTCGAACCTTCTACAGTTTGAGATATGATCTTAGTAGCCTCAGTTTTATCTTCAGCTATTTTTGATACTGGTGCTACGCATAGATTTATCTCTGTTGCTGTTGTGGAGATCCTTAGGCTCTGTATATTTTCTTCTAGCGACTTGTTGACACTAGACACACCTTTAGGGATGAGGACATCTAGTGTACGTCAGTACAAAGAGTGCCCCCTTGAGGTTGCAAGGTATCTTTTCTTATGGAATCTGTATGTCCTAGAGATGACATGATATGATTTAATTCTCGGGATGGACTGGTTGGTTCCCTTTTAGGCAGTCATCGACTGTTATAACCACAGGGTGAGTTTCATTTCACCAGAGGGTGAATATTTTCTTCATAGAGGCGAATGGGATGTTCAGGCGAGTCGAGAAGGACTTGAGCATCATGGCCTAGGAAGGGTTACGACCCATATTGCTAGTCTTTATCTGGATGACCAGGGGACTTCACAGTTGGACTTTCCTCCAGTGGTGGATCGTTTCAGAGATGTCTTTCTAGAGGGTTTTTTAGGTTTTCCTCCAGAGTGTGAGGTAGACTTCTCTATTGAGCTCATTCCAGGAGCGGCACCGGTGTCCATTTATCTCTATAGGATGGCTACAACTAAGTTGCAGGAGCTCAAGAAGAAGTTGGAGGAGTTTCAGGCAAAGGGTTTCATCTGAACCAGTACTTCTCCTTGGGGTTTGACTGTCCTATTTGCGAAGAAGGAAGACGGTACCCTTAGGTTCTGTGTGTATTATCGGAAGCTGAACCAGTTGACGGTCAAGAACCAATATTCCTTGCCGAGGATTGATGATCTTTTCGATCATCTTCTAGGAGCCCGTGTGTTCTCAAAGATCGATTTGAGGTCCTGTTATCATCAGTTGCGCGTTAGACCATCAGATATACCTCTAACAGCCTTCAGGAGCAGGTATGGTCTCTACGAGTATATGGTCATGCCGCTCGGTCTCATGAATGCGCCAGCAATGTTTATGGCACTGATGAACTGAGTGTTCCATCCTTACTTGGATTCCTTCGTCGTGGTCTTCGTGGACTTTATCTTGGTGTACTCTCACACTCGACACGACCATACTACCCATCTTGAGATCATTCTTAGTACATTGAGAGAGCATCGACTTTATGCTAAACTCTTGAAGTGCCACTTTTGGATGGATCAGATTCACTTCTTGGGTCACGTCATCTCAGATGAAGGAGTATCTGTGGACCCAGAGAAAGTGAGATCTGTAGTTTCCTGAGAGCAGTTGAAGAACTTTTTTGAGGTACGAAGTTTCCTAGGGCTGACTGGATACTACAGATGCTTCATTCAAAACTTTTCACACCTAACAGCACCATTGATAGGACTAACCAAGAAGGGGGTGAAGTTCTTATGATCAGATTCTTGTGATTCATCCTTTCAGGAGCTGAAGGGAAGGATGATGTCAGCACCGATACTAGTCTTGCCAGAGCCAGGCAAGAGCTATACTGTTTATTATGATGCTTTAGGTATCGGGCTGGGTGCTATTATTATACATGGGGATGGATTCGTTGTGTACGGGTCTCAGCAGTTGATGCCACATGAGAGGAACTACCTGATGCACGATCTGGAGTTAGCGGCAGTTGTTCATGCCTTGCGTTTTTGAGGACATTAACTTCTGGGAGAGAACTTTGTGGTTTTCACCAACCACAAGAGTCTCAATTTCTTCTTCACTCAGTGTGATCTGAATCTGAGACAGCGTAGGTGGGTCGAGTATCTTCAGTCTCTTGATTTCGAGTTTTCCTATATGCCGGGAAAGGGCAACGCAGTGGTAGATACGTTGAGCAGGAGAACTTAGATTCAGGCAGTTCAGGAGGCCAGAAGTGAGTGGAAGCTTATGGCTATGTTCTCTGAGATGCATCTGTAGGTGCATGATAGACAGGGACAGACTTACCTATCTTCTATAGATGTTACCTCTACACTTCTTGATTGAATACGGATGATGCATCTATCAGACTCAGAAGGCTTAGTCATGCGGAAGAGTGTGTCAGGAGAGGACCCTCTTCCTGGATGGACAGTGGGAGAGTATGAGATCTTGCATTTCCAGGGATGCGTATGGGTTCCAATAGACATACACGAGGAGCTGATATGGGATTTTCAATCCTCAGTTTGGTAAGTTAATCCATGCGTCACCAAGATGTATCGGGATCTTCATCGCCAGTACAGGTGGCCAGGTATGAAGGGAGATGTTGCTAGTTTATTCTTGAGGTGTTCTACTTGTCAGAAGGTGAAGGTAGAGCATCAGCGACTAGCGGGCCTTCTACAACAGTTACCCATTCCAGAGTGGAAGTGGAACGATGTCGCGATGGACTTCGTGACCGGATTGCCGAGGTCGCCTTGAGGGAACGATGCTGTTTAGGTTGTCTTCGATAGGCTTATGAAGGTTGTTCACTTCTTACCGATCAAAGATACCTTCAATGTTGATGATCTGGGATGACTATACATCCAAGAGATTGTAAATCTGCATGGAGTTCCACACTCCATTGTTTCAGACAGGGATTCACGCTTTACTTCTCTGTTCTGGTAGGTTCTTCAAAGGGATTTGGGTACATAGGTACTTTTGATTACAACATGCCATCCCCAGACAGATGGTTAGTCTGAGCATACGATCCAGGTGCATGAGGATATTATTCGAGCTTCCATTCTAGACTTTTTCGGTTCTTGGGAGAAGCATATCCCTCTTGTGGAGTTCTCCTACAACAACAGTTTTCAGGGGACTATTCAGACGGCACCTTATGAGGCTTTATACGATAGGCCATGCCGATCACCTTTATGCTAGCTGGAGGCTGGAGAGGCAGCTTTACTGGGACCTCGTCTTGTTCAGGAGACCTCATAGTAGATTGAATTGATTCAGAAGAGGATGGATACAGCACAGTCTCGATGGGGTTCGCTATGCATGTTTGTTTTACACAGGGCTGTGAGAAGCTAGTGTAGTGGACCATATGGAGAATGGACGTAAGGGATTCTCCAGAGTGTCTTATTAATTCGATGCAAGACCAAAGGGGGAATTGACGATGAGTTCTTCCTTAGACAGTCTGTAGTTCCTTGATGTAGGCCACAGGGGGAATGAGATGTTGAGTGCTTCCCCAGAGAGCCTTTAGTACGATACGAGACCATAGGGGGAATTGATGGTGAGTGCTTCCTCAGAGAGTCTATTCTTCATCTGAACCAGAGGGGCGAGACTGTGTGTGCCTCCCAGAGGGTTGCTAGTACTTGTAGGTTGAACCATAAGGGTTAAATTGTGAGAACTACCCAGGGGTTACATGTTGTTCTACTTATTGATTGGTTTCTACTTGTGTACTTTATATGCTAGACACTGTGGATTGTAGTTGCTGTGTGCTTTCCTGTTTACTAATTTCTGTACTATTACTTTCCATGTATTCACTGACTGTTAGTATGACATCCCACCTTTTAATCACACAAACTTTCATTACATTTTACAAAACCGAGGATCTTTAAGCTTTAGTGTCATGGAAACGAGGAACTTAAAACATGAAAACATAAAACATTATTCTTAAACACTTGAAAGGCTTCTCCTTATGTTCATCCTAGGTTCATTACTGCATCTCATAACCTGGGGACATACATCAAAAGAAAGGGTGAGTAGAAGGCCCAGTAAGGGAAACAGGGGGAAACATTTAACATGTGAACTTGAGATACATCAACAATGTCATGAAAAAGAACTTTAAGGCATGAGAAAGAAATCATGAGGAATATCATAATAAAAATAATGTATTTCATAACTTGAATATGTGGCTACAACATTTAATATTGGTAATCATTTCCGTTTCACCAAGGTCCATCCCCAAGGTGTCATTAAAAATTACAAAGGTTATTCACCAAGGCATCATTAAAAATGGTCATCTCTAGAGATTAAGTCTTTACCCAATGCATTGGAGCGCTATCAGGGTGCACCCTTAAATTTGTCTTTATTATCATGTGAGCCACATATATCATCATCAAAAATTTCATAAACAACCTATATAGAATAAAAGAAATGGGTTTCATTTCATAGTCATCACATTTTAAAAAAAACTTCTTTAAAGACGTGATCCTTATGTCACTTTAAACCCAAGGAAAAAGGAAAGTGGGTCTCATGTATGTAAATCCCAGAATTAAAATAGATCATTTTGATATATATGTGAATACCCCTATAGAAGAATGATCTTTGAGTATTCAATTAATAAAATAAATGAATTTGAGAATAAGAGAGAGACATTTTGAGATGGAAATTCTGCAGCATAACGGCTATGTTACGAGGTTTTAGAAAACATTGAAAAGAGAGGGGACATGGGTAACCCACTCATAAATGATCCATACAAAAATAGGGGGACATAATATAAAGAATTTAAGAACATGGTAATGAAATTTGAATGATATACCATATGAAATGAAGAACTTGAAAGGAATACAAAAAAAATAAGATTTCTCTTATGAGAATTCGACAACCTAACGGCGTCACTTAAAACTTCCAAAAATGGATTGAAGATATCAAATAGGGTCTCTCATCATATGAACATAAATGATCCGTATGATAGGTATATAGATCATACCCCAACATAATAAAAATAAACTTGAAAGACTTGACCAGAAAATAGAACTTGAAAATGAGAAGGGTTAGAGAATCCGTTACAAAAATTTCGGCAGCCTAACGACACCACTTAAACATTCATAAAAAGAAATGATGAGAGTAAGAGGGGATCTATAATCATATGAACATAACAAGGGTAGTAATAGGAATATAAAATAACATCCTCCAACATAAGAACATGTAGCATAAAAGAAATGACTTAAAAGAGAGTATTTGAAAAGAAAGAGAGAGTTTGGATCCCTTACCTTAAAATGTAACTCTTAAAACTCAAAGGCTGGGACCTTGAGGGCTTGGGGGACCCTTGGGAGGACTCCTTGGGAGGTAATGAGACCAGAGCTTAGTTGGGGGAGAGTTGGGAGTCGAATGGATGAGAGGATGATTTGGTATTTATAGGGAAAGTGAGGGGACAAGGCATTAATGGCCAAGGGACACCTCATTGGTGGTTTTGGAAAAACCATGGGCTTGCCCATGGTATTTTCCCATGGTATTGGCCACTTGGGACACCTAATACCTTATCTTACTATTCATAAGTCTACCATATTTATTACATACTTAATACATCATTTAATGATGTCATTAAACACCCGTAACTTAAAAACTCTATTTTCACTATTCATCGAAAATTCAACTTTCTCAGAAAAATCCCAAAATTTCACCATAACCAAATATCGATGCTCTGATTTCAAAAATGAACTCCATTTTATAAAAATAATTTTCTAAATATTTTTAATTTAATTTTTAAATAAATACACTATTCACCGAAAATTCATTTTTTTCAGAAAAATCCCCAAAAATTACCTTAACATAATATCGATGCTGTGAGTTAAAAAATGGAATCCATTTTATAAAAATAATTTTCTAAATATTTTTAATTTAATTTTTAATTAAAAAACACTATTCACCCAAAAAAACTAATACTTGACTAATAATTTATGAAACTGTTATTTAACCATTTTATTGAATCACATTACTTAATCAAGGTGCCTAGATTATATTAATACTTTCTTTAAGTGAGATTACTAATTCATTTGGTCACATTACTAATCCTAAGCCTAAAATCACTATTCATAATTTACTATTCATAAAAAATTAAGTTGATCTTATTAGACTCTAAATTTCATACTGAACATAATTGTAGAAGACCATTTTTTGAAAATCATTACACATTTTTAATTATTTAAGGTTGACATAATTTTTTTTTAAAATATCCTTTCTCTAAAATTCACCAAAAATATGCATACTATATTTATCCGGACATTTGAAAATTCAAAACATCATCATAAGAAGAAATCAACATTTTTATTTAAAACAAAGGATTACACAAGGCAGTTACGGTCTCCTTACATAGCCTCTTATCACACCAGCATAGGACCTAAGTGTAAGGTATGCTAAGATGAGATAATCCGAAGGAGGCTCGACCAACATCGCACGAGTAGTAATTTATATCAGTTTGAACTTCTCACGAAGGTGATTCCGTTCTAGCTTTACACGATGATGTTCGTCTTGGGTTTGGTCCAGAGCAAAGCCCAGTGGTGCTACCTCCTTTCCAAGTTCTGTTAGATGAGATTCTATTGGTTCAGACTACTGGGTGAGGCCATTGAATCTTCTTTCTATATTAATTAACCAAGATCACTTGTATTTAGAGACAATAATCAAAGCGTTTAGTTTCCAGCGGTCATATTTACCAATGGTCATATAACTGTCAAAACCTAGCGATCTCATTTTAATTATACTAATGTTATCAAATGTAACAGTTTTTTGAGAATAAAATATAAAATAACACACAAAATTAGGAAACAAGATTTAATCAAAATTTCGGGTTGTTACAATCTTCCCACCTTAAGAAATTGCGTCCTCGCAATTTTTAAAATTGGGTTTTGAAATTTCATTGAAAGTCCCACATTGGAAAAGGAGTTAGTAAAACTATTACTTTAAAAGAAATAAAGGGAAGTACAAAGGTCACCTGAGTTAATCCACACTAGGAATCCATGTAGGAAAACATGGACATGGAGGAGAAAACAAAGGGTCAAGTTCTGAGGGAGAGTGATATAAAACATGATTAGGAGAAAGTTAACAACAAGAAAATCACAAACTTATGATGGGTTAAATGGTATTTGATTTCCCAGTAGGAAACATTAACAGACAATGTTTTTGTTTTACGTTCCTTTTCATAGTTTTGAGGAATTCATTTACTACATAGAATAAAAACACAAGGAAATATATTTACCTTCAAGTAGAGTTTCATCCCTTAATAATTTTCTACCAAAACTAATATTTTCTCCAAATGATGAGCATTAAAAAAACACTTGGTCTCATCAAAAGCATAAGAATCATATTTTAGAGAATCACATAATCCACCAAAGATTAACTATCTATTTTTTCTATCTTTAAACATTATCCCAAAAATAGAAAGGGTAAGATAAAACAACTCTTCAAAAAGAAAGAATCCAATAGGAAGGGAAACTACTTTTAAATCTTCAAAGTTCCATGGTACTACCCAAATTTCATCATAGACCATTCCATAAATAACTGTCCTTTAAATTCCTCAAAATAAACCAAACTAAGATTGAAACACAATTATAAGAACAATATCATAACATAGTCTTCCAAGATAGACTTTATCGTTCATCTCCAAACAACATCAACCACTCTTATCATCTTATAACAAAAGTAACTAACCTAATCACATTTTCCCCAAGATAGGTTAATCATTTCCATAAGTAACCTATATTAGCATAAGTTCAACTTAAATTTGTTGATTCTTCAAAATATAAGTCAAACTTTATTCCCCATATAAAATACCGTAGTAATCTATTTACCTCGATCATATAGGGTTCCCAAAATAGTGAACGTCTTCCAAAATAATAATCATCTTTTAATCCCATAATCATCTTTTTTTTAAGAAGAACATCTTCACAACATAAACATGTGGTACATAAAATAGATGTTTTCCTTAATGATATAAAACCATATTAGGTAGTGACTTGATGTTCTTAGAAAACATTAAAGATATTCTCATAGGGCATGAACTCAAAACAACAACAACATGACATAGAATATTATTACGAAGAAGTCACATGTACTTTAGTCATCAAGATCCATCTCCGCATAGGACTTGCATTGTTCCCTTGTACTTGAAGATTTTTGATGCTCATCATGCTTCTAATCCCTTCCAAGAGAGCATTTACTTGGATAATGTCTAACTTCTCCACATTTATGACATTGAAAAGTATAAGGTACATTAGATCAGACCTTATCTTTATTCATCACATTACCCATTTTTTTAAAGCAATTAGCTACTTTATACCCTATCTTCCCACACTTAAAAACATCTCCCGGTTCCTTTGTGACATTCTCTTTGGTTCATCTTCCCAAACTTTTTCCAAAAAAGAAACTGGGTCTTCTTTCCCTTATCAACTTTATCAGATGAACATCCTTGAGACTTTGTCTTCTTCTTCCTTGATGAATTTGGGCATTCAATTAGGTACCAATTATTAATTGTGATTTTTGATAGCTGGTTTGGCATAATCACAATATGTTCAACTTGATCTTTCTCCAAATCTGTCACATTAATAGGGCAATCGTCACATTTCCTATCACATTGGTTGTTGGGACATGCTCTTCCATTTCCCGCCATTAACTATGAAAAGAACGTATAATTAGGGGGCTTAAATACTTAGCCAATAATCATTAAAAGGATACTTTAAGAATAGAAGGATAAAATTGTAGAAGGAAAGTATAACCTAACTTGTTATCCCCTAGGTTTAAATCTAGGTTATCCATGATCATATATTCTTATGTGAATCTTTATTTTATTTTATCTTTGTTCCTTTAATAATGGTTCATACTAAGCTTATGAATTTTACAAAGCATATCCTCCGAGAGTGTCATAACCAAGAGTGCAGCAAGGCTCATTGTTGTGTACCAGTTCCCATTTGAGTCTAGCTCAAAGCGGTGTTTTTGGGTTTTACCCCTATGTACATCTGTGCCAGAGCCACCTCTACCTGCTCATATCCAGACAAGGATGTATTTTCTTGGCAACCCCTTACTCAATACTCACCAAAATACCAGGAAGATTTACTATATTTAAACTTTTATATAGGGTTATTCCTAAAGTTTTCATATCCTAATTTCCACAAATAACTAAACCATCCTTTGATACCAACTATAACATCCCGCCTTTTTAGCACATAAACTTTCATTACATTTTACAAAATCGAGGATCTTTAAGGTTTAGTGTATTGGAAACCAGGAACTTAAAACAAGAAAACATAAAACATTCTTCTTTAACACTTGAAAGGATTATCCTTATGTTCATCCTAGGTTCATTACTACATCTCATAACCTGGGGACATACATCAAAATAAAGGGTGAGCAGAAGTCCCAGTAAGGGAAACAAGGGGAAACATTTAACATGTGAACTTGAGATACATCAACAATGTCATGAAAAAGAACTTTAAGGCACAAGAAAGAAATAATGAGGCATATCATAATATGAATAATTTATTTCATAACTTGAAGATGTGGCTAAAAAATTTAATATTGACAATCATTTCCGTTTCACCAAGGTCCATCCCCAAGGCGTCATTAAAAATTACCAAGGTTATTCACCAAGGCGTCGTTAAAAATGGTCATCTCTAGAGATTAAGTCTTTACCCAATGCATTGGAGCGCTATCAGGGTGCACCCTTAAATTTGTCTTTATTATAATGTGATCCACATATATCATCATCAAAAATTTCATAAACAACCTATATAGCATAAAAGAAATGGGTTTCATTTCATAGTCATCAAATTTTAAAAAAAAACTTCTTTAAAGACGTGATCCTTATGTCACTTTAAACCCACGGAAAAAGGAAAGCGGGTCTCATGTATGTAAATCCCAGAATTAAAATAGAACATTTTGATATATATGTGAATACCCCTATAGAAGAATTATCTTTGAGTATTCAATTAATAAAATAAATGAATTTGAGAATAAGAGAGAGACATTTTGAGACGGAAATTCCGCAGCATAATGGCTATGTTACGAGGTTTTAGAAAACATTGAAAAGAGAGGGGAAATGGGTCACCCACTCATAAATGATCCATAAAAAAGTAGGGGTACAGAATATAAATAATTTAAGAACATGGTAATGAAATTTGAATGATATACCATATGAAATCAAGAACTTGAAAGGAAGACAAAAAAATAAGATTTCTCTTATGAGAATTCGGCTGCCTAACGATGTCACTTAAAACTTACAAAAAATGGATTGATGAGATAAAATAGGGTATCTCATAATATGAAAATAAATGATAAGTATGATAGATATAGAGATCATACCCCAACATAATAAAAAGGAACTTGAAATACTTGACCAGCAAATAGAACTTGAAAATGAGAAGGGTGAAAGAGTCCGTTACAAAAATTTCTACAGCCTAACAGCACCACTTAAACATTCATAAAACGAAATGATGAGAGTAACATGGGATCTATAATCATATGAACATGAAAAGGGAAGTAAGAGGAATATAAAAGAACATCCTCCAACATAAGAACATGGAGTATAAAAGAAATGAAAAGAGAGTATTTGAAAAGAAAGAGAGAGTTTGGATCCCTTACCTTAAAATGTAACTCTTAAAACTCAAAGGTTGGGACCTTGAGGGCTTGGGGGAACCTTGGGAGGTAATGGGACCAGAGCTTCATTTGGGGAGAGTTGGGAGTCGAATGGATGAGAGGATGGCTTGGTATTTATAGGGAAAGTGAGGGGACAAGGCATTAATGGCCAAGGGACACCTCATTGGTGGTTTTGGAAAAACCATGGGCTTGCCCATGGTATTTGCCCATGGTATTGGCCACTTGGGACACCTAATACCTTATCTTACTATTCATAAGTCTAACATATTGATTACATACTTAATACATCATTTAATGATGTCATTAAACACCCGTAACTTAAAAACTGTATTTTCACTATTCATCGAAAATTCAACTTTCTCAGAAAAATCCCAAAATTTCACTTTAACCAAATATCGATGCTCTTATTTCAAAAATGAACTCCATTTTATAAAAATAATTTTCTAAATATTTTTAATTTAATTTTTAAATAAATACACTATTCACCGAAAATTCATTTTTTTTTCAGAAAAATCCCCAAAAATTACCTTAACATAATATTGATGCTCTATGTTCAAAAATGAAATCCATTTTATAAAAATAATTTTCTAAATATTTATAATTTAATTTTTAATTAAAAAACACTATTAACCTAAAAAAACTAATACATGACTATTAATTTATGAAACTGTTATTTAACCATTTTATTGAATCACATTACTTAATCAAGGTGCCTAGATTATATTAATACTTTCTTTAAGTGAGATTATTAATTCATTTGGTCACATTACTAATCCTTAGCATAAAATCACTATTCATAATTTACTATTCATTAAAAATTAAGTTGATCTTATTAGACTCTAAATTTTGTACTGAACATAATTGTAGAAGACCATTTTTTGAAAATCATTACACATTTTTAATATTTAAGGTTTACATAAACATTTTTTTAAAATATCATTTCTCTAAAATTCACCAAAGATATGCATACTATATTTATACGGACATTTGAAAATTCATAAACTTCATCATAAGAATAAATCAAAATTTTTATTTAAAACAAAGGATTACAAAAGGCAGTTACGGTCTCCTTACAAAGCCCCTTATCACACCAGCATAGGATCTAAGTGTAAGGTGTGCTAAGGTGAGAGAATCCGAGGGAGGCTCGTCCAACATCACACGAGTAGTAATTTCTTTCAGTTTGAACTTCTCACGAAGGCGATTCCATTCTAGCTTTACACGATGAAGTTCGGCTTGGGTTTGGTCCAGAGCAAATCCCAGTGGTGCTACCTCCTTTCCAAGTTCTGTTAGATGGGATTCAATCGGTCCAAGACTACTGGGTGAGGCCATTGAATCTTCTTTCTATATTAATTAACCAATATCACTTGTATTTAGAGATAATAATCGAAACGTTTAGTTTCCAGCCGTCATATTGACCAATGGTCATATAACAGTCAAAACCCAATGGTCTCATTTTAATTATACTCATGTTATCAAATGAAACAGTTTTGTTGAGTATAAAAAATAAAATAACACACAAAATTAGGAAACAAGATTTATTCAAAATTTTGGGTCATTACAGTTAGGCACATATCTTTGGGTGGTTGCCTACTGGGACCTTGTCTCACACCCTGTTTGGGCCATGCTTTTGGGTCCAAACAGACTGTACTGTTGTAGGTATAGATAAGGGAAAGTGCCCATCTACTTCAGGAACTTTACTTACTGTGGAGCTGGAGAGCATGAGACCAAGCTATGGCTTGCGATGCTGAGGAGTTGACCTATTTTCTTTTTCACTTTGGTTTAGTATTGTATTCAGAATTGTGACTTGTTTGGTTTCTTTCCTAGACATATGTATCATGCATCATTTTATATATATGTGTGTGTGATCCAGTTGTTTACTGTTAGTTTTCTGTTGTTTCTTGTTTACTCTTGTATGGATGGTTATAGTTTCTTTTGTTGTCTATTTTCTTTTCTTCTGCTGTGTACTCTTCCAATGAGGGCATAGTTTCCCCACTATCACACCCAAGGCCCTCACTGCTAGTCGACAACATTTGGAATTTGGGGAAATGTGCTTGAGGCCATGTGACCAACCGGGTACAGGGCGCCTCTGGGTGGCTTCTAGAACCGGGATGTTACAATTAGTATATATATATCACACCTTTCTACATAAAGATAATTACTATATATCTTTAACTAAAAACATACCATAGTTACATCCAAATCATTAATTAGGTAATTTGTCTCATCAACCATTTATTAACCCGAGGAATAAGCTGTCACCATATAATTTTTACATCCCATTGTATATTTATAATAAAATATATGTTCCAAAAATAAAATAAATCATTATCTATTACATCATTTAAAAAAATTCCATAATAACCAAGAAATCAAATAGGTCATTGGTTGGCATTTAACCCTTATTTACCTTCAGTTGTGGGTTCAATCCCTTCAGCCTTGACTTATGTGGAAGTTTGTCATTTTTACCAAAACTATATTAATATAATTCTTATAATGTCCCCATAAATATGATAAAAATCCTTAAAATTATCCTTAATCATCAAAGGATATATAAACGCTAAAGGTTATCAATACTTTTAAAATTATTAACAGATCATTCCCCCTAAAATAATACTTCATGTTGAACCTAATAGTTATATATACCTTACTCTAATAAAATGTTTCCCAAAATATCATTAATCACATTAAAATACCACCACTTAGAACCTAAAAAGGGGTGTCTAATACTTTGAATGTACGATCAATTTTAAACATATAAACTCATGATGGTATCCATAAATATTAAGTTAAATTTATGTAAATATATATTCTTCTAAATTTAACACAATACTTAGATGTTTCATGATTCTTAAAACCAAAATATTATTGGTAAAAATAATTCTACAACATAATTATTGAATACCAATACATAAATACTTTAAAACTTTTACTTAAATGATTTAGTATAACATAATTCATTCATCGGTCTAGGGGATAACCCACAGTTTAGGGCATCAAATCAAATAATTCTGATGTTACCCACATATAGGACATCAAATTCATTTTTATTTCATTGATATATGAACTTAATTTCCACATAAAAAACATATCCCCCTCTATTTCAGATATTCTTATTGGTGTTTTTACCCAAATTCATGACATGTATGAAGTTTAATCTTCTTTCCTCTATGTTCATTACCACATGAACTTTCACAAGTTTATATTTCTCATATTAGACACATCATGAATCTCACCAAATTTCATGTTGTTAATCACATATAGTAGTCACTGATCAAGCACAATAAAAATATATTTCTATCCAATTATCTTCCCATTTTGTTTCTCATAACCAAAATGTGTCTTCCACATTCAGTGTTTGCATGATTCCTTTTGGTTCCAGTTGCTGATTAAATAAAAAAATCATAGTGGGGAAACCACATAATAATGAAAAAATAATTTATAGGATTTCTAAATCATGAGATATTATTTTCAATCTATGAAACCTAAGGTTTATCCTAGGTCATTCATGATCATTATTTATTCAAATACATTATGATTGTTTGTAAAGAGTTTGTGAATTTCCAAAAAATATCCCCGGGGGAGTCATTCCATGTTTATAGTAAGCCCTCTTTTCCTTCACCAGGTGATGATAAAGTAAAATACCAATTTATCATTTTCATAGTTATTAACCCTAGGTGAAACTATTATAGTTCCACATCCACTTGTAGTATCCAGACCTAGATTTAATTTCTTAGAAACCAATTACTTTTTTCCTTCACCAAAATTTAAGGACATTTTTCTATACTTTGATTTACACCTTTGGTACTCACTAATGTTTTCTCATCCTAGTTTCCAAAGGTTAACTAAAACTTTCTATTATACCAACTATAGTGACCCGATATTTTCATACATAGATATCACATCTTATTAGATGAATATTCATTAAATAATGTAAGGATCCATGCCATAATATTTTAGTTCTAGTACCTTTGAGAACTTGGATACATGAAAAACTAGTTCCTAAGTAAACTACAACATCCCCCACTATGTTATTCATAAATACTTCCATTATTAGATATATCATACTTAATACCTTTCTTCATAACCTGTGCAAAGGAAAGATAAGAATGGGTGAGGTCATCTAGCCAGTAAGGGTAAAAAAGGGAGATATCAGTGTTTACATAAGAATAACATTATAATTAGGGTATGATAACATGATCATAACATTTAATAAGAATAACCTATATATCAAAGATCATAATATTTAGTCATGGCATAAATTTGGTAGTTTTTAAGAAATAAATCATAAGGAAATCAAAGGACATGTGCCATAGAATCATAACATAGGAATAATAAAAGGAATTAAGATGTAAACATAAGTATATAAAATTATTTCCTTTGTGGTCAAGTCTCATTACCAATAATATCATAGTGGAATGGGTTTACATCCCAAAACATTTTGGTAGTCATGGTTCACTCCTATGACTATTTTAGTGGATAGAGTCCTTTACTAAACTAGGATTACTCTTCATTCCAGTCCTGTTTATCACAATAGATATAAATATTTACCTAATATATTAGAGGGATATATAATTCTGGGATGACCTATCACATAATGAAAATAATATATACATGTGAAAAAATATCATACAACATTCATCATTACATAACCCATAAAAACATATGGGTTTCATAAAAATTTCATCATATAATAACCCATGTAAAAGAAAAAAGTTTCATAAATATTTCATCATTTCATCACAGCATAACCCATGGAAAAGAAAAATGTTTCATAATCATTTTTTATAATAAATATAAACCATACAGAGAAAGAAAAATAACGGTATCATGGGATCATATCCCCATTAAATCTTAAGTATCATCAAAGGATTTAATTTAATATGGAAAATGATTTCAAAATATCTCATGGAACATTTCATAAGGAAAACATCCTTTCTATTTTGAAATTACTTATTTAAAATCATAAAATTTTCCGAATATTAAATAAAAAAAATTTCTTTAAAAATAAACTTGGAAACTTATAGATGATATTTTAAATCACTGAGCGATCATGATGGTAGAAAATATTTTTCATTCCATACATGTTAAAATAAATATTCCATTCACATTTTTGGTAAAAGGTCTCAACTATCTCATATGGAAAATGACAATAATATTCCTTTAATTTTTTTTATAAAAATTAAAACATGGGTAAAATTGAATATAAATAATCTTTATATAATAGTAAAAACTTTCTTTAAATTTTTGTTTATAAAATATGGACATAGAAGAAAAAGTATTTTCAACCGAAGAGAGAAAGAAAGTTAGTTTTCCTTAAAAAAATTCTTTTGATATTAAGTACATAAATAGAGGAAAATGAATGGAAAATACATATTTACAAAAATATCCAATAGAGAAGAAAATTTATGAGTTTTTTAGATATATATCATAATATTTCATCTTAGAAACTTAATCATAAACAACCCTTATAAACAATGAGGTTACAACATAATACCCTTACCACTTTGGTATGCATTGAATTATAGACCTCCTGAAATAAATAACCATATATGGATATGTGAATCCCCATAAATTTCATAATAATCATCATAAAATACATTTATTTTCATTATATACACCACATAAAAGAAAAAGTGTCCAATATGGCATGTGTCTCATCGAAATAAAAGTGAGATGAAAATACATTACCTCAAGTATCGAATTTCATTGTACACATTAGAACCCCATTTATAATAAAAATAGTTTTATTATAAATATATTCTAGAACAATAATAATATATATCATACCATATATGATTTACTTACAAACTTTTATCACCCTTTTATTACAATTCCTTGTTAAAATCACGTTTTAGGTAATAACTGATTCATTTTTCATGTATAATTTAGTTTCGAATTTTCAGTAATTTTTCATTAATCATGGTTCAATTATATATATATTTTTTAAACATGTTATAAATATATTATATATTTATTATAAATGTTTTTAGATTAATCCATTTAAGTTTGATATAGAAAGTGAATTACACCAGTCATTGAGATGGTATGCTGTTTGTATGTGTGGACATTTTTTCCATTTTCTCAATGAATCAAATGAAATAAAGGTAAATAATATATCACCGTTAAAAAATATTTTTTATGTCATAGATATAATTTATGTTCATTAAATATATCTTTAGTACCATCCATGTAAAAATGAAATGAAAAACAAATCACATCTCTTTGTGAAGGCGGTAGTCCATAGGTACGCATGAGTGACACTATCATCATCCAATGGATTGGAAGTTAAGAAGTTAGATGTGACATTATAATTAAAGTAGCATAAATTTCTAAGAAATATTACATATAATAATTAAATCCATCATTATACCCTTCCATGATAGGTGGTGATGGAAAATGAATTTCATCGGTTCACAATGCAGTAGTCCGCCGTACACATGATTTACAGTTTCATTTCCTATTTGATGAAAGAGGAGATGGATATAGGTTATTAAATTATAAAATAAAATATTATTATATGGGAGATAATTATTTTATTATATTATTATAGTTTAATAATATTTTAATCATTTGGAAGAATAAATAAATTAAAAATGGTCGGTTAATAACGATACCTTTTCTTCAAAAAACCACTTTAGGTTACCACAAAAAGCTTTATTAGGAGGGTTTCAGAATAAAAATAAGACCTAAGAAATGTAGATATGTAATTAAGTAATAGACTTTGGTAGGTTTTTTCTGAACCAAAAGACTTTTTCTATTGTTTATAGGAGTTGATTGGTGGTTTCATTTTATAATTTTGGGAGGGAACCCACTTGGAAACCACTTGGAATTTTCATAAAAGAATAAATGATTATAAAATAATTCCCAAAAAAAAAATCCTTGCAAATGACCATAGGATATATTTTTGGATAATATAAGGCTTAAAATTTTCCATAGAACAATATTTAGACAAGTTTTATTGAAAAAAACCCTTATCTTTTGGTATAACCCCTCGGTAAACTCATTTAACCTTAACTGCACTATTCAATTTTTATTATTTTAACTATTCATTATGAAAAAAATTTAGTTGAAATTATTAAATATTAATAATTATTATCATTCTAAATTTGGAATTAATTTTTTCATATTCAAAGAAAATGAGTGACTTAATTTAATTTAATATTAAATTTTTAAGGGTGATGAAATTGCGGTTTTCCAAAGAATTTTTTTCTCAAATACAAATTTTTTTTATATAAAAATTAAACATAAAATCAATTTTAATGATAAAAATTGGATTAATAATAATATAATTTAAATGATTTTTCTTTTTTTTTAATATAAATTTTAAATGATTTAAATAAAAAGGCAATTTTCACTAAAAATAGAATTTTCACAATTCATTGAAAAAATAATCTTCTCAGAAAATTATTAAAAATTAACACTAAAATAATTTGGATATTTTGATATCAAAAATTAAATTTATTTTTAAAAATAATTTTTCTAAAATTTGAAAAAAATATTTTTATTATTTTTTTACAAAATGCAATAAATTTTTTTTTTGAGAAAAAGTATTTTCAAATCATACAAAAAAATTACTAAAAATTTTGTTCTTATTTATCAATATATTTTCTATATTTATAACCTTCATACTTAATTTTCAAAATTTAATTATTCCTATTCATAAATCAAAATTTAATATATAGGTTATAATGATATTTTTAACAGTATATTGTTGTTTGTTACAACTCAGTGTTGTGTGCAACGCATGTTATCGAAGAAATTAAATTTATTAGAAAGAAATAATTTCTTAAAATATCTGGGTGATACATGTGGTTGGGACATTCATGGGGTGGAGGGACATGAATCTTGTCCTTCATGATATATCTCTATTATTATGTGGATATATGGTATTTGGTTTTGGAATGTAGTATGAAGTTTTGGTATGAGGTTGTGGTATATGGATATATAAGAGATGGGAGCACCATGACATATGCCATTAGAGAATGAGGGTGACTAGTTCAGTAGGGAAGTTTGTGTGGGGGATATTTATATACATATATTATTTTTATATTATATTAATATTCTTATGTATGTATTTGGTGAGTGAGCCTTGGTAAGGTTGGATGGTAGATGACCAAGTGTAGGTAATCAGTTGGTTTGACTATTTATTCACTAATTATTTAGTATGATTCTTCCACATTATGTATAATAGTGTTGGTTTGGAACCTACTAAGTTTAATTTTATATTAAACAATATATTCTATATTCTTTTTTACATATCTATAGGATGGAGTTCTTGATTGGTATGGACATTACTAGCTTGTGACATGGAGTTGTTGGTGTTAGATTCACAGTCGTATGAGGTCATTATTGGTATTTTTATCATTTTATGTACTTTTTGTATAAAACTCATGAATTTATATTATTTATGGATTTTTTATTTTTATTTTTATGATTTGGAGTTGATTGGTGTATTTTTTCCTATTTTCCCTGTGAATTGTATGGAAATTCCTCCCATTATGTGTTATTTATACCCTCGATGTCATTCCCCAACCC
Organism: Viscum album; assembly: GCA_963277665.1. NCBI lineage: Eukaryota > Viridiplantae > Streptophyta > Magnoliopsida > Santalales > Viscaceae > Viscum > Viscum album. The sequence continues at coordinate 830,816,895 of OY728157.1, read as the reverse complement.
ATCTCTTATGTGAGGCATGATTTGAGGGTGAAAATTGGCTTCCAAAATATTTGGGTTTTTAGTGATGATAGTTTATTATATTTTATGCTTTCATATCAATCAAATAAATTGGTTATACAAACTATAATTTTTATTCTTTTAAACAGGTATCTTCTTCTCAATATTATTTTTTCCTTATTAGATTAACCCCCTTAGTTTATACCTTATTAGTTTTCTATAAAAATATATTATACTATAAAATATAGGATTTTTTCCCAGAAAAACTACACTAAAAATAAGCTATAAAAAATATTTGATTCTCATTGTAGATCTTGTTTTGACAAGATTTTGTAGCTTATTGTTTTTTATTAAAACAAATTATTTGTTATACTATGTTAAGATAAATAATTCACATGGAATTATATTAATTTTATTTTAATACATAGGTGGGTTTTTAACATTCTTTTCAACAAGTATTTTCTCATATTTTTTTAAAAAGTTTAGTATTAGAATAAGTAATATTAACACATTATAGGTTTTCTTAAAAAAATTTAATATATTTTTTCTTTGAATATAAGGAATATATATCAATTTAAAATAATAAAAAATACTTTACCATAGAGTTATAAATATAAATTTCAAGATAATATTATGACATATTGGTTTAATATTTTCCTTTCTCAATATAATTTAAAGATTCAACTTGTAATTATTTGGATTTATTGAATCTTTATGTTATATTTTTTGTGGTGTTTTCAACATAAAGATATTTTTCTTATACTTTCATGAGTTATTTTATTATAACAACTGATTTAATTTATTTTTAAAATATATTGTTCTGAAATTTGGTAATCTATAATTTAATAATTTTTAATTATTATGTGTATTTACCTTATTTTTTGAGAAACATGTATTGTCCTGCTTCATATTCTTAGCATCATTCATCATAATCTTCTTCTCATTTTTATGCATGTAATTTGGATCAAGAAAATATTGTGGTTCATATTTTGGCATGTGTCCCATATAAAATTATTCTTATTGTTAGGTCCACAAGGCTGAATACCCTGAGGGGGGGGGGGTGAATCAGGGTATGACTAATTTAGAATTAACGCCCGTTCTGATCTTGTTTTTCTATTAAGAAAAACACTCTTCTCTCTCTTTCCCATTGCACAATATAAACAGAAAGTAAAGCATGCAAAAGACACATTAATTTTTACTTGGTTCACCCTCACTGGGTTACGTCCAAGGAGGATACACCGACAATGTGCCGATGTACCAAATCCAATATAAGCACATTGTTGTTTACAAGGTTTAGGATAGATCACTTCTATTCCCAGGCTCACTGCCATTACAATGTTTAGGGTCAGATCAATGCTTTCCCAAGGGTCACTCCCTGTATCTCTCTCTGGCTCACTGCTGATAGAGAGGATCACCTTCTTCCTCTTCCTTTGCTCACTGCTCTGGAAAGGATCCACTCACTGTTTATAGACTTATAAGTCTCTTCATTATCACTAATGAATGCATCCTTTGTTGTATGTAGATGCTCTGTTAAAGTTAAACTTTCACCCATATATGAATCTCATTTTGCACCGAGGGTATCGATCAATCTTCCAGCTTCCACACAGCCCTGAATCACTGCCGGTAATCAACCTCACTTGAAACCCTTCTATAAGTCGACGCACAAGTCTCCACACGCAAGTCGAAACTGTCATGAAATTCCACCTCAACCACTTGCACGACATAAGCTTCTGCTACTCCAAACTTGCGCGATGCACAACCTTTTACACCCAATCCAATTTTGGCGTGCAAACAACAAATTTCATGCTTCTTCAAAATCCATCATGAAAGTGTCACCAAACCACTTGTGCGATACTTACTTCTTCAACTCAAGACCTACATGACTCTCTTCCTTCCTCGCCCAGACCACCTTGGGCGCACAACAATCACCGGACAAACAACCTCTACTTGCGCGACCACACACCACTTACGCGACCACCACTCCTACGCGACGAGAGCTCTGGTTTTTCTAAGTGTTGAACTCTACCTCGAATGAGGAGGAGTCAACCTGTATTTATAGGCATTTGGACACCCTGCGCGACGGCGTGCAAGTCTCCCCTCAGCGCGCTAGTTTCGATACACACAAGTCTCCTGCCACGCAAACCACTTCCGCGACCAACTCCAAAAGTTGAGCGACCCTTATACATTTTCCATATTTTGATGCATTAATCTTGAAAAACATATGGAATGCAAGTTTCCTCTCCTTCAAGTAAACGGAACGCAAGTCCCTTTTCTAAAAACCAATTTTCTCCATTTGTCGATTTTCCGGACCAAAAATTTGGCAAACACTGGAAGACGACACCACTTTGTATCTGCTCTTTTCATACCGCCTCCAGATCATCCATTACTTTTTTAACGTTCTTGAAAGAAACATGAATCGTTAACCACATACCTTGAACTTGACATGCCACCATGAAATCCCCTTTATCGACAAATTTTTATGTCATGGTTTTCTTTGTCAACAATCACAACACAGATGTCCACTTTGTCAACAAACACAATCACCTCAAAAATGATTCAATGATACCTTGAGGGATTTTTTCCCAACACTTATTTATCATCAATACTTTAGGATTTATCTCTTGTTTTAAATTTAATCATAATGGGTTTTTTTAAAATAAATTATTCAACTTCTGACTCACTATCATCACTACTCTTTATTATTATTTATTTTTTATGAAGATAATTATTCTTTTATTCTATTGGAAAATTTTCTTTTCTTTATGTTTTTTATTTTCCTTTTAGAAATAAATATCTTACCAGACTTTCCTATTGATACAATTTCATTTCAATCATCATCAATCTCTTCAACAATTATCTTATATAATAAGACATCAAAAAAGTGACATAAAACAACACAATTAAATTATTTCAAGAATAATTTACCTTTGAAATTTTATTTGACCTTTCTAAATTTCTTTCAAATAATGGAAATGATTTATTCAATACCATCATGCTTATCCCCTTCCTCGAGGATAGTGATGGATTTTATTACTTTTTTGGATTTATATTTTTTATGGATTTAGAAGTTTCTCTTTTTATTATTTGATTTTCTTTTTAAATTCATGAGGCAACCAAATATCTTATATAATCAGTGTGCTACATGGATTATACAAATATAATTAATTTAAATTTATATACTCTGGTACTAATACTTTAATTGAAATCAAATTAGATAGAATTTTTACAATATTTTTCATCACATTAGAGTCCTGAATCTTATCACACATAATTTTAAAAGTGTAAACAATTTTACTAGTTTAAGAAATGAAATTATCAATAGTATCATTATTAACCATTATTCAATATTCAAAAATAACTCCCTAGATCAATATCATATTCTCTTTCACTTACGAATTTCCTTTATTATAATATCCTCATCTTTAAAAACCTAGATTTAGTTGATCTATTTTACATGGAAAAAGTATAAATAATTTAACTATCCCAATATATATAGTTTACCAATCCTTAGGGAACTATATACTTTCATAAAAATTATATTTACTTTAAAAAAACTTATAATACATGTTACTTAAATAATTATTTAATACATCATTATTCTTTATTTATTACTATCATATATAATATTATTCTTTATTATGATCGAAAAGGGGGGACATAATTAAGGCGTGGTCTCATATTTTTAGTAAGTGATAAAATATTAATTAAATTATCTACATCATATAGAGTACCCAATATCATCATTTGTAGGATATTGGATCAACACTTTCCAGGAGTACCCTCTCTCTTTCTTGAGAGGGTTTTTTCATAGAGTATATTTTCACTACTAGTGTATTTTAATTTCGATTATACTCTACTTAACCGAATCTCCTCATTTTGGAATTGATTATTTCTATTTGGGTTTTGATACCCTTTACCAGTCTTTATGACTCATTCATGCATTTGTTTTCTTTAATGTGTTGTTGGGGGTGGGTGTTCTGTAACACCCCAGGTAAATAAAGAATATGACATTTTCATATTTATCCATATTTGTGAATAAAATATTAATATGACTTTAAAGGGGACACTATGATCGATGGCGTACCCAACACGCAACAACGAGTTTCTTGGGAATCTTATGTTGCACTCTAATAATAAAATAATATTATTTTAAATGGTAGTTAACATGTAGCCGTTGTATTGGCAGGAATGGATATAAATAACTAAAATATGATTATATATGTTTTTAAATGTTTTTACATTTATCCAATAAAAGATAAAGGCATAAAATACGGAAAAAATTCAATTTTAGGCGTATATGCCCTAGTTTTCACTAAAGGTTCACTTATCGCCTTTTGATGGAGAACCGTCATTAAATATAGTTTTGTTCACTCTCATACATCCTTTTGGAACAAATAAAACTCTTCTTAAGAATTGGGACATCAAAATTTACTTTGTGTAAATTTTTGGTATCTTTCTGATAAAGTTTATTTTTAATGAATAGTGTAAAATGTTGTATTTTAATTCAAAACCTCTTTTTAATATAATTTATTTATATGATTATATTATCTTTTGAATTGGTTTTAAAGTGAAATTAGAATATATTTTTACCATTAAATACAATAGTGGTCATTGGAATTAATTGCACTTTGAAATCAGACTTAAACTAGTGTCAATCTTTTGATACTTATTGTTTCATAAAAACACGCTATTTGCTCTGACATCGGGAATTAATTATTAAATTAATTAATGTGACTTATATGTTTTGAATTTTGTAAAATAGACTTCATTTTTGAATTCGAAATATCAAATATAGCTTAGGGTGTAACACCCCAAGATTTCATAGTGTGTTATTTCTTCAAAATAATTCAATAACTTGCACTACACGCAACACCGAGTTCAAGCGCACCATGACTTACCAAACAAGCCGTTCAAAAAAGGTTATGAATAGTATTAACTAAATTTTAAACTTTATATAATCCTTATAATTTTAGAATCCATATTATGAGTTTCTTAGACATAATGTAAGAACAAATTCATCTTCAGTATTGTAGTTTTACCAACTTTTAATAGTGAACCCTTTTTAAATAAAATATTTTAAACTTTTTGACTAAATGGGGACATCAAAAAATTTAAAATAAAACATCCCAAGCTTCCACGGTACGCTTTCCTTTGAATAAAACAGTAGCGTGTGTTGTACGCAACTTCGAGTTTTAACACACACCACAACCGATCAAACTAGCCGTTATGAATAGTAATACTTAATTTTTTGAAATTATATATATTTTATATTTCAAAATGGACTTCATTTTTGGATTCGGAATATCAAATTTAGCCTAAGGTGAAATTTTGGTACTTTTCGGATAACTTTCATATTTTGATGAATAGTAAAAATTACTAAATTTTAATTAAAAACAACTTTTTTAATCAAAATAATTAATAGTGATAAATTATGAATTTGAGTGGTTTTAAAGTATATTTAGAATATATTTTTACCATTTAATATAATTTTGGTCATTGGACATAATTTTACAATTAAACCGAACATAAACAAGTGTCAATCTTTTGATAGTTATTATCTCTTAAAAACACGCTTTTTTGTTTTGACAGCGGGAATTAATTTTAAATTAATTTCGGCCACTTCTGTGTTTTGAATTTAGAAAAATGGATTCCATATTTGGAATCAGGATGTTCAAATTGTGTAAATAGGTAACTTTTATTTTTAGACATTTTGAATAATTACTGCGGTAAATATTTTATTTACCATGGTTAAAGGTAAATCCGGTAAATAAGGGTTAAAAAATAATTTTATAATAATACTAAATTACCCTAAAACGTGTCTTAACCCTATTGGTTGATACATGGTCGACCATGGGAATCTTTGGGTCAATTTTGGGACCCCATTGATCCACTTGTAAGTGATAATGACACTTTATTTTAATTAAGTTAAAATGAATACAAAAATGGCATAAGCTTACATCTTTTAAAAGAACAATTTTTACATAGGGTTATACATGTTGTATTTTCGATTATAAATATTCATTAGAAAGCTAAAAAGATTTCCTACATAATTATATTTTATTTATAATTTTTAGACATCAAATAATTTAAATTATTAATGACACAATAATGATGCAATGTTTACCTCATTAATAAATCATTTAAATAAATAAGATTATAATGATTAAAATATTATCTAAAACCTGTCCAATTCTTATTGGTTGATGTTATTTAGAATATGAGTCATCTTATCTTCGACCTCAATGATTTTTGGACCATTATAAACCGAATATAATTATATTATAAAGTAATACTTTCACTCTTTCCTAAAGAGCCCCTCCTCTCCCTTATAAAAGGAGACCACTTCTACTCATTCCTCACACCTCTCAAGCCACTTGGCTCGTCCAAACTCTGACCAACTAAGCTCCCCACATCCCTCTCCTCCTCCTTGAAGCTTCCCCTTAGGCAGAAAGCATTTCAAGAAGTTCTTTGGTTCCAACCAAAGTGAGTTACCTAAATTAAAGGTAACATTTTCTCTTAAATTATTTTCAATTATTTTGCTTCTCCAACCCCCAAACTCTTTTTATTTCCTTTATTTTGTAACAACACCAGTATCCAAAATATACTAGGATGTTTTTATAAGAAGGATTCAAACTACACATTCACACAACTCCATCTAATGGATGATGAACATAATGTTTCTGTGGATGGCAAACTAACGCCTCACGAAACGATGATTGTTCAAATACATCTTACCGCCTCTCATGGTGGCCATTAGGATGGAACTGTAATTAAATATGATATTAATGATATATATTTTATATATAATCTTCTGTAATTCCATTTTATTTCATACAATTATTCGTTTCATGTTGTATATACATACGATAATTTCAATTGAGGAAGTGCGGACTACCGCCCCCTTAAAATGATATGACTCGTTCGTACCACACATGGAACGTATAAAGGATGGTGTTAATGAACTTAAGTAAAATATATAGAATATTATATTTTACTGGAATAGTAATATACCTATGTATCATTTGGATTCGATTCTTTTAAAATAAAAATTAAATGGAAGTAGCATTCGTGCGTACGTACGGACTACCGTCTCCACGAACGCGATGTGATTCATTCTCCATCGTATCCATTCAAGTATAATTATCATTTGATGATTTAAAAATGATGTTTAAGGACTTGATACCATTCTGGATATGAATAATATACATCCCATTAATAACGAATATGGCTCACATAACAAAGAATATAAAGTAAAATGAACCCGTTAACACCTGAAATGACGATAATTCTAAGATATTATTAACAAATCAATGTTAAAAGATCATATATGATATCATATTAAAGTAACTGATTCTTGTATTATTCAATAACAATTATTTCACCATTATACAGGAGGTAAACCTACCATCGACCAAGGAAAAAGTACAAAGTAAGGGATTCTCTTATCTCACTTTCAATTCCGTGAGATTTCCATTGTTCGCTACTAAATTATTGAAAGTGGTGTATTGTGTACTTCCATTTGATATATATTCATGATTCACTTTATATTCATGTTATTCTGTAAATAATTTGGTGGTTATTAACTTTTGGCCATGCGACTCAGTTGATTAACGTGGTAAGGGGTTTCTTGTCTCACTTTTAATTCCGTGAGAATTCCATTGATCACCACTTAATTATTGCATGTGGTGTATGTGTACTACCCATGATTGTATTAATTGTGTAATATAATTTATTTTATGGGTATTTACATCATCATGGTATGATCTTTCTTTCATGGGTGTTTGTTTCTTAAGTTACCTAATCAATAAGGGAATTTGAGATTTCAATTTCCACTCATTTGGCTTTACGCATATTTCATTGATTATATTACCCCAAGATTATGTGTGGAATAACTATTCATTTGATTATGTCATAATTTCCACTCCCCTTCCTGTGGATATACTTTTGATACACATAATCACTCCATTGAAAATTCTCAAGTCATTGATATGAATTTGATAAGAGTAATTTTAACTCTTTCGCCATTTGTTGAGTTAAACATCCAATTCATTGGTGTTGTTTTTACAGGAATATGTGTGAATATACTTTGATTGTTTTACACTGAATATCCAATCATATTTAGTGTATTTATATTTTTCACACATAATTATGTTGTTGATTTATCCTTAACCTAAGGATATGGCCTTTATGAGAGATTTCATCTCAACTTACATTCCATTGAGACTTCTTTGTTGATATACACCAAATCACTTTTATGTGGTGTATATAATGTAATTTGACATAGTATGTCATGAATTCCCTTTATTCTCATGATATTACAATGTTTTGATTACCTCAATTATTTTCATTCAAGTGTCTCTCTTTTGGTTAGAATCTCTAACTAAAATACCATTTTTAAATGTTTTAAAGACTTATTCATCTAAATCTTTCTCATTAATGTCCATGTTTTAAAAATGGTTTTAAGGATTTACTTATATGGACATTAAAGTTTAGAAATTAAAAATCCTTTTAAAAGGTTTCAAAGTGGTATGGGACACTTTGATTCAAAAATCTATTTTTAAATGGCTTCTTGACAAATAGTGTTACTTTTAAATGTTTTCAAGAAAAGGGGGATATTTCTCTCAAATAGTTTTGATGATTATTTTCATCTATGTCAACATCCTTCATTATTCATGATTGAGGTTAATGTGATACAATACAATCTTCTATATTGTATCAAATGAGTTATATTTGACTGTGGATGTTCTATTTTTATACCATTCATGGTTTGTGGTTAAAGTATTGACATTTCGTATGCTAGTTTTAATACGAATGTTTATTTTATGCTTAAACCTATTCATATGAGGAATGCATTGGACTTAATAAGTGACGGGTGGAGCCCGCTATAGCTCCTCGATGCATCGGTAGGTCTCATGAGACAAACTAGTGTCTTGGCACAAGGCCTTGGCAAAATCTTATTTGTAGTCTTGGCACGAGGCCTTGGCTATGTGGTTATGATAGTCTGGAATTATGCATTCCATCATTATGAAAGTGGTTATTGATATTGCATGTGATCATTCGACTAGTAGAATATCCATGTGAGTAAGTAAATGACATTATTTCATTTTATTTATGCCATACCATGTTGAAAGTTCAAGTTTCAAAGGCTTTTGTTTTAGTTATAAATTGCCTTAAGTGTTTATGATTATTTATGAAAGCTTCTGCTATAATGTTATCCTTACTGAGCATCCGAGCTCACCCCTTTCAATGTTTTTTTTCCAGGATTATGAAGAAGTAATTTATGAATGACCTGCAGGGATAGTATGAGGGGATATGAAGACAAAATGTTTTTTTATGATGTAATGTAAAAATTTATGGATGTATCTAGTTATTCCAAGGCTACTAAACTAATCGGTCTTTCGAGACTTGATCTTTCTCATGATCATGCCAATGTTATGTAATAATGCACCGACTCTGGGTAACTAGGGTCGGGGCGTTACAGTTGGTATCAGAGGAAGTTTAGTACAAACCTTGGAAGGTAGATTTAGATAAACTCAGATTAGAGCACGTAGACCTAAGACGAACTTTGAGGATTATTATAGAAGAACTTCCTAGAATTTTGGTATTGTAATGATTTTGTGAGTTTTCCAAGCAATACATCCCTGTCTGGATACGAGCAGGTAGAGGTGGCTCTGGCACAGATGTACCTAGGGGTAAAACCCGAAAACACCGCTTTGAGCTAGACTCGAACGGGAACTGGTACACGACAATGGGCCTTGCTGCACTCTTGGTTACGACACTCCCGGGGGATATGCTTTGGTAAATTCACAAGATTAGTATAAACCATTATTAAGGGAATACAAAAAAATGCCCCTAAGAATATATGTCGGCAAATAGATAGTGGATAATGTAGATTTTAACATAGGGTAACCCAAGTTAGGATATATTGTTCAATTACAAGATTATCCTATTATGTCTTTTTTTATTCCTATTAGATAAGTATTCAAAAACCCTAATTGTATTTTATTTTGTTAGTTGAAACATGGAGGGAGCAAGATCACGAACAACTCTTCTCTCTCTTCCTGAAGAACTACTTACAATTATTATCCAGAAGTCATGCGCAGACGATGTTGAAACTTTTTCAAATGTCCAAGTTACATGCAAACAACTTTATGAGACATCCAATACCTCTAGAATTGCACGATTCTTTCAAGGATCAAGTACCGACTGTGGGATAATGTTGCGCTCTCAACTTTCTTACCACGCTAAGCGTGGGAAGTACCATCAGGGTCTTTTCAAATTATTCACTTTATCTCAAAATTACGATGCACTAAATGATTTTCTAGATGCTGCAGAAGAGGGAGACCTTCGAGCAGCCTATATGTATCAAATTATATATTTATGTCTTTTCGGATATACGAAAACTGATTTACCAAAACCTTATTCTGAAATATTTGAAGATGAATCAGTGAGAATTTTTCTAAAAAAACATGTTAAAGACGATGTCTCCAAATTATATATAAGAAATACCTATTTTTTTATGATGCATCGATGCTTCCATCGATATAATCCAAAATGGATGAGGAGTTTTTGGGTAAAGGAAGTAGATGATTTGGAAAAATTCCTGAGGTACCATTGTGACACATGAACGCATTCTACCAAAAGGAAAATCCGCCTAGTCTCTCCAGAGTTCATGTTGTGATCCACATATCTCTAGTGAAAAAATACATGCCTGACCCAACGCATGTACTCACCTATGAAGAATTATAACTGGAACCAGATCTATCTTATTGTGGAGAGCCTATCAGAATTCTTCATACCAAAGATCAAGTGTTGAGAAACCGGATGACTCGTCTGGTAAAAGATCTATGGAGAAATCATAAGATAGAAGAGGCAATGTGGGAACCCGAGGAACATATGATGAAGAACCTATGTGGAAATAAATGGATGGTGAAATGTTTAAAAGTGTTAGTGCTCTTTATTGATGGGTTTACTTTGGAATAATTCTCTCTTGTATTTGTAACCCCTCAGTTTTCCATGTGAGAATGATATTTGAGGAATAATTGTCTCTTCTCTTGTGGATATAGGTATAAATAACCATTTGGTTTTATATGATCATTGGGGTTTGAGAAAATGATAAGTTATTATAATTTGGGATGAAAATGCAAAGTATGATATAACATTTGTGGTTAAATTATGTTATTTTGAAAAATTTATCTCATTTTGGTAATATTATAGAATATAGTTTTTGAAAAAGGTCAACACGTAGACCATGTGACAACCCGTCGCGTCCGACAAAGCTGTGGGAATCGAACCCACAACCAAAGTGCGATTGGGATTTATCGCCTACCACTGGACTACGTGAAGTCCCTGGTTAGTATGACTATTTTTTTTGTTAAATGATTTTATTGATCAATAATAAGATGATTTGGGTTCTTATGTCTTATCAAATGAATACCCTTGGTATAGGAAAATGATTTGGTGATTAAGTGATAAATGTTATTTTGGAAGATGTTCGTTTTGTTAGGAACACTATATGCCCAAGGAAAATAGAATACAATGAGGTTTCATTTGTAGAGTAATGGTGGATTTTTATCTACATTTTTATTGTTGATTTATAGTGATTTGGGTTATTTATAGAAATGATTAACCTATAATAGAGAATATGTGATGATGTTAATTACTTTTAAGAATGTGACTTTAAGAGTATTTGATGTCATTTGGAGATACAATGTAACATGGGAGACTACATAATCAAATTCTTCTATGTTTTGGGTTTCAATATTAGTTTGGATTATATTAAATGATTTTTAAGGACAATTGGTTATTGAATGGTATCTATTTAACTTTGGGGTATTGTTGGTTTAATTTTAGAAATTAAGATTAGTGCATATTTATCTCAATGAATATCCTTTTGGGAGATCATTAGATCATTCACTAACCATTTTGGTTTTGATTAATCTTTAAAGACAATGTAAATATATGGTTTATCCTGCATGGATCATGTGATTCTATAGAAGTTTATTCTAGCTCTTCCAGTGTGACCAAGTCTTCTTGAATACTCATCGTTTAAAAAAAATTGAGTTAGTGGTGGAAATTTATTAAAGAATGAAAATCTACTTAAAATTTAAGTATATCTCATAATGTTCTTAGTCAATATCATAAATGAATTCCTCTTCCTTATGTAATGTAACTTTAAAAAAAAATGTTGTCCTAGATGGTACCTTAAATCATCACTAATTTATGGATTTGGGATTGTTGGCCTTTTCATAGCCATGTTCTCTACCACTCTCCATCAGATAATTGATGGTTAGATTTCTCCTCCATATCCATATTTTCCTACATGGAACCCTAGTATGTGTTATTTTCGGTAATCTTCATACTTTCCACTCTTTATTTTAAATAGAGGCCTCATTAATTCATTTTTCGATGTGGGATTTCAACTAAGATATTTTGAAATGTCAAAAATGTGTGATCCCAATACCCTATATTTTGTTGAACCGATGGTACTTCAAATCATCATAGATTGATGAGTTTAAGGACCTCAATTTTATACTTGTTTGTGATTGATGACCTCAACCACTACCTATAAATATTTACGTTTTTCCTCCAATTATATGTCTCTAATTGCCACCAATGTTCTCCTAATCGAGATCATAATTTGGTGGTGACCCTTTCATTTCTCTTTTCCTCATATTAAGACTAAATTTTAGTAAACCAATTTCCGATGTGGGTTTTCCCACAAATATATTTTCTATTTTCAACCTTTTATTTTCGAAGAACAATTTCAAATTGCGAGGACGCAATTTATTGAAGGAGGGGAGAATGTAACACCCCAAGATTTCATAGTGTGTTATTTCTTCAAAATAATTCAATAACTTGCACTACACGCAACACCGAGTTCAAGCGCACCATGACTTACCAAACAAGCCGTTCAAAAAAGGTTATGAATAGTATTAACTAAATTTTAAACTTTATATAATCCTTATAATTTTAGAATCCATATTATGAGTTTCTTAGACATAATGTAAGAACAAATTCATCTTCAGTATTGTAGTTTTACCAACTTTTAATAGTGAACCCTTTTTAAATAAAATATTTTAAACTTTTTGACTAAATGGGGACATCAAAAAATTTAAAATAAAACATCCCAAGCTTCCACGGTACGCTTTCCTTTGAATAAAACAGTAGCGTGTGTTGTACGCAACTTCGAGTTTTAACACACACCGCAACCGATCAAACTAGCCGTTATGAATAGTAATACTTAATTTTTTGAAATTATATATATTTTATATTTCAAAATGGACTTCATTTTTGGATTCGGAATATCAAATTTATCCTAAGGTGAAATTTTGGTACTTTTCGGATAACTTTCATATTTTGATGAATAGTAAAAATTACTAAATTTTAATTAAAAACAACTTTTTTAATCAAAATAATTAATAGTGATAAATTATGAATTTGAGTGGTTTTAAAGTATATTTAGAATATATTTTTACCATTTAATATAATTTTGGTCATTGGACATAATTTTACAATTAAACCGAACATAAACAAGTGTCAATCTTTTGATAGTTATTATCTCTTAAAAACATGCTTTTTGTTTTGACAGCGGGAATTAATTTTAAATTAATTTCGGCCACTTCTGTGTTTTGAAATTAGAAAAATGGATTCCATATTTGGAATCAGGATGTTCAAATTGTGTAAATAGGTAACTTTTATTTTTAGACATTTTGAATAATTACTGCGGTAAATATTTTATTTACCATGGTTAAGGGTAAATCCGGTAAATAAGGGTTAAAAAATAATATTATAATAATACTAAATTACCCTAAAACGTGTCTTAACCCTATTGGTTGATACATGGTCGACCATGGGAATCTTTGGGTCAATTTTGGGACCCCATTGATCCACTTGTAAGTGATAATGACACTTTATTTTAATTAAGTTAAAATGAATACAAAAATGGCACAAGCTTACATCTTTTAAAAGAACAATTTTTACATAGGGTTATACATGTTGGATTTTCGATTATAAATATTCATTATAAAGATAAAATGATTTCCTACATAATTATATTTTATTTATAATTTTTAGACATCAAATAATTTAAATTATTAATGACACAATAATGATGCAATGTTTACCTCATTAATAAATCATTTAAATAAATAAGATTATAATGATTAAAATATTATCTAAAACCTGTCCAATTCTTATTGGTTGATGTTATTTAAAATATGAGTCATCTTATCTTCGACCTCAATGATTTTTGGACCATTATAAACCGAATATAATCATATTATAAAGTAATACTTTCACTCTTTCCTAAAGAGCCCCTCCTCTCCCTTATAAAAGGAGACCACTTCTACTCATTCCTCACACCTCTCAAGCCACTTGGCTCGTCCAAAATCTGCCAAACTAAGCTCCCCACATCCCTCTCCTCCTCCTTGAAGCTTCCCCTTAGGCAGAAAGCATTTCAAGAAGTCCTTTGGTTCCAACCAAAGTGAGTTACCTAAATTAAAGGTAACATTTTCTCTTAAATTATTTTCAATTATTTTGCTTCTCCAACCCCCAAAATCTTTTTATTTCCTTTATTTTGTAACAACACCAGTATCCAAAATATACTAGGATGTTGTTATAAGAAGGATTCAAACTACACATTCACACAACTCCATCTAATGGATGATGAACATAATGTTTCTGTGGATGACAAACTAACGCCTCACGAAACGATGATTGTTCAAATACATATTACCGCCTCTCATGGCGGCCATTAGGATGGCACTGTAATTAAATATGATATTAATGATATATATTTTATATATAAGCTTCTTTAATTCCATTTTATTTCATACAATTATTCGTTTCATGTTGTATATACATACGATAATTTCAATTGAGGAAGTGCGGACTACCGCCCCCTTAAAATGATATGACTCGTTCATACCACACATGGAACGTATAAAGGATGGTGTTAATGAACTTAAGTAACATATATAGAATATTATATTTTACTGGAATAGTAATATACCTATGTATCATTTGGATTCGATTCTTTTAAAATAAAAATTAAATGGAAGTAGCATTCGTGCGTACGTACGGACTACCGTCTCCACGAACGCGATGTGATTCATTCTCCATCGTATCCATTCAAGTATAATTATCATTTGATTATTTAGAAATGATGTTTAAGGACTTGATACCATTCTGGATATGAATAATATACATCCCATTAATAACGAATATGGCTCACATAACAAAGAATATAAAGTAAAATGAACCCGTTAACACCTGAAATGACGATAATTCTAAGATATTATTAACAAATAAATGTTAAAAGATCATATATGATATCATATTAAAGTAACTGATTCTTGTATTATTCAATAACAATTATTTCACCATTATACAGGAGGTAAACCTACCATCGACCAAGGAAAAAGTACAAAGTAAGGGATTCTCTTATCTCACTTTCAATTCCGTGAGATTTCCATTGTTCGCTACTAAATTATTGAAAGTGGTGTATTGTGTACTTCCATTTGATATATATTCATGATTCACTTTATATTCATGTTATTCTGTAAATCATTTGGTGGTTATTAACTTTTGGCCATGCGACTCAGTTGATTAACGTGGTAAGGGGTTTCTTGTCTCACTTTTAATTCCGTGAGAATTCCATTGATCACCACTTAATTATTGCATGTGGTGTATGTGTACTACCCATGATTGTATTCATTGTGTAATATAATTTATTTTATGGGTATTTACATCATCATGGTATGATCTTTCTTTCATGTGTGTTTGTTTCTTAAGTTACCTAATCAATAAGGGAATTTGAGATTTCAATTTCCACTCATTTGGCTTTACGCATATTTCATTGATTATATTACCCCAAGATTATGTGTGGAATCACTATTCATTTGATTATGTCATAATTTCCACTCCCCTTCCTGTGGATATACTTTTGATACACATAATCACTCCATTGAAAATTCTCAAGTCATTGATATGAATTTGATAAGAGTAATTTTAACTCTTTCGCCATTTGTTGAGTTAAACATCCAATTCGTTGGTGTTGTTTTTACAGGAATATGTGTGAATATACTTTGATTGTTTTACACTGAATATCCAATCATATTTAGTGTATTTATATTTTTCACACATAATTATGTTGTTGATTTATCCTTAACCTAAGGATATGGCCTTTATGAGAGATTTCATCTCAACTTACATTCCATTGAGACTTCTTTGTTGATATACACCAAATCACTTTTATGTGGTGTATATAATGTACTTTGACATAGTATGTCATGAATTACCTTTATTCTCATGATATTACAAAGTTTTGATTACCTCAATTATTTTCATTCAAGTGTCTCTCTTTTGGTTAGAATCTCTAACTAAAATACCATTTTTAAATGTTTTAAAGACTTATTCATCTAAATCTTTCTCATTAATGTCCATGTTTTAAAAATGGTTTTAAGGATTTACTTATATGGAAATTAAAGTTTAGAAATTAAAAATCCTTTTAAAAGGTTTCAAAGTGGTATGGGACACTTTGATTCAAAAATCTATTTTTAAATGGCTTCTTGACAAATAGTGTGACTTTTAAATGTTTTCAAGAAAAGGGGGATATTTCTCTCAAATAGTTTTGATGATTATTTTCATCTATGTCAACATCCTTCATTATTCATGATTGAGGTTAATGTGATACAATACAATCTTCCATATTGTATCAAATGAGTTATATTTGACTGTGGATGTTCTATTTTTATACCATTCATGGTTTGTGGTTAAAGTATTGACATTTCGTATGCTAGTTTTAATACGAATGTTTATTTTATGCTTAAACCTATTCATATGAGGAATGCATTGGACTTAATAAGTGACGGGTGGAGCCCGGTATAGCTCCTCGATGCATCGGTAGGTCTCATGAGACAAACTAGTGTCTTGGCACAAGGCCTTGGCAAAATCTTATTTGTAGTCTTGGCACGAGGCCTTGGCTATGTGGTTATGACAGTCTGGCATTATGCATTCCATCATTATGAAAGTGGTTATTGATATTGCATGTGATCATTCGACTAGTAGAATATCCATGTGAGTAAGTAAATGGCATTATTTCATTTTATTTATGCCATACCATGTTGAAAGTTCAAGTTTCAAAGGCTTTTGTTTTAGTTATAAATTGCCTTAAGTGTTTATGATTATTTATGAAAGCTTCTGCTATAATGTTATCCTTACTGAGCATCCGAGCTCACCCCTTTCAATGTTTTAATTTTTTTTCCAGGATTATGAAGAAGTAATTTATGAATGACCTGCAGGGATAGTATGAGGGGATATGAAGACAAAATGTTTTTTTTATGATGTAATGTAAAAATTTATGGATGTATCTAGTTATTCCAAGGCTACTAAACTAATCGGTCTTTCGAGACTTGATCTTTCTCATGATCATGCCAATGTTATGTAATAATGCACCGACTCTGGGTAACTAGGGTCGGGGCGTTACATAGGGTGATTTTTTAGGATTTTTCTGAAAAACATCAAGTTTTGATGAATATTGAAACCACTAAGTGGTACTTATAAAAACTGATTTTTCCGTTTAAATGAAATTTTGCCATCTTTGTGTTTTGAATTTCAAAAATATGACATACATGGTTGTCATTAAGATGTAAAATGTGGTTCAATGGGATAAAAATAATTTTTGGGTGAATAGTAACTTATTAAGTTTTTAATCGCGATTAAAGGTAATTAGTGTAGTTTAAGGTAAAAATAATGTTTTAATAATATGAAATGAACTTGACACATGTCCTAACCTCATTTTATGTGTCATGGCCAACCAGGAAAACCCATGGGTAAACTTGGGGACCCCATGAAGCCACTTTGGTTGGAAAATGACATTAATATCTTTTTATTTAAAGTTAAAGTAAAAATGAGACAAACATGAAATGTTTTACTAAAACAATTTTTACATGGGGTTATACAAATCCTATTTTTAACTATAAATATTAATTGGAAGGATAAAAAGATTTCTTTCATCATAGTATTTTTTTTATCATTTTTAGACATTACATAAATTAAATTATTTATGACATCATGATGACGCAGTGATGAAATCATTATTTAACGATTTAAATAAAATGGAAAGATAATGTAATCTCTAAGACCTACACATGTCCAAAACCTATTGGATGAGTTGATTTAGAACCCTTATCATCTTATCCTTGAAACTATTCAATGTGGGACCTCTTAAATCCGAATACCATTTTAAAATAAAGTGACTTTTCTTTACCTTCCAAGAGTGCCCCTCCTCTCCTCTTATAAAAGGCCCCCACCTCTACCTCCTTACCCACACTCCCAAAGCCTTTGGCTCGGCCAACCTCTGCCCATTTTGTCTCTAAATTTCCCTATCTTACTCCTTGAAGCCTCACTTTGGGCATAAGTCTTCCCAAGGAAGCCTTTGATCTCAAACCAAAGAAAGTTACCCGATTTTAAGGTAATGTCTTCACTTGAGTCATTTTGTTTTATTTTGCTTCTCCAACCCCCTAAACTCTTTTTATTCATTTATTTTGTAACAAATCCGGTATAATCAATATACTAGGATGTTGTTATAATAATTATTCTAGCTACACATTCACACACCTACATCTAATGGTTAAAGAACATACTGTTTCCGTGGATGGCGAATTTCTACCTCCCGAAACGATGATTGTTCAACATTCTTCTAACACCTTAAAAGGTGGCCATTAAGTTGACACTATATTAATATATGATATATAATATTTTTATGTTTTACATAACCTTCTGTATTTTTCATTTATGGCGTACCTTTATGGTTTCCATTATGGGTAAACGCGATATCTTCATTAAAGGAAGTGCGGACTACCACCCCCTCAAAGTGATTTGATTCATTAATACCATATGTGGTACGTATAAAGGATATATTTAATGATATTATATATGATACCATACTGGAATTAAAATACTATTATGTATCATTATGTTTTAATTCCATTAAATATGAAATAGAAATGGAAGTAGCGTTCATGCGTACATACGGCTTACCGTCTCCATGAATGGTAAATTTCATTTCTTATCTCAAAATATTATGTAATATTATAAGTACATATATATAATGGATATATATTTCATATATTAAATTTAAATTATGGATATCATTCTGGAATTATAAAATATATATATCTCTCTCATTTTGTTTTAATTCTATTAATATGAAAAAAATGAAAGTAGCGTTCATGCGTACGTACGGCCTACCGTCTCCATGAACGGTGCTTTTTGTTTTTTATCTCAAAATGATATGGAATAGTATGAAATGAATATTTATTGGATATATATGATATTTTAATCATTAATACTATTCTGTAAATTATTTACTTATAACTACATGGGCAATCTTTTTTCAAACAAGTTCATTTTTGACTCATGTACCAAACATCGGCAAAAACGTCTGATATGAACTAACATTATTAAACAATTATTATAACATTATAATATGTGATATGAACTGAATAATAATCTCTAAAGGAGGTACTTAGGAACTTATTAATTGACCAAAGTTTATTATTCCAGAATATAAAGAAACGAACAAGACAAGTTGGACTTGAGGTAAGAGATCCTACTCCTCTCTTTCTTTTTAAGTACACTCTTTTATGTCATTCCTTATAAGCTCATCTTTCTTGTTATTGGGATGTTATTTTATATTACTATTACTTTAATTTTTATGTTCATATGATGAGAGACCCTATTCTCTCTCATCAATCCATTTTTGAAGTTTTGAGTGGCGCCGTTAGGCTGCCGAATTTTCGTAAGAGATCTAACCGCTCTCTTTCTCTTTAAGTACTCTCCTTTATGTCACTTCTTTTAAGCTCCTATTTGTTATGATGGGGGATGTTCTTTTATATTCCTCTTTCTATAAATTTTATTGTAATGTGATGATATTCCCTATTTGATCCCATCAATACATTTTTGGAAGTTTTAAGTGGCGCCGTTAGGCTGCCGAGTTTTCGTAAGGGATTTTTCATCTCACTTTTATTCCCGTGAGATTTATGCTACATTTGCCAAAATTTCCTTTGAGTGGTGTATGTAATGAACATTATTTTACTCATTGTGTAATATTCTTTCATTTATGAGTATTTACATCAATGTTGTATTGTCCTTCTTTCACGGGGCGTATGTTTCGAAAGATACTAATGTCGGTAAGGGAACCTTTCACCCTCCTATTTTTAAAAGACTTATTTTGTTATGTCTTTTAATTCACATAATATTATTTTGGGATATGTTCTTATATATCCTTATTGATGTAAATTTTATGTCCAAGTGATGAGATACCCTTTTTATCTCTCATCAACTCTTTTTCTGAATTTTGAAGTGATGCTGTTAGGCGGTCTAATTATTGCAAGGAAACTTCTTAACCCAATTTCGATTATTTGGGATAAGCTTGTAATACTTGAATATGTTGTTCTATGATTATGTGTGAATGTCCTCTGATTTTTTTACACTTAATACCCACTTATATTTTTTGTATTCGTTTGTCACACATAATTATGTAACTGATTTATCCTTAAACCAAGGATATCGTCTTTGTATGGGACTTCGTCTCAATCTCCTTTCATTGAGGAATATTCTGTTTTATACACAACCTTCTTTTATATGGTGTATAAACCCCTTTGACTTTTACATTTATCCAAAAAGGGAATGTTTTTGTCGTACGTATGCGGCGACAACGACTTCTCCACCGCTGTGACCATTATTTGAGTTTCGGCTTCCTCTACAAGCCATACCTTCTTTTTAAAAGAAAAATAAATTCCATGTTTTACTTTTCTTTTATTTTGGTATTGAAAATGGTTTTCATAGTGTCTTTATATCAATGCATTGTATTGATATCTTGTTATTGAAAGGTGGAAATTTTATGTTTCCTTTATGCATGTTATATGTGATAAGATTATGTTATGGTTCTTGGGCATTATTATGAATACGGGTGGTTCCGTGATAAACTAAGGGCGGGTGAGCCCAATATAGCTCTCCAATGCATTGGGTAACGTGAAGGAGTGAAACGTTAAGGTTTCTCCGAAGAGATTTAGGGAATATACTGTGATGGGTATTCCAAACATAACCAAGAGGGTTACTCCCTACGTAAGAATGTTATGAATGCCTCAAGTTACCTTTATGTCTTATGATTTCTATGATTTATTCATGATTTGATAAGGTATGATAAAGTGCCTATGTTTTATGGGTAAATCATGATTTCATTCTTATGTATATATGAACTCAAGTTTCCTTTCCATATTTTTAAAACCCCTACTGAGATTTTTATGCTCATCCCACGTTTTTGAAATGTTTTTCACAGGTCAAGGGAAAGGTACATGATGTGATGCTAGTGTCAAGGATGTGTCAAGAAAGAATCCATGTTTTATTTTAAATATGTTTCCGTTGATGGGAAGAATGAATACTGTCTTTTATGTAACCACTTTGTTGAAATGTGGAATGTAATGCAAGTTTCATGATCTAATTCTCTAAAACTCTAAACCTGAAAAGATCATCAATGTGTAATCTTGTAATAACTCAAGATTAAGTAAGGTTTAAGGACGGGGCCTTATAGTTGGTATCAAAGGTCGGTTTAGATAACTTTAGAGGTTAGGGTATTCTTTAACCATAAGTGACATTACCATAATGGTTATGATTTCAGAAAGAGTCCTAGTTTTAGATAAAGTGAATGAGTAAGTATATCTTAGTTTTTACCTTCCTCATTAGTACATGATGGTTTTTTTTTATATACTCACACTGACCTTTTTGGTTTTAGTAAATGGCTGGATCTAGCAGGCACCAAAGTAACAGTGGATGTGGAGGAAACTGTGACAGTTTTTTTGAGCAAGAAACTGAATGATATGGGAGCTGCAATGAGAACTCTTGTGATTATCCTCAACCAACTATCTGGAGTCATGATTGACAACCTAAACCTTGGCGATTTCTCTAAGGCATCATATATGCGAGAAACAAATCCCTACGGAAGTACATGTAATAATCATAAAGGTAAGTGTGTTCAAAAACCTATGTGTCAAAGATGTGGAAAGAAACACCTAGGAAAATGTTTCAAAGGGACAAAAATATGCTATAGATGTGGAAATGAAGGTCATAAGGCAAGAACCTGCCATGGAAAAAGGAAGCATCCAGTTGACTCGAGGAAAGGGAAAGAAGTTATTTTTGAGGGATCAATTGAATGTTTTAAATGTGGTGTGCATGGTCATTATGCAAACACATGTCCTATGAAGAAGTTTCATGAATGGGATCACCAATAGCGTACAAATGTTCGTTTACCAATACCTAATGCCATTCCGATTGAGGATGAAGAAACTGACAATGACCAATCAAAGGTATGTATTATTTCATGACTATTGTTTTCCTATTTTGGAATCTTAGGATATGATTCATGATTTTTTTTGTAGGAAAGAGGTATTTCGGAATAAGTTGCAAAGGAATGGTTAATGGATCATGAAGAATGTTGAATGAGTAAGATGTTAACATATAAGGGCTTCAAGAGTTATGGTGAAATTCTTAAGAGTATTAAGTCTCTTTTGATGATGGGTTTACATTAGAAGACTTTTTATATTATGTGTAACCCTGATGTTTAATATAAGCAAATTTTATTCAAGGAATAGTTATCTTTTCTTTTGTGGACATAGTTATAAAGAACCATTTGGGTTTATATGATCCTTACTTTTGAGGTAATTATGGGTTATTATATGTTATGATGGAAAATGAAAGGCATGAGATAAACTTGAGGTTAAAATATGTTATGATCATCTTTGAAGATTTTATCTCATTTTGGAGAATGTTTTAAGAATTATATAGTTTTGGAAAAAGGACAACACGCAGACCGTGTGACTACCCGTCGCGTCGGACAAAGCTGCGGGAATCGAACCCACAACCAAAGTGCGACTGGTATTTATCGCCTACCATTGGACTACGTGAAGTCCCTGGTTAGTTTGACTGGTTCTTTTTAGTTATATGATTTTATGAATTAAGAGTAAGTTTATTTTTGGTTATTTATGAAAATGATGAACCTATCATGGAGGATATGTGATTAGGTTAATTACTTTTCAATACGAGACGTTAGGAGAAAATGATGTTGTTTGGTGATAAATGTTACGATTTAACTTGGAAGACTATGTGACTAAATCCTTCAAATATTTGGGTTTCAATCTTAGTTTGGTTTACTTTGAAGAATTTTATGGACAAATTGATTATCGAATGGTCCTTGTTGAACTTTGGGTTTTTTTGGAAAATATTTTGAGGTTAAGAATAGATTTTCTTTTTATAAAGGGTTATCGTTTTCTGGATTATCTGATCTTGTACTAACCTTTTTGGATTTTGTTTTGGTTAGAGTCTAAAGAAATAGAAAGTATATAGTTCTCTATTGTGGATTATGTGATTCTCTAGAAATTGATTATAGTACTCTTAATGCGAACAAGTCTTCCTAAATACTCGTCTTTTGGAGAAAATATGAGTTTGATTAGGGAATCTAGTAAAAGTTGAAAGTCAACATGATAAGTGATTATGTTTCCTTATGAATAAATTCCTCAATAAAAAGTAACTTAAAAAAAATGTTGTCTATTAACTTTTCCTACTGGGGAATCGAATACCATTTAACCCATCCCAAGTTTTTGATTTTCTTACGGTTAACTTCCTCCTAGACATGTTTACTATCACTCTCCCTCAAGAACATGACCCTTTGCTTTTTTCTTCCATGTCCATGTTTTACTACACGGAATCTTATTATGGGTTAACTCGGGTGACCTATGTACTTTTCTTTATTTATTTTAAAGTGATTGTTTTACCGACTCCTGTTCCAATGTGGGACTTTCAAGGATGTTTCCAAGCTCAATTTTAAAAATTGCGAGGACGCAATTCCCAAAAGGGGGGAAGGATGTAACACCACAGGTAAATAAAGAATATGAAATTTTCATATTTATCCATATTTTTGATTAAAATATTAATATGACTTTAAAGGGGACGCTATGCTCGATGGCATACCCAACACGCAACAACGAGTTTCTTGGGAATCTTATGTTGCACTCTAATAATAAAATAATATTATTTTAAATGGTAGTTAACATGTATCTGTTGTATTGGAAGGAATGGATAAAAATAATTAAAATATGATTATATATGTTTTTAAATGTTTTTACATTTATCCAATAAAAGATAAAGACCCAAAATACGGAAAGAATTCAATTTTAGGCGTATATGCCCTAGTTTTCACTAAAGGTTCACTTATCACCTTTTGATGGAGAACCGTCATTAAATATAGTTTTGTTCACACTTATATATCCTTTTGGACAAAATAAAACTCTTCTAAAGAATTGGGACATCAAAATTTACTTTGTGTAAATTTTTGGTATCTTTCTGATAATGTTCATTTTTTAATAAATAGTGTAAAATGTTGTATTTTAATTCAAAAACTCTTTTAATCTAATTTATTTATATGATTAGATTATATTTTGAATTGTTTTTAAAGTTAAATTAGAATATATTTTTACCATTAAATCCAATAGTGGTCATTGCAATTAATTTCACTTTGAAATCAGACTTAAACTAGTGTCAATCTTTTGATACTTATTGTTTCATAAAAACACGCTATTTGCTCTGACAGCGGGAATTAATTATTAAATTAATTAATGTGACTTATATGTTTTGAATTTTGTAAAATAGAATTCATTTTTGAATTCATAATATCAAATATATCTTAGGGTGATTTTTTGGGATTTTTCTGAAAAACTTCAATTTTTGATGAATAGTGAAACCACTAAGTGGTTCTTATAAAAACTGATTTTTCCGTTTAAATGAAATTTTGCCATCTTTGTGTTTTGAATTTCAAAAATCCGACATACATGGTTGTCATTAAGAAGTAAAATGTGGTTCAATGGGATAAAAATAATTTTTTGGTGAATAGTAACTTATTAAGTTTTTAATCACGATTAGAGGTAATTAGTGTAGTTTAAGGTAAAAATAATGTTTTAATAATATGAAATGAACTTCACACATGTCCTAACCTCATTGGATGTGTCATGACCGACTAAGACAACCCATGGGTCAACTTGGGGACCCCATGAAGCCACTTTGGTTGGAAAATGACATTAATATCTTTTTATTTAAAGTTAAAGTAAAAATGAGACAAACATGAAATGTTTACTAAAACAATTTTTACATGGAGTTATAAAAATCAGATTTTTGACTATAAATATTAATTGGAAATATAAAAATATTTCCTACATCATAGTATTTTTTTTATAATTTTTAGACATTAAATAAATTAAATTATTTATGACATCATGATGATGCAGCGATGACCTCATTATTTAACGATTTAAATAAAATGGAAAGATAATGTAATATCTAAGACCTACACATGTCCAATACCTATTGGATGAGTGTATTTCGAACCCTTATCACCTTAAACTCGAAAACAATCAATGTGGGACCTCTTAAATCTGAATACCATTTTAAAATAAAGTGACTTTTCTTTACCTTCCAAGAGTGCCCCTCCTCTCCTCTTATAAAAGGCCCCCACCTATACCTCCTTACCCACACTCCCAAAGATTTTGGCTCGGCCAACCTCTGCCCATTTTGTCTCTCCATTTCCCTCTATTACTCCTTGAAGCCTCACTTTGGGAAGAAGTCTTCCCAAGGAAGCCGTTGAGCTCAAACCAAAGGGAGTTACCCGATTTTAAGGTAATGTCTTCACTTGAGTCCTTTTGTTTTATTTTGCTTCTCCAACCCCCTAAACTCTTTTTATTCATTTCTTTTGTAACAACTCCAGTATCATCAATATTCTAGGATGTTTTTATAAGAATTATTCGAGCTACACTTTCACACACCTACATCTAATGGTTAAAGAACATACTGTTTCCGTGGATGGAGAATTTCTGCCTCCCGAAACGATGATTGTTCAACATTTTTCTAACACCTTAAAATGTGGCCATTAAGATGACACTATATTTATATATTATATCTAATATGTTTATGTTTTACTTAAGCTTCTGTATTTTTAATTTATGACGTACCTTTATGGTTTCCATTATGGGTAAACGCGATATCTTCATTTAAGGAAGTGCGGACTACCGCCCCCTCAAAGTGATTTGATTCGTTAATACCATATGTGGTACGTATAGAGGATATATTTAATGATATTATATATGATACAATACTGGAATTAAAATACTATTATGTATCATTATGTTTTAATTCCATTAAATATGAAATAGAAATAGAAGTAGCATTCATGCGTACGTACGGCTTACCGTCTCCATGAACGATACATTTCATTTTTTATCTCAAAATGTTATGTAATATTAGAATTACATATATATAATGGATATATATGTATTATATTACATCTAAATTATGGATATAATTATGTAATTATAACATATATATATCTCTCTCATTTTGTTTTAATTCCATTAATATGACAAAAAATGAAAGTAGCGTTCATGCGTACGTACGACCTACCGTCTCCATGAACGGTGCTTTTCGTTTTTTATCTCCAAATGATATGGAATAGTATGAAATGAATATTTACTGGATATATATGATATTTTAATCATTAATACTAGTCTGGAAATTATTTACTTATAACTACATGGGCAATCTTTTTTCAAACAAGTTCATTTTTGACTCATGTACCAAACATTGGCAAAAACGTCTGATATGAACTAACATTATTAAACAATTATTATAACATTATAATATGTGATATGAACTGAATAATAATCTATAATGGAGGTACTTAAGAAATTATTAATTGACCAAAGTTTATTATTCACGAATATAAAGAAACGAACAAGACAAGTTGGACTTGAGGTAAGAGATCCTACTTCTCTCTTTCTTTTTAAGTATACTCTTTTATGTAATTCCTTATAAGCTCATCTTTCTTGTTATTGGGATGTTATTTTATATTACTCTTAATGTAATTTTTATGTTCATATGATGAGAGACCCTATTCTCTCTCATCAATCCATTTTGGAAGTTTTGAGTGGCGCCGTTAGGCTGCTGAATTTTCGTAAGAGATCTAACCTCTCTCTTTATCTTTAAGTACTCTCCTTTATGTAACTTCTTTTAAGCTCATCTTTGTTATGATGGGGGATGCTATTTTATATTCCTCTTTCTGTACATTTTATTGTAATGTGATGAGATACCCTATTTGATCTCATCAATCCATTTTTGGAAGTTTTAATTGGCGTCGTTAGGCTGCCGAGTTTTCGTAAGGGATTTTTCATCTCACTTTTATTCCCGTGAGATTTATGCTACATTTGCCACAATTTATTTTGAGTGGTCTATTTACTGACCATCATTTTACTCATTGTGTAATATTATTTCATTTATGAGTATTTACATCAATGTTTTATTGTCCTTCTTTCACGGGGCGTATGTTTCGAAAGATACCCATGTCGGTAAGGGAACCTTTCACCCTCCTCTTTTTAAAAGACGTATTTTGTTATGTATTTTAATTCAAAAAATATTATTTTGGGATATGTTCTTCTATATCCTTATTGATGTAAATTTTATGTCCAAGTGATGAGATACCCTTTTTATCTCTCATAAACTCTTTTTCTGAATTTTGAAGTGACGCTGTTAGGCTGTCTAATTATTGCAAGGAAACTTCTTAACCCAATTTCGATTCTTTGGGATAAGCTTGTACTCCTTGAATATGTTGTTCTATGATTATGTGTGAATGTACTCTGATTGTTTTACACTTAATACCCACTTATATTTCGTGTATTCGTTTGTCACACATAATTATGTAACTGATTTATCCTTAATCCAAGGATACTGTCTTTGTATGGGACTTCGTCTCAATCTCCTTTCTTTGAGGCATATTTTGTTTTATACACAATCTTCTTTTATATGGTGTATAAACCAATTTTAATTTTACATTTATCCAAAAAGGGAATGTTTTTGTCGTACGTATGCGGCGACAACGACTTCTCCACCGTTGTGACCATTATTTGAGTTTCAGCTTCTTCTACAAGCCATACCTTCTTTTTAAAAGAAAAATAAATTCCATGTTTTACTTTTATTTTATTTTGGTATTGAAAATGGTTTTCATAGTGTCTTTATATCAATGCGCTGTATTGATATCTTGTTATTGATAGGTGGAAATGTTATGTTTCCTTTATGCATGTTTTATGTGATAAGATTATGTTATGGTTCTTGGGCATTGTTATAAAGACGGGTGGTTCCGTGATAAACTAAGGGCGGGTGAGACCAATATAGCTCTCCAATGCATCGGGTAACGCGAAGGAGTGAAATGTTAAGGTTTCTCCGAAGAGATTTAGGGAATATACTGTGATGGGTATTCCAAACGTATCCAAGAGGGTTACTCCCTACGTAAGAATGTTATGAATGCCTCAAGTTACATTTATGTCTTATGATTTCTATGATTTATTCATGATTTGATAAGTTATGATAAAGTGCCTATGTTTTATGGGTAAAGTATGATTTCATTCTTATGTATATATGAACTCATGTTTCCTTTCCATATTTTTATAACCCTTACTGAGCTTTTTATGCTCATCCCAAGTTTTTGAAATGTTTTTCACAGGTCAAGGGAAAGTTACATGATGTGATGCTAGTGTCAAGGATGTGTCAAGAAAGAATCCATGTTTTATTTTAA
This sequence comes from Viscum album, assembly GCA_963277665.1. Taxonomy (NCBI): domain Eukaryota; kingdom Viridiplantae; phylum Streptophyta; class Magnoliopsida; order Santalales; family Viscaceae; genus Viscum; species Viscum album. The sequence goes on along the minus strand of OY728157.1, from coordinate 830,788,226 downwards.
ATATGTTTCCGTTGATGAGAATAATGAATACTGTCTTTTATGTAACCACTTTGTTGAAATGTGGAATGTAATGCAAGTTTCATGATCTAATTATCTAAAACTCTAAACCTGAATAGATCCTCAATGTGTAATCTTGTAATAACTCAAGATTAAGTAAGGTTTAAGGCCGGGGCCTTATATGTTCCCTCGATTCTTTATATCTCTTCCTCTTGATCTTCAGTTGTCTTTGTCTCCACATATCATATTCTTGTTGGTTGCCATACTCATTCTTTATATCACCCATATTTGGCATCTTAAATTTTTTATTTTTCATGATCATAAGACTTAGGTGGGATACCTCTTTCCCAATCATATTAGATAACATTCTCACGGACCCCTCTTGGACCAGTTCGTAGTCATATCAACTAAAAGTAGTGTTGTAACAACCTTCAATACTCTTTGGTGACCCAGTGTTTTGAGAAGATTATACTCTCCCTAGGAGATAAGTAGTGTGTTCAATATATTTTGGGATAATTTAATCGAGGGTTGGTTTTATTGTTTAGTTCTCTAGTGATGTTTTAGTCATAATATCATGTTTCATTTCTATGTGTTTATCTTTTTTTTAACTTGGGTTATCTTCAAAAAAACTTTGGGTTTAATCAATGGTTGTGGGTTATCTATATAAACTATGTTTCCCCTTTTATTTATTACCCCACCCCTTACCAATCTTTTATTTTAATGTTGGATGGAAGTGGATGTTGTTTATTTTCCTGGATATCATACTCTCTAGTTTAACTCCTTCAGTCCTATCTTTTTAATTATATTTTAGTATTCCTTTTATATTTTTTTACCCAATGTTTTAGTATTTGATTAAGGTGTGATGTGCATGGATTTTACTAATTTTTTTTATAAATTTTTAATTTAGTTTTAATTAATTTTATAACTGATTCTTTTGTCTTTTAGTTCTTTCTATAGTTTATTAATATTTTTTTATTTTTATAGTTTTTAGGTAATTATATATTAACATTAGTTATTTATTTTTATTTTTAGATTTTATTAATTTTTTTACTTTATTAATGTTTAATATTTTTTTAGAAGTTTAATTAATATTAGTTTTTTTATTAATAATTTTTTTTATTAATTAATTATATTCCTTTAAATTTAAAATATAATATATATTTATATAATTCTACTAATCATTTTTTTTATTATTACTAATTTTATTATTTAATTCTATATTATAATTATTATTTAGAATTTGGATAATAAGATTTAATTTTTCAATTAGAATTAGAATTTAACACTTTTTGTTTTTTCATTTTTTGAATTCCCCCACCCACCCCTTTGACTTGCCCCCCTCTCTATTACCTTGACACCGTAACTCCCCATGTCCCTTTTCCCCTCCCCCCCCCACTTGCACCCCTCGCCTCTCACCCACCCCTCCCCATCACACCACCCCAACCTCCACTCCCCCTCCCATTCCATGCCCAAACACCCCTCCCCATCCCCCCTCTACCGCTTACCCTCCCCCCTTAGCCCTACACCCCATCCCCCCTATACGCTCTCACCTCCCCATCCCCATCCCCCCTTCCCCTTTGACCCAAGAAAACTACAGTCGTGTACCACTCTAGCACACTGTAATAGCCAGCAACTGGCCTCCTCCATTCCTAGTGTGAAGTGGTGGTTCTGGTGCATTATCAACATGCACAGAGGTTTGCTTCACTCCAGGAGATTGATGGTGCAATCCAAGAGATAATACAGATCCAATAATTTTTATGGTAGCACAATGGGGCGCTACGTGTTGTAGAGATTGATGGATTGAAGGTTATGATTTTACAATCCCTAACAGTGTCTTGTAGTCACAAGTACGACAACATGATTATGGTGATATTTATTTATTATTTTATGTGGCATGTTTTCATGATGGAAGACTAATTTTATTGGAGTCGGACTTGCGATAAATGTGACAGTAATTGCCTGCCATTATTTGATTTTATATTTTACTAACAATAATTTAATATTAATTACAAGTTTAATTAATTAATTATATTTTCATTTAAATTAATTTTATTTTTGGATATGCATACATGCTTTAGTTCCCATTCACATTATACCTAATAAGTAATCATGAGAAGAAGTTCATCAAAGAATTTTTTATCCGTAATTCAATCTCGTGCACGAGAAAATTCTGAATAAATAAATATATTAATTGAAAAAGTAATATTTTATGTAAATTCTTCTTCAAACTCACATGCATAATAAATAATCAGTAATCTCATACAAGAGAACCTAATGTAGGTAGATACTTTAACTTTTTGAGAAAAGGGTCATTCTATTTCACCAAGTGATTTAGTGCTACAAAGACGCCCAAATTATTTGTCAGGACATAGAAAAAATGATGAATAATTTATGTGAAAATTAGAATACTATATAACATCAAATAATGAGACCTGATAGTATTTTGATTAAATTTGGAATCGGGGATAATTGAATAAATAATCATTCAAATGTGAGAATTAAATAAGTGGTATTACATGCACCTGAACGAACATCATAACTCTGACACTTCCATCTCTACTAGTTTCGTTCATTTATCATTTTTGTTTACTTAGATATTTTAAGAAAATTTAAATAGATATTTTTAAATATGCTTTAGTTTTTAGAATTATTCATTATTAATCATGTTAAATAACATTTCTGCCTAAAAATTGTTTCAAATGGATATTATTAGTGTCTACTCACATTCTATATATGTTTTGACCTTGATCTCCACTTCTATAGTTCTTAGTAGGTTAATAAATATTGTAAATTTCATGTATTTCAATCCACGTACCAAATTTTTTTCACCGTTTTTGGGGAGAATAATACCATTAGGAGTTCCTTTAAAAGAGATATTTAGTTCAAAAATAAAAAATAAAAAATAAAAAAGTTCAGATCTTCTGTCGATGTTTCTTTTGTTATTGAAGGAAAAATTTCAAGACCCCCAAAAGTTAAGAATGGCATGGGCCACACCATGTAGTTATAACTAGCACCTGCCCTACACAGCCACAACTCAAGGTGTGATGTATAATGATTCTCTGTACATGAGTTTTCTGGGTAAACCTATTTATTTTAATGATCTTTATTCAAGTCCATGTTATGATCCATATGATAACGCTTCACCATTTTATGATACAAGTATTTATCCACCATTTGATCCTTTTCAAACTAAAATATTTCTTGAAAATATAGAACTTTATAATTCATGTGAAACAAATGATTCAATAATTGAGAACATGTTGAATTCTGCAACCACTGAGACAAATAGTATGTTTGAACTTCAAGATAACATAATGAAAAGTTGATTTATTCAATTAAAGATTTATAAAATAAAACTAAAAGTCAAGAAAATAAAATGAAAAATCTAGAAAATCAACTTGTCCAACTAACTGCCTCACTACCACTTGATGATCTAATTCAAAACATTTATTTTGATAACAGTGTCGTAGAGGTTCCATTTGAACAACATCACTGTACCAAACCTAATAATGATATCGATATACCTTCTTATCATACCATTGATTAATCCCCCCGTCATAATTTAATTCTTCCAATTTAATCACATTTCAAGAATATGAGAGATTTTTATTCTATCCTATTGAACCTAATGGTCCCTTAGAAAATGTCATTTCATGTCCTTATTCTGTGAGTTGACAAACCATTCATCCAAAAGTGAAAATGGATACCTTCAATGTCTATCAAATCACACCTTTTGAGGATAGAGAAGATATTGAACTGCAACCCTTATTTACCATGATAGATTATAAATTAAACCCAAAAAACATGGAATGAAAAACATAAGAGTACATCATTTTGAATTACATTGAGTCCCCACCTTCAAAAAATATTTTTGGGTCCAATTTTTTTTCCAAAATGGAGACATCTGAAACATTTCTAGAGTCCGAAAATTAGTCAGTATTGGTTGTTGAAAAAACTCATAATTTTCTATAAATAATGTATGGGATTTCCAGGGGGATCCAAAGTTCATGGTGAAACATGTGAAAATGGAGAAATATTATAAGGGAATTATAGAATAAACCTTAGTAAAAGTTGTCATTATTAACACAATGGAGTCGTCTTCTCCAATTGAGCCCACCCCACTTGATCTATGCATCGAGCATGATTATAGTTGGAAACTATTGGATTTCTCTATGTTAGTAGTTGGTGGTGAAATTTTTTTTGGATACACCATCAAAAAAATAGTTCATTCAAGGGTGTGATAGATATAAGATGACCATTGAAGGAGTCTGGTAAAGTAATTTGTTCACTTGTGTATGTTCAAAGAGGTAGTATTCTTGATCTTTCCGCTGATTTACTTGTCCCAAAATTCAATTATTTGGTAATTATTTCTTTAGGTGTGGTATATTTGTTCCCTTTTGAGTTTGTCTATTTTCATTTCATTCCTCCAATCCATTTTTATAACTAGTTTCCATTGAGATATTGTGTAGCTTGGAGGATAAATTCATTTTCAATGAATTGATTCCACACTCTCACTGATAAAGAAGTAGACTCATGGTATAAATTTTTGTTTGATCCTGGTGGAGTTTCAATAACATATGTAGAAGTAAACAAAGCTCTCAATAATAGGTAACCCATATTTTGTTTTCTCCTTTCACTGCATTTAATTTAATTTCATTTAGATTATTTTAAATAAAATGGCTTGAATTTATCGTAATATATTTTCTCTTGTCACTACGTTGGATCTTAATTCATCTTACATATTTTTATCATCCATATGATTTTGATTATGGTGTAACTTCTTTAATATGATGCAGGTGTGTGATGATTATGTGTAGATGTCATAGGTATATCATTTTTTGAGCATCATCAGATACATGCAGTCTTTTTTGCATCTATCTTCACTTACATATAGAAGTGTTTTATTTTTTCTATATTTTATGCTTTCGAAAACATCATATAAAAAAACTAACTCACTAAAAAATGACTGCATTTTTGTCGTAATATAGTCAGGGGAATACCACTTCTGTCCCTGAGCATTTTGAGCACATGATTCTTTTTTGGAATGCTTTGATCCTTGATCTCATGACTTAAATGATTGTTTAATTATTTCATGCTTAGAAAATGTTTTTTTAAAAAACTTGTATATTTTTGTGACACTTTTTTTAACTCGTGCTTATTTGTGTTGTACAACATTTTATTTACATACCCATGAAGAATCTGACCCCTTTTTGCATCATATTTCATTTCCCTTTTTCTTGAGGTAATCTCAATGATGTTATGTATTCTAGAACATTCCATGTTTTTCCATCAAAGTAATATAAATTTTGAAAGTTTCACAAAAATTAATGAAGTATCTATTTGATTCTTCAGCCCTATTGACCCAATGAGACACCCATACATTTTCTCAATCATGTAGCCCTTAAAATTCATGAATAAACCTTTTAGAATGATCCCATAGCCGATACCATTCACTAACCATTTATTAAATATTTTCATGAGGATTTTTATTATTAATGTGGGGGAGAGATTCACTCATGGAGAGGGTTGTTTGATGGGAAATGATTCATTTGATGCACATGGATTAGAATTATCCCATTCTGATCATATGTGTTATATTTCATAGTAGTCTAATTCTTTACATGTATTTGGATATGGGAATATAGATTCTTTTTGGTACCAACAATGAGTACATTGGTGGTCATTATGTGGTAACCCTCTATTAAGTGGATACCTATAAAAGTGATGATCCATTACTCCATGAGTTAGAGAGTTTTCTATTTGACCCAATTTCATTGAGATGTAACAACATACACACAACTTGCGTACCTTTATTTGGAATATTTATGAGTTTTTTTCAAGGGGTTTTGGAGTTGATAGTCACTAGTTTTTATTCCCATCTTATTTGAGTGATTTGTGTCTGAAAAACAAGATAAAAAATCAAAAGAAAAACAATTTAAACCATGGATTATTATATTTTTAGGGCCAAGATACCTTTTAAGTATGGGTGAGTGAGAGTTTGAGGGAGACATTTAGATTGATATTTATCATGCATTTATTTCAAGATTCAACCCTAATGTTTTCCAAAGATTGTCACAATTTATTTATATGACCCACCATCCCACATCCTCAGAGACATTTAAACCTAATGTGAAGCCCTAGGGATTGGTTTAATCTTTTGTTTTCTAATAGTGGAGATGTGAAATCATGGTAAGCCTATGGTAAGAATGCATGTGTATGTGAATTGAGCATATCTTCGACCTGATTGTTTGAGAGATATGAGTGATGGCGATGTAGGTCACATGATACATGAGTGCATGTACTTGTTTGTGAAATAATGCGAGTGGAAGAAAAATGGTTTTTGAAAATTGGAGTTTTAAATGAAGCATGATATTTTTTGAGTAAAAGAGATTGAAAAATTTTGAACTTGTAATTTTGATGTTTTGATTTTTCTATGAGTCCACTTGTGTATTCTTTCAGATTGTTTTACCTAGGAGTGTAAAATATTAAGTGTGCGGGATTTTATGTACATGGATTTCACTAATATTTTTCAATAAATTTTTAATTTACTTTTAATTAATTTTATAACTACTTCTTGTGTTTTTAGGTTCTTTTGTAGTTTTTTAATATTTTATTTATTTTTATAGTTTTTATCTAACTATATATTAATATTAGTTATATTTTTAAATTTTATTGATTTTTTACCTTATTAATGTTTAATATTTTATTTTATAGAAGTTTAATTTATATTAGTTTTTTATGAATTTATTTTATGAATTAGTTTTATTAATTTAACTTATAAATATAATATATATTAATATAATTCTACTTATTTATTTGTTATTAATACTTTTATAATTTAATTTTATATTATAATTATTATTCAAATTTTAGATAATAAGATTTAATTTTTTAGTAGAATTTGAATTTAACTTATTTTTTGTTTTTTCATTTTTTGAATTCCCCCATCTCCGTCTTTGACCGGCTCAACCCTATTCCCTTGCCACCCAAACTCCCCATGTCTCAATTCCCCTCCCAGACCACTTTCACCCCTCACCCCTTAACCAACCCTCCCCAAAACCCTACCCTAACCTCCACTCCCCCTCCCCTTACACACCCCATCGCCACTCTCCATCCCCACTCCATCACATCCCCCTACCCTCCCCTCAGCCAAACACCCCATCCCCCATCTCCCATCTCGCCTCCCTATCCCCATCCCCCCATCTACTTCAACCCAAAAAACACATAGTTGTGTACCACTCTAGCATGCTGCAATAGCTAGCGACCAACCTCTTCCATTCCTAGAGTGTAGTGGTGGTTCAGGTGCACCAGCGATGCGCGCAAAGGTTCGCTTCACTTCTAGTGATCATCGGTGCATGCCAAGAGTGAATACAGATTCAATCATTTTTTCGTAGTATGTTGGAGTGGTACACGTTGCAGTGATCGAAGGATTGAAGTTTATGATTTTATGATCATCAATGGTGGCTTACAATGATTAATCTGACCACACATGCACAATGATATTTATTTATTATTTTATGTTCCGTTTTATTGTGATGGTGGGCTAATTTTATTGGTTTCAGAGTTTTTATAAGTGTGATGGTAATTGCATTACATTATTTGATTCCATATTTTATTTTCAATAATATAATACTAATTAGATATTTAATTAATTAATTAAATCTATATTTCAGTTAATTATCATTTGGGCTCTCTATGCATGCTTTGGTTCCCATTCGTTTGATACCTAATAAGTAATCACCAACGGAAGTTCATCATATAATTTATTTATCTGGAATTAGATCGCATACGCGAGTGAATTTGGAATAATTAAATATATTAATTGAAAAATTTATATTTTTTGTGTGTTCTACTTAAAACTCACGTGCATGATAATTAATCAGTAATATCATGCGAGCGAACCTAACAAAGGTAGATACTTTGACTTTGTGAGAAATGGGTCATTGTATTTCATCAAGTGATTCAGTGCTACAAAGGCATGCCAATTAATTTTCAGGACATAGAACAAAAAAATGAATAATTTTTGTGAAAATTAGAATATTTTCTAACATTATAGAATGATACCTGATAATATTTTGATTAAATTTGGAATCAGTGATAATTGAATATATAAATATTCAGATATGAGAATTAAATAAGTGGCAATGCATGCACCAGAACTGACATCGCGACTCTGACACATCAATCTTTACCAGTTTATTCCATTTCTCATTTTAATTTTCTTAGAAAATTTTAGTAAATTTAAATAGATTTTTTAAATATTTTTTTTAGTTTGTAGAATTATAAATTATTAATCACGTTAAATAACTTTTATTTCTAAACATTCTTTCAAAAGGATATTCTTAGTGTCTACTCACATTCTCTCTGTGGTTCGACTCTTCTCTCCACTTCTACAGTAGTTAGTAGGTTAATAAATACTGAAAATTCCATGTATTATTACATGCATACCAAGGTGGTTCAATTAAATCACTATGATGAATTCTGAAGGTGATGTATTTGTGTGAAGTAAAATTGGCTTAGGGTATGAAGGTTTCGCTTGTTCATCTATACATATACTTTGAATTGAATCATTTTTGAATTTTTTGGTAGTCTAATGATAGTTTGGTATATTGGTTTCCTTGGTAATGTTATATAGTAGAATTTAGATTTTTATTAGGTTATGGTTCACATTAGTGATGGTCATAAAATATGGTGACATGTGTACATAGTTTGAGTATAATTCTAAAGATCCATGACCAATGATTGGATTGAGGTGTGGTTTTCCCTGTTTATTTTGAATTTCTTCATTAGTGGTTATTAGTACTCTATTATTGGTGGCTTATTTTTTTGTCATTTTTGATCTCCTTTCCAATGGTGGATAACCCAAATTCCATTGAATCTAGTTAAATTAATTATTTATCACCTACTTAGAGCCAGTAAATCTTGTGAGCAGGGTCAATTCCTCTTGGAAGATGAATTTTACGAGACCAAAAATAAAAAATAAAATAACAAAATGATAGAGTTATGGTGATAATGAAGTGTTTAACAATGGTAAATGTATCTGATAACATGATGAATAGTTAATGAGAGTGAGGCTAAATAGTTTACGGGATTATGGGGAACTAGAATGGAAAGAATAGATAGAAAATATCACTTCTATTAAAATAGTCTTACGCATAGAGGTGTTGAAGCTCAGTTAAAATAGAATTGAAACACTTACTATGGTAAGGTGATCAACCTCTCCATAAAACTCTCCTAAAACTGAAATTCCTAAAAAAAAGAGGATAATGAATTATCTTTATAGATAAGTGAAGAACCAAAAAATTACCAATTAAGTACTTTAATTATAGTTTCAAAGGAAAGGGAATATCTAATCTTCACTTGTCGGTACTTAATGTAGAGTACAAGATGCTCATGAAGAGGAGAAGATATATCTAGATAAGAAATGAAAAACCTATATGATTCAACTGATGTAAGATCATGAAATGAAATATTTCAATTCTTATAGTCTAATCCACTAATCAATTTTATCATGCATAATAGAATATATTGAAAAATATTTCAGAAAAACCATTTTAATATAGTAGTTTGGTAAGTGAAAATAAAGAGAAGAAGAAAATACTATGATGTGATCATCACTATCCTCCAACTCCAACTCCCAAGCCACTAATTTTAGTATTCTACACCTAGTCTAGAACCACTCTTAGTCACATACTTCCACATCTTTGTAAATTATTCAACTCCTCCTTTTCTAAATCATCTAGTTCTCCTCCTATCTCATTCATCTAGTATATGCCTCAAAATTATAGTTAGCTTCCCTAATCTCATCCTATAATTTTCCATGTGGTGAACTTTCATTATAGATATTATTTCTCAATTAACTTATAATAAACAATCATACTTAATGCAAAAACACCACATTCCTTCAGTTACAAATGAATCTGGATATGAATTCTAGTTTGGTTCACTCCTAGATATTTTTAAATAATCTTAATATGCTTTCATTGAGTAAGCCTCATAAATATATTCTCTTCCTGACATTGATTTTATGGATTAGAATTTTAAGAATTTGTGCATGTTTTAATTCATTTTTTATACCGTTTTGTAATTAACTATGACTTAGGCTGACCTTTTAGCAATTTAATTAATGGAAATCACATGAGACCGGGTCCAAAAAACTATAACACAACAATACCTGTTGCGCCGGTCCCTCCCCTGCCAAATAGGGAGGGACCTCCACCATCTTTAGTTGGGGTTCGACCTCAGACCTTGTCTATATTCCAAAATACATATTTTTCCACCTTTCCATCAAATTTCTATTTTACCTAAGGTTTCGAAGTTGTTCGATGACCTTACACAGCTTCCACTCACAGCATCTGAGTTCAAAAACACTTCTTATTTTCTAATACTAATGTTGGTTTATTGTTTTAAAAATAATCATCCTTTAGTGGACCTATTTGATATATTAATCTTTGATTCATGGGGTTTTAAATATTGGGAAACTGTTGGTCTCCTGGATAATAATCATATCATGATTTGATTTTATTTGGAAGAGGATCTGATACCGGCTTGGTCTAGTGCTCCAAGGGTATGAAACAACTTTTTATTTTTCTGTTTTCAGGTGTTCCTATGATTTCCATATACACCGAGACTCCCCTACGATATTGATTTGGGTAATCATTACTAATACCCCCTTCCATTTCAAAACCTTGAAATCATTTTTATGCTTAGTAATCTAGTGGGTCAGTACTTATGCTCTTATAGTAGAACTCGTTTGGTTTGCCCCCTGATTTCTACAAAGATTTTTGTCAAAGTTTTTGTCTCCCAAATTCTTTTCGAGTTTGTTTGTATTTCAATTATATAATAATTCCACTACAATAAACCGATCTGTTTTGATAAGTGGGTTGATTACTAATCTTTATGGAAACACCTTGGATGTTTGACGGAAGGATGTAGGAATGAGATCACAAACCAACCACTAAAGATGAACGTGGAAAGGATATATCCTAATGGTAATGATTGAGATTTCATGGATACTTCTGGTCAGAAAGAGTTTTAAATTATTAGCTACTTGGAGCCACATTCTTCAATTTTGGAGGTAGCCATTCTAGTGGAGGTAGGTGGAGCAGAAGTGGCTCCTACTCAGAATATAATTCATTCGAGGAAGTTTGATCCAAAAGTTGTGGATGTATTAAGTATATTGAAAAATGAACTGTCCATTTCGGATGTTCAATCCATTCTAGGGGAAATGGTTTGAAGGGTATGGGAGCTTCAAGTCATCCTACCTCAACTAAGGAAGATTCTTATACAGAGGCCATGAGTTCTGATAATAGATCTAAGGCAATGGAGGGGTTACATGGGTTAGGGGTAGTGTTCCATGTCCTTAGTCTTTCACATGATGTGGTTCTCAAAAACTAAATAGAAAAGGTGAAGTGGAATGTTTAGATTATGACATTAAATTCAAGGAGGTGTATAGAATGAAACCAATTGGATTGGCTCTAGGAAGGTTAATCCAAACATTAAACTGTCCAACTAATTTGAAGACCTAGATATTGTAGGCGATTTTGAAGGTTCAACATGGAAATAAAATGACCTACAGTTCTAGCACCAAGGATCAATATAGTGTGTTAGGGGAATCTGATTAGCTATACAATAACTCAGCGGTGGTTGAAAATAGTGTGAATTATAATGATTGGGTTGATAACACTTGGGAGAACCCAACAAACAACAACGGGAGGCACACAAGTAGGTTCCAATTAATTTCTCATCTTTGCAGTTTTCAATACACATTGATAAAGTTATGTTGGAGGATTTTTCCTGATTAATGAATCTCGAGAGGATACTAAAAAGATGGCTAAGATACTGTTATTTGTGGACACTAATAAAGACCATATATATTGGATTAAAAATCAAGGACGTATTCTGGTAAGTGTTTTTAATTCAGGGAAAATAAAAATAGAGGATTACATTTAAATATGGGAAAATATGGATTAATGATTTTAAGATCTTATCAAGGATGATCCAAATAAAAAGTTAAATAATATCTATTTTAAATTACTTACAGATAATGTTTCTAGTAGGCTCAAATTAGATTTTAATGGATCGACCATCTCATATGAAACTTGATGTTTTGTATCCGGATATGCATGGGTTTTCACTTTACCTTAAAAGTGTTTTCAAAATTAAAAAGGAAATTTTCAGTCATGAGACCAGGTCTAGGGAAGTACTCAACCATGGCCATGAACTTAATTCAACCTCACATCATCAACAAGTTTTAAAATACCTTGATTAATTACCACACCATAACACATGTCTTAAAAAAGGTGAACTCTCTTAAAAAGGTAAACTTTACTATGCAATTTCCTTGAACATGAAGTAAACAACGTCTTTATACATTGAAATCAAAGAATTGGGATGACTAAATACTTCTTCTATCCAAATAAATCCTATATAGAGAATAAAAACCAACCAAAACTATCTTAAAAATTGATCTCATATTGACTTCAATCAATATAAAAACCATTCTTCACTAGAAGGTCTCGATCTCATTAAGATTATAAACCTGATCTAAGCCCGATTTATATATTCCTATTCATTATTTTATTATCTTAATTAATCATGTATTTGGTCTCTATATCTCAATATAATTTCAATGGATCTAACTATAGTTGAGCTTATTCCATTGTAGCTCATGTGAACTTCATCCATTTCATAGACTCATGCTCCCCTCTTCTATTCCACTCAAACATACTTGAATAATCATATCTGGTCATTAGTTTTCTCCACAGTTAGTGGATGAGGTCCCCATTTGTGTTTATAAAATAGTAAATCTAGATCCCTCTCCATTTTGATGATATTTTTTGAGAATTAAATGAAGATACCCATTGATCTCTGGATCCTAATTTTTCAATAGTGATTGGATAAAACTAAGGGTTTATTCATAAAGTTAATTTTGGACTCAATCTCCCCTCTTCAAAAATATTCCCATTATCAGTCATGAATTGAAAACTGATCCTCATCCATAGTTGACAGATCAAACCATGGTATATCCCTCATGATATCCTAATAATTCATGTTTGTAGTCACTTGGCATGGTATCTCTCTACAATAGGTCAGTTTGGTGCCATTAATTATTAATGTTTAGTCTATATTTTTGGTAAATTAGGACTTTTAGTCCATCAAATTGGATGTTTAATGGTAGTTTATCAATGGTAGGTCAACATTTACTTCATATGGTCAACTTCCCCTTCATGGTAGGTTGAATTCCTTACTTGTGGTAGGTTGGTTTCTTATGGTAGAATGAATGTGATACAACCGATTGAAAGAATCAGACATGATAGTTTGATCATAGACTTACTTATTGCATAATATCTTTTCCAAAACATTACATGATAAGAATAACCACCACTTTGTAATTTCTTCTATACATAGGATTCAACACATCTTGGAATGATCAATTTTAAAATGAAAATTGTTCTTTTGAAAGAACGAGTCATTATATTCCAAAATTGTAAGTAATAATTAAAAGGTTAATATAATAATTATATTTAGGATAGAATCACGGGACTTGGAAATATTAAAACCAATAGCTACAAAATAATATATATAAAACTATTTAAATAATTTTTTTAAAAAATCATCACTAACATTTTATCTTAAAATAAAAAAATTAATTCAAAGAACCTTTATATCTATTAATCCCAAAATCATATATTTATAAAAATATTTGAAAATATATAAAATTTCAATACACAATGATAAATAATTAAGAAATTCTCCAATTAATATCATATTATCATTAAAAACACTTTAATTTCCCATTTAAAATATTAAAAATATATAAAAAATCCACATAAAATTCCCCCCACACATAGAATATTTATTTTCATTATAAAACCAATTTTATAAACTCTTTGAAAGAAAATAAATATAAGGATAAAAAATGTGAAATGACACTAAGAAGTTATTTTCAAAAGGATTCCCCCATGTATTCTATAAAGTAGAAAAAGAGATTTATCTTCTAAAAAAAAGTGGTTTGGTTAAAATTTGGTTTTGGTTTTACAAAAATGACTGACATTATAAATTTTTAAAGGGTTTAAATAAATATAACTTTGTAATTAACATAAAATTTCAATCTTCTACTTACCTCCTTGTGAAAAGACAAACATAATTTAGGAGCCATAATAAATAAACACACTATTAAATAACATTGATAGAAAATTTATTTGTTGAATGAACAACCCATACAATAGTTAAGAATAAATAATAAAAATTTCAACCTGGATTAGGATTTTTATTTGAAGTATCATTTAAATTTATGACTTAGAATTTCAATACCTGTTAAAAAAGTTAAAAACCAAAAACCCCCCACACTTAGTATTTTTCATGTACTCTAGAAACCAATTCTATAAACTCTATAAAAGAAAATAAATCTCAAGAGTGAAAAGGTGAAATGCCACTAAGAATAAATTTTCAAAATGTTTTTGCATATGAATTATCTAAATTATAAAATGTGGTTTATCTTATAAAAAAGGGGTTTAGTTAAAATTTGGGAACACCGTCATTCTAAATCGAGAAATACAAATGGTAATATGGTCATTGTACTTGTGAGTAAAGGAATGGGAACATGGAAATTTAATCGAGAAGTATAAATGGTAACATGGTCATTGTACATGTTAGTAAAGGAATAAGAACATGGACATTCTATTAATAAGTATGAATGGTAACTTGGTAAAATTACATGTGAATTTAATATGGGTAACATGGGAAATCAAGTATAAATTAAATAATGGTAAAAAAGTTACACCCAGATATGACCTCACTTGAAAATTATTTGGGATCCAGTATGAGACAAAGTAGTTATTGAGATATGATATCACCTTTGAATGATTTAGTATCCAGTATGATCTGAAGAAGTTATTAAGATATGATATTACCTAGAAACACTTTTGTCTCTTGCATGATCCAAAGTAGATGTTTAGGTTCGGGTGTCCTCAGGAACTCTAGATTTTATGTTGTTAAATAAATATTAATTGTATAATGTGATAACTATTTATATATACCTTATTGTTGTTTCTTTATATAACTACATACACTATTATTAATTGGATTTTTTAGACACCGTTGGCGGCAGCCTACTGATTCATACTCACACCCTACTTGGTATGCCTGATCGGAACCTGAATGGACTTTATAGTTATAGGACATGTTAAAGGAAAAGCCTTGTATTAGATGGTTGATTTGGGGATAGAGCTTGGATAATGGAATTGAACGTGGTTTGGTACCCTCTTGGGAGTCTTTGATGTCTTTATTTTTAGTTTTCATTTTAGCCACATGACACTTCCATTGGCATGGAATATTTTTTTATTTAGTTGGATATTATATTTCCTACTTTGATTATCTTGAGATATTGGTATTCTCTATGGGTATATATGATTCTATTATTGTTTATTATTTTTATACTAGTGTATTTCACTAACAAAAGAGGGTATAATATCCCTATGATCAACTTATCAGATCCTCGCTGCTAGTTGGGAGCCTCTGGAATATGGGTATGTGTGCTTGAGGTCATGTAACTGACTGATTTGTTGCATCAGTATGCAGAACCTGAGTCAGGATGCTACAAAGTGGTATCAGAGCTCCATATTTCTATTATTTTTATTTTTTAAAATATTTGGTAAAGGTATAAAAGAGAGTAGGAATAGTTGGGGCTTGGTTATGATCTTGTTTATGGGAGTTTCAAACCCATGTATGGGGGAAAACCCAAGTACCAATGGTTTTATTGTTGTTATTATTTTTTTGCTGTTACAATTGAATATTATTTCACCTTGGGTGACACACATCTTTTGTGATGTGAAAATTTGTTTTTGATATTTTCTAAGAATTGAATCATTTATTATAATTGAATAGGAGTAGAGGCATCATTCATCATTTTAGACACTTAAGATTATTTTGTGACACACATCATTTTAAGCACCCATGAGAAAACAGGTTTTGGGTAAGTTGATGAACATAAATTGTTTTTCATTTCTTGTGAAATTGAATTAAAAAATAGTTTCAAATATGAGTTGAAAATGGTAGAATTATGTAATGATGTGAATAAAGTGGTGTCTACTAGAATTTTAATAATGATAATAATAATACCCTTTGATAACCATGACCTAGGTGTAGGATTGTTAAGGGTAGTGTTAGCGCCTCATTTTTGACCACATGGTGAGATTTTTAAAAAATAATTATTTTGTCTTGTTATGATCTTTCCTTTTACATAAATATGATAAGTTGTGTTATGATTCCTAATACATCTATTTGGAATTGTAGAGAATATGCCTCTATGATGACGCTTGTTGAAAGGATGACTGGGGGCATGGATAAGAATGATCCTCTAGTGATGGAACCTGAGGCATCGATCGTGTCGGGTGATGAATTAAGGGAGAAGTTCCAAGATAACTTTGGTCGCTTCATGCAATTAATGGGAAGAGACCCAAGGTGGTTGAGAAGAGAATGTCTGACCTAACGAGGGAGTTTTAGTTGTATCACCCTTTAAATTTTACTAGAGAGGGTGGACCTGAGGGAGTTGAGTTTTGGGTTGAGTCCATCGAGAAGATTATTGACCATTTGGAGACTCCTACTGAGAGGAGGGTCAAGTTGTTGGCTTATATTTTATGAGGATCAGAGTATAATTGGTGGGACTTTCATGTGTGGACTGAATAGACTACTATTATGTTATAGAAGGAATTTTTAGAGAGGTTATTGGACCACTTCTATCTAGATACACTAAGGAAAGAGAGAGCATAAAATTTCATATGGTTGACTCAGGGGAGCATGTTTGTGATGGATTATGTTGGACACTTTGTAGGCCTACATTACATTAATCCATATTTTATGGGAGATGAGGTAGATATGCCACAACATTTTTAGTAAGGACTTAAGTGGGAGATTAATTCCCAAGTTAACCTCTTTAGATTAAATTATTTTGCTGATGTGATGGATCTGGCTCTCATAGATGAGGGGAACCTGAAGGTGTCTTCCGGTGATGGAAAGATAGTTTCAACTGGATGACCAGTAGGTGGAACATCCGAGATCAGGAAGAAAAGTTATGAGAGCATTAGTTAGGGTAGTGGGAAAATGGGTGGTCATACACGAAGGTCAGTTTCATAGAACCTTATTGGAGTGATCTTCTATCAATGTGTTTGGACAAGACACTATCATCGACACTGTTCCCAACAACCAAGGACATATAGATCTTACAGAAAGTTGATACATCTAAAAAAGTTATATATGGCACAAAAATATAAGGTTAGTGAGGGTGTAACTAGATATATTCAAAGTGTCAGAAGGGGATCTTATACACCTTATCGATCTATTAGTTGGAGCTATACTGGATGAGGAGGTAGAGGAAGTTGACATCGTGCTTTTGGGAAAGAGTTCCCATATCAGCAGTGTGGTGTGACTCAGGGGAGTCAGACTGCATCACATGGAAGAGGGGAAGTAAAACTACATGTAGTGAAACCTACACTTGTGGATAGTGAGGTTGGACCTTTAGTAGTGATAGGTACTATTCTTGTAGCTTCTATAATAAATAGTTACTTATTTGATACCAGTGCCTCCCATTCCTTTATATATGAAAATCTTTTTAATGTTTTGAGCCTAGTGGTAGAGTTTGTGGAAGGGGTGATGACTACAGATACAACATTGGGAGTGTGGTATAGATACATTTTTTTTGTGAAATGTATTTTCTCTCAAAATTAGGGAGTATCATTTTCAGTGGGATCTCTATATTCTTGATATGTTAGGCTTTGCCCTAATTAGGGGTACGTACTGGGTAGTCTCATACCATGAACATATCAATTGTTACTATAAGAGAGTGAAATTTATGTCTCTTAAGGGTGACAATTACATTCACCATGCAGAGTGGGATATCCAGGAAGTCTGAGCAAGACTAATCACTCAAAAACATAGAGAGACACAACCCAGGTTGCTATACTTTTACTAGATTATGTAGGTGTGAAACCTGAAATTTTTTCATCAGTTGTGGAGATATTTTAGGATGTGTTTTCTAAAGAATTATTAGGGATACCACCTGAGAGATATGTGAAATTAACTATTGAGATCATGTTGGGGTTGATTTGGTATCTATACCACCATAAAAAATAGCACTGACAGAGCTTCAAGAGTTCAAGAATCAGGTAGAGGAGTTGGAGGATAAGGTATTTATCTATTTGAGTATGTCACCTTGGGGATCACCTGTATTGTTTTCAAAGAAGGATGAAAAGATATTGTGATTATTTGTTGATTACCAGAAGTTGAACCAGATGACTGTGAAGAACTAGTATCCTCTTCCACATATCGTTGATATATTTAGCCAGTTGAGAGGATCTTGTGTGTTCTCAAAGATCAACTTGATATTAGGGTATCATCAGGTGAAAGTACCAACTTTTGATATACTGGGGATTTATTTTAGAAGAAGGTATGAAATATATATGTGTTCATCATAATGTCATTTGGGTTGATTAATGAACTAGTTGTGTTTATGGCCTTGATAACCAAAATCTTCCATCTATATCTAGATCAGTATATGTTAGTGTTCATAGATAAAATATGGATGTACTCCAAGAATCATGATTATCATGCCCAACATCTTTACATCATCCTGATTACATTGAGAGAGAATAAAATATACTCCAATATTTCTAAGTGATAGTTTTTTATTAATTAGGTACACTTCTTGGGACACATCATCTCAGAGGAAGGTGTATCAGTAGATCTGGAGAAGGATTAGGAAGTGGTTTCTTGGGAGAAACCAAAGAACATATTTGATATCCTTAGCTTTATAGGGTTAGCTAGATATTATCATAGATTAATCAAGGAATTTTCCCACTTGGAAGAACTGATTTCGAGCTTGACCAAGAAAGTGATAAAGTTTGAATGGTCAGAAGTTTTTTATAATTCCTTATAATAGTTGAAGAAGTGTTTTACATTGTAACCAATATTTATCCTACCTAATCCAGGTGAGGAGTATACAATGTATTTTGATTCTTCTCAGATTGGACTTAGATTAGTTTTGATGAAAAGAGATTGATTCATAACATACGGGTCACAACAGTTGAGGACACATGAATGAAACTACCCTACACACGACCTTGATCTATAAGTAGTGGTTTATGCTTTAAATTTTTATAGATATTTTCTATTGGGTGAGAATTTTATGATGTATAAAGATCACAAGATCTTAAATACATATTTTCACAGAGATACTTGAATCTTCAGCATCAGAGATAGGTAGAGTATATGCAGTTATTCGATTTTGGGATGGAATATATGCTTGGGAAGGGAAACATTATGGATGATGTTTTGAGAAGGAAAACATAGTCTCAAGTAGTTATGGAGTCTAGAACTGAGTGGAAGATGATGAATTTTTTGGCAGAGATGCATGTGGTGGTTCAGGAGAACCAGGAAAAGATGACTCTCATATCATTTTTGGTGGAGTCTACTCTTTTGATCTAGATTAGAGACATTCAATATTAAGTTTCTGAGTGTTTTACATTGAGGGAAATACTTGAATATAGGGAGTCTCCTTTATATTATATAATAGATGAGGATGAGATCATCTATACCAGGAATCAAATTATTGTGCCTACGATCATACAAGAGGAGTTGATGCGGGTATTTCATTCTTCAAAGTGGGAGGTACATACAAGTTTGACCAAACTGTGACATGACCTGCAATGATTGTTTTGGGGGATATAAATGAAAAATGATATAGAATGGTTTGTGACCTGATGCTTCACCTGTGAATAGGTGAAGTCAGAGCATCAATGACTTGGTGGTTTCCTATAGTCATTGGTCATTCCATAATGTAATTGGGGTGACATAACCATGGAATTTGTTGTAGGTATTTCAAAGATTCTTACGAGGAATGATTATATTTGGGTTATTATAGATCTAATGATAAAATTAGTTCATTTATTTCATATACATGAAACTTTCTTTGTGGAGAAACTAAGAGATTTGTATGTTTGGGAGATAGTCTGCCTGCTTGGGGTTCCACAGACTATAGTTTCAGATTATGGCTCACACTTCAATTCACAATTCTGGTACAACTTAAAAAAAGTGCTCAGTATACATGTATTATTGACCATGGATTTCCACCCATAGACATATGGGAAGTCAAAGTATAATATACATGTTCTTGAGGATATGTTGCAGGCATGTGTTATTGTATTCGATGAGTCTTGGGAAAGGAACATTCCTTTATTATATTTTCCCATAATAAAATTTATTAGGAAAAAATACATATGGAAACATACACAGATCTTTATGATAGGTTATTCAGATCACCTCTATGTCGGATAGAGGCTGGTGAGATAGATTTGTTAGGATGTAGTCTTGTGCATGAGACATCAGATTAGGGTTATCTAATTTGGAAATGTATATCTACAACTTATAGTAGGTATGAGTCATAAACTTACATATGGATATGACCCCTAGAGTTTACAGAGGGGGACCGTGTATTCCTTTGGGTTTCACCTAGGTTGGGTCACCGTGGGATATAAAAGCAAGGTAAGTTGGTATCTAGGTTCGTTGGACCATTTGAGGTAGTTGAGAGAATCTGTATTATGGCGTATTGGTTGGATATACCATAGAAATATAGTTTTATGTATGAAGTTTTTCATATGACACAGCTATGATTGTATCACCCCAACCCCTTTCATGTGATCAATGTGGATGACATTGATCTTGAGGTAGATTTGTCTTTTTAGGAGAATCCAATAAGTGTGTTGGGTCTTAGTGAGAAAGTGTTGCGGGGAAATAACATGCATATAGTTCATGTGCTATGGAAACATGGGAATGTATAGGTGGATAAATGGTAAAGGGGAGAAGATATGTGGGCTTAGGGGCTCAATCTTTTTAGATTATAATCTTAGAGATTCTAAGGAGTGTTACTCAAGGATGAGCTTTTATAAGGTAGGGAGATTGTATGATCCCGACCTTTTCTGGAGTTTAATCACTCTTGTTTTGAGGTACACATTTTTCTTTATTTGATTACGTTTTTTTGGTTATAACTTCAGATTTTTTGGGTGAATTTTGAGAAAAATAGAAGGAAAGAGGGTTGTGCAAAGTTGGCGTATTGTTAGACAAAACTATGTGCCCCAACAGAGAAAACCGCAGAACCCTGAATAGTGGGGGTTCACATAGCTAGAACAAGGTTTTTCAAACAATGCATCCTAAAATTAAAAACTATGAAACCCTAAAATAATGGGTTCACTATTGGTGCATGGTTATGGAAAAACATGTACCCCTTTCAGGGAAATTGTAAAAGATTTTTTAAAGTGGCCCGAAAATTAGTTTTTAATTCCTCCAAACCATGAAATCCACCCATTTCAACCCAAACTTAGACCCTTATGATATTGGATGGTTTTATAGATTTAGAAAGGGATTCCATGTTAAGAAAACCTCCGTTCTTCATGATACAAAGCCTAGATCATAGATCTTATCGTCTCCTGGTAAGTAGATTTTATCCCATTGCATTCCTGTTCATATTCCTTCCTTCTCTCATTCTTTTGGTGGGAAGTAATCTCTAGTTTTTCTAGATCTAGATCTATATTTAGTGAACCTAGATATAGTATTATGGATCTATATTTAACATCAAATATATATTTTTTTATCTTGATTTAGGGTTTTAAGATTTAGATCTAGATCTACATCATTGTGCCATTCAATTTTTAGGGATTTTCTATTGGGCGATTATTCTTCAAAAAATTAAGATAGGTGGTCTAATATTCAATTCCCATAGTCATGATTTTGATATTTGTATGCATTTTTTAGGATTTCTAGCATTCTTTAGAAATTAAAATTCCTAAATTGAATTAGTTAATGTGGCCAATTGATTAATCAGATTTATTATTGAAATTGATGGTTAATTTGGGAGTTAATTAGGTGACTAATGGATTTTCCATTTAGATAATTAATTTGGGAATTAATTATTAGTTTTAGGGTCTATCCATTTTGATAATTAATTGGAGGATTAATTATTAGATTTAGATATTTTTGGTTTAGATAGTTAATTAGGTGATTAATTACGATATATTAAGATATATGATTTGAGATAATTAATAGTAGATTAATAATTATACATTAATGTCATGAGTTGAGATAATTAATGGTAGAATTAGTTATGAGATATTGGTGTTATTTCTTTGAGTTAATTAATTTTAGAATGAATTTTGTGATATTGGGATGGTTGAATTGTGATAATTAATTGATTAATTAATTAATGGATTTGACACACTTAATTAATTGGGGTATTCATTAAGAGTATTTACGTGATAAAATAATTGTTGAATTAATAATTAAATTGTTGTTGAAAAATTAATTGAATAATTAATTACGTGTAAATCAATGGGAACATGGTTATTCTAAATAAATAAGTATAAATGCTAACATGGTCATTGTACTTGTGAGAAAAGGAATGAAAACATAGACATTCAATTGAGAAGTATAGATGGTAACATGGTCATTATACTTGTGAGTAAAGGAATTGGAACATGGCCACTATATTTAGAAGTAAGAATGGTAACATGGTCATCTTCCTTGTGAATTTAATATGGGTAACATGGGAAATCAAGTATGAATTAAAGGATGGCAGTAAAGGCACTCCAAGATATGAAATCACCTAAGAATTCTTCAGGATCTAGCATGAGACAAAGTATGTATTGAGATATGATATCACCTTTGAATAATTAGGTCTCTAGCATGAGATAAAGTAGGTATTAGGATATGATATTGCCTAGAAACACTACGGGCACTAGAATGAGATGAAGTAGACATCGAGGCACAAGTTTCCTTGGGAACCCTGGAGTTTATGTGTTTAAATAAATATTAATTGTATAATTTGATAACTTTTTATTTATAAATTATGTTTATTTATTTATATAACTAAATATACTATTATTGACTGGATTTTTTTTAGAAACCTTTATTGTTGGCCTACTAATTTGTACTCATACCCTACTTGGACTGCCTGATCAGTACCTGAATAGAATTTATTGTTGCAGGATAGTTTAAGGGAAAATTCCATATGTTAGATAGATACTTTTAGGGATGGATCTTAAACAAGACAATTAGACATGGTTCAAGACCCTCTTGGGAGTCATTAGTGTCTTTATTTTCAGTTTTCATTTTAGAAACTTGACCCTTACATTAGCATGGCATTTTTTCTTCTTTATTTGGATATTATACTTCCTACTTTAATTATCTTGAGATATTGGTATTGTCTATGGTTATATTTGATTAAAATATTATTTATAATTTCTCACTGGTGTATTACTCCAATAAAAGAGGGTATAGTCTCCACATGATCGAATTATCAGACCCTCTCTGCTAGTTGGTATACTCTGGCATATGGGGAGGCACACTTTAAGTAATGTAACCGACTAGATCGGGGAACTAGTGTGTGGAACCCAGGTCAGGACGTTATGTACACACACACACACTTAATTACCAAAAACATTATTACTAGAGGATTTACAAGATGCACCAAAACAATTTTAATGAAATGTATAACTTATAAATTTTAAAACCAAGATAATTATATTTAAACTCTAAATGGTATAACTAAGAATGCCAAATTTAAAACAGTAAATACCAATAAGTAGAGGCTATATCAACTAGTACATTCAGTAGTACCTCATATTAATATTTTAGATAGGTTCCTATAGTCTCCATTTTGCATATCCTATAAATGTAAAAAAATAATAGTAAGATACAAAATTTAAAGTTCAATAATACTAGAACCAAAGATTCATTTTAAGGAAATTTGATTGTGAATTTTCAAAATTAAATCTCTTTTTGATCATTAAAAATAATTTCGATTATTTAATGATAGATTAACCCCTTATTAAAATAAATAGAGATACCACATGTTTCATTTCCCACCAAATTCTATCTCCCTCAACACAAAACTATGCACCTATCATCTTCCAATAATGGTTGTAGAATCATTCAATAGATTGAGAGACATTTATTTGTATAGAGAAAATCCAAATCTAAAAAACATGGGTAACCTCCCATATAGTACTAGTTTTAAATTCCCCATCTGGACTTACCCCTTTAAAATTATATTCATGATCATTAAATGGGTATGGATTCTTGTGGATACTGATTTCACTATCTTTAATGGTGGTTGTATCATGTTCTCTCAAAACTTTTATTACACCAATAGGTTAAATAATTTTCCCAAAATATTTTAATGTCTTCAGACTAAGGTGTTCATTCACTATTGTTTCAATTCTATAAATATAATAAAAAGGACCCGTGATTAAAGATAGTAGGTTATAAATATCAATTGGATGACCATAATTACTACCCAAATGCTCCCCCAAAAGGATACATCCAATAATTGAGAATTGAGTGCAACAGTTGCATGAAATTTCTCACTATCAACCACAAAATGACTCTTAGAGAAAATTTCATTATTTGAAGCAATGTAAGAGTCCCCCAGATCATATAAGAACTTATTAAGCTTAGAGATATAAATTGAATCATCATAGAATCTCAAATCATCAAATACATACATGATGACCATCTATATAAATCTATATAGTTTATCTATTTTTACACTCTTACCAGGGTTGAAAAACTTATTTTTAACTTCAGAAGAGGATGAAAAAATATCAAACTTTACCTTAACATAAAAAACTCATTTTTAGATGAAATCCCTAAAGTAACATACTCACTAATCTCAAGAAGTGATATATATTAATCTAAGGTGAAACTAGTTGTAAGGGAGGGTTGGGAATTTTGTTCAATAGCTTGAGGAGAACTCTCAATAATAAGTATTGATTTTGGATAAATTATTTTATGATCCATATTAATGAAATTATAATTTTTATATCAAGTTTTCATATTCTTTGAAGTTCTCATATGTATTGAGATTCAACTTAATATGCTCTAAAATGTTCATTAACTTATTGTTTAATTATTTCATCAAAATATTCATGACATTCCTTCATAATATCATCTATAAATACATCCTTAGAAACTTATATTAGTTTGTATATTACCATAATTGAAGACTCCTTTAAAAAATCTAACTCTTCTTAATCCTCACTAGCTTTTAGGGTCATTTTTTCATTTAAAACAACACTGAAAGCCCAACTAGCGGATAAGAATGTTCTACTCTGAATGATAGGTAATTTATTATCACATTTAATTTTAAGAATAAGGACATTAGTGAAAAAATTAAGCTTCCCTTCATTAGCTAAAAGGCCATAGAACCTTTCATAAAGATAAGTAATTGACCTATCAACCAGTTTCCTTAAGATAGATGTTGGTTTCAACTCTCCAAGCCCCATATTTTTAAATAAGGAGTAAGGAATAAGATTTAATATATTTCGCAATTCACATAGGAAATCTATCCCATAAATATTTTCTATTATATAAGAAATGAAAAATATTCTAGGGTAATTTAACTTTAGAGTTTTATTATTTTGAAGGATATCACTATAACCATCAATAAGATTAAAGGTGGTAAATTCTTGAAAATCCATTTTATTGACAAGTAAAATTTTAATAAATTTTACATAAGAAGATATGTTTTTAATCCTTGAAAAAAAGGAATATTGATACTAAATATTCTTAAAATAAATTTTATTTTAAGTAATCAGGTTCATCATTCCTTTTTACTCTTTGGGGAAAGGGAATGAGAGGTGTGTAATTATTCAAAATAGGTTGATTTTTAACATTATCATCAAACCCAACTTTCTTTTTTCATTATTTTATTATTTCCCAATTCATTTTCCTTTATTATTTATCATTTATAAGAAAAATTTCATCAATTTATTCTTTTTGGACCTTTATCTACTGTTTTCCATATTTTTGTTTTTCTAAATTTTTATTACCAATTGTAGTTAAATATTTAATATCATATTCCCTAGGTTTAACCCTAAAATTTTACTATATTTTAAAAAATAATCTAGTAATAATATCCATTACCTTTTCCCTTAGATTGATAATAGTTTTACTAGGTATCTTTCCATTTTCTCTTCTTCTATGGTCTCTTTATATTTGACCCATTTGCATTTACATATTATTTTGGGTTGATTTTTGAGGGTACATTTCTACCATAAATCTACATTCCTGAGAATTAATTTTCTAAACAATTGGTTAAAAATCCTTTCTATATTCTCATGTTAATTTGATGATTCATTCCTAAAATGATTTTGACAATTATATCTTTTTTTTTGTAGAAATATAGGGGTAAAAGATTGCTTAATAACCCCTTGACCTCTCTAGGATAATATAGGCTTATTTCTAAATCCTTGGTTTTAATTTTTATTATTTTAGAATGGTGAACTAATATCCTAAAAATAAGGAATATAACTATTATATTTTATATACTCAGTGTATTGGGTTGGTAAGTCAAAGTTGGGGTAGTAATTACTAGTGTTCCCAATCATTCCATAGTGTTAGTATTTATAACTAAGTGAGATGTTTGGATTTTTAAAATAAATTCAAAAAACATGAGGATAGAACTCACTTATATGTATGGTTATCATCCTTGAACATATATATGTGGATTTTTGAGCCATTTTATTAAATATTTATTTCATCTAATTAAGTGTTTGGTCATAAAAATCACCACCAAAGAACTATTCAAATACATTTTGGTGGTATGGAGTGAGACCATTATAAAATATCTCCATAAAAAGGTGGGGAGAAATATGATGGTTGGGGAACTACCTAAAAACCCTTTAAAATTTTCCCATATTTTATGGAAAATCTCTATATCTTCCTGGAAATTTTTTGTGATTTTGTACCACACCTCATAGCTATATTTCTGGACTAAACTTTTACAATAAATGAATTGAATACTTGGTCCAAAGTGTCAAAAAATTCCTCATATAAATTATGGAATCATCTTCTAGACCTTCCTTTCAAGTAAAATGGGATGACCCACAACCTAAGATTTATACACTAGGCCTATGTAAAGGTAATTATTGAAAATCCCTATTAAAGTATTTGATAGAATTTAATGAATCCTCTTTGGGTTATCCATTAAAATTGGCTAACATAGAGTAGTATGTCTGTTAAACTTGTAATTTTTGACCTAGGGTATAACCATATAATATAAGGGTTGTTAGAAATTGTGTAATGTTTTAAATCCCTATATTGATTCCTCGAAATATTTTTTTTTAAATTGAGATGGAATAGTATTATGATTTAATGTTTCATCACGTTTGACTTATATATTATCCATTTCTAATTTGTGTTTCCTTTTCAAAGAGATGTAATGTTTATTAATTTTAGGAATTAATGTCCAACTCTACAGTTGAAGTGGCCTTGGTGTGCATAAAAATACAATTAAAAACATTATATTCTTTTTTAAAATTACTTTTTTGTTTAGTTTTTTAAATATATTGAATTAAAGTTTTGTTTGCATGATTTTGGGTGTTTTTTTACTAGCTACACATTCCTTCCCTTGAGACGGTTCCAAAATTTGGCCTAAAAGTCATTGAATCTTGTTAAATCAATTAATTATTGCCTACTTAGAGCAATTAGAGCTATTTATTTGGTTTTATTCCTCATGGAAGATGAATTTTGTGGGATTAAAAAAATAAAAACAAAAAAAATGATAGAATGATGGTGAAAATAAAGTGTTAAACAATAGTTAATGTAGTAGAAAATAAGAGAAACCACAACAGATATTAAGGATTTAAAATTTATATAATTATAGGGGAATAGATTGGAAAGAATTTAAATAAAATAACACATCTCTTGAAACATGTTTAACCATAGAGGTATTGAAGGTAATTGAGAATAAAATTGAAACAATTAGTATTGTAAGATGATAAACCACACCAGATAACTCTACTATGAACTAAAATTCCAAGAAACAATTATGATGAGGTTAAATATTCATTGATAAAAGAAGATCAAAAACCAATTCTTATTAAGTACTTTAGTTTCAATTATAATGAAAATGTAATATCGATTGTTTACCTATTGATACTTTAAGTAGAGTGAAAGATATTTATATAGAAGAGAAAAGTATATATCTATATAACAAATAATAAACCTATATAATTTAATTGATTCAAGAAAATTAAAATAAATATATCAATTAATTTGGTACAATACCCTAGAAACATTAATCACAGATATTAGAGGAAAAAGAAAAATATTTCAAAAAAAATAATTTCGATACATATGTTTATGAAGTGAGAAGAAAGAGAAGGGGAAACATCTCTGATGATATCATATCCTTCCTATAGATATATCTTCCAAGACACTACATCAATTAATCTACTTTTTGTATATCTCTACTCTCAGTCGACTACTTCCCCCTTTTTTCAAGGATATGGCCCCCTTTGGAATATTTAGGTTATCCTCTTAATTTTTATTCTAGTTTTGAGCCTCTAACTCATATTCAGTGGACCTGATCACATCCCCTATGACACTATGTAGTTCACCTTAACTATAGATATTATTACTCTAGTAATTCAAGTAAAACTCAATAACCAAATGTGATAGTCCCAAATTCATTGTATTTTAAATGAATCTAGATGCAGATTCCAGTTTTGTTCTCTCTTAGAGAATGTAACGCCCCGACCCTAATTACCCAGATTCGGTGCATTATTGCCTAACATTGGAATGATCACAAAAGATCAATTCTCGAAAGACCGATTAGTTTAGTAGCCTTGAAAACACTAGTTACATTCATAAATGTTATATTACATCATAAAGTGAAAAACTACAATAACATAGTCTCTGTTTTCCACACTCATATCCCCTTCAGACTACCCCTTCAGGTCATTCCTAAAATACTTCTTCACATCCAGGAAAAATTAAAACGTTGAAAGGGGTGAGCTCAGATTCTCAGTAAGGATAACAATATACGGAAGCTTTCATAAATAAATATAAAAATTTAAGGCAATGTATAACTAAACAATAGCCTTTTAAACATGAACTTCAACATAATATGGCAAAAGAAAAATGAAATTATGCCATTTACTTATTCACATTGATATTCTACTGGTCGAATAATCAAATGAAATATAAATAACCACTTTCATAATGATGTAATGCATAATTCCAAACTATCATAACCATGTATACAAGGCCTCATGCCAAGACTACAAATAAGATTTTGTCAAGGCCTCGTGACAAGACACTAGTTTGTCTCATGAGACCTGCCGATACATTGAGGAGCTATAGCGGTCTCCACCCGTCACTTATTAAGTCCAATGCATTCCTCATATGAATAGGTTTAAACATATCATAAACCATAACATAATCATATCACATAAAACATGAATTAAAGGAAACATAAAATTTCCACATTTCAATCACAAGATATCAATACAACACATTGATATAATAAAAACATTATGAAAACCATTTTCAATACAAAAATAAAATAAAATTAAAACTTTGTAATTATTTTTTATTTTAAAAAAATTTATGGATTATAGAGGAAGCCGAAACTCAAATAATAGTCATGGCGGCAGAGAAGTCGTTGTCGCCGCATATGTAAGAAAAAACATTCCTTTTTTCGTTTAGTAAAAACGCTTCGTATATAAAGATTCATTTTGAATAAAAGTAAAATTCAAAGGGGTTTATACACTGTATAAAGGAAAGTTGTGTATAAAATAAAATATTCCTCAATGAAAGGAGATTGAGACGAAGTCCCTTAAAAATATAATTTTTTTTAAAAAAAAATCTATTATGTGTATTCACTATAAGTGCACATAATGAAAGCCCAAATAAAAGATAAGACATAATAATATCATGACATAATTTGAAAGTAGGAGATTAACCCAAAGAATGGAAATTGGGTTAAGAAATTCCCCTACCTCGTGTCCGACTTGACTCGACCGTTATTTAACCTCCTGAATAATAAACTAGAGTTAATTTATACTTTATTAAGAACCTTTTTCATGTTCATTATTACTTTTATATCACTTATTACCATGTTATGAACATTATGTAATTATTTAAGTTAATAATGGTCATTTTGTCGATCTTTGGTACTTGAGTAAAAAATAAACTTCTTATAATTACAAGTTGTTCATGTGGTGAAATATCCATTATATAAAAATTATATTCATTATGTAGATATCATATATATAATATATATCCAGTATATACATTCATTCATAATATTACGTAACATTTAGAGGTAAGAAATGAAATGCACCGTTCATGGAGATGGTAAGCCGTACGTACGCATGGACGCTACTTTCATTTCTATTTCATAGTTAATGGAATGAAATCATAATTATATAAAGGTAAATTATAATTCTAGTATAATATAATGTATAATACCATTTACTCCATCCTTTATACATCCCACATATGGCATTAACGATTCAATTCACTTTGAGGGGGCGGTAGTCCGCACTTCCTAAAATGAAAATATCGAGTTTAACCATAATGGAAACCATAATGGTATGCAATAAATGAAAAATACAGAAGATTAAGTAAAACATAAACATATTATATATCATATATAAATATAGTTACATCTTAATGTCCACCTTTAAAGTTGTTATATGAGTTTTGAACAATCATCGTTTCGTGAGGCAGAAATTCGCTATCCACAGAAACAGTATGTTATTTAACCATTAGATGTAGGTGTGTGTTAGTGTAGCTCGAATCCTTCTTATAAAAACATCCTAGTATATTGAGGATACTTTTTTTGTTACAAAATAAATTAATAAAAAGATTTTAGGGGGTTGGAGAAGAAAAATAATACAAAATAACATAAGAGAAGACATTACCTTAAAATCGGGTAACTCTTTTTGATTTGAGTCAAAGTCTTCCTTGGGAAGCATTATGCCCAAAATGATGCTTCTAGGAGTAATAGAGGGATGTTGGGAGAGTATTTGGGCAGAGTTTGGCCGATCCAAATGGCTTTAAGGTGTGAATAAGGTGGTAGATGTGGGGGCCTTTTATAAGAGGAGAGAAGGGGCACTCTTGGAAAGATTGAAATGTTACTTTATTATGAAATGCTTTTCGGATTCTAAAGGTCCCACAATGATATATTTCGAGGATGAGGTGATAAAGGTTCTAAATCTACTCATCCAATAGGTTTTTGACAAGTTTAATCCTTAGATTTTACATTATCGTTTCATTTTATTTAAATCATTAATTAATGAGGTAATCACTGCATCGTCATTGTGTCATAAATTTTTTAATTTATTCAATTTCTAAAAATTATAAAAAAAATATCATGATGTAGGAAATATTTTTACCTTTCTAATTAATATTTATAGTAAAAAATAGGACTCTTATAATCCCATTTAAAAATTGTTTTAGTAAAAGAACTCATGTTTGTGACATTTTTATTTTAACATTAAATAAAACGTGTTTAATGTCATTTTCCTACCAATGTGGCTCCATGGGGTCCCCAAGTTGACCCATGGATTGTCTCGGTCGTCCATGAATCATACAATAGGGGTAGGACAAGTGTAAAGGTATTTTCATATTTTTATAATATCATTTTTACCTTAAATTTCACTAATTACCTTTAATCGCGATTAATTAAACATAAAAGTTACTATTCACCAAAAATTATTTTTATCCCATTGAACCACATTTTACTTCCTAATGACAACAATGTATGTTGAATTTTTTAAAATCAAAACATAGAAGTGGTAATGTTTCATTTAAACGAAAAATCAGTTTTTTAACTACCACTTAGTGGTTTCACTATTCATCAAAAATTGATATTTTTCAGAACAATGCCAAAATTTCACCCTAAGCTATAATTGATATTCTGAAATAAAAAATGATGTCTATTTTATGAAATTCCAAAAATATAATTTTCATTAATTAATTTCATAATTAATTCCCGCTGTCACAACAAATAGCATGTTTTTGAGAAACAATATATATCAAAAGATTGACAATTGTTTATGTCCAATTTCAAAGTGAAATTAATTCTAATGACCACCATTGGATAAAATGGTAAAAATATATTCTAATTATACTTTAAAACCACTCAATAGTATAATTTATCACTATAAATTATTTTTATTAAAAAATTTGTTTTTAAGTATTTTTCACTATTCATAAAAAAATTGGAAGTTCTCAAAAAAATACCAAAAATTCAACATAGGCTAATTTCGATATTCAGAATCCAAAAACTAAGTCCATTTGGCAATATAAAATTTATAAAATTTCAAAAATTAGGTATTACTATACATAACGACTTCTTTGATTGGTTGTGGTGTGTGTTTATAACTCGAAGTTACATACAACACACGCTGCTGTATTATTCAAAGAGAAGTGTACCGTGGAAGCTTGGGGTGTTACAAATAATTTCTAATATTATCCATAATCATCCTTTGACCAAGCCTCAAAATGTTGATTTTCTTATGAATTTTATTTCATACTTTATAATTTTAGGTATTTGTGCTTGTTTTAATATATTTCATGTACCTTTTATTAATGACCTATGACTTGGATTTTCACTCATATAATTTAATCACCAGCCTTCACAAGAGACCAGTGTAGGGAAGTACATGATCATAGTACTAATCTATACATGACTTCGTATCATCACCCAGTATTGAGTTACCTTTAAAAATTACCACAACAAAATAAAATTATTGGAAATGAATAACTCTCCTAAAACAACAAACTTCACTATGTAATTTTACCAAAAAATAAGTGATAAACAACTTTATCCCTTGAAATCATAGCATTGGAGATGACCAGATACTCACCCTCTTAAAATTTATCCTGTACAGGGAACCAAAACTAGCTAACACCTTATTCTACCATGGTGTAAGATCAAATTCACTCAACTTCATCACTATTCTCTACTGGTATATATCAATCTCATCAATTTCATATCCAAGATACATGATCAGTTTATATCTTCCTATTTATTATTGTATGGTCCTGGTTCATCTTTTATTTGGTCTCATCATCTCAATGATATTTCTATGGATTTCGACACAATTTTCCTTATTCCATGGTTGTTCAGGTGGACTTCATCCTTTTAATAAACTTGATATCCCTTATTTTGTTCTCTTTGGTCCCCTAGAATAATAATCTTGTTTTCATCAGCTTAATTTAGGCTGAGTGGATGATGAACCCAGTTAGTGCATCTCGGTTAGTGTTCATCAAATAGTGAATCATGACCCCTCTCCATTTTGATGAGTCTTTGTGAGAATTACATAAAGATTCATGTTGAGATACTGATTTTACTTCATTAATGAGGCTCAGATGAAGTTAAGAAAATATTATTAAATTCCAATTTGGACTCAATACCCCGCTATTCAAAAGGATTTTAAGTTTTAGCCTTGTATATCCAACCGATCCTCATCTATGTTCAGTTGATCATCTCATGGTATATCCCTCATGATAGCTTGATACCTTTTACCTACAATCACTTATCATGGTAGTTCTCTATGGCAGGTCAATATAGAACCATTGAAGCATCATGGTTAGTCTAATATGTTTATCAGTTGAGAGTTTTGGTCAATAAAATTGGATTTTTTGTGGTAATTTGTATACTATAGGTTGATATTCCCTTCTAAAAGTCACTCAACCCTTTCATAGTAGGTTGAAATTTTCACATGTGATAGGTTGGTTTCTTGAGGAATCATTAACATGATTTGGTATTTTGAGAGAATTAGTCATGATAGGTTGACCAAAAACTTCCTCTTTACACGGCAGCATGTCTGTACCTTTACATGAGTAGAATAACTAAACTTAAGCAAATTATTCTATACACATGAGTGAATGGTAATTTTTAAAATGAAAATTGACTTCTTAAATGAATGATTCAATGTATTCCAAAATTCAACGTGAGAATTAAAAAGGTAATCTAATAATTATATTCAAGATAAAATCAATGGACTTGGAAATATTAACACCAATGACAAAAAATGACTTCAAAAAAATCATTTCAAAGAATATTTATTTCAAAACCATTATAAATATTTTTTCTTAAAAATATAAAAAGTCAATAATAGAAAATTTAAATCCATTAATCCTATTAAAAACTTATTCAAGAAAATATTTTCAAATATTGAAAATTTTGACACATAATGATACTGAATTCAATAATTCTTGAATTTAATTTAATTTGGGAATTAAAAAATCATTAAGTTCCTAGTTAATATATGTAATTTTTTTTTTCTAAAAAATTCCACATTAGTGGTTTTGGAATGGTGTATATAATTGGATATTGGTGAGATGTGATATAACATATGATTAATGGTGGAAGGGCCTTGATGGATGGTCAACCTCATTATAAGACATGTCCTTGGTTGATGGATTTGGTTTCCCAAGGACTATAGATCTTGAGGATGTGGAATCTTGAGATTGATATGAGATAATATTCTTAGGAAACCCTTCAACATCCTTTATGTTCCAGCTCATATTTTTGGTGGCTTATATTACCCTTAGTTCTCCACATCCCAATTATTCCCTTATTGGTCTGTTTTTATAGGTTTTCTTAAATTGGGGTCTATTTTGTTAATAATTTATTTTTTTAAAATTTTAATGGAGATTTAGTCTTGGTCCCATAGATTTATGGATTCCCAAATAACCCTAATTTTTTTTAATGAAAATCAAAAACAAAAAATTGAGAAATAGAGATAATTATAAAATATATAATATATCAGGAGTAAATAATCAATATAAATCCATAAAAAAGAATACATGATAATAAAATAATGAAAATATAATCATGTATATTATAATTATTGGATATCATAATAATTTTAATTCATAATGTCCTAAAATATAAAAAATATCATCAACTACAAGTAATAAATCCTTAACTTTCTCAATTCAATCCTTAAGTGGACATAATTACTCTACCTATAGAAGATTATTTCATAAGGCATAAGCTGATATAGGTTGATATAGCCACAAAAAACATGGGGATAAGGTATATGATACAAATTATTCTCATTCTTCTAGTCCTCTAGTTCAACAAGAATAACCTATTCCTACAAGGAATTAGAAAAATGGATTTTCTTATTAGAAACATATGAAAGGTTCTGATATATTTAATGTAGTAAAAGTAGATTATTAAATCCAAAACAGACTAGTATAGGTGCCCTTTCATAGGTATCTTGAGATCATAGTTAGGTAGAGCTAGATGTAGCTTCTACTATTAGATCAAAATACTAGAGCCATGTCCCAATTATAGAGAAAAGTTTATTGGAGGATTTGGGGGTGCCTATGGAGTGTCCAGTTCCAAGTGATGGTAGACAACATGAAGAATTCATAGATACTATGTTCTTAGTACTAACATGAAATACTCATCAATGTGAAATAGATCACCCTGGTTATATAACTCAAGGGGAATATAATAATTTTTTTCCTATAGAGGTGGATTTTATTCATGTGAATGGGAAAATGTAAATTGTCTATCATCAGACCATCAAGGAGGATACTAACACATTAAGAATTACTTGTAAGTGGGGATACATTTTATACCTTGATGATGATCATAAGGCATAGAATAATATAATATATTTTAGGGATAAAGTGGTCCATGGGAAGAAGATAAACAATGAGGGTCATTTAGACCCTATAAAGAAAAGTTGGCATAGAAATGAATACTCCAATATTAGGATAATGATGAGTAAAATATCATATCCAATGGTTGATGTTTTTTTAATAAACACAATATGTTAATCTATTTACATGATGACTCATATTGGGGTAAATATGATGTTGTTTATCATACTAATTATGATTTTTAATTTTTTAATGATTCCACTTTTGATGAACTTTAGCTTCTGGTTGATGGAAGAAATGAATTTTTTTGACCCCTCTCTTATTGGTTTATCCTATTTTATTTTTTCTTTTAATAAAAGGGTTCTTGTCCCTAACATGTTCTAATCATCAATTCCTTGTGCTAATACCTCATACATAAAATGGAAGGTTGTTTTCACTACCCTATCGTAGTTATATCCTGAGAACCACTAGTTCACTGAGGAGAAAGATAGTTTTAGACCCACTAATACAAAAAATCACTCAATTCATTCCATCATAGAATAATATGAAATCACAATTGTGAGTAGTGAAAAGCTAAAATAATTATAATAATACTTAGTAGGGATTAGAATATAAAGGTTCTCCATATGAAGTCAACTAATATATATACATTCTAATAATTTTTCTTTTTAATAAAATGAAATTACTATTTAGATAAATACCCCTAAATAATAATGATAAAGTATAGGGTATTCACAATGTGAAATATATGATAATAAATCTTTTTATAAAAGGATTAATAATGTACCAATCAAATGAATAGTTAAATAAGGAAAAGAAAAAGACATTATCTTATTAAGGCCCTGATAGATAATTAATAAGACACGTGATATTACTATTAAAATTCTAAAAGGATGAGTTAACCCCCCCCCCACACACATGAATACAGTAACACTTACCTGCAGTTACATTTTTAACTACATGTTCGTAACATTATTCTATGGGAAGATAGTAATCATTTATTGAAAAATGGGTTTGTTATAAATGGAGGGAATAAAATGAAATGGTTAAATAGATATTATCTTAGTTCATATAGAGTAATAATTTAATTTCAAATTGAATTAAACCAGATTATTAGAAAATAATTTCAAAAAAGAATGAGAGAAAGATGAAAGAACCCCTTAACCTACTTATATTTTTCAAATATTTGTTACCATCCCATTTAGTCTTGTAAATTTTTCTAAATTTTAGAGGAAACTATTGGAGAGATAATTTCATATAAAAACTAAGATGAAATACTAAGTGTAAATGAGGGGAAATGTTTAAGGTGGTGGGTATTTATTGGTGAATCTTGAGAATTTATTAATATTTTGGGAATATAGGTCCTGGAAAACTAGCTTGTGTAAAATTAATTTAAAATTATTTACATATGGTTTTAGATCATGGTATTTTACATTTATTTTTTCAAGATTAAATGTCCAAATTCCAATATGATATTTCATTTTGATCAGCTAAAGGCTATTTTTACATAAAGAAATATTTTTTAAGAGTGAAATATTTTTTAAACATTGGAAATTACATTATAGGTTTAGAAATTTAATTTATTATTTTTAAATGCATTATTTAACTTCATAAATATATTTTGAGTTCTGAAAACCATCATAAAAATCTTTAATTTATTTTTATATCAAAATGATGTTATAAACCATAATTTATATGTGAATATATATTTTTATTATTCATTGTAAAATTAAAATTTTAAAAAAATGAAAAGAAAACACTCTTAACTAGTTTATATTCTATAATTAAAATTTTGAAATCTATTTTATCAAAAAAAAAATGTTTAATATTTAGATTTAATATAAGATATTGTGGTTTCCTAAATAAATATAAATCACATTATAAAATATAACTAAATTATTTGAGCTAGATAAATTAAAATATTTTATATGTTACTTTTCATTTTCATTTATGGTATTTTGATATACATATATTGGTATTTTTTTATATTTATTCCATCGGTTAATGATAGAATTCATTTTACTATTCCTATGGCCAAGTTACTATTATAATAGTCAGATTTCCAACAACCACCTTTCACATTAAAACAATAATATTACCCTTTACAATACTTAATATAATAATTTAAATAATACATATTTCATTCAATTATTTATCTCTCAAGGTTTTTTATATTTGTTTTACAAAATTCCTAACGTAGTTATTATATTTTTCTTCATTTTTATAGTGATGTTCATGGTAGTGGTATTTCTAGGAAACTTTAACCCGTTAAATTTTCAACTTATTGTTATTATATGTATCCATATCTTATTATCTCATTGTAATTGTATTAATATTATTGAACTTATTTACCCTTAATTTGTAATATTATATAATAAAGAAACAAAATAATGTTTATTTATTTTATACTGGAGTATCAATATCACATTTTACTCTTTAAGAAATCTCCCCCTAAAAATTTAATTCATACATCACTCTATGAATAAAAGTGGATAAATTTTCATGACATATTTCTCATGTGTAACACACAACATATTATGAGGTATTTTCTCATTTAAATGTTTTCAATCCTCATGCAATTTTATGTTTTTCAGTTGTTGAAGGTGTTAGTGTAGATCTATTGTTTGGTTTCAAGATGCCAGACAAGGTACAAGAGAAATTTCATTTATAACAAGTAGTATTGAGTACTTGGTGGTCTATTACAGGGTACCATGTGTCCCCAAGTAGTGAGTTGGAGTCCCTAAAGGGCCACCAACCACACAATAACCCTATAGTGGGCTACTGGTGGGGGTAACCAGGTACCTAGTGGGAGGGACTGGGTACCCGATAACTTCATGAATTTGTAATAATAAAAAATTAATTAATTTAAATTAAATTTTAACTTTTCTATAAACCTCACCCTAACTTTTTTTACCTCCAAACATCACACCCCTTCCCTTTCCTCTTAATCCTATTTCTTCTTCCTCTTTTTCATATATCTCTAATTTGTGGAAATATCAGAGTGTCATTAGTCCTAAGGGATCAAAACGCATAATGATATCAGTCCACTTATGATTATTACCTGATTCTATCATTATTTCATCATATATCACTACTCATGTCCTAATTTATGGGGGGTATTCTAGGTTTATTGGATTCTTCCATCTAAATTTGAATCTTCAGATGATACTCAATGGGAAGGGATTTGATAAGAAATGGAAGGTGGTGTTTAATCTCCCCCAATGATTTGTATGAGTTTTTCCTGTGTCGTGTGAAATATGGGAAGAAAAAATTGTGTGTTAAATCATTTTAATTATTTTAATATTATTAATTAACCTCTTATAGAATTAGTGTGATTGATTAGGGTCAATAGTGGTCTTTAAAATAATTAAAATGATTTAACTTATAACATCCCATGGTTTCGGGAATTCTTAAGAGTGAGTTATTCTAGGGATCAATTGGTCTTGTCATGGTATTATACTAGGTCAGTGATATATCATTCACTAAGATGGTTCATCTAATTAATTAATGATATTTTTATCTTATTGAATGTAGATGATGAGACATTCATCATGAGGAATTTATATTGGTGGTGCATCTTACACTTGGGGATTATAATATGTGGTGTATCATTCACTTGGTTTGATTTTTATTGGGGGTGAATCATCTAACTTAGTAAAATTGTATTGATGGTGTATCATTTACCTATAGAATTTACTATGGTGGTAAATCATTCAACAAGGTATTAATATTTAGTGATAATTTATTAATTTTAGGTTTTTTGGTAGTGATAAATCATTCATCTGGTGATTCCTTGTTCACCACTATTGTTGGATTAGGGATATATCATTCACCATGGGTTTTCAAGTAGTGATACCTCATCCATCAATAGATAACTCATTTTTCATATTTGTTGGGATCAAAATTTATCATTAACCTAGGAAATTATATGATGATGATGACTTATTCTCCTAGGGAATGATGTGATGGTAATGACTCATTCACCTGTGGAATGATTCGATGGTGATGACTCATTCACCCTAGGGTTTATGTGGTGGTGATGAATCATTCAATTGGTGGTTAGGATAGAGTGGTGTATTACTCCCCTTGGGGAATACTATAGGGTGAATCTTCAATCACCAATTGGATATAGGTATAGTGATAACTCGTTTACTTGTCTTATGAAACAGGGGGGTAGATTGTTCTTCCTTGTATGGTGTTTATACTATGGGTACATTGAATCCATCAAGAATAGAAAAAATTAGGAATAGTCTCACATAGTTAGTTATTGAACACTCCATGATGCAATGATTTGTTTTCATATTATCATTTTATATTGAGAATTGTCTTCTGTTTACTAGATTTTTTGAGGACGTCATTAGTGAAAAACTACCAAGTTATACTCACACCATGCATGGGAATGTCTATGTGAATATAGAATTTATTATTTATCACAATGGTAAGGGAAATGGCCCTATTATTCATGGGTGAGATAGGTAGTTGGCATGGGAGATAGGACTGAGCAGGGAATCTGACCTAGATTTTTAGTGTTCAATATGTTTTTTTGGATAGCTTATACTTGATCAGCCTATGGGAAATATTAAATTTGGTA
This sequence comes from Viscum album, assembly GCA_963277665.1. Lineage (NCBI taxonomy): Eukaryota > Viridiplantae > Streptophyta > Magnoliopsida > Santalales > Viscaceae > Viscum > Viscum album. Next base: position 830,748,172 of record OY728157.1, on the reverse strand, counting down.
TATATTAGAGTGACATTAAATTATAGTGAATTTTGATATAGAATGTGGTATATTACTTATGTTTTGGTTGGAATTTAGCTATAATGTCCATATTCTATCTTTTATGGTGATGAATATTGTTATTATCTATTTGATACCATAGATCATAACCTCCAAATGATCACCTATAAACCCTTAGTGCTATTTGGAAACCTCTAATGTATGGGAATGTGCACCCAAGGTCCTGTGGAACATTTGGTCCAAAAACTATTTGAGTAGTTTAGGCCAGAATGTTATAAAGTGGTTTCATTGCCTTATTTTTTTAATATTTGGGAATTGTATATAAGGGTAAGATATTGTTTAAAATTACAATGGACCGTGTTTCTAAAAGTGGATGTCCCACATATAGGGAATTTATAAGTTACTAGGGATGGGATTATTTTTATTGATATTTGAGTAGTAAATTTTTTAGATTTCATAGAATTATAATTTTTAATTTATTTGTTATTGATTTACTACTGGACCAGGATGGAATTATTTTTGTGTTTATGTATCTTCATTATAATGTAGTACTCATGTGACATTCAAGTGGTTTCATGAGATTTATTACCTTCATATCATGAAAGGTTTTTTTATTTAAAATGTCAATAATAATTTATATAGTACTTTCTTAAATAATATATTAGCTGCACTATAATTGACTGAATCAGGGTTTCTAGTTATTTATACTATTATATGATGAAAAGTTATATAGATATATGTGTGTATTATACCTAAAATGAGTGTGAGTAGGTTATTCTAGGCTCGATATGGGAAATATAGAATACTTATAATATAGAGTGTGGTTGTATAGACTGGTATAGTGTGTTTATTGTTATTGCATCCCATAAATTGGGATATTAAGATATATAGTAGTCATGTTCCAAGACATGAGTTATCATTATAGAAGTATTCCAACTTTATAGCATCTAGTAAAGTTCTAGGACGGTATGGATGAGCACACCCCACTGGTAATGGATTTGATGTCTCCTGTAATACCTATACCTTCAATCAACGAAGAGATCTAAGAGAGTCGAAAAAAGGTATTATAGTCTATATGGCATATGGAACCAAGATCTAGAATGACCATATCTAATCTAACCCCATAGTTCCAATTTATTCTTGTGTGAGGTGGGGTCACAATCTATAGAATACTAGATAGAGCCTCTGCAAACAACCTTTATCCAGATCTAGGAACCCTATGAGTATATGGTGTATCTTTCTTCCAACATAATTTTTGGATCATATAAGTGCTTGTGGGTTGTTTTGGTTCATGTTGATAAATATATAGGTTTTACCTATAAATAATTTTTAGATCATTCCTTATAAAATTTTATCCATGTGAGTCTAAGGTAGAATACACATAAAGATTGCATACAACTTGTTTATAGATCTAATAAAGTTTTCACCTTTTTGTTTGGTGATGAAACAACCAGGTTTAAGAAATTTAAGTATGATTTGAGGAACTATATCTTATCATAAGTGAATATATTAAACTAGGATAATTTTTTTGAGGCTGGTAATCATACCCTCATTACTGAGAGAAACATGATAGAAGGTAGATCATCCTGGTAGTTCCTTTATTATGCTAGAACCAGGAGGTAATTATTAGAAAGTAGGAAGCAGTTGAATGAGGAGTCGTTCTAGGTTAGTAACATGGAGACTTTATGGAGTAGGGGTTTATCTCTTACACTGAGAGTGAAGGATTTTTTGTTATATCAATGTAGAAATAAATTCCATATCTTGACTAATTTTGATAATCAACTGAAGTAGATTCATTTTATGGTGTTATAGGTAAATTATAGAGGTTATGTTAGGTTGAACTATAGTTTTCTTATGGGAATAGTTTTGTATAGAATTAAATATCATGAGTAAGTCTATAATCACTATAGTAGTTTACTTTTTTGGGTTCTTTTAGTCATTACAATCACACAAGAGGGCTTAATGACTTGAGATATGAATGAATGTTCCTGAAAAGAGATACCACTAAAGGAAGTTTGAAAAAATGATATTAGTGTTGGGGAACTAGTTATCTTTATAGTAACAACTAGGATTCTATCAATTATAGCTGATTTATGGATTTGTGACCATGTAATTGATTTTCCCATATAGCCAATTTTCCCACATAACCATTTTTCTTATTTGTAACCACATAGACGATTTTTTTCATGTACAAAATTACCTCAAGTATATAAACATACTAAATTATATATCCTTCATCATATATAATCCCATAATTACAAAAATTCTTTCAAATTAAATTTTAAGAACCTACATCCTTCATGAAACATCTCATGCACTACACCAAAATCAATAATATGGATTGAATGAATCTATAATAATTATATAGGCTCAAATTAAATATTATTTATTGAAATAATTCATAACCATTCTCCAAGAATCACCAATAAATCCAAAATTTTATTTTTTTTCAATACTACACATATTGTCAACAAATCCACATGTCAAAAATCCCCCCATTGGAATTGGTTTACAATATCCTCTTGGAAATATTATCTAAGTGAACCAATCATAATTTTTAATTCTACCCCTTATTTTTAATAAAATTTAAGTGGTTAGTATATGTGTTTCTACTTCCCATGGACTTCTGAATTACATAGGAAAAAATTGTAGTTATTTAAGAAAGTTATCCCCCCATGAAAATATCTTCTTTTGAATATAAGAGGATCTTTTCAAACACCCTCCTTCAAAACAAGGTATTCACCTTTATTCTATCTTATTATTTTGGGGGGAAAATAAATATCTCTATAGCTTCTAATCCTTCAAAAACATACTTTATTACTGGTAATCAACCACATGTTGATTATCCAAATCCTTTAAAACCTTATTTTACACAATAAAATCTTATTCACTGGTGTATTTTTCAAGCTACTCACTAATTGAATTTACCACTTTTCACTTGAGATGTTACTAAATCCTCTAATCCTATAAAGTTGAAGATCAGTGTAGGAAACAATATTTTTTATATATAATAGAAAATGTTTTCCATGTCACTCATGAATATCAATAATCACACATAACTACTTTTTATCTTCCACTTTAAACAAAAACCTATGGACTTCATCACTTCACAACAAACCATTAGTACATAACATTAAAGTAATTTATTTTGATAATAAACTACATGATAAAGTAATTAATACTAATTGATAAATATTTGAAAACATTTATTACAAGAGAAGTTTAATTTGAAAAAATAATACCATTGAACTCTATACTTTTCATCTTTTCACAGGCATCGAAAAATTATTATAAGGCTCAATATCCTATGATGTTTAGAACAAATCCCCCTAATAAATTTTATCTCGACAATATTTTTGATATCACTTGTTGGTGTAAAAAATGGGGGCACAAATTTTTGGGAAAATATTCCAATTCAACAACTTATGGATATCTTGAAAACATTAGATCAAACAAAACACCCAACAAATTTTTAGAAGAATAAATATATTAATATAAAATTCACTTTTGTGGCTACTATTATTTACCAAACATATTCATCCATTTTAAGGAATAAATAAAATATGAAAATTGATACCAAATTTTTTGAATACCAACTAATACCTCTGTCTATGTATTTCTAACATGAAAATTATTCAAAAGAATACAATTTATATACACATTTCTACTTATCCAAATTTTCAATAAGCTTCATCCACTTGTTTTCATATAACATAATAATTCATTTAATTTTAAATCATAATAACCCCATTGATTGTATCTCCCACATAGTTCTACACCTTTTATAAAATAGTTATACATAATAAATTATATGGGTAGAGGGGTACCTGAATGTTCCTTAGGTTTATGAATAAGGATGTTCAAGATGAACCAACCCACTACCATCTACCTTTACTTATCCATTTTTTAGAATTTGGGAAAGAAATAAAATCACCTATTTAATTTATTCATCATCAATTTTAGTTTTAAAAACCATCCACTTACAAAATTATATTCCTTGAATGCTACCACTTGCACACTTATTTTCATGGATTTGAACACTATCATCCTTCCTTGGATTAGTTTTTTCCATAGTTGGGGAATCGATCACACCTGCAAAAGTGGATTCTTGAGTTGAATCACTATTGGATCCTACCTACATAATTATTTTTTTATTGTATATTCCTATTTTCCCCATAGTGTTTTTTATTACCACTTTGGAAAAAATATTCCAAGATAGCCAAAAGTGAAATCCTAGAATATATTTTCTTTGGTGGAGTCAACTTTACCTTCTCTTCTACCTTCCTCACAACTGGAACAACTTCTTATTTGTTTCTTCTAGATTTGAATTTTTTTCTTCCAAGAGAGTTGTTTTGAGTGATCTAATTTTGGTGTGTGGTGTACCCTTTATTGCAGCTTAATTCTATTCTCTAATCAATTGAGCCTTTTTTCTAGCTTAATAGTCCTTTTTCCAGGATAATAAATCTTCTTATAATTCATAGGAGTGGAGTGTATATTTATAGATACTTTACCCTTCTATACATTTATCCAATTGAAATTTCTTTCCATATGACTGAGGTTAAAACAAAAAAAAACATTTACTATAAGAATCATACATTTTTCGGTCCCTTGTTAATTGATATGTTGGAACTACTGAAGTCCTTAACACATATTTGGGCTTATTGGGTTCATAAAATCTACTCAATATGCGGATAAATTTTACATAATAAAACAATTTTGGTTATTTTAACTTTTTTGGAACTACTCTTCTAGATTTTCATAGAAAAAATTTTTATTCAATATTTTAGGGCTAGATTATTCTTTTTTTACCACTCAACTTGAGGTGGATTTCAGAGGGATATTTATATTATAAACTAATATGTTTATCCTCTCTTAAAGGTATATTATCATATTACTCCTTTATTCAATATTTTTAGATGAATTTTTCATCTCTAAGATGGAATCTCTCAGATCCCTTTTCCATTCTTCAGATTGTGTTCTTAGTGAAACAAAACCTTCTTTTAATTTCTTTTCTATGTTTATTTTTATTTTAATATCTTTGGAAATAAATTTAAGTGTTTCTATTTGTTCTTTGATCCTTAATTCCATTTTATGTATTCTAAAATTAAATGAAACCTATTTATCATTTAACGTCTAATTTTATTGGTATAAATTGTTTACCATCAAATACTATACTTTATGCATGATAATATATTGATCTTGGATGTCATTGGATGATCATTACCTGGAATAAAAACTTGATGTTATTGAAATTTAATCTCTAGAATCACATCTTATTTTCATATCCAAGAGAGTGTCTAAAATATCACATCTTTTATCCACATGAGGATTAGAATACAAAATAACACCAGTTTTAGATTTTACCTTGGCTAGAGAACAAAACTCCTGGGATGAATTCTTCTTGTTCTTCTTATTTCCTTTTGTTATAAGTCACTTCTCACTTGGCCTTTATTATTTACCAAAAATAATCTTAAAATCTCATTAACATTATTTTAGAAAACTTGAAATGATTTATATTTTTGTTCAAGTATTCTTCAAGATCCTCCTTCAATGTTTCTTTCACTAAATAATAAATTAAAAATTTTCATTGATCTATTTAAAAGATAAATTCATATCTTATCAATATAAATTTTACTTTTTCAACCAATTCTAAATAAAATCAAATAAAATATTCCATGAATAGGATATAATCCTTTTTTGAATTCATAAATTCATTCCATGAAAGATGAGATCCTTCAATATGGATTCCATATTCAACACAAAATTATACTAAGTTATAAAAATAATAAATACATTGATTAAACTATACCTTTGATACCACTTGTTATAAATAATAAGGGGACTTATAGTGATATTACCTTTAGAGGTGGGTGAATTAGGGTATTCACTTTCAATGAAAATTTAAACTCTTTATTCTTTAACTATCCCACTTTCCCAAGAGGATCTTGACCTCTTAACCTTGAGGGTCACTTTTTTATTCTCTTTAACCATATATTCCTTAGGTTTATTGATATATTTTGGGGGTGTTTCATAAAGAAAATATAAACACAAGTATTTTCTTATTTCAACCTTATAGATATGTGACCAAAGATAATGTATCATCCATGTTCCATGCATGAAAATTAAAATGAATATCATCTTTTATTGAGGTTTAGGATTGGTCACTTCTATGCCCAAGCTCACTACCTTATAGGTTTAGGTAAATATCACTAATTCCTAAGGATCACTCCCTTAAATGTTCCTTCTTTTTATGAAAACTAGTGGAAATTATCACATTTATAGAGTTTATAGACATATCAGTCCTTTCTTTAGCATCACTAGTATATAATGCATCCTTAACTTTAGATATATGCAATATTGAAGTCATGTTTGGATTCTATATCACCTATTATGAAAACACATTGATGAAGAACCTTATTATTTGGTTTCTAGAATTTTTGGAACAACTTCTTTGTTGTATAAATAAAAAAACTCCCACTTAAAATTTGGAAAATACTTCACTGGATTCCAAGGATCCTTCATTTGAGAATAATTATAGAAATTCATTCTATATTGATATTGGAATAGCTTCACTTTTTTGGATATAAAAACTAACACCATCTTCAATTATGTAAATATCTTTAATGATGATATATCTTTAAGCTTCCAACCCATGACATGAAAAAACATTATTCTTATTATAAAGAAGTCTTTAATGGAATGAAATATCTACCTCTCTCTTTTTTAGATATTTCAAATGGTACAAAGTCTTATTTTTTCAGGTGAGAGATCTATCTCATGTGGTACAGAACTACTACTATTATACCCTCATTATAATATGTGTTTTATGAACCATTTTAAAATTCATAAATGACATTTCAAATCTACATGAGTCTCGAGATATTTTCCATAACATCATGGGATATTTTAATATCTATAAAATATTACTGCCCAGGAATATCATTATTTTTTAGTATGAACAAACATATCTATAAATATGAAAAAATTGAATGTGAACCACTATAATTTTTAGATTAGTAAATGTATCTAAAATTATCCATGATTTTTCGGAAGGATATTATCATATGTGAAAGTTATGAATTACCATGATAAATTCTCCTCATAATATCTCCATCTACACAACATATATTTCCATAAATTATGGAGAATTGAATGTGCACCCACGATGATCCTATTCTTTAACTTGAAGCCCTATTAATGTATAACTACACGTGTTCATTTCATTTGAAGATATATAGGGATATCATAATTTCCTCCTATAATCATGTATAGTCTAATATGGCATATCCATAAGTTTCACAATACAAGATCCCATTTTCAAATATTCTTATTCCTTTACATGAGCCTCTAGATAATCCTTATTTAAGTATATATACTCTTATGTGACCCTTACTGGTACCCTTACACATGCATCCAAATGACGTAAGTGATTTTCTAAAGAGAGGTATTTATCCATGTTTACGTAGTTGATGTTTCTACATGGCCAAATTCACATACCCAAATACATGGAGTTTAAAATCTACATAATTTAAATCTACATACCTGATTGATGATGTATCCAAATATAGAGTATGATCATAAAGTTTTTTTGTTCATGTAGATGATTTGATGATCTTCAACAATGTACCCGATTTACCCACATATCCTATTTTCTAACATATCCTTTTTTCCAGATTTTCCCATGAAACTAATTTCCTACAATATATAACCTTATATAATTACATATCCTTCAACATATATAATTCTATAATTACACATAACATTTTATATTTAATCTGAAAAAACTCAAGCCTTCATGGAACTTCCCATGAACTACACCAACTTTAATATTATGAATTGAATGAATCTATAACAATTATCCAATCTCAAATTTAATATTAAGGATTGAATGAATCCATAATAATTCTACAAGAATAACTAAAAAATCCAAGATTTTATATTTTTAAATACCATAAATATTTTCAACAAATCCACTTGTCAACATATCCACTCCAATATTTATTTAGAATTCAACAAAAGGTATGATGTTTCCTATTCATCCATAATTCTTAGGTCCAAAATCACTAGGTCCTTGAGTATCTAATTATTCTCCATTATCATCATTGATAAGACTCTATAATCCTTCCTATTCAACGTATTAATTGCCTTTTTTTCTTTTTTAGAATGGTTTTTTGTAGAAGAAATATAGATATTGAGTATATCCACCATCCCATTTTCCTTATTTTTGAGTTCTTAATATGTGAATATAAACTTAAAACTCTTGTTATGATTATATATTATACACATTTATCTACATATATAATGTTGTTATATTGATAATAAAAATATTATTTTTGTCAACTCTATGCCACATGTTGGGTAATTTAATTAATGGTAATTTTTTTAGTATTCCTATACCAAAAACCCTTAATTATTTATAATAATTCACCTTATCCCTTTCCTTCATACACTATTATAGATTAAAAATCATTATTTTACCATTTTAAAGGTAAATATTAGTGTATTTATCTATATTTTTTGGCATCTCTTCAAAAAATTCAGCTTATTTGTTTAATGATGTGAATTTAACCCCTTTATATGCTACCTTGGTTAACATATTTTCTACTAAGAGAAATTTTCCATAATGTGTAGATAGTAACCTATTAAACTAATGAAACCATATATTTTGGTTATATTTTTAGGTTTTATAAATTCTTAAACCAGCTCAATTTTTGAAGGGTTAGCATATAAACTATTTTTAGTGATAATATTGATAAATAAAGAAATTTTTTTAATCCAAAATCCATATTTTATAAATTTATCATATAACACCATTTCTATTATATTTTATAACTCTACCAATAAATAAAAATTTTTAAACCACATAAATTTTATTTTATATATATATTATCAATAAATACCATACAGAAATTATTAGATGTTCCTTTAAAAATCTATCCATTAAATCCATAAATATATAAAGAGAATTAGTTTACCAAAATGAAATAATTAACTCATATTTTCCGTACCTTGTATGGAAATTCATATATATTATATCATATTTCTTTATATTCAGTTGATGGTACCTCAATAAATAAATAATTTTTAATAAATATTGATCCCCTTTAAGTTAAAAAATTAGTCCCCATCATATAGAAACAGATACATGTTCATTATAGTGATATTATTGATCTCTCTATAGTAAATAAACAACCTTAATAACCCATAATTAATTTTCAAATATAAGACATGTGCTCCCAAAGGTGAAATACCTAGACGGATAAATCCATCATCTAAAAAATCTTTTATCTATAAATTTAGTTCTAACATTCTGTTATATCCATGAAGTAAAATGTATTGGATATGAATTTTTCATTTATAATGAGATAAATTGATAAATTTACTTCTCTATATAGGTTAAATCTAATAACATAATTTGGAAATATAACTATGCAATTTTGTTTGTTGGGTATGTATTTTATCTTCATATTCTATTTCTATTATATAGTTTATGCATCATTTACTCCCTGATAAAATATATCATTGATATGAGACATATGGGGTGGTTCTTGACATGATACAAGTGAATAATTATTTTCCACTAAAAATATGTGATTAAATACATTCCAAAAAAATAGTTAGTTCTTTCTCTATATAGTGAAGTTTATCATGGTTATTTGAGAATAAATATATCCATAGTATTATATCAAATTAATTATAGTGTATAAAAACAATATTTGAAACTAAATACTAAATATTCATTATAATTAGAATAGTTTAATATATTTTTAATAAAATTAGGGTCTAACTTTGTATTTTAATTAATAATTCTTTTCATAATTTATCAGTAGGTGCAAAAATATTATTTTAAAACATTGAAGGGATAGAATAATGTGTGGGAATATAATCAAATAATGTATATGAAAACATTGAATACATAATAATATCATATATGATGATATAATTTTCTTATATAATTTATAATGTTATCCTGAAAAACCTTAAAACTTTATCCCTTAGCCTCTTCTATAGTATATTACTTTGAATTTTGGGGAATTGATTTAAATAATATCATATTTATATATAATTAAAACATTATAAATTGGTTTCATTTTTCTTTCCATTAAACTCATATGATTTGTTTCCATGTTCTACATCCTCTAGGAATATATACGACCCTTTTAAACATGCTTCAAGATAATTCTTTCCATAGTTTTCGTTTGTTAGAAACACCACTCTTCCTTTCTGGCCTCTTATAATAGGTCCTTTTTATATCATTCCACTATTATCTTCTTATCCTTGTTTCATTTATAAAATGAATGGTTTTAAAAAAATATCCAACTTGATGGAGCTTCTTACAATCTCCTCATAGGTTAAAATATCTTTGAAAATATAGGCCTTTAATGAATTGGCCTTAAACAATCCAAGAATTGATCCAACATACTTTATGGGTTGTATAAATAGTTTAAGTCATACCTCTTCAATATTTTGAAGTTAGATTAAAACTCAGTAGCTATCTTATCTTCTTTTTTTCATATATTCATGAATTATCATTCCATCTCAGATCATTTCACTTAGGAGAAATATTTCTCTATGAATATTTATTTCAAAGTCTATCACTCCATGTTTTTATCTTATTCCTCCTCATTCTTATTTTGGACTAATAACAAATATTTATCAACATATTCCATTAATTGATATAATATGATTATGAATTTATTATTTTCTATATGTCTAGAATCTATGAAAATATTTTCTAATAGATTAATTCATTGTTCATATACCAATGGATTAGTATCACCACTAAAGGATATAGGTTTTTTATTCATAATGAGATCCATGTTAGTTATGCCTTGTTAAAGGGAAATGGGTTCCTCCATACAGGAATGGTTATTCTTTTAACCTGAGAGAACTTCACTATTATAGTGATAATTTTATCAACTCTAATAGTAGCTTTATTAACTTTATCATTCACCTTATTTATACACTAGTCTTGGTTTTTAGTAGGGTTTCCATTTCATCTGGAAAGCATTGTTTCCTAAACAATATCATATACTAATTAATACTATAGTGAAACTGTCATAGCATATAATCCATGTATTCTTAAAATAAATAAATTTCCAAACACTAATATTAGTTTTTTTATTTTATAAGTTTAAATTAGAGTTTTTAAGGGTTTATCATATGGTCCTTCATTATATATCAATTCTATTTTAAATATGGATCCTATAGTTTCCATTAAACATGCTCTGATATAAACTATAATTCACCTATCATCAGTCACCAAATCCCAACATATCTTTATTACATGGAAACATATTACATAAAATCACATACCCAATATCCATATCTTATTTGTAATTAGGGAACTAGATACATACATGAAAATTAATTTATATTAGAAAAAATATGAACACATGGTACATGAACAATTGTTCAATATGTATTTATTCCCTCTTCAATGATATCATATATAATATTATTCTTCATTACCTAAGAAAATGTGTAAAATATAATTAATTGGTGCGATCATATGCTCAATAAGGTATAATATCTCAAATAATATATATATATATATTTTATGATCATGGAATATATAATATGGATACAGTAAATAATCAATATAAAGTCATACCAAAGAATAAATGGTAATAAAATAATTAATATATAATCATTGATTGCATAATTAATTGATATTATAATGATGTTAATTCATAATATTGAACACAAAAAACATATTTTCAGGGAATTGTGAAAATAAATTTTAAAAGAAAGGTAAGGGTAGTCTCATTACCCTATATTAGTTATCTCAAAAAGATTACTAGTATATTAAGGAGATATATAATTATGGGACCCACAAATCATATAAATTATCCATTTTATTCTATAATTTAATCAATTTTATTTTATAATATTTAGTATATTTTCAATATTTTATAACTAAAATACATGGAATAAGATTCAATAAGAATTGAATTATAGAGTTTTTTATATGGAATTAAGTATGTTTTGGATATGCCAAAAATTTCCACAATTATTCAAATAGTATGACTATCATAGTGAATACACATAAATAATAATGATTAAGTACATAGTATTCATAATTTTAATTATATGGTAATGAATCCTATAACTAAATAATTATATGAAAATGTTCTCAATGTAATAATAAAATATGTCACTACAAAAGGAGAACCTAAGTAAAGTATTCTATCAGTTCTATGGTAGATAATTCATAAGATGTGTGATATTTATATAGTAATCCATATAGTTTTAGTAACAAAAAAGTTATCCAAAATTACCTTTTTGGACTACATCTCTATAAAATCTCTCCATAAGGATAAATAATGATTGTACAAAACATATGGTTTTAATATAAATGAATAAAATGTAAATTAAAGTGGTAAATATTTTCCATAATAACTCATATAGACTATTGTTCAGTATATATACCTAAATTAATGAATTTGATAATAAATTTTGACGGAATATTCTAAAATAATTGGACATAATAAAGGGGTGGATAAGAACATAACCCTTACCTTATGAGAGCTTTCTAATATTCATAATAAACCCTTTGAGACTCCAAAAGTTTTATTACTTTTAGAGGGAACTCTTGGAAATAAAATTTGAGAGAGAAAATAAGAGTAAATAACAATTTTATGTGGTGATAAAGGATTTAGTATGTGGTTATTTATAGGTGAATCATGGTAATTATTTAATATTTTTAAAATATAGGACTTGGAATACTAGCATGTGTTTAACTCATTAAAAAATATTAAAACATGGTTTTGACTCATTTAATTTGACATTTAAATAAGGTTTTTTTTATTTTTAACGATTTAATGTTTGACTTATAATATTATATTTCATTTTGAAATTGAAAAAGATATATTGAAATAATGAAACAAATCTAAAAATGTGAAATATGTTTAGGCTCATAAAGTTACTTTGTAGGTTCAAAAATTAAATTTTTTATTTTCAATTATATTATTTTACTCCTTAAATTATTTTTTGTTCATGAAAAAAATTCTATGAATCAATATTTTATTATTTAAATAAAATTACTTCATAAAATATATCATATAAACAAAAAAAATACTTTTAATATTCACATCAATATTCAATTTTTTCAAAAAAATCATAAAAGTAATCTTGACTAATTTTTAAATAATGATCCTAAATTTTTAATACATTTTATCCAAATAAATTTCTAAATGAAGGAAATTCAATAATTAAATTTAATATAAAATAATAAGGTTTAATAAATAAAGATAAAAAATATTATCAAAAATAATTTATTTAATTGAGTTAGATGAATTAAAAAATTATTTTTATTACTTTATAGATTAGTTTATGATATTTTGATATTAATATATTGGTATTTATTTACATATATATTTATTTAATAAAATAAACATAATGGTCAAATTACTATTCCAGTAGTCATATAATAATTCAAAATTTCATATTTCTAACCGTTACATTACCAAATACAGTTGTTGTGTTACATTTTATTACCCTTTATATACACATTAATTCCTATAAAATTCATTCACAGAATATTGTCTAAATTTTATTTATATTTATTTTATATAATTCTTATCTTATCCATAATATTTTTCTTTCTTATAAAAGTTATGTTCACGATTGTAGTATTTCTAGGTTCCTATGACCCATCAAATTTCTAACTTCTAATTATGTTTTTTTTATATTTTTGTATACCATTATACTCATATTAATATTATGAAATATATTTATCCTTTATTTTTAATTTTTTATAATATTGAAATAAAATAATGTCTATTTATTTCATGCTAGAGGTCTTAAGTCTTATACTTATAAATTTTCTCCGAGTTTCCTTATATTGCTTTATTAGTCTTAAAGCTCAATATTTTTGTGAACTCCTTTTTTAGAAAAGAGATCAAAATTTCATTCCATTACCTTCCATTATATTCAATGTTTCAATTATTAGGTTATGTGTCGTTTATTCCTTACCTATATGGGTAAATCCAATGGTGACATGTTCAAACAGTTCCATCCCCAAGGATAAAAGATAAGGTAACATCATATTTTTCTATATAGGATAATTTTTTAAATTGAATATAGATATTACTCAATTATTCATAGAGTAAATATTTTTTATCTTTCTATAGAATAAATAATAACATATATGAATATCAAACTTAAAATATATTTGGATCAATCTTTGATAGATCCTACAAAGGGAACTTGGATTTTTATATCACTTGTGGTGCCTATGAATGGATGTGAATAAAACACTAAAATGGGTGTATCTATTTTAATATATTTTTTTTGTTTTTTTTAATCAGTAAATGTATAATTTTTAGAGTATGGATCCAATCATTCTTTAGTACCACTATTACCGATATTAAGTGAAATAAATCATATACAGTGGGAACATATGATTTTTACAAGTTTATCCCTAAAATTTGGTAACTACATCCTTGTTATAATTTTTCAAATTCAAGTAAGAGATAATTTACTAATATTGTAAAGGGAAGTAGGTTCCTATGATAATTCCACACTCAACCTATTTTTTAATCCTATAAAGGTCAAGAATCCATCTTAAATATTGTATTGATTGAATGTTTTTGGCTACAAGGATCTTTTTTGAAACTTTTCACCCAAAAAACATAACCCTAGTGTCCCTCTTATGGTCTTTGGTGTGGTTGATTTGAATAAAAATTATTTGATGTTACAATATCAGAATCAGTTTTATCTATTTATTATTATTTATAACATATCTATGGGAAGGTTTATTAGTAAGGTTCATATGGTCCATGTTTCATTGAATCAGGATTCACTTATAGATAGTATCAACCATTATTGTTTTTATAATTGTGAGAATTTTTATATAAAAAAGGGATAAAATATGGAAATTAAATGATTTTATAAACTAATCATCAAGATCGAGTGATTTGTTGATTGGAATATGGTTTCAATGGGTATGAGATATTACCACATTGTATTTACTTCAGATTAATTTAAAAGGATGGCCTTGATATTTAGATATGTATCCTTATAACCAAGTATCCTTTGAATTCTTGGTTGGGATTCTAACTTTTATCCCTTTAATTTGAGGAACATATATGCTGATGTTTGTATTCACATTCTAATGTTAAATTGGTTATACCAAAACCCAATGATTCTATGGGACATTGATTAATCATTTCTCACACCTATAAGAATGGATTGATAGACTCATAATACTAGATTTCAGCACTATGGCAGCGTCTTGGTTGAAGTGGAGTTTATGAACATGATTGTGGTAGAGGAATCCTTTACCACGTTATAGGATATCATTTCTCTAGAAATTTAGTACGAAAGGAACCATAAGTTTTACAATTAAGGAATATTTAATGTAAACCCTTTAAATGAATTTTGAATGTCCAAATATTTCAATTACTACAATTTGTGATGGAATGATGAATCTACTTGTATGAAGAAACTGAATGGAAAACGGGTTATCTAATATACTTCAGCACTCATTTTAATTTATAGACCCTCCCAACCTGCACCTAAGTATTCTATTTAGATCTAAGATCCTTCAACTTCCACTATTATGCATCTTGTAGAGTTTCATGGACCTATGCACTCTAAGTCGGATTCCACTTCAAATGATATTTTGGTTTCCACTAGTACTAATAATCCTCCCAATGTGATGGTTGGAGATGTTAGTATAAAAAACCTCTTTATAATGATATTACCTAAAACATTGAGCTAACAACCCCTTGGAAACTTCTCAGTTGGATCCCATTTCTATGGTATATAGGAAAACTAAGGATGTGATAGTGTCTCCACCACTCGTGAATGTGAGTGAAGCTAACACATTGACTGGTTCCATGGCCAAGATCCTCCTTATAACATCTTAAATTCTATTCGATTTAAATATTCAGAGGAGGATCCTACCAAAAAAATAATCCATTATCATATTAAGTATGAGTAACCACTTATTAATGGGTCCTCAAACAAGGTAACTAGAAATAGGTCTCTTGATAATGCTCCTCCTGATAAGGTTCCCTCCAACAACAAACTTACATACCTTAGTGGATAATTCAAAGTTGATGAGGTTGAGGAGGAAACCCAGATTCCTATAAAATATAGAACTACTAGTGATAAATCATAGATTCATGATAATATCCCTATAAATTCTCTTATACTCACAAAAAGAGATATAAGGGTAAAGGAAAGCGAAAGAAGGAATCCTCTGTGGTGGTGTAGAATAATGGGCCCCATACTAGGGGAAAATATCATTCTAAACAAATGGAATTTTCTCTAACATTCAAGGGATAAAAATTATTAAAATATCTTTATCGCTTGGATATTTCATTTCATAAAATAAATTGGTGGTTATTAGCATTTCTGAACCAATGGTTAAGATTTATTGCGTTAAGATCTTTTATTGGGGTATGATTAGTTATGAATGGTTGGCTAAAAACACCAAAACATAACAAGTGGAAACCTTATGAGTTCATAATAGGAATTATATTTTGGAATATCTATTTCCAACTAGAAGTATAAAATATTTATCAGGATTTACATTGTTAACTCCTCCCATATTGTATCCTTTTTTATGCCTCTAATTATTATATCAAGAGAATATACCTTTGGTAGGACCTTTTTCTTCTCTCTTCAAAAAATTTGAATATAAATGTATTCTTGTAGGATAATTTAACCTTATTTTAAATTCAAATGAGAATATTGGATCCAACTTCTTAGTTTGGATTATTAGTAATTAAAAATATTCCTTAATATCCATTTTATTTCTAAGATAATATTGATTAGTGATGATTACACTTTGTTGAGACATATTATAAATGGTTTACAAGATCAAAAATTAAACATAGCCTTTATTTCTATTTCCAGGTGGATACTCCATACCTTCACTCTCATAAATAAATCTCCCAAATTTTCATTCAAATCATTCCCTAATTCTTATTTCATTGATTGGGATTAGAAAGAAATTACCTTCTACCTTTAGATTTTACAATTCTTAGATCTATTTTTATAATTGAAAATATGTCATTTCTATTGAATGGTCTCTCTAAGAATGTGGATAACTTCTACCAGTTTAATAAAATACTTAATAAGACAAAATTAATACTATGAAATAAGAGTAAATATATTTATTCTAATATAGACACTAATGTTACCAAGTTAAAAATGAGCTTCTTAATTTACAGGCCAAAAATTTCAAGCATGATATTCTATCAAAATAGGTGATAAAGTGTTCACATAACCTATATACTCTCATAAATAATATAGATTCCATTTAAAAGGATCAAATAAGACATTACTAACTTAAATAATGGGACAAAAAAATTGTAGTTTCTTTCAACTCATTCATAGAGAAAGTAAAGTAAATAAGAATATCTCATTCATTAATATCAATGGAAACATTATTAGTAATATTGATGATATCAGTTAAGGATTGGTTTCTTACTTAAATAACATTTTTAATTAAGATTCATGATGTTCCTATGAACATTCCTTGTTTGATGTTATTAGTTTCTCTTTGAATGAAATGATAAATGCCTTTCTTATAGCTTCTCCCCTTTGTGTGGAGATAAAATATACTATATTCTCACTTAATGTGGATAGTACTTAAGGTCTTGATGGTTTCACTAATAAATGTTTCATGAAATATTGGGATATTTTCCATACAGAAATGATTTAGGTTGTTAGATACATTTTTTAGAAGTGCATATCGTCCTTTTATAATTAATGATCAATTCATCAACCTCATCTTCAATGTTTATCATTTATGGGGTGAAATACTTTTAGCCTATTTTCACTGGGAATAATCTTCCCAAGATTGTTAGGTATATTCAAACAACTTGACATGGTCATATTTCTAATGTGTTTGTCTCACCAAATAAGTTTGGTTTCATCCCTAAGAGAAAAATTAAGTATTATTTGTAAACTACTTCAGAGGTGTTAACATACTTCAAAGGAAATATAATAATAGTAGTATATATATCAAGTTGAATATATATAGATCATTTGATACATTGGAATATAGTTTTATCTTATATTTCTTTCATTGTTATGGCTTTTCTCAGAAATTTATTTATTTCATCCACACTTTTCATTAGTGTTCCAGGTTATCATTCGTCATTAATAGTTCATGAAAAGTGTAATTAAGTTACTCTAGAAGTATTAGACAAGATGACCCATTATCATACATCCTTTTTGGTTTGGTTGATTATTACCATAGCATATGTCTTCTTAGAGAAGTTGACATAAAGGAAATCATTACCATTAATAATACTATAAATCTTAGAGTTCTTAATCATCTTTTATATGTAGATGATATTATCTTACTTAATTAAGGTGATAATGAATATTTGGATTCCATTAGGTGTATTTTTTCTCATTACAAACAACTATATAGGCAAGTTATCTCATGGAATAAATCTATTTTCATATTTGGTAAATGATTTTATACAGCAATGAAAAGGATCATTCTGAATTATCTCCATGTTAAGTAGATAGAATTGGCCTTCACATACTTGGGTATACCATTATTATCATACAGGTTAAAACCCATATACTTGGAAGGGGTTTCTAGTAGGATCACATATCAATTTTCTAGTTGGAAAGGAAACACTTTTTCCCAAGAAATTATAATTTCCTTATGAATTTTATAATTAAATCTATGTTTGTGTATTCTTTTACGTTTATAAATTTCCATGGGAGTTGATAAATAAATTAGACACCCAAATTAAAAAATTTACACGATGTGGTTTCATTAAATAAAAATATATCATCATAGTTCCTTCAAATAAATGTGTTACGCCTATTATTATGGGAACAACTGGCATTAAGAATCTCAGTATTTTTAATCACTCTCTGGTGGCTAGGTATACTTGGATATTTCTTAATTATAAGAAAGACTCATCTAAGTTTCTCAATGTTAGGATTATTAAAATGTTTCATAGGGGAAATTGGTTATTTTTGGCTTCATTAGTTTAGTTTTACATTAGGGATAGATATGAGGAGATCATGATGAGAACTTAATTGATTCCCTCTCAATAATTAAATATGATTTTCAGACTACATTCTATCATAGTAGTATAAATGTTGATTTTTTTTATTTTCCATATTAACTGACTAATTTATCCACTACCAATGATATAACCCATTTTGAATAGGTTGAATTATTAGCATCCCCTAATATTAAGAAGGTCATTGTGTCAAATACTTACCAGGAGCAGGACACTACCATTTAGTGCACATCTAGATTTGGAACTCTCAATGTCAATATATTATATAGAAATTTGTGTGGTAGTGATAAAGATATATCATGATGGATGATGATTAAGTGGACCTCTATTATTCCATAAAGGTAGCTCCTTATCTAAAAGTTATGGCTTAACTAGCTTCCAACATATGATAGATTCCAAATGGAAGGCTTGAAATCTACATATTTATGATATATATAATTGAATAATGGTTAAATAATCCATCATATTTTATTTGAATTATAATTTTCTAAGAAAATTTATATCTATAATGATGATATTTTTTCTTATAGCTTTCAAACTAATGGAAACCTTGAATATTTTATGGGTGTTATTATTAATCCATATCTCAATATACATGTATATAACTTAATTTCTCTTTTTTGGACTCAACCTATCATCAAATATCAATGGATAATAATTCCCTTCGTTTTGAAGGAGTCAATGACCAATTTAGAGGTCTTATTTTAGGTATCTCTAGGGATATTCATATAGACTCTAAACTACTTGTCAAATGTATACAGAATAAAATGAATGATCTTATTAATCTTAAGATTATTGGTGTTAATTATGGTCTATGTAAACCCATTCAACCAAAGTAAATTACGTGTATTTCTCTACTTCTAATGTGGGTTAAAGTTAATATTGATGGTGCAACACATGGTTCACCTAGATTTACATAATGTGGTGTGATATTCAGAAGAAGTGATGGATTTATCAGCTGCAATTTTCATTATTTTCACAGTACCATTATTTACTTTAAATTTTATATTTGGGTTTTAATCCATGCAATCAATTATTATAATCATTTTGGATGGGGTAATATACAAATTTAATGTTAATCAATGCTGGTGGTTAATCTTTTAAGGAACTGATTATGTTTTCTTCCTTGGGAACTCTTCTATGACTTGATATATTTTCTAGGATACTAGGAAACAATGTAGTTTGAATCTAATAACATTTATATGGATGAGAATATGGTGATAGATTCTTTTTCCAAGAATGCAGTGGATGATATAATTTATTTTCAGTCCTTCTCCCTAGATGATTCTTTTTATCATTTATATCTCTCTAATTTTAGGGGTTATTTTTATACCCATATTTAATCCTTAATTATCCAAAATCTTTATTATTTTAACAAATTTATGATGGGAATTGGACCTTGACTCATTTCTCATACTATATTGTAATAATATTGTAAATTAAATAAAATCATGTAATGATATCATATTTAACCCAAGAAATTTCTATAAATAAAAAGTAAAGGTATCCCACCTATTTACAATGAATGTTTAAGAATTGAATGAAAAATATCTTCTTTCAAGCTTAGATTATCAAATTACTAGTAGTTCATATTATTTTAATTATGTTGAAAATCATAGTATTAGAATCCAAAAGCAATGATCTTACTTGGACATAAATACTCTCAATCCCTATTTCCTCAAGATCCTTGTGTTCATTAGATTTAGTTATTTCTATCTCTCAAATTTCTTCATTCAATTAAGTTCAATTCATGTGCATCCTATCCTCATTGATCTCAATCAATCAATTATGAATATATCCTGATTAATTATTTTCCAAAATTTGAATAAATTTAATTCCATCTAAAATATAATCATGAAAATATCATCTAAATTTATATAAAATATCATCATGAATTTAGTATTTTAAATCCTATATCATTTTTTTGATAACATCTAAATATTAATAATAATTATTTTATACCATATTTATGGAAACATTGTATTCCCATGTTTAAAATATGCAATATTTCAATCAATATATCTTGGTATAATTTCTTAATTTAATTCAATTAAAATATCTTATATATATTTTATAATATCTCCACATGAAATAATCAAGAGATATGGATAAAATAGATACCAAATTTACCTAGATATAGGAATAATGTATCCACATTAAAATCACCGTGAATTTTGGTCTATATATTTTCAAATATTTTCTAAGTGAATATTATGCAATCACTTTTAGATTTTATCTAAAAATAGTTAATAAATCTTCAAGGAATGTGTATCGATATAAAAAAGGTGTCGTAATATTAAAATTTAATATTATATAATTTATCAAATATTTAGATAAGTAAATATGGATGGCCACTTAAAAAGACATATCCAAAAATATTTATGATTACCTTTATAGTCGCTCCACAGTTTTTCATATTTTCATTCATGGTAACCTCAGTTTTTCATTACATTTACATTTCTTGTTATGTATGGATAGTCATGATTTTTTAATTTTCCATTTTTCTTATTCATGTTTAATTCTTGTGAACTAAATTATGATTTATGTAAGACTCACCTAAACTACATGAAATTTTATGATTATTTTCTTTTCTAATTTTATGTTTTTGTATAAATATAAAAAAACATCAAATTCATTCCAAAAATATTATAAAATTTTTAGAGACAATGAATCATGATAAAAAAAATTAAAATAACCATTACCATGAATGTTTACTAGAATATAGATATTTTTTTAGTTATTCTATTAGTGAATATTTTTCACACTTATTCTAGTACAAATTTTGGAAATCATACATGTAACACTAACTATAACACCATTTATTTTAATAGAATTTTAATTTTATAATTTTGGGAAAGGGATATTATAATGGATAAAAAATCCATTATTTAGTGTCATATCACTTTATGTGATCTATAAACAATATTTCCATATTCTTCTAAATTCTTTGTAATACTTGTGTGGCCTCACAATCCATCAGAAACATATAATTATTTAGAAATTTGGGCTCAAATATATGTTTTATATATTGTTGTTAGGTTTGTGCGAGAGATGAACAAACATTGAGGGGAGAGTGAATCAGTGGTTTTTTAAAACACCAATTCTCAAAGTTATTATTTTCATGCTAGTAAAATCAAGGATTCACAAATGAAACAAAGAAATGATGATTGATATTGGGAGATAGAATGAACATTACACATGGTATTTAAAAGGTTTATACACACTTCTTATAGAGTGGATAATTCTTGGTTTCCAACTTTTATAATCCCATTTTACATGTTCTTATCTTATTATCAACAATAACATAAGTTAAGGACCTTGAACATAGAAGTGAACTCTAATAATAAGAAAGTTCAAAACAAGAATTAAGAGGTCAATAAATAATTATATTTCCTCCTCAAATTCCTCTAAATGTTGAATCAAGTGTGAACCATTTTACTTCTCATAAAAATCATCCAAATATATCTCTAAACACTATCCTAAAATTTATTTCTATCTATGTTTACTTTCTTCAAAATCATCAAAGTTTAACATAATATATATATATATATATGAATATGAGTTCATTATGTCACATCATTATTGACCATGACATGCTACCTTTTTTCATGGATAGATATGAAAACTAAAATTTGATATCTCATTATCTTTTACATTTTCCAATGGATATTTTTCTCACTTTAATATTTCATCACCAAGCACAATGGAATAATGAAAAAAATCCATGTTGTAGTGTTCCTTGGCTTAAAACTAAAACAAATAGTTCTACAACCATTTTGTTATTGATTGTTGTGGATAAGGAATTTTTATTCTACCATCATATGCACCATGGAAATTTTCTCCATTGATACCCATGGTGAAAATTGGGTTCCATCCACAATTTACTAAAACCATAGAGCATAAATTTTTGGGCATTTCCATCTCACACCATGGAATAATTACAAGGCACCATGACATTTTGAAGCTTCCCCATGGCCACCTACCAAAAAATATAAAATCACTGCCATCAAAATGACATTTTACTTTAATTATTCACAATCTATTTTAGTACATTAAACATGCCATGTTTGATCAGTCCCTTAAGCATAATATGTGTTATCTTAGAATTTATTAACTATTTTTATTTCCAAATCATCTCCAATTAGATTCCCACTCATCCATGAGAATTTTGTTAATAAATACAACATGAAACCATCATCGTATCTCATGAATGAATTATTTAAAGGAAGAAGTGATAGAATTATACTAATGTAAAAGTAATATAAACACCACATCATTATATAGTATTATTTTCTTGAGAGTTTTACAACTCTTAGTGTAAATACTAATGCTAAAATTACCTTGTATCAATTGGGATCATCTCATAGCTCCCCCTTTGTCAATTTTCTTCATCAAGGATTTTCAATCTCTAATGGATCATTAATATCCACTTCTCTATTTTTTTTGAAATGTATAAAAAAATTTAAACTCTTATCTAAGATTAAATAACAAAAACCTCTTGTCTCGACTAAAGGGAACAATATTATATTCTATAATCCCCCTTTTTACTGCCAGTAAAAATAAATGGGCCTCTTCTCCTTTATAAGAAAAAATCCAATAATATTCTTCCCCATTGTCAATAACTGTAAAGGAATAAAAGAGGGAAAGTAATTAAATAGACTTATAATGATTTTGGGAGTAAATTCACTCCCTAAAACACTCTCAATTGTTATAAGTCATCCTTTATAAGGGTATTTATGAAGATATGTGAATTTTTTTTGTTAAAACATATTCTAATGAAACATATCTATGTACTAAATTTTACTTGATGAAGTGGTAATTGATGTCAATATGTTTTGACATATAATATTACACTATAATATTTGATAAGTTGATTAAAATTTGATTGGAACACCCAATTATCATTTGGTATGATATATTCACCCTTATATTTTTAGGTTTTGAATTCACCAACATCATTTGGGTTGTTTCTAGTGATGCTACAACATACCCAGCTTCTATTGTGATTTGAGTGCCTAAATTTTACTTCATGCAGTTCCAATCAATGCATCTTTCTCTAATAATGAATTCACTTAAAAAATTTGGCTTTGAATATTCAACATCACAGAGACAATCCATGTTAGAGTAGTTTTAAATCTATTAATATGAATCATTATCATACATAAAGACATAATCAAGAGTCTCTTTGATGTGTAACTAGATCCATTTCACACCCATAAGATGTAACTCGTTAGGATTTCTTTATAATCATTCTTAAAGAATTAAAGAAAAAATAATGTATGGTCTAGATGAAATCAAGTATATTCGGATTATAATTATCCTTTATAACTCATTTTTATAAACACCTCTTCCTTTCTCATCCAAGGAAAGTATAGTTCCCTCGATTTTCCCATACGGATGACCTAGCTTGTTTTTTGAGTTTTGAAACCCCATTCCATTAAGAATGGTATAATATTAATTTCACCCAGTAAACAACATTGGGAAAAAATTTATGGTCTTATTGTTCTTGATATGTTGAATTTACCTTTGGTCTAGAATTTGGTGATATTCTGAACTGGGTGTATTTTTATAGGATATTTAATATTTATTAAATAAATATAATAAATTATCATTAATGAGAACATAAATATATCCTAAATTAAAATCTATATGAGAATTTTGACTTCATGGTTGAGTTTGAAATATATAGGTTTACCCAATAAAGGTATAAATATTGTTTGGGTTTTAGTCCCTAGGTCAAACCATTAATCTATAATTTTTTTTATTTTTTTGTTTTCATTTCCCATATACCTTATCAATCCCATTATTCACATCGGGTAAAGAAGACATAATTCCTATCATTTACACCATAGATCTAAGAGGGGAATAATGTAGAGGGAAACAGAACCACATCAAAGGTGGCTAATCCAAGACAAATTAAGATGATATGGTCATAGAGGAAAAATCATCTTTGAGCAACCTTCATACTTCAGGGATTTATCATGGGGTAGGGATCATTATTTTGATATCCACATTTTCTTTGTTTTCTAGTCATTTTGTTTAATTTTTATATATTTTAACTATAGGGTATGGATTATGGATTTTTAAAGAGTAATTTGTAGTTAAATAGGTGGAATTAAGTGGTTTACTAGAATTTACCATTTATAATTCTTGATCACAAGGTGTGTAGTTATAGAACGCACTCCATGCATATAATTTGTGTGACATGGGTTGGAGAATTTTTCCACATGATTTACTTTCTATATGAACACACACTGTAGGATTGTTGGATACATTACTCAAGATGTGGACATGTACATGGCCATACACCCCATTTGAGGCACATGGCATGTAAAAGTACATTCCATGTTGGGTTACATGACCCATATTTAGTTGGTCCCCCTAAATTGGTTCCCTATATTCCTTACACACCATGTATTCCTTAAGGAACATTGTGTATTTGGAAAATTTACATTGGGTTATGCAGTGGTACATGCACATAGTGGGGTGTTGGGACTACACATTTTGTACACCATATAGCATGTTGTGTACCTCCTCATCAATGGGATTTCACTTGATTTTTCATCCTAGAGTTGGGTTTGTACAATTAATTAGTCTATTAAAACTATCACTCTACATAAAATGAAATGTTTTAGTCTTCTTCATTATCAAAGGCTATTATAATGATGATTTTGTTATTCTTTAGAATCTTAGACCCATCAAGACAATTAATGAATCTAAGTGACGATGTAAAGTAGGTTCAGTAATGGTAAACACTCTGATATCTTCCTAAAATCAAGGCCTGATACTCTCACCTTCTTTCAGGGTTGGATACCCTCTTAGATTTTTTTTGGTGGTTGTAGATCTATGAAGGATGAAGATTCATAGACATAAGAGTTTGGATAATATTCAGCACTACACTCCACATAGTACAGTAACCCAAATGGGTCTTACATATAAGAGGAACTTAGGGAGACTTTCCTCCTTCACATGAACCCTATATAGAGTGGGTAAATTTGGTCTGGATAGAATGATGTGTAGTTATTTTAACAATCATGTTATAATATGGTCTTCAATCCTAATTATCTTTATTAATGGATAGTTACACTCCTCCCTGTAGAATCTTCTGAGTTATTGTTGGAGAAGGAGTATGTGATTGTAGAGTATTTTTAGTTTCTCTATTTCATCAGACCACTAGTTCCAATGAACTTTTGGTGATATTTGTAAAAATATGGGATTTTGATACTCTCAATGGGTTTTATTATAGGTAGATCTATAGATTTTCCTTTTGTTTAATGGATTTAGAACTCCCCCAAATATGTGGGGTGTGAATTCTTCATGCTAGGTGATGGTTTCTTAAAGCTACCTTATTGATGAATGGAAAAAATGTTACATGGATGGAGATGAAGTTTTTTGGTCGATCTTGGCCCTTAGTGAGGCATGAGGTTCTACATGGGGTTGTACACCATTATCCCATTTATATGATTCAGTGAGGTTTGGGTCCCCTGAAGAATTTGTGAGTGGTAACATGATAGATATAAAGTTTGAGTAGTGTGGATGGTTTTATGAAGGTTCCTTATTTTGGCATGGAATTTATTTTTTGATGGTGGTGGTATTCGACCTACTGGATAATCTATGTTCTCATGGGATTATAGTAAAATGGGTACACCAGGTTTCTACCCTTTAATATGTCACTATATTAGAGATGAGATGAGTGGGTGAGGACTCACCTTACAGTTGGGTTCTCTCCAACTTTGGCTATAACTAGGTTGCATGACTCCCTTTTTGAATCCTAACAAAGGTGAGAAGGTTTTTTCTCTCTAGTAAGATAAGGTAGGGAATTACCCTATGTGATGGGGTTTAGGTCATCCATCTGTTTGTTCAGTAACCCCATTGAGCATCATATTGTTCTTGAGGTTTCATAACCCTATTAAAATAGAATTAGGAATTTGTACTTGGTGAACATGATTTTCAAATGAGCCTTTTGTGAATAGAGGCATCATTCTAGGAATAATGATTCTCTAGTTAGTTTAATTGCTCACCCTATGTGGTAAGTGAGTGATAATGCATCTATATGAGGAGTTACTCAAAGATGATGGGACATTTTGGAATATGATTTTTTGGAGTAGATCTGTAATGTCTCGAGTTTTTTAGTCAGGTCAAAAAACACTATCGATTTGAACTTTTTAATTAGTGTCTATGCTACTTTTTGTTTCATTGATCCAAACTCAATTATTATAGTTCCATTATATAATGGTTTTGAGTGATTCTAGTGTATTGGAGAGTGCCTCAGGTGTTTTAGATTGGTTTCGGTAGCATTTGTGGCCAAATGGACTTTTTTGGGTTACAGAAAAAATGCACACAGTTTAAGGGATAATTGTAC
This sequence comes from Viscum album, assembly GCA_963277665.1. NCBI lineage: Eukaryota > Viridiplantae > Streptophyta > Magnoliopsida > Santalales > Viscaceae > Viscum > Viscum album. Next base: position 830,720,800 of record OY728157.1, on the reverse strand, counting down.
ATCCCCTTCCGGGTAACCATGAGACATGTTTTTTAACTTCTAAATGATTTGTGTAAACCATGAGAGGGAGGAAAATGACCTTTCATTGGTATCTATAGACATTGTTGAGGATTCCACACTGGTTGCACATGGTTATAGAAAATCACACAGAAGGCTGTACAAGTAATGCAACTTAGGAAATACATCAACATTCTAGAACACATAGTTACCACACTATTTGGGAAACTGTGCAGGTAAAACATATTTTCTATACATGGTGTTTTTTAGGTTTTTTCCTTATTCTTTTTTAACTTTTATCCCCCTTTCTTTTCCCTTATTTCATGCACTATAGGATGAAACCTCCTCCTCCTCTCATCCATAGGATTTTATTCCATCTCCTCTGTTTGTGGTATAATTTCAGATCCATCAGGTGTATTTTAGTTTTAGTAGTATATATAACATCACCCACCCCTCTTCTTTGTTTATTTCTCACCTCATGCATCTTTATTTCTGTCCAAGATGATTTCAAGGGTTTTTATGTAAATTGAAATATACACCAATCTTCTTAGAATTGGAGATCGATATCGGCTGTGACTATGTCTACGAATCTAAGTTAGGTGATGGATATCTTGATTTGAGTTTTTGAGATCTTTTGGGTGCTATGGTTCTTATTACCCCTTTGGTAAATTGAGCGAGACACTTGCTTCTTCATATTAAATTGACTGTATGCCTTATGGGATGTCATTAATCTTTTATTTACTTTGTTTATGCGAGTGAGGTTGGGTTAGGGGTTTTTGTTCCATGAGTAGTTTGGATGGGGTTGTTAAATTCATTTTAATTGATTTTTTTCAAATTAATTTATCTATTATTTTTAGTGTGAGGAAATCAATTATGTTTAATTGAACTGTTATGACTATTTATATTATGAAATTGATTCATTTAAAATTTAATTTCTTGATTAAATTTTTATGATGTGAATTTTATATACATGTTTTCTTGTGTTAGGAGATGAGACCCATGGGGTTATGATGGGCTTGGACCGAGATGATTTAAGGTGGCTAGGCCATTAGGATTGAGTGATATAGATAACTAGTTGGGCTTGACCTAGATTTATTGAGTTGTTTGGACATAGGATTGGACAATGAAAATGTCATTTCAAGCAGTTAGGCCATCAAGTTAGGAATAACTAGTGATGTTAGGATGGAAAGTCCATCATATTTGAGCAATAGGGTCATAGGGGCATGATGTTTCAGTTTACATGTCTTAGGGATTTTATATTGGTGATTTCCACTCACCCATAATGACCAAATAGCTGAATTGAGTCATCTTTACACCACATGACTCCATTGATGAGGTGGTTTTGACCACTTGAGTGGGTAGAGGCCCTCAGTAGTGTGACTTAGGAAATGTTTTGGGGGTGATTTCCATAGAAATCAATGTTAAAGGTGAGGAGACTTCAATTGATAGCGATGCAGCTATCGATTGGGGGTTGTGGTGCACTGTGATTGAGGCCATGGGCTTGAATTTATTTTGAGGGCAGACATCATTAGGCCTCCTGTTGTTAGGTTTTGAGTCGATGTGTACTTTTGAGACAGGTTCTGATGGATTGGATTATATTTTTAAGGCATGCCTACAATACATAGGTAATATATTAAGACACAAGGTGTCAAGAGACACGAGGTGAGAGGTTTCTTGATAGAGGTGGAACCTGAGGGTTCACCTAGACTCTTGATATCAGGGGTGAATTTGGCCATGGGCCAATGACCCAATTTAATTATAATATTCCTTCATTATATAAGATAGGTAATGGATTTATGGTGGATTTTGATCACCAGAGAAGTCTTATTTATTATTTCATTGCATTAATAAATTTTATTTATCATATCACACATGCCTAAACACATATGCTACATAAGAACCATTGGGTGGTATCCTACTGAGATTCATCTCACACTCTCCACATTTCCTTTAGGACGTGCATAGAATTTATGAATTTATGTTAATGTAAGTGATTAGAACTAGGAGCTAGAACTTAGTAGATTCTTTCATGGAGTTTGGAACGAGACCTTGAGGTCATTCCTAGAAGGAGTTTCTCTTTCATTTAGATTTATTTCAGTTTCAACATGCACTTTTGTATATTGTATATAGATACAGTGGTTATCCATGGGTTCCCTTTTTGTACTTGATCTGCATGACCTATTATGGATGCATGTTGTTCTATTTGGTTGCTACAAGTGGTGTGTCTGGTATTCTAGCTTGTTTATTTACTATTCACTACTTTTGTTTATATTGCTTCCACTATTTATCTGATATTGTTTGCACTTATTCCATTGGTGGATCTAGTTTAAGTCTATTGAGTCTTATTTGTTCTACTATATTCTACTTAATATTACTTTAACAAATATATTATCTTTACCAGAGGGTATATCCTCCCCAATATAATTTTTTTTCACTCTTTATACTAGTTGGTAGCTTTTGGAATTTGGGGAGGTGCGCTTAAGGGCAGTGGAACTCGACCTGATAGCACTATTCAGGTGGCTAATTGGGTCGGGGACGTTACAAGTGGTATCAGAGGTATTTCTTTAACCTCATTTCTTAGTATTAAAATTTGGGTAATGGTATGATGGAGAAAAAGTGATGTCATAACTAGGTTTAGAACTCATGCTTGGGTGCCTGCAGCCCCACGTACAAAGGACATGCCAATTTACCATGGGTGGGATTTTTGTTCTATTTTTCTAAAATTACAATTTATATGATTTCCAAATCAAGTGGTTCACTTGGTATGTGAATTTTTAAAGTGTTGTGATATGTGACCCATAACCTGTTAAGGTAAGGGATAATTTGGAACCTTGGCCCAGTATGGAAAGGTGAGGTAGCTTGGGATTTCTTGGTTGTTTGGATTTTGATAGGTACATTTTAGGGTATTTAAAATTTATAAATGTATGTATGATTTGTAACCCGGTCATCATATTGAGGCAATATATCAAGGCATGGGGTGATTTTTATCACCAGGTTGGGAAACTCATTCATCAGATTGAGGCAATGATGTTTTTGGGATGGGATAGGTCTGGGGATTATATGATTCTTGGAACTATTTAGGGCATGTAAGGAGGCCATGAGTTCGAGATACCATGTGTCATGGTTACAATGGGGTATAGTAAGGGTATTGAGGATGTTATACCTTTTAATACTTTCCCTATGTGTGTTATATATATATGGGATGTATGAACATTTTGGTATTCAATAGGGTCCTCCTGGATGACTCAGATAGAGTATTTGGTGGGTGATTGAATAGTAACTATAGGAGCATGAGTAGTTTCAGACCCCTAAGGGTCAGGAAGAGAATGAGATGAAGGTTGCAACATCCCAGACCCAAAAAGCTGCCCGAAAAGTGATAAATAGGTCAGGTGTTACTACCTGATGCACACCTCCCTGAACCCCAAATTGTACCGACTAGAAGCGAGGATCTGATAGGTGTAGTTTGGAGGTTATACCCTCTCAGAGGATAATAATGGTAATGGTCCGAGCAATAATATATAACATGTAGTGGAAATAAAGTACTCTGCAGACTCAAACCAGACCCACATAGTGGAATCACAATAAATAGTAGATAAACTAATAAAGAAAAGTAGAAACAACAACAATAGAAGGTAAACATAACAGAATGATGAAACCACTTGTAACAACTACTAGAGTAGACCATCCATCCATACATAGAAATTTGAGACATAAAGGGGTGCCAATGGATAATCAATAGTAGATAAAATAAACAAGGTAATCATGCTGATATAGGAAAGAAAGAAAAATAAAGTAAACTCTAGCTAGGCATGATGTCAAGGTCCATATCATCTCCATGCAAAAGCTAATACAATCCATATCATGAAGATGATCTCTTTCTTACACATAAATCCATAAATTCTATACGCATCCTAAAGGGCCTATGCAGTGTGTGAGATGAATCTCAGTAGGATACCACCCAATGGTGCATACCTAATATAAGTGTTTATGTAGGCATGAATTTATAAGGAAATAAGTAAATAGTACGATGAAAAAATAAGCATAAACTCCACTGGTGCTCACCAGACACCATGGAGTGTCACCTGCTTTGGTCAATGTTATAATATCTGTCATGTATCCCGGAACCATGTACATCCTGACACCTTGTGTCTTAAGTACTGACATCCCGAAGGCATGCCCAAACAATAGTAACCCTGCTCGAAAGCCCACACCTACCGATGGCACAACAAACAGAGCAGTGATGCCTGTACATAAATAGGAACCAGAGGTATAGCGATGCCTACCCTCATATCAGTAACTGAAGGATGGTGATTTCAACCCTTAAATTAGTAACTAGAGGGATAGTGATGTCTATACTAAAATCTCGGCAAGCCTATGCCCCCAACCCTATAGCCTCAACATAATCTCCTGAAGGCTCTTTACCTTCCACACAGATTCCTATGGCAAGAACCCCTAAACCAATTGTACCTAACCACATATATTAAGGGCCTCAACCCAAAAAGTGTCAAAAACCACCTCATCACGAAGTCTACCAATGTGCACACTACTCAATGTTACAAGTGAGTGGTAATATCTAAAATAAGTTCCCAAGCCACAACATCTCTAACACCATGTGTACCTATGTCCATGTCACTCAAGTATGATGGTCTCTCCATCCATGTAACTCGGGGAATGCCTAACCTGATGGTCACACTACCTCAAGCTAGCATCCATGACACCTAATCCCATGGTCAGAACCACCCAATGTAATCCGGGACAAGCCCAACCTGTGATTAGAATCACTTACCAATACCCAGGCCATGCCCAACACAACCCGAAGCTTCCATCATATGCAATATCACACACCACATGTATATAATCAAGAGAATCACTATAAATGGGGGAAAAATTAAACACTTTAATTTCACTAGAAATGTTTTTTCCTATACTAGAACCAAGGTCTTGAAATCCTCTAACAATCTTAATCATTCAATAAACAGTCTAAACTTAGCAGTTTAAACAAATGGTTCAATTATTACCATTTTGGAACCCCTGGAAAAAAAGCCTCAAATGAGCAATGACCTCTAACCTGGACCTACTCAAGCATATCATGATAAGGGAATACCCAACGACATCCCACAAATCATACAATCAAATAAATATTAAGAAATACTGGTCTCGCTCAATACACGATGTCGCTCCCTAAGGCCGCAACCCCCATATGACCCTGAAAACAAAAAATAAGGCCGGAAACACCTACCTGAGACACATATATGTAGGAATGTATGATATCGAGCTCTAATTCAAATCCAATCTTCGTAGATCTATGTTTCTGTTAAATCTCAACAATTCTGCTTGGATGGAAACTAAAGTGTGTGAGGAAAAGTAACTAGAATGAAAGATGGTGCGTGGTTTTATCCTTCACGATGTGATCCTATAGCCACCTGTGGATTTAATAATGAATTTCAGATGAATAATCTTGGAGAATAAATGTTCTCGGCATCTCAGGGCATCATAGTCCAAAATTGGGGAAGAAGAAGATAGTTCAGAAAATTAGACGCAACGCTCTCCCATATAAGAAAATAAAAATAAAATTACATGGTGTGTATTAAGGACTACCTACCGTGTAGTAGCTTTGTCTGTACTCCAACTTAACAGGAGGTAGCCACATGGCTTGGACGTGCCACATGGGTCAACACATGGATGATATTTAGCCAGTACATGTAAGGAAGATACATGGCGTGTCAAGTAACACTACATGCCATGTAGTAGGAGATTCTTACACAGTCATCACATGACATGTACTTGGTTAGAACACAAATAGTACAAGCTTTACCCACACATGGTGTGTACTTTAGATTACATGGCATGTAATCTTGAAATTTCCAGAAATTTCCAGATTTTCCGAGTTTTCTCAGAAACAAGTCAAAAATTCAAACAGGGTCAGGATTTTGACCCGTTCCAAAAACCCAGGTTCTTACAATCTCCCCACCTTAACATAGCTCATCCCCAAGCTATCAAACAAAACCCAGAGATGTACCAAAAATACTGATCCCTAAAGGGCTACCCACCTTAGGAATTGACCATCTCAGTCTCAAACCAACCAAAACTCAAATCAAGGAAAGGTTCAATGACTTATTTCTTGGACCCATGGTCCTCACATGACACATCATCACCCCTGAACCTCATCAATTATTCTGTATTGTTTCCGACACCCAATCGTATCCCACACCACATCGGTGTCTGACTCCATGAGGTCCTGCATCCCATGGATGATTAGAGCTAAACTTGGTGCCATGCACCTTAAGTAACCCACATCCTTGATGCCCCAATGCCTACAACACCGAAAGTAACCAGCATCCTCAATGCTCCTAATTATACGCATCTCACATATATATAAATATATCAAACTCCCAAAATGGCATCAATCCCACTCACTAGTATCAAGTCAGTCCAAAAATATCATGTTCATCTCATGCACTCAAAATGGACACATGTCAATATGCTATGCCAAAATGAAAACAGAGAAAATCACGGCCACACCCACAACATACCTTTGACCATCATCTGCTCACCAACTTGCCCTATCTTTGGCAGCTCCATAGAGTGCACCTAGCCTGAAGTAAAACTGCCTGATGCCTGACCTCCCTGCGGTGATACTCTTGTCATCGGACACTGACCCCTCATCTGGGTCCCACTATCTCTGTCACATACTCCACATGTAGCTAAACCTCCATTACCATCACTTGGTACTGACCTTGATCCAAACCTAGACGTCACAATCTACCCTAGTCCCTACCAGCCAGCTGTCTGAGAACAATTCCTACATAACATCTCAAGATACCCGACCTATCCACAAGCCCGACACTCTTTTGGAGGAATATCACACTAAGTCCATACATGAACTAGTTGTCCACACTGATGAACATCTACGAGGTGGTCTAGCTGATTCCATGGCCTGACATCCCTACTGGAACATATCCCGACCTTTTTTCTTTCTTTCCAAACCATCACCTAAAGCGATCATTCGGACTAAGTGAGGCCTCTCTTTTGAGTTTCCCTACTCTATTAGCGCCTGATTCACTACCTCTGAGAACAAACCCATCCTGAATATATTTAACTTGATCTGAATGGAGTTTCATATGCCATCCTCAAAGGGCCTCACCCTTTCTGAGTCATCACTTACCAACTAGGTGCAAAGCGAGACAACTCAGTGAAAGTTGATGCATAGTCCATGATGAACATGTATCCTTGCTGAAGGCTCAATAATTCCAAATCTCTCTATTCCCTTCGTGTATCTGGGTAAAATTTCTCAAAGAACCTATCCTCAAAGTCCTTACATGCCAGTCCTTGGTGTCTACGAGCCTGAAACTGCACATCCTCCAACGCTTTGTTGGTCCTCTCAGTACATACGTCACTGGATTGACCCTCTGCCTAGGAGGCATCTCGAGCATCTCAAAGATCATTTTCATGCAATCTATCTAGTTCTCAGTTGCATGTGGACCACCCTCAACCTAAGAAAATTAGTTGGTTTTCTGATTGGAACTCCCATGTTTGATATTCCATAGATGGCTCTATACCTTTTGTACCTCTGTCAATCCCTTGCATGCACTGGATCCTGAACCTGATCATGTTCCTGAGCCTATACCTACGGCTCATGCGCTACATGCACTAGATCCTGAACTTGATCCTACTCCTGTGGCATTGTACCATCTTCCACCTGATGCTCTATCTAATTCATCTAGAAGGAACCCTCTGAATACCCTAAATATTCAGACATACCATATATATATTCACAATGTATATTCAACACAGATAAGGAAATATGTAGAGATGCAGCATATGGAAACTACCCTTACTCTACATTATCGCAACCCATTCCCACAATATCCTGGCCTCATGGACTCTTTTCCCACCCTCAACAGAGCCAACTATCAAAATCACCTCAGGCCATGCCCGTCTGGAAAACCAATGTTGCCTCAAACTGATGACCAAGTCACCCAATCCTGATGATCAAAATCACCTCAACCATAGTACCTGCTTTCTTGTACAAGATTCAGACCCAAATAAATTACCACATGCAATTCTACAATATATATAAAGCATGGAACATTAAATTTCAATCAACAAGAAATTATATTATGATTTTCACCCATCGCATTTCAAAGAATCTATAGCATGGAAATTGATATTATTCACATGGTATTATAACCTCACAAAGCATACGCTCAGTTATGAAATTGAAATACCATAAAAATGTTCTTATCAAAATCCAAACGATCATGCCTTTCCATACCGAGCCAAGGGGCAAATCTCCCGTACTGCACCAGGTCAAGGGTCAAATATCACAATCAATAACATCACATACCATGTGAGCCACTAAGGTGGAAATCATATAAACTGTAATCTGAGAAAAACAAAAATAACAATTCCCACCTAAGGAAACTTGGTCCATCCCTCATACCTGGGGCTATAAGAACCCAAGCATAAGCTAGAAACCCAGTTCCAATTACAACCTATCTCCAATATATCATATCCCAAGTAGTAAACCGGTAGAAATTAAAAGATAAGTCTCAATATCATTAGTATCTAGAAAAACACTGCTACAAAATCCCTATCAAGAACTCCTCTGATACCACTTTGGAATGTCCCAGACCCGAAGAACCACCCGAATAGTGCTAAATGGGTTGGGTGTTACTACCTTAGGCGCACCACCCCAAAATCCAAAGGATTATGACTATAAGCGTGGGTCTAATAGGTATAGTGGGGAGGATATTCCCTCTCAAATGATAATAATGGTACTGGTCTGAGCAATAATATACAACATGTAGTGGAAATAAATGACTCACCAGACTCAAAACAGAACCGTAGAGTGAAATCACAATCAATAGTAGATAAACAATAAAAGAAAATTAGAAACAATAGAAGCAGAAAGTAAGCACAACATCATGCTGAAATCACTTGTAACAACTACTAGAATAGACTAATCATGCATCCATATAAAGTTGAGATATAAAGGGGTGATAATGGATAACCAAAAGTAGATATAATAAAAAAATTAAGCATGTTGACAAAGGAACGAAATAAAAACAAAGTAAACTCCATATTGGAATGACCTCAATGTACATACCATATCCATGAAATAACTAATACAATCTATCTCCTGAGTCTGATCTCTTTCCTACACATAATTCCATAAAGTCTACATTCATCCTGAATGGCCCGTGCAGGGTGTGAGATGAATCTCAGGATGATACCACCCAATGGTGCATACCTAATATAAGTGTCTAAGAAGGCATACATTTATAAGGAAAGCAATAAACAATATGATGCACAAATAAACATAAACTCTACTGGTGATCAGCAACCACCATGGAGTGTCACTTACTTCGGCCAATGTCGAATTCTCTATCTTGTAACCCGACACCATTTGCCTCTTGAAACCTCGTTTCTCAAGTGATGATATCCCGAAGGCACCCCAAAACAACAGTATCTCTGCTTGAAAACCCACACCTTCCCATGGAACCACAACCAGAGAAGCAGATATTCCTGTTCTCAGATTGGAATCGGAGGGACAATGATGTCTTCCCTCAAATTAGTAATTAGAGGGAGAACGATATCTTCCCTCAAATCTTGGTGAGCCTCTTCCCCAAACCTGATAACCTCAACACAATCCCATGAAGTCTCTTCACCTTCCACATGGATTCCTATGGAAAGAACCCGCAAAACAATTCTACCTAACCACATCTATCAGGGGTCTCTACCCAATGAGTGGTCAAAACCACCTCATAAAAGAGTCTACCTATGTGCACACTACTCAAAGTTATGAGTGAGAGTTAATCACTAAAATAAGATCACAAGCCACAACATCTCTGACACCTCGTGTCCCTATGACGATGCCACTCAAGTTTGATGGCATCACCATCCAAGTTACCCGGGCCATGCCCAATCTGACAGTCACACTACCTTAAGCCGAAATCCATGACACCCAATCACATGGTCAGAACCACCCAATGTAATTTGGTTCAAGCCCAAACTATGATTAGCATCACTCAACAATACCCAATATATTCACAACATAACCCTAAGGTTCCAACATATTCAATATCACACATCACATGTATATAATCAAAAGAAACCCTATAAATGAGAAAAACAATTAATGGTTGAATTAGACTACCAATGTGTTGTCTCATATCAACATCAAGGTCTTGAAAGCCTCTAAAAATCTTAATCATTCAGTAAATAGTCTAAACTCAACATTTTAAACAAATGGTTAAATTATTACTATATTGGTACGTCGAACAAAATTCCCCAAATGACCAACAAACTCTAACCTGGACCGTCTCAAGCATACTAGGATAAGGTAATACCCAACGACATCCCATAAAGAATACATTTGAATCAATATTAAGAAATATGGGTCTCGCTCAATCTCTGACATCTCACTCTAGGGACATAACCCACGAATGACCATGAAAACACAAAAAAGGTATGCACCACCTACCTGAGACTTGTAGATGTAGGAACTTCCAATATCAAGCTTCAATTCAAATCCAATCTTCTTATATATACATTTCTGTCAAATCCAGGAAATTATGCTCAGATGGAAACAATAGTGTGTGAGGAAAAGAAACGAAAATGAAAGAGGGTGCATGTTTTTAGCCTTCCTAATGCGATTCACATACAAAGAAAGATTGAAGAATGGATATCGGATAGAAAATATAAGATAATAAACATTATCTTCCTCTTAGAGCGTCACAGTCTAAAAATGGGGAAGAAGAAGATAGTTCGGGAAAGTAGATGCGACTATCTCCCATATAATCAAATAAAAATAAAAGTACACATAATGTATGAAGGACTAAATGTCATGTAGTATCTTTTTCTATACTCTTAATTTAGAGGAGGTAGCGACACAACTTGGACTCACCACATGAGTCAACACATGGCTAAGATTCAGCCGGTATATAGAAATAAGATACATGACATGTCAAGTAACTCTACACACTGTGTAGTAGGAAATAATTACGCGGTCACCACATAGAATGTAATTGGTTAGAAAATGGATAGTAAATGCCTAACCCATAGACATAATTTACTTTGGATTACATGGCGTGTAATATAGAAATTTCCATAACTTTCCATATTTTCAATGTTTTCTCAGAAACAATTCAAAAATTCAAACAGGGTCACAATTTTGACCCATTCCAAAAACTTGGGTTATTACAAAGGTATAATTTTAGGGATAAGCTCAGGTTCCAATGTCAGTGCTTTAGCCACCAGATCTTGCATCATTTGGACCATGGATCGATGAGAACCTCTGAGAGAGCTTGGTGTGGGATCTCCAGGGCATCGACCGGGGTGCTTATGGAGTAGAGACATCAATGGAGTATCTAACGCATGAGTCCCAATTGCATCACCTTTCTCTTTTTTAGGGTGAGGTTGGTCCATAGGTGGATAATAACATGATTGAGAGCATGGATATTATCCTCTTGAAACTTGATATGTCTCTAGGGATGAGGGTCAAGATGGTGACATACATGCTTAGAGGGATAAATAAGCACTAGTGGGATGTGAAGGTGCAGGATGGCAGACATGAAGGATTATCCTGGAAGGATTTTGAGGATAAATTCATTGAGAACATTTTCATGGATACATGGAGGGTGTAAAGGGCTCTGGAGTTCCTAATACTTTAGAATGGATCTATGTTTTTCATGGACTATACAATGAAATCCACTGAGCTGTCTTGCTTTGCACCCTACATGGTGAGTGATGACACCTCCATGGTGAGGCACTATGATTATGGTTTAAAAAATTCCATTTTGGTGAAAGTAAAGATATTTAGATATACCTCATTCTCTGAGGTAGTGAAACAGGTGCTCATTGCCAAGGGAAACCTGACAGATAGATTGTACTCGAGATGGGTAATGGCTTCAGGTGATCTCATTGGATATGGTTTAGATTGAAGGAAGTGAGGCTGAGACGACTTCCAACACATCAGTCAGGACAAGGACTCAATTATACCACCTCACAGTGGTTCATATATAGTGTTATTTCAGTGTGGGAAGTGAGGACATGTCTAGAATAAATGTGAGAAGCCTCCAAAGGGGTTTCAGGAATGTGTACAGGTCGCACATCTCGAGAGGTTCTGTAGGAGGCCATATCGTTTATTCAGTGATCCATTTTAGGGGTAGAATTTAGCCTCTGAGTTCAATTTAGTATCTGTAGCTGGTGAGGGTAGATGAGGTTTAGCTACACGTGCTGGTCATGGTAGAGATAGTGGGACCCATCACTGGGGTTAGTGGCCAGTGGCTGGAGTAACACAATAGGGAGGTCAGGCTTTAGGAACCCATTCCTCATTCTAGGTGCATGTCATGGGGATTCTAGGGGCTAAGCGGGTTGGTGAGCTAATTAAAATCATAGGTACACCATGGGAATATCTATGATTTCTTTTTCTTTATTTTTTCATGGCCTATTGAGGTGTGTCTATTTTGGTGCATGAGGTGAACGAGCTATGTATATGGGCTGACCGTAATTTTTTAAATGGGTTGGCATGATATTTAGATTTGTAATATATATATATATATATATGTGTGAGTTTTGAGGCACCAATTTTTGAAATTTATCACCCATTGATGTGTGATTATGAGGTGCCTAGAATCATGAGCATCAATGGATGTGAGTTTCTGATGTAAATTTAGTAACCATTGATGTCTGATTATTAGGTTCTTGGATTCATGAGAATTGATGTATGCGAGTTTCTGAGGTAATTTGGCATTAGGGAATCGAGTATGTGGGTTACTTGATGTTTGAGGAATCTGGGAACCATGATGGTGTGGTACTTGATTGTGTTGTGAGACACTGAGACTTATTTGAGGGTCCATGGTGATGATGGACCTCATTAGTTCCATGTGTGGTATGGGCTCAAGGTGGTCATCGAGGCGATGCACGATCTGATTTGGGTTCCTGGTATGATACAGGAGCACCCGATGAGGTGCATTAGTTACGATGTGTCATGGGAGGACCATGGGTCTAGGAAATATGTCAATGGACATTTTTTTGTATTGAGTTTTGGGTCAACTGAGACTGAGTTAGGAAATTCTTAAGGTGGGGAACCCCTAATTGAGGAATTTTACCTATACCTTTCAGACCAGGGCAGTCCGAGTTAGATTTTACTAGTATGGGTATGTTTGGTACCATCTCAAGGTTTTTTTGATAGTTCATGGATAATCTATGTTAAGGTGGGGATATTATAACATCCATGGTTTTTTATTTAGGTCAAAAACCACTCCCAATTTGAACTTTTCAATTAGTGGATATGATATTTTTTGTTTCATTGATTGGAACTCAATTCTGAGAGTTCCATCATATTTATATGATAGTTTTGGTTTAGTATAGAGTCTTGGATATTTCCACTAGTGTTTTGGTTTGGTTTTAAAATCATCAGAGGCCAAATGGTATGTTTTGGGTTATAGGAAAAAGGAGCCCGATTTAAGAGAAAACTATGCGGCCCCTTCTAGGAAATCATGTGACACATTTTTGAGCTACCAAATTGTTTGTGTAAATCATACAAGGGAGACATGTAATAACACAAACTTTTATCAATGCAAAATTAGGCTAAATAGAACTACTATGTGACCTTTAAACATAATTTTTCCACTTATGTGTTTTGAATTTTGAAAATTTGACATACACAGTTGCGATCAGTAAGATGGTTGGATTCCAATAGGAAAAACATATTTTTTGGTGATTAGTAACCTACCCTTATGAATATTAACCTACCCTGTTAAATAGTAATATAAACCTTATGAATATTAAATCATCCAAAAGAATAGTATCTTCACCCATGAATGTATAAATAAAATGTTGCCATCTTTTGCATGACAATATGACCATAGTAAAAGTATTGGTATTTTTGTAAGTCATAAATAAATAATTATAATTAATTAATTAATTTAAAAGAAAATCTATTTTCCAAAAATGTGTTCATAAATTAATAGTTTTATGTCTTCTAGTTTTAAGATAATTTAATAATTTCTTATGTAATTTTTGAAAGCATTATATAATCAGTTTTAATTTTAAAATCACTATTTTTTAAGTAAATTGTGATTTTAATTAAAAATTAAATTGTTAATATTTATAAAATTATTCTTGAAAAATGGAGTTCATTTTTGGATTCTACATGGAATAAAATGGTTAGGGTGAATTTTTAGGATTTTTCTGAAATGCATTAATTTTTGGTGAATAGTGAAATTTGATAATTTACAAAAAAAAAATTAAATAATTGAATTTCTACATCATGATTGAGTCATGGATGATGTAAATGTCTACTAGATCAAAATCACATGAAATTATTACTATTTTTAGTAACAGTAATCCTTACTATTTCTTATCTTGTGGATAAATAATAAATTAATGAATATAATATTAAGAAAACCCTCCTCCCCTCCACTATAAATGCCACCCCTCACACCCTCATTTATCCACACCTCTCAAGCTTCAAGTCTTAAATAAATTCTTCCCAAATGTAATGTCCTGGATCTGGGTTCCACTCAAAGGTTAATTGAACCCAGTTGGTCACATAACCTCAAGCGCATTTCCCCAAATGCCAGAGGCATCCAACTAGCAGTGAGGGCCATGGTGTGATAGAGGGAAAATTGTGCCCTCATTGGAAGAGTATACACAACAGAAAAAAATATAAAATAAAATCAAAAGCAGTAATACCACAACGAGAATAGTGTAATACTGAAAGTAAATCCAATAGAAGCCACAATAAATATATATATGATGCATGACATGTGTATCTAAGAAAACAACCAAACAAGTTACAATGCTGGAAAGCAATACAGAAACCAATTTACAAAAGAAACAAGTAAACTACAGTAGCATCACAAGCCTTAGCTTGGTTTCATTATCTCCAACTACAACATCAATCAAGTACCTAATTAATAAGGGAGATTTCCTATATCTATACCTATAATCATATAATCTATTTGGGTCCAAAATCATGACCCAAACAAGGTCTGATACAAATCCCAGGAGGAAACCCCCAAAAGATCTATGCCTAACTATCGGCGAATATATACAATAGGTAATATGAACGAATGAAGAAATAAAATAGGAAGTTCTCAAAATTAAACAACCCTATAGTTTCCAATTACATTCATCTAATATTTGTTATTCATCCGTCGAATCATGTACCCATGGGATCTAGACTAAGCTCTATATCCCCTATGTAAAGTAACCAAAATAAACATCTCATAAGACCATATAAACAATTGATTAATACCTAATCAGTGATTGTGATTTATCTTGTAAGATGCATCAAAACCATTCAACTATTCACAAATTACCCTTGGGGAAATATCTCACACTCCAACCCCTTTGGTCCCACATAGCATCAAACCATTATAAACGACTGCCTAGGAAATCTCTCGCGGTCTTAACCCTTGGGTCAAAGATTCATTTAATCAAATATAAATGACCACATGAGAATCTCTCATGATATAACTCCTTTGGTCAACATTCACTTAATCAATTATAAATTACCACCTGGGAAGCTCTCATTGTCTAACCCCTTTTATCAATGTTCACTTAATCAATTATAAATGACCACCTAGAAAACTCTCATGTTCTAACACCTTTTGTCAAAATTCACTTAATCAATTATAAATGACCACCTGGGCAGCTCTCAAGGTCGAACCCCTTTGGGAAGCTCTCACAATCTAATCCCCTTGGTCAACATTCACAATGCATATCACATACATTTCATATAATCAGTAACTCCATCCTAACAAAACAAGGCTTGGAAAACAAGCTGAGTCTAACAGGAATTCTAGACCAAATGACCATAAACAATCAATCAAGGGGGAAACACACCCATGGGGTGCCCCATAAACAAGGTATCTAACCTTACGCATAAGCAAAAACCCTTTATCAATCAATAAAACCATAGAAGTTAATAAAAAGGGTTAAATTCCAAATCATTCAATACCCTAAACATGGGTATGCTGCACTTTTATCATATATAATCCAAGAAAAACAACAAAAGGAACAAAACCTCCTAACTTGAAGTTGTGGGATAGATATACTTTAACGCTGGCCCTTGAATCTGCTTATATTGGTGTAGATCTATAGAAAGGTGAAAATTGATCAACCTTGAATAACTCACAAGAGAGGATGAATCAGGAAGAGAGGCTCTAGGGGTTTTCAGAACTCACCAGTGGGATTCCAACACACCCGAAGATGTCTCAATCAGAATTTGGACAAATAATCAGGAGGGGTTCATACTTTGTCAGCCATTCTATCATGAACCTGTACAAACCAAAACTAGAATAAGGTATTTCTAGATATGAGACATAACCCCACTTCGATATATCAAATAAAAATAAAATTACATGGTGTGTTCATTAAAACAACATGTTGTGTATTAGCCTCAATTGACGCCCAACTTAAGCGGTCTTCTAGGTCACCACATTACCATTTACTTGGTTGTTACATGGTCAAAACATGGTTGTATGTGGTAAGATAGGTACACAGTGTGTAGTTATAAGTACACAACATTTACTTAGAAAATACTATTTTCTTCCTTTTTTCCTAAAAAATAACCTGAAAACAAGATCCATACCTAAAAAGAAGACCCAGGTTCTTAAAAACTTCCCCCCTTAAAGCAATTCATCCCTAAATTTCCCTTCCAAGGGTGGTGAAGAAGAATATGAAAACAACCCAGGCCACTATGATCACGCATCAGCCTCCCTCTCTCTAGTCTCTTCCTACACTCGCCCGAGCTTCCATAGCACCCATACTAGAGTAACAGACCTACCACAAAGAAACTTCATGTTGTGATATACAATACGAATAGGGTTCTACTTGAAGGATTCATCCACCTCAAACTCTACCTTCATTGGTTAAAAAACTTGATATGAGTTTGAGAAGTAATTTCGTAGCTGAGAAACATGAAAGACTTTGTGCATATCCCAGTACCTCTGTTGTAACTGCAATTTAGAGGCAACCATCCCAACTCTCTCCAAAATCTCAAAGGACCTATGTATCTCAATAAAAAAAATCCATGGTCTCTTAATCCTTCTATGTTTTAACCTTGGTGTGACACATATGAAAACCTAATATCCAACCTCGAACTCCACATGTCATCTCTGTCGATCATATTAATATTTCTAGTGAGACTGTGCAGTAGCCATCCTCTTTTAAATCAACTCCACATGCTCAGTGGTCTCTTGGACAAGATGAGTTCCCTACATAGCTGCCTCTCCTGCCTCTAGTCAGCATAGGGGTGATCGGCATGGCCTACTATACAATGCCTAATAAGGTTCCATCTGAATATTTTCCTAAAAACTATTATTGTAGGAAAAATCCACTATGGTTTTGTGTCACTCCCAAGTGCCCCCGAAATCCAAAATTCATGCTCGAAGCATGTCCTCTAAAACCTGAATCTTGCGGCAGGACCGGAAATCTCTTTGGGGATGGTAAGTTTTACTCAAAAGTACCTATGTACCCAAAGCCCTCTATAGTCCTTTCCATACTTGAGAAGTAAACCGAGTGTCCCTATCTGAAATGGTAGACTAAAGAACCCATTGAAAACGTACTATCTATCAGATGTACAACCTTCCAAGCTCATCAACACTGAATGTTTCCTTAATCAGTCAGAAATGTATAACCTTTGTGGCCCTATAGATAACAACCCAAACCACATCATTCCCTTGAGGGGACCTCGGTAAATATATCACAAAATCTATCATGACATCATTACACTTTCACTCGGGAATGGGTAACTGCTGTAAAATTTCTATTGATCGTTGATACTCTTGATTCACCTGTCGATAGGCAGAACATCTCATAATAAAACTAGCTACATCCCTCTTCATACTTGTCCACCAATAATGATGATGTAAATCTCGGTACATCATTGTGAAACCTAGATGAACTACCCATATTGAGGTATAAAAATCTCTCATCAACTCTTCATGTATGTCTACTGATACCCATACACACCCATGAAATTGAAAAACCTCATCCTCTCCAATGGTCCAACCAAGAGTAGGGTCCTCACCCGACACACTCTCCCATAGGACTAGGACTTTAGAATATGATAGATGCCTCATTCGCACTCGATCAAGTAGATTAGAGGTAATATCTATAGAAGAAAAAATGTCTACTACTGTCTATTGTGAACCTCTAAATGCATCTCAGAGAAAGTCACCATAATATTCCAATCACTACTGGACTTCTAAACTGCTTGTATCTGAGTCCTCATGCTCAATGCATTAGCTACTATGTTTCCTTTCCCAGGCACGTAGGCAAGCTCAATGTCAAAATACTGAAGGTAATCAACCCAACTTTGCTGTCTCAAATTCATATATCATTGATTAAATATTTACTTGAGGATTTTGTAGTCTATGTATATCACAAAACTCTCTCCTAGTAAGTAATGTCTCCAACAATGTAAAACATGAACAATTGTAACCAACTCAAGACCGTGCGTCAGTTAATTCCTCTCATGTGGCCTCAACTACTGAGGCCCATATGCAAAAAATCCTTCGCCCTATATAAGAAAAACTCCCATCATAATACCTGATGCATTGCAGTAAATAGTGTAACTCTTTCTTGGTTCCAGAAAAACAGAATCGGTGCTGAGGTCAACCTCCCTTTCAGCTCCTGAAAGTATTAATCATAGGAATATGTCCATAAGAACTTTGCACCCTTCTTAGTCAGACCCACCAGTGGCACTGCTAAGCATGAGAATTCCTGAATAAAGCATCTGTAGTAACCATCCATCCCGAGAAAACTCCACACCACAAATATGTTCGTTGGATGCTCCCAGGAAACTACCGCTCTCACCTTCTCTGGGTCTACTAATACTCTTGTCTCTAAGATGACATGACCCATGAAGTGAATCTGATCCATCCAAAAGTGGTATTGTGTGAACTTACCATATAACTAATTCTCTCTCATTGTACACAAAATGAGATCAAGATGGGTGGCACGATCATGTAAAGTGTGAGAGTATACCATGATATCATCCATAAAGACTACCACAAAATAATCCAAGTAAGAATGGAACACTCGGTTCATCAGTGCCATGAAATTTTTTGGCACATTCATGAGACTGAATGAAATAACCAAATACTCATATATACCATAATTTCTTTGAAAGGATGTAAGATGTATATCTGATGGTCTAACGTGCAACTGATGATAATTGGATCTCAAGTCAATATTTGAGAAAACCCAGGCTCCTCAAAGTTTACCAAAGAGATCTTTAATCCTCAAAAAGGGATATCAGTTCTCGACCATCAACTGGTTAAACTTCCTATAATCTACAGAAATTCCAAGGGTACAATCTACTTTCTTCACAAAAAAGATAGGCTAACCCTAAGAAAAAGTAATGGTTCATATGATACCCTTTTTCTATAAATCTTATAACTGTTTCTTGAGCTCCTGTAACTCTAGATTGGAAAACCTATAAGGAGGAATGGAAAATAGTGTTGCCCCCGTCAGATGATCAATAGAGAAATATACCTATTTCTCTAAAGGTAAACCTGAAAAGTATTTTGGGAAGACATCTCTAAAATGATCCACCACAGGATTAAATTCCATCAATGAAGTCCCCTGGTCATCCAAATATAAACTAGAAATCTGGGCTATAATTCCACCTAACCCATGATGCTCGGGTCTATCTCTACTCACCTAGACATTCCATTCACTCTTTTGAAGAAAAATTCTATCCTATGGTGATGTGAAACTCAACCAATGATGATATCAGTCAACAAAGTCTTGAAAAGAGACCAACAAGTCCATTTCGAGAATGACATCAAAGACTATCATCTCTAAGACTTAGAGGTCCCACAATAAGTGATACCCACCACCCTCAAGAGGGAACTCCTTTCACTAACGTACACTAGCAGTCCTAATCCCCAAATGATTTTCTAGCATCATAACATATTCAAAAGTAAAGATATATATCCTATAAGGCCCCGACCTTAAACCTTACTTAATATTGAATTAAATGAATAATTCACATTGAGGATCTTTTCAGGTTTAGTGTTTTAGAGAATTAGGTCATAACTATTACATCTCAAAAGATTACATAGTAGACACTTCTACTAAGTTTCCATAAAATAAAAAAACACTTAAAAAGAAACATGTCTAGTTCCATGTTTTAGATAGCATGTCTTTCCTTGATCCCATCCTTAACCCTATTAAACTTTATGTACTGTGGAAAACATTTCAAAAACATGGGATGAGCATAAAAAGCCCAGTAAAGGATACACAAACAAGGAAAACTGTTAGTTTTTCAAAAACAACAAGTAAACCATGAGTACTTTACCAAAGTAATACTTTTCACCTTTATGAAGTAGTAAAAACTCTTCACTGAATAAAAGACCATTACTTACCCTTTTGTAACCAAA
Source organism: Viscum album (assembly GCA_963277665.1). NCBI lineage: Eukaryota > Viridiplantae > Streptophyta > Magnoliopsida > Santalales > Viscaceae > Viscum > Viscum album. Next base: position 830,700,398 of record OY728157.1, on the reverse strand, counting down.
AGATTACCATAAAACCGATATAAAGAACACATAACATATAAAGGTAACTTGGGACATAAACATACTTAAATGGAATAACCATACAGTTGACTTCCACACATACTGAATGGAATAGCCATACGGCTGACTTCATACCCAATGCATTGGAGGTTATAATGTAACCACCCGTCCTGGTATTCACAGCACCACCCGTCATATGGTTTATCACGTAACCACCCGTAAAATGTCCAAGTACCATCATTACACAGAAAATATTGCAAATATAAACATTTCAATAACAACATTTCATTTGCAATCACAATAAGTAATTCCAAGATATTGAATTAATCAATCCATTTTCAAAAACCATTTAAAAGAGATTTTTGAATCAAAGTGTCCCATACCACTTTGAATCTTTTAATGGAATTATAATTTTAAAACATTAATGTCCATATAAATAAATACTGAAAACCATTTTGAAAACATGGACATTAACGATAAATATTTAGAATAATAAATCTTTAAAACATTTAAAACGATATTTTTGTTAAAGAGTTTTTAAAAAAATGAGAGACTCTTGAATACAAATAATTGCGGACTAACATTTAATCAGAACTTTCTAATATCATGAGAATAAAGGAATTAATGATATAATATGTCAAAGGAAAGTATATACACCATATAAGAGTGAATTGGTGCATAACAAAAATGAAGTCTCAATGGAAATGTAAATTGAGATGAAATCCATTATAAAGATGGTATCCTTGAATTAAGGATAAATCTATCACATAATTATGTATGAGAAATATAAATACACCCAATATAAGTAGATATCAAGTGTGAAACCATCAGAGTTCATTCACACATATTCATTGGATGACATCTTCAAGAAGTACAAGTTTAACCCAAAGAAATCGAAATTGGGTTAAGACATTCCCTTGTAAAAATTCGACAGCCTAACGGCGTCACTTTAAAATTCAGAAAATGAGTTGATGAGAAAAAAAGGGTATCTCATCACTTAGAAATAAATTTTACATCAATAAGTATATATAAGAACATATCCCAACATAATAAGATGTAAATTAAAATACATAACAAAAATATGTATTTTAAAAAGAAAAGGGTGAATGGTTCCCTTACCGACTTGGGTAACTTTTGAAACGTACACCCCATGTAAGAAGGACTATAAAACATTGATATAAATACTCATAAACGAAATTATATTAAAAAAAGATTAGAATAATGGGAAGTACATACACCACTAAAAGGAAATGGTGGAAAATGTAGCATAAATCTCACGGGAATAAAAGTGAGATGAAAAATCCCTTACGAAAACTCGACAGCCTAACGACGCCACTTATTACTTCCAAAAATGGATTTATGAGATCAAATAGGGTCTATCGTAATATGAACATGAAAATTACATAATGAGGATTATAAAAGAACATCCCGAAACATAATAAAGATGAGTTTAAGATAAATGAAATTAAAGGGAGTACTTAAAAAGAAAGAGAGAGGTAGGATCCCTTACGAAAATTCGGCAGCCTAACGACGCCACTCAAAACTTCCAAAATGGATTGATGAGATCAAATAGGGTCTCTCATCATATTAACATAAAATTTACAGAAATATGAATATAAAATAACATTCCTCAACATAACAAAGAGGAGCTTAAAAGAAGTGACATAACAAGAGTACTTAAAAATAAAGAGAGAGGTAGGATCCCTTACCTCAAGTCTGACTTGTCTTGTTCGTTTCTTTATATTCCTGAATAATAAACTTTGATAAATTTATAATTTCTTAAGGACATATTTTAAATATTATTATTCAGTTTATATCACTTATTATAATGTTATAATAATTGTTTAATAATGTGAGTTCATATCAGACGTTTTTGTCGATGTTTGGTACATGAGTCAAAACTGAACTTGTTTGAAAGTGATTGTCCTTGTAGTTATGAGTAAATCATCTCCAGAATAGTATTAATGATTTTAATATCATATATATCAAGTACATATTCATTTTATACTACTCCATAACATTTGGAGATAAAAATAAATGAAATGCACCCTTCATGGAGACGGTAGGTCGTACGTACGCATAAATACTACTTTCATTTCTTTGTCATATTAATGGAATTAAAAATAATTGAGATATATATATTATAATTCCAGTATAATATATATGTTATATAGGTCACATATGTTCATTAATTTCATTATTTACACATTCCATGTATTGCATGAACGAGTCACATCACATGAGGGGGCGGTAGTCCACACTTCCTCGTATGAAATTATCGCATTTGCACAACATGAAAAGCATAATGGAATGTTTTAAATATAAAATTCAGAATCATATAGAAAACATAAATACCATATATATCATATATAAAGTATAGCGACATCATAATGGCCACCATTAAAGGTGTTAAAATAAGATTGAACAATCATCGTTTCGTGAGGCAGAAATTTGCCAACCACAGAAACAATATGTTCTTTAACCATTAGACGAAGCTGTGTGTAAGTGTAGCTCGAATAGTTCACATAAAAACATCCTATAATATTTAAGATAATGTTTTTGTTACAAAATAATGGAATACAGAGAGTTTTTAGGGTTGGAGAAGCAAAATAAAACAAAATAACACAAGTGAAGAGATTACCTTAAAATCGGGTAACTCTTCTTGATTTGAGCTCAAAGGCTTCCTTGGAAAGGATTCTGCCTAAAGGTGAGGATTCAATGATGAAGAGATGGATTTGTAGAGATGAAATGTTCAGGGGTTGGCCGAGTCAAAGGCTTGATAGGTGTGGGTAAGGTGGTAGAGGTGGGGGCCTTTTATAAGAGAAAAGGAGGGGAACTCTTGGAAAGTTATAAAATATTACTTTATTATAAAATGATTTTCAAATTTTAAAGGACCAAAAATGATATATTTCGACGATAAGGTGATAAGGTTTCACAATCCACCCATACAATAGGTTTGTGACAAGTTTAGGTCATAGATTTTACATTATCATTTCATTTTATTTAAATTGTTAAATAATGAGGTAATCGCTGCATCATAATGGTGTCATAAATAATTTAATTTATTTAGTGTCTAAAAATTATAAAACAATATCATGATGTATTAAATCTTTTTATATTTCTAATGAATATTTATAGTCAAAAATATGACTTGTATAACCTCATATAAATTTTTTTCTAGTAAAACAACACAAGTTTGTGACATTTTAATTTTAACAATAAATAAAAAGGTATTAATGTCATTTTCCTACCAAAGTGGCTCCATGGGGTCCCCAAGTTGACCCATAGATTTTCTAGGTCGTCCATGACACATACAATGAGGTTAGGACATGTTTCTAGGTCATTTCATATTATTAAAACATTATTTTTACCTTAAATTACACTAATTACCTCTAATCGCGATTAATAAATTTAAAAGTTACTATTCACCAAAAAATTATTTTAATCCCATTGAACCACATTTTACTTCTTAATGAAAACCATGTATGTCGGATTTTTGAAATTCAAATCACATAAGTGGTAAAGTTTCATTTAAACGAAAAATCAGTTTCTCTAACTACCACTTAGTGGTTTCACTATTCATCAAAAATTGAAGTTTTTCAAAAAATTACCAAAAATTAACCCTAGGCTATATTTGATATTCCAAATTAAAAAATGATGTCTATTTTACAAAATTCAAAAAAAATAAGTTACATTAATTAATTTAATAATTAATTCCCGCTGTCAGAGCAAATAGCGTGTTTTTATGAAACAATAAGTATCAAAAGATTGACACTAGTTTAAGTCCAATTTCAAGATGAAATTAATTCCAATGACCACTATTGAATTAAATGGTAAAAATATATTCTAATTTCACTTTGAAACCAATTAAGAAGATAATCTAATCATATAAATAAATTATATTAAAAATAGGATTTGAATCAAAATACAACATCTTTCACTATTCATTAAAAAATGAACATTATCAGAAAAATACCAAAAATTTACACAAAGTAAATTTTGATGTCCCAATTCTAAATAAGAATTTTATTTTTTCAAATATAACACATAATATTTTCAAAAAGTGGATTTAAAAGAGGTTCGTCATCAAAAGGCGGTTAATCGACCTTTTAAAGAATATTAGAATTTTTACGGTTAAAATTGGATTCATTCGCATTTTTAATCCTCTAACATTTATTGTAAAAAGTAAAAATATTTGACAAACATATATAATAATTTTTTAGTTAGTTCTATTCATTCCCTCCATTACAACGACTAGGCGTTAACTACAATTTAAAATAATATTATTTTATTATTAGAGTGCAACGTAAGATTCCCAAGAAACTCGTTGTTGCGTATTGGGTATGCCATCGTGCATAGCGTCCCCTTTAAAGTTATATTAAAATTTTATTCACAAATATGGATAAATGTGAAAATTTCATATTCTTTATTTACCTGGGGTGTCACATCCTTCCCCCCTTTTGGGAATTGCTTCCTCGCATTTTTAAAATTGGGCTTGGAAACTTCATTGAAAATCCCACATCGGAACAGGATTCACTAAAACAATCACTTTAAAATAAAGAAAGAGAAGTACAAATGTCACCCGGGTTAACCCATACTAGGATTCCAAGTATGAAAATATGGACATGGAGGAAAAAACAAAGGGCCATGTTCTGATGGAGAGTGATAGTAAACATGTCTAGGAGAAAGTTAACCATAAGAAAATCACAAACTTGTGATGGGTTAAACGGTATTTGATTCCCCAGTAGGAAAAGTTAACAGACAAAATTTTTGGTTTTAAGTTACTCTTCATTGAGGAATTTATTTTTTGAGCTTAACTAAATCATAATGAAACATACTTACTTGTCACGTAGACTTTCAAATTTTACTAGATTCTTTAATCAAACTCATATTTTCTCCAAAAGACGAGTATTTAGGAGGACTTGTTCGCATTAAGAGTACTATAATCAACCTCTTGAGAATCACCTAATCCAAAAAAGAGAACTATATATTTCCCATGTCTTTGGAAAAAATACAAAACCAAAATTTTTAGTATGATATTAGATAATCCACAAAAGTCTAATCCTTTATAAAAAGAAAATCTATTCTTAATCTCCAAAATTTGTCCAAAAAAAACCCCAAAGTTCAATGAAGACCATTCGATAAACAATTGTCCATAAAATTCTTAAAAGTAAACCAATCTATGATTTAAACCCAAATATTTGAAGGTTTTAATCATATAGTCTTCCAAGGTACAAATTAACTTTTATCTCCAAATAACATCAGTTGGTCTTAAAATCTCATATTGAAAAGTAATTAACATAATCACATATCCTTGATGATAGGTTAATCATTTCCATAGATAACCCAAAATAACCTTACTCTTGATTCCTAAAATCATCTAACTAAAAAGAGTTAGTCAAACTAACTAGGGACTTCACGTAGTCCAGTGGTAGGTGATAAATAACAGTCGCACTTTGGTTGTGGGTTTGATTCCCGCAGCTTTGTCCGAAGTGACGGGTTGCCACACGGTCTGTGTGTTGTCCTTTTTCCAAACTATATAATTCTCAAATCATTCCCCAAAAAGAGATAAAAACATCAAAAATAACCATAACATAATTTAACCTCAATTTTATCTCATGCCTTTCACTTTCCATCATAACATATAGTAACCCATAATTACCTCAAAAGTAAGGATCATATAAACCCAAATGGTTCTTTATAACTATGTCCACAAAAAAACAGATAACTATTCCTTAAATAAAATTTTCATATATCAAACATCAGGGTTACACATACTATAAAAAGTCTTATAATGTAACCCCATCATCAAAAGAGACTTAATACTCTTAAGAATTTCACCATAACTCTTGAAGCCCTTATATGTTGACTTCTTACTCATTCAACATTCTTCATGATTCATTAACCATTCCTTTCCAACTTATTCTAAAATACTTCTTTCCTACAAACAAAATCATGAATCATATCCTAAGATTCCAAAATAGGAAAACAAATGTTATGAAATAATCCATACCTTCGATTGGTCATTGTCAGTTTCTTCATCCTTAATTGGAATGGCATTAGGTATTGGTAAACGAATATTTGTACGATCTTGGTGATCCCATTCACGAAAATTCTTCATAGGACATGTTTTTGCATAATGACCATGCACACCACATTTAAAACATTCAATTGATCCCTCAGAAAGAACTTCTTTCCCTTTCCTCGAGTCAACTGGATGCTTCCTTTTTCCATGGAAGGTTCTTGCTTTATGACCTTCATTTCCACATCTATAGCATATTTCTGTCCCTTCGAAACATTTTCCTAGGTGTTTCTTCCCACATATTTGACACATAGGTTTTTGAACACACTTACCTTTATGATTATTACCTGTAGTTCCGTAGGGATTTGTTTCTCGCATATATGATGCCTTATAGAAATCACTAAGGTTTAGGTGGTCAATCATGACTCCAGATAGTTGGTTGAGGATAAACACAAGAGTTCTCATTGTAGCTCCCATATCATTTAGTTTCTCGCTCAGAAAACTGTCACAGTTTCCTTCACATCCACTGTTACTTTGGTGCCTGCAAGATCCAGCCATTTACTAAAACCCAAAAGGTCAGTGTGAGTATATCAACAAAACCATCATGTACTAATGAGGAAGATAAACACTAAGATATACTTACTCATTCACTTTATCTAAAACTAGGACTCTTTCTGAAATCCTAACCATTATGGTAATGTCACTTATGCTTAAAGAATACCATAACCTCTAAAGTTATCTAAACCGACCTCTGATACCAACTATAAGGCCCCGACCTTAAACCTAACTTAATATTGAATTAAATGAATAATTCACATTGAGGATCTTTTCAGGTTTAGTGTTTTAGAGAATTAGGTCATAACTATTAAATCTCAAAAGATTACATAGTAGACACTTCTACTAAGTTTCCATAAAATAAAATAAAAACACTTAAAAAGAAACATGTCTAGTTCCATGTTTTAGATAGCATGTCTTTCCTTCATCCCATCCTTAACCCTATTCATCTTTAAGTCCTGTGGAAAACATTTCAAAAACTTGGGATGAGCATAAAAAGCCTAGTAAAGGATACACAAAGAAGGAAAACTGTTAGTTTTTCAAAAACAACAAGTAAACCATGAGTACTTTACCAAAGTAATACTTTTCACCTTTATGAAGTAGTAAAAACTCTTCACCGAATAAAAGACCATTACTTACCCTTTTGTAACCAAAAGATTACCATAAAACCCATATAAAGAACACATAACATATAAAGGTAACTTGAAACATAAACATACTTAAATGGAATAACCATATGATCGACTTCCACACATACTTAATGGAATAGCCATACGGTCGACTTCCATACCCAATGCATTGGAGGTTATAACGTAACCACCCGTCCTGGTATTCATGGCACCACCCGTCATATAGTTTATCACGTAACCACCCGTAAAATGTCCAAGTACCATCATTACACATAAAATATTTCACATATAAACATCTCAATAACAACATTTCATTTTCAATCACAATAAGTAATTCCAAGATATTGAATTAATCAATCCATTTTCAAAAACCATTTAAAAGAGATTTTTGAATCAAAGTGTCCCATACCACTTTGAAGCTTTTAATGGAATTATAATTTTAAAAAATTAATATACATATAAATAAATACTGAAAACCATTTTGAAAACATGGAAATTAAAGATAAAGATTTAGAATAATAAATCTTTAAAACATTTAAAATGATATTTTTGTTAAAGAGTTTTTAACAAAATTAGAGACTCTTGAATACAAATAATTGTGGACTAACATTTAATCAGCACTTTATAATATCATGAGAGTAAAGGAATTCATGATATAATTTGTCAAAGGACAGTATATACACCATATAATAGTGAATTGGTGCATAAAAACTATGATGTCTCAATGGAAATGTAAATTGAGATGAAATCCAGTATAAAGATGGTATCCTTAAATTAAGGATAAATCTATCACATAATTATGTGTGAGAAATATAAATACACCAAATATAAGCGGATATCAAGTGTGAAACAATCAGAGTTCATTCACACATATTCATTGGATGACATGTTCAAGAAGTACAAGTTGAACCCAAAGAAATCGAAATTGGGTTAAGACGTTCCCTTGTAAAAATTCGACAGCCTAACGGCGTCACTTTAAAATTCAGAAAATGAGTTGATGAGAAAAAAGGGTATCTCATCACTTGGAAATACATTTTACATAAATAAGGATATATAAGAACATATCCCAACATAATAATATGTAAATTAAAATACATAACAAAAATAAGTCTTTTAAAAAGAGGAGGGTGAAAGGTTCCCTTACCGACTTGGGTAACTTCCGAAACGTACACCCCATGCAAGAAGGACTATAAAACATTGATGTAAATACTCATAAACGAAATTATATTACACAAATATTAGAATAATGGGTAGTACATACACTAATCAAAGGAAATGGTGGAAAATGTAGCATAAATCTCACGGGAATAAAAGTGAGATGAAAAATCCCTTACGAAAACTCGACAGCCCAACAACACCACTTAAAACTTCCAAAAATGAATTTATGAGATCAAATAGGGTCTATCTTAATATGAACATAAAAATTACAGAATGAGGAATATAAAAGAACATCCCCAAACATAATAAATATTATCTTAAAAGAAATTACATAAAAGGGTGTACTTAAAAAGAAAGAGAGAGGTAGGATCCCTTACGAAAATTCGATAGCCTAACTGTGCCACTCAAAACTTCGAAAATGGATTGATGAGATAAAATATGGTCTCTCATAATATGAGCATAAAATTTACCAAAAGATTAATATAAAATAACATTCCTCAACATAACAAAGAGGAGCTTAAAAGAAGTGACATAACAAGAGTACTTAAAAATAAAGAGAGAGGTAGGATCCCTTACCTCAAGTCTGACTTGTCTTATTCGTTTCTTTATATTCATGAATAATAAACTTTTGTCAATTTATAATTTCTTAAGGACCCCTTTTAAATATTATTATTTAGTTTATATCACATATTATAATGTTATAATAATTGGTTAATAATGTGAGTTCATATCAGACGTTTTTGTCGATGTTTGGTACATGAGTCAAAAATGAACTTGTTTGAAAATGATTGTCCATGTAGTTATGATTAAATCATCTCCATAATATTATTAATGATTTAAATATCATATATATCCAGTACATATTAATTTTATACTACTACATAACATTTGGAGATAAAAAGAAATGAAATGCACCATTCATGGAGACGGTAGGCCGTACGTACGCATGAACGCTACTTTCATTTCTTTGTCATATTAATGGAATTAAAAATAATTTAGATATATATATTATAATTCCAGTATAATATATATGTTATATAGGTCACATATTTTCATTAATTGAATTCTTTAAACATTCCATGTATTGCATGAATGAGTCACATCACTTGAGGGGGTGGTAGTCCACACTTCCTCGTATGAAATTATCGCATTTGCACAACATGAAAAGCATAAAGGATTGTTTTAAATATAAAATTCAGAATCATATATAAAACATAAATACCATATATATCATATATAAATTATAGTGAAATCATAATGGACACCATTAAAGGTGTTAAAAGAAGATTGAACAATCATCGTTTCGTGAGGCAGAAATTCGCCAACCATAGAAACAGTATGTTCTTTAACCATTAGATGAAGGTGTGTGTAAGTGTATCTCGAATAATTCACATAAAAACATACTAGAATATTTAATATATGGGTTTTGTTTCAAAATAAAGTAATAAAAAGAGTTTAGAGGGTTGGAGAATCAAAATAAAACAAAAGAACACAAGTGAAGACATTACCTTAAAATCGGGTAACTCTTCTTGATTTGAGCTCATAGGCTTACTTGGAAAGGATTATACCTATGGGTGAGGCTTCAATGATGAAGATAAAGATGTGGAGAGATTAAATGTTCAGGTTTTGGCCTAGCCAAAGGCTTTAGAGGTGTGGGTAAGGTGGTATAGGTTGGGGCCTTTTATAAGAGAAAAGGAGGGGCACTCTTGGAAAGTTATAAAATATTACTTTATTATAAAATGATTTTCAGATTTTAAATGTCCCAAAAGGATATATTTTGACGATAAGGTGATAAGTTCTCGAAATAAACCCATCCAATATTTTTGTGCCAAGTTTAGGTCTTAGATTTTATATTATCTTTTCATTTTATTTAAATCGTTAAATAATGAGGTAATCGTTGCATCATCATGGTGTCATAAATAATATAATTTATTTAGTGTCTAAAAATTATAAAACAATATCATAATGTAGTAAATATTTTTCGATTTATAATTAATATTTATAGTAAAAAATATGACTTGTATAACCCCATATAAAAATTGTTTTAGTAAAACAACACATGTTTGTGACATTTTAATTTTAACATTAAATAAAAAGGTATTAATGTCATTTTCCTTCCAAAGTGGCTCTATGGGGTCCCCAAGTTGACCCATGGATTTTCTTGGTCGTACATGACACATCCAATGATGGTAAGACATGTTTCTAGGACATTTCATATTATTAAAACATTATTTTTACCTTAAATTACACTAATTACCTCTAATCGCGATTAATAAACTTAAAAGTTACTATTCACCAAAAAATTATTTTAATCCCATTGAACCACATTTTACTTATTAATTACAACCATGTATGTCAGATTTTTGAAATTCAAATAACAGAAGTGGTAAAGTTTTATTTAAACGAAAAAGCAGTTTCTTTAACTACCACTTAGTGGTTTCACTATTCATCAAAAATTAAAGTTTTTCAGAAAATTACCAAAAATTCACCCTAGGATATATTTGATATTCCGAATTCAAAAATGATTTCTATTTTAAAAAATTCAAAAAATATAAGTTACATTAATTAATTTAATATTTAATTCCCGATGTCAGAGCAAATAACGTGTTTTTATGAAACAATAAGTATCAAAAGATTGACACTAGTTTAAGTCCAATTTTAAGATGAAATTAATTCCAACGACCACTATTGGATTAAATGGTAAAAATATATTCTAATTTCCCTTTGAAACAAATTCAAAAGATAATCTAATCATATAAATAAATTATATTAAAAAGAGGTTTTGAATTAAAATACAACATCTTTCATTATTCATTAAAAAATGAACATTATCGGAAAAATACCAAAAATTTACACAAATTAAATTTTGATGTCCCAATTATAAAGAAGAATTTTATTTTGTCAAATATAACACATAATATTGTCAAAAAGTGGATTTAAAATAGGTTCATCATCAAAAAGTGGTTAATCGACCTTTAAAAAATATTAGAATGTTTACGGTTAAAATTGGATTCATTCACATTTTTAATCCTCTAACATTTATTGTAAAAATTAAAAATATTGGACAAACATATATAATCATTTTGTAGTTAGTTTTGTTCATTCCCTCCATTACAACAGCTAGGCGTTAACTACAATTTAAAATAATATTATTTTATTATTGGAGTGCAACGTAAGATTCCCAAGAAACTCGTTGTTGCGTATTGGGTACACCATCGAGCATAGCGCCCCATTTAAAGTTATATTAATATTTTATTCACAAATATGGATAAATGTGAAAATGTCATATTATTTATTTACCTGGGGTGTTACAGATCCCAAGGATATTTTCAATGGAAACCGATATAAAACTATGGGAAGAATCTATATAAAAAAGAGAAGCTAAAACTGAGGCAACTAGAATCATACCTCTAATTGTAGAGGGTCTCGGATCCTGCTCCTGCTGGGTTTGTTCCATTGCGAAATTCTAACTTGTACCATGACCCTGTGACCCTTCCTGGATACCCTGAGGTGATCCACCCTACTGTCGTTGAAAACATGTTGTCTAGATACCAAGACCGAAAACACCTCCTCCTTCTGACGAACCCCAATTCCCTAACTGATGAGAAAAAGGTGTCCCCACTCCTATATATGAAGTCATAACAGATCCCCTCTCACTTGCTTTTAGTGATAAATTATTGCAGAAACGCTAAATGTATCCCATACTATTGAAAGATCGGCACTCGACTAGTTCCTTATGGAAATGTGGTCTCGTTTTCTCACTCTTCCTGCATTGTTATCACACCACTTAGATACTTTAAGAAACATCTCTTCTAATAGAAGAATCACCGCATGAAATATCACTATAATTCTTCCTGCTATCAGTAAAAGGTGTACCAACCCTGGATGCTAAACTGCCCTAGTTCACAGCTCCGAACTCCATCAGATTGTGCTCAGTAATCAATGTCTGACTTTCTATATCAGTCACCAAATTCAACCCGAAAACATTCACCTATGATTGGATGTTGTACTCGAGACCATCCTCAAATCAACTAGCTAGTTATAACTCATCACCTCCCAAAATAGGTGTGAATTGTTGAAGCTCTGTAAAGCAAGAAGAGTAATTCATAACTAAAATAGTTCCCTACCCCAAATGCATGAACTCCTGGGCTCGATCGACACTCAACATCTTGGGGAAGAATTAATCATACAAGTTCATCTAAAACTCTTCCCAATACATATCTCAATTACGTCCCACCTATGAGATAACATCCCACCATCTCTTGACACACTCACGTAGCATGTAAGTCACAAGCTTCACCCTCATCTCAGGAGGTGTCTCTAGATGCTCGAAGATAGAAAGCATGTCATCCAACCATGACTCTTCAGCTTATGGTCCTCCATCTTCTAAAAAATTGGGAGGATTTTGCTACTGGAAAACCCATGTAAACTTTTCTATAGTCATGTAAGGATGTGGTTCTCCCTGGAAAGTCTTCATCATCCTCATAAAGCCTTCACAAAACTATGCATCATCACGTGTATCTGGTATAACAGTTGGTTCCAAGACAAGCACGACGAGAGGATCTTCTAGTAGTCCCTAATCTACCACTTCTGGTGTCTGATCATCGCCCTATACCTAGCATACAACTATAGGACGTCTTGGTGGCATGACAATGCAAGGTCAAGCACACACCTTAGTACGAGATTAATGAAAACTGCAAATCATAAGTGTAGGAATGGAACAGGTGAAGGAAATAAATCATGTCTTTCAAAAGAGAGTTACACGACGTGTAGAACCACTAAATTTCATGTTTCCTTAATCCTTAACATGGGAATCTTTCTCTATCAACTTGGTTGTGTAACACCCCATACACACAACATGTTCCTCCTAAGACATGACATGCACTTGAATATTCCCTCCTACACAGATAATTCTACATGGATAGAACTACATGGGTTCTCTTGGTGTAACAATACACAACATGCACACTCTAGACATGGTGTGTACAAAAAATTTCCATCCACCCATGTCGTTAGTCACATGGCATGATACATGGTCGATTACTGCATGACATGTAATTCCAATTCACGACATGTTCTACTAAAATTTTTCCAACCCGGTGTCTCTACTCACACATTCAATCACATGGTCTACAACTACATGGAATGTACATATGATACACGGTGTGTAATTAAGAAAAGTCATTTATTCTAGAATAGACAAAAACATGGAATGTGTTTAAAACATCACATGTCATGTTTTTTGGGTCTTCCATATAGTAATCCTCTAAAACTTATCCAGAACCCCAAAATCTTAAAATTTGGTCAAGGAATGCCAAATTTCGATTTGTGAGATCCCATACTCCCTGTGAATCATAGTTTTAAATCCTTATTCATGTCATATCTTAATATAAGTAAATTAAAGTTCAAGAATGATCCACCAAATTTTGATCAAAGAGGGCCCATAACCCCTCAGGGGACAAAGATTGGCATTCATCCAATGAAACTTTACATATAAAAATAACCCATCAAAGTAGTAGGTATTATATCATGTCATCTATCACAACAACATGAATATCTAGCACAATATCTATCACCACATCCTAAAATCAGTAATGCTCTCTAAATGGCCTAGCAAGAATGCATGACATGTGATTTCTATCAAGTGACTATACGATGCATGATATGAAATACCATCATCTCATTGGGTTGCAACAAAATATAACCACAATGATATCAATACTGACAACACAAAACAAGTGTGTCACCCAATGGTGAAATCGAATCAACTTTAATAGTTCAAAATCCAAAAATTACAATTCAATTCAAGGTAATTTGACTTTTCTATATACATGAGGTAGCTACTCCTGGTCAAAACTAATTTCCAAACTCCATTTACATTTTATCCATTTATAATGTCACCAAATAGTGAGACAAAAAATAAATAAAACCTTTGATACCACTTTGTAATGTCTTGAATCCGGGGGACTCCCAAAGGTGACCTAAACCCAGTTGGTCACATAACCTCAAGAAAATTTCCCCAAAACGCAAGAGGTCGCCGACTAGTAGTGATGGCCAAGGTGTGATAAAGGGGAAATTATGACCCCATTGGAAGAGTATACATAGAAGAAAACAAATATAAACCATAAGCGGAAGTATTAATACCACAAATTTAAAAACATAAAACTTAAAGTAAATCCAACAGAGGACATAATATATATATATATGATGCATAGAATTTGTATCGTAGAAAATATCCAAATAATTCACAATGCTGGAAAAAAATATAGAAACCAAAGTAAAAAATAAAAAAAGTAAACTTCAGCATCATTGCAAGCCTCATCTTGGCCCCATGATCTCCACCTCCAACAACAATAAATTACCTAATGAAGAAGGGTTCTTTCTCTTATATATACCTTTAATCATATAATCTGTTTGGGTACAAAAGCATGACCAAACAAGGTGTGAGATGAATCTCAGTAGGCAACCAACAAAAGATATATGCCTAACTATCAGTGAATATATATAATAGTTAATATAAAATAATGAAGCAATAAACTAGGAAGTAATCAAAAGTAAACAATCATACACTTTTTAATTACATTCATTTAACATTTATTATTCATCCGTTGAATCATGTAACCCTAGGATCTAGCCTAAGCTCTGTATCCCATGTGTAAAGTAATCGAAACATTTGTCTCACAAGACCATCTAAAAAATTTAGTAATACCAAATCCAAGCTTGTTCTTTGTCTTGGTAGATGCATCATAATAATTCAACTATTCACAAATGACCCTCTGAGAATTCTCTTATAGTCTAATCCATTTGGTACCACATAACATCAAATTATTATAAAAAACCACCTGGTAAAGATCTCACAGTCTAAACCCTTGGGTCAAAGATTAATTTAATCAAATATAAATGACCACCCGGGTAGCTATCACGGTCTAACCACTTTGGTCAACATTAACTTAATCAATTATAAATGACCACCTAGGAAACTCTCATGGTCTAACCCCTTTTCTCAAAATTCACTTAATCAATTATAAATGAACACCTAGGTAGCTCTCTCAGTCTAACCCCTTTGGGAAGATCTCACCATCCAATCCCCTTAGTCAACATTCACAATGCATTTAAAAAGAATTTCATATAATCAGTAACTCTTTCCTAACAAAACAAGGCATGGAAAACAAGGCAATCTTAATATGCATTATAGACCAAACAACCATAAACAATCAATCAAGGGGGGAAACATAGCCATGGGGTGTCCCCTAAACAAGGCATCTAACCTTATGCATAAGGAACATCCCTTTATCAATCAATAAAACCATAGTAGGTAATAAACATGGTTAAATTCCAGATCATGAAATATACCAAACATGGGTATACGACACTTTTAGCATATATAATGCAAGACAAAGAACAAAGGCACAAAACCATATACCTCGATGTAGTACAATTGATATACTTGAACACCATCCCTTGAATAGGAATAGATAAATGTAGATCTAAAAAAAGGTGAAAAAATGAACAACCTTGATTAACTCATAAGAGAGGATGGATCAGGAATAGATGCTTTAGGGGTTTTGAGAACTCACTAGTGGGATTCCAATGTACACGACAGTGTCTCAATCAGAGTTTGGATGGAGAATTGGGAGGGGATTTGAGTTCATCAGCACTTTTGTCGCACACCTATATGAACCACATCCAGAAGAAGGTATTTCCCGATATGAGATGTGAACCCGCTCCGATATATAAAATAAAAACAAAAGTACATGACACGTTCATTAAAACTACACACAGTGTGTTAGCCTTAACCGACCTCGACTTAAGCATTATTCTAGGTCACCACATGGACATGTACTCATCCATTACATGGTTAACATGTGGCTATACATGGTAAGATAGGTACATGAAATTTACTCAAAAGTACACGATGCGTACTTATTAAATCCCTCTTTCTTCCTTTTTCCTCAAAACAACCCAAAAAAAGATCCATACCTGAAAATAAGATCATGGTTCTTGCACCAAAACCCCAAAAAATATCATTCCCTACATCCACCAACCCTTGGTCTCCTCAAAATACCAAATCCTATCTCATTAAGAGGCTCTCAAAGGAGATAAACTCAAGAGGTAAATTCCTCTTTCCAATTCTTTTATTTTCTTTCAAGTTCCTTTATTTTATTTTTCTTTCCTCACATTCTTTCACCCAAATGGTATGATAACTCTAGTAACATACATGTAATGTAATTATATCATTATAATGGTATATTTTATCACAATCTCACCTTCCCTCTCATTTTATACTATAAATGAAAACACTATTTGAGATGTGTTAATTTTCAACATTCAAGGACGATGGGTTTTCAATTTGCATTACCATCTTAGAGACTGGTCATGAAACCATTTAAATGGTTGAACCAGATCATAATATATTTATGTTATATTTTGTGATGTTTTGTAATTCTTATACACACATAATATAAAATAATACTACAAAACAAGTTTATTGTAAGAGAAACCTCCAAATTAACCCAAGCATTTATCATTAAAATTTCATCTAATGATTCATCCTCATGGTATATAAAACAATCATTATAAGATCATTTATATCTCTGTAATTTCACTAATAATATATATTAACAATTCTATATGTTTAACCACATTTCAAACAGACATCCATTCTTGAATACAAGTGAATTGTTCATAAAATCTAAGAAAATTAACACTCCCAAACAATGAATTTAAGCTCTATAATTCATCCAAAAGGTCCATAAAAGAATTTAATAAAACATTAATGAATAAAATTAATTTAATAAAGGTTATGGAATTGTTAATTAGTGAATCTAATTTCATTATAAAATACTTTAAAGCGAATAAAGCATTCAAACAAAAGTTATGAGGAATTCTCAAACCCAACTCTCTTTCTTTGGGTTTTCCCTCTTCAACCCATTTTCAGTATGGATATGACTTAAAAATAATTTATTCATCATCATCTTACCTTTTATAGGTTATACATGTTCTATATTTTATTTTATAAAAAATCCATTGTTTTCCAAAATAACACTTGTTTCAAATAAACACACCCTTTTTACTTCTCGAAGATTGTTTCACTCTTCACTCAAGGTTAATGGTTTTAGGTCAAGAATGATATTCCCTCTTTATTTTGGGAACCAAATGTTTATTAATGTATTATTTATGATGTGAAACTCATTTATTTACATGGGTTATTTTATGTTTAGGTTTTACATATTTTCTAGGTGGCATGCATGATAATTTAAATGTTATGAAGTGACGGGTGAACCTGGAATTATATAGCGCAAATATGAATGTTTGAATTTGACAGGTGATCCCAAAATTATATAGAACATAAATGAATTGGGTAAAGTGAAGAATATAATTATTTAAAGTGAAATTATGTGTGAACATGATGCTATATTTTTTTATAACTATGTGTGGTAGTTAACCACTAAGACATGATGTTTCATTTTTATGCATTGACAAATTTCATGCTATTATATAAATGATGTTATGATTATTCTCACCCCATGTTACATTGTTTAATGTTATTATATTTCCTATTCCTGGGATTTTAGCTCACTCCTTTTTGATGTATATCCTCAGGTGACTAAATTTACTAAGGAGCACACAAAGGCTAATAAGAATCTGGAGAAGAAGGAATGAAATAAATGTTTATACGTTATGTATGGTCCTAGTTTTTCCAAGACACTAAACCTTTGGATCCTCATTGTGTAATGTTTTTATGTTGTTTATCATTAAAATGATGTACAATTAATGTAATAAAAGCAGGGTCGCAATAGTTGGTGTCAGAGGCAATGTTTAGTTAATTTCAGAATTACGATTAGTGAACCCTAGAGAAAACCTCTAGTATGAGACTAAGTAAAAAAATGAAAAAAAATATTTTCTATAAATTAAGATCCCATAATATATGATTTAATATAAATTGAACAAATTAAAATGTTATTTATTCATGACTCACTGACTTATGTTTTGTTCTAACCTTTTCTATTTTAGAAAATGGTTCGAACTAGGAGAAACCAGGCCAACAACCCATGTGAGGGCCAATACAATGATTGCCTGGATGACATCCCCAATGGTTTGGGAGGTGGAGTTTGAAGCTTCATGGAGATAATTACCCATATTTCTTAGGTTATGAACAATAAAATGAAAATTTTGAACATACTCCTTCACATAATTGAGAGAAAGTGGCTATTTTGTGTTTTATACAACAATGACCACCGATATTTAGTGGATCTTCTGATCCACTAGTCGTGGAATAGTGGTTCAACTTCATGGAGAAGATATTTTTTTTCTTCACTATTCTGAGATGGAGAAGTTGACTATTACCATTTTTTATTTAGATGGAGAGAATGATCAATGGTGATCTTTAATTAAGAACACCAAGCCAACTGACAAAATTGAAGAGATGGAATGGGAAGAATTTAAGATCATGTTTCTTAAAAAGTATTTCCCAAGAACTCTTTGTACAAATATGGATAGAGAATTCATAAAGACCAAGAAATAGGAAGAAAAACATTTCACGACCTATGAAGCAGATTTCACAAGGCTTGAAAGGAACACTTAGGGTTTTTTATAAAAAATGATTTAAAAATTGATTTATTCTTTAGAGGGTTAAAAACACACCTTTGAAAGGTTATTTCAATTTGAGGCTTTGAGAGTTATAAAGAAGTTTTTTTATATACTCTCAATGTAGAGATGGATTTGGATAATGGTCACATAGATATGGTGATAAGAAACAAAATGTTGAGTTTCAATATGGGGGATCTAATGATAAAGGAAGTAAAACAACTCAACTGCCCACATGCGAAAAATGTGGGAAGAAGCATCATGGGAATTACCTAAAAGGGATGGGGAAAATTTTCAAGTGTTTTAGAGAAGGCCACTATGTTCTTTAATGTCAAAAAAATATGAGAATGTAGGATAATGTGGTTGAAGAAAGGAAAGCACCACCCATGGTCCAATGCTATAACTCTAGGGAGTAAGGGAACTATGCCAGCCAGTGCACTAAACCTCAAGCCCTCAAAGGTAATAATCTTCATCAACCACCAGAGTAAAAGGAGAAAGGGAAGGCTTATTCCATTACTACTGCGGAAGTTGAGAAAGAAAATTAATTTGTACAAGGTGCACTTACTATTTACTCAAAATAGAAAAATTCTTATTTGATTTCGGTTCTACACATTCATTTATATCTCCAAAGATTTCTAGAACTATTGAATCGATGTTCCAAAACCATGAATTTGAGATATTAGTAAAAACACCAAATGGTGAAATCATTTGAACCCAAGTGTTGGACTCTTCTCTTATTAGCGTATGTGGGAAGATTCTTTCAGCGAATCTCATGATACTTACCTTGGTGGAATTCGATGCTATAATGGGAAATTATTGGCTCTCATTATATAGAGCACATATCAGCTGGCAGGAAAAGGAAATATCTTTTCATATTATGAACCATCCCATGCTTCTGTACAAATGAAAGTAAGATCATGAATCTCTTTTGAAAAATCCTTCAATGGTGTGGGTGTTGATTCCCAGTGAAGATTCATACCTCACACAAATGGTTGAGTCAAAAGAAAAGTGTGAACCTAGCGAAAATTCCCATAATGAGGGAATAAAGTGATGTATTTCCCAAAAAGTTACCCAGACTTTCCCCAGACAGTGAGGTAGAGTTATCCATAGAATTCATGCCTAGAGATACTCTTATCTCAAAGTGTCCCTATAGGATACCTCCTATCAAACTAGAGGATTTAAAGAAGTAGTAACAATAGAATCTGGAAAAAGGGTTCATTCACCCTAGTGGATCACCTTGGGGTGAGCCAGTGCTCTTTGTGAAGAAGCAGGATGGAACAATGTGGTTGTGTATCGATTATCGATAACTCAAAAAGATCACCATAAAGAAAAAGTATCCTCTCCCAGGGATTGATGACTTTTTTCGATCAGTTAAGAGGAGCTCAGTACTTCTAAAAGGTGGATACTCATTCTAGATATCATCAGCTAAAGGTGAATATGGAATATATTTAAAAGACACTACTACAAAAACTGGCAAGGGAAGTGCCACCTTTTATCAGCGCGAAGAAAAAAGCACTGATAAAGGAACCCTTTATTAGTGCTAAAATTTTAGCGCTGATAATGGAATTCTTTATCAGCGCTTTTGTCTTAGTGATTATAAAGAGAATGCTTTATAAGAGCTAAAAAAGTTCTGATAAATAATTCCTTTATCAGTACTAAAAAAGCGCTGATAAAGGCTTCCTTTATCAGCACTAAAAATTTAGCACTCATAAAGGAAACCTTTATCAACACTTTTTTATCACTGATAAAACCATAGTCTGATATTTTATAAAATCCAGTGCACATTATCCTCTATTTATCATGCCCTCAAGCCCTCTTGGTGTGGTACCCCTGCGAAAACTCCCCTCCCCCCGATATTCTCTTTATCGGACCTCCGCCACTAGCCCTACTCCTTATCCTCCCCCTCAAACCCCTTCTGCAGATCCTCCTCCCCACAAACCCTACTTCTTCTTCTCCGCTAGACCCTACTCCCTGCGAACCCTACTCCTCCATTTCTCAATGGTGGTGTCTCCTCCTGTGCACCTCCCCCTCATGATTGTGCCTTCCCCTCCCGATGTAATGCAGAAGGGTCCCTGACTGCTCGACAATTCTTATCTCCCTCCATCGCGGGTGCAATCTACTCTAGGTATGTCTCCCACATCACTTTTTAGGTTTATTTTTGGTGGATAGGTTTTGTGAGAGTATTTTTAATTAGGGTGATATTTGGATTCTTCCCCATGATCACCACCCTTGGATTAGATGCTATCTAACATAGAGTTATAACAATCTATGTCATGAAATAACAAACATAGTGGATTCTTATACTTGGTTAGCAGATGATTTGAACTAAAGTATGCCTTTTTTATGATTTCCCATGGGTCTATATAATGTTTGGAACTAGAATTTATTTTTCACCAAGTGTCATATGTATGAGGGTTTGATATTCTCGTGAAACCTCAAGCTAGACCTTGTTATACAAGAATATTCTATTAATTTTGAGTGTTTTTTCCTCGTCCTTCAAGTGGAGTGGGTTTATCTATACTGGGGAAATTGGCCTTTTTGTAAACCCCTTTATAAAAAATAAGAGTTTTGATAGTACCTGCCTCATTATTAATTGGTTACACTTTGTGGGTGTCATGATGTGATGGTGATTGTGTTTATGAGGAAGTTTCTATTTATGATAGTGATTAGGAGCCCTCAAATATAGAAAGTGTATTCAACCCTATGGATGTTAAGTTATATTTCCCTTAGTTGGTGAGAATGGTTTTATGTGATATGTGCAAGAAGAATACTTTTATTCCCTATGAATGTCGATGAATTCTGGAATGCTTAATAAGGGAGACTTATGGTTAACTCTTGGTAAGGATATGGTTTATGCATCAACTCATATACCAGATATGATGAGTGTCTTTGTGAAGTTATAGTGTTCTAAATTGAATATCTCCTTGAGACAGTTCATAGTGGAGCCTATAAGACATTAAGATTTATTTATTATTAAACCAAAATTCATTGAGTGGCCTCCAGTCTTCATGCACTAGGGCCACCGAATATGAGGAGATCAGAGTAGCACATCCATGGAAAGGTGAATGGTATTCTTTGGAAAAGGAATTTGGGATTAGAGAGTGTTATGAACATGTGAGAAGTTGTATTTGGTGGTTAATTTTTTTTTTGGATCGTGGGATGTTTCTTGACTTCGATCAATTGTAAATTTAACACATATTTCTTTTATTTCAAGGATAATTTAAGGGTGGTGTCATCTTAGTGAACCTCTATGACCAGTTGTTCCTAGGTGCTAGTCTAGAAGGGTTTTTCTTGAAAATGGGGAGACACCATGCACTTCATTGGGTAGATAGTGATTCTTCCCTGATACCTATTATGGGTATCAAGATTGTTATTTTGAATGGATACTGATCTAGTGAATAACTACCCTTGGTGTGTTAAGCCAAGTGATATTTGTTAAGTACACCTACACTATGGAGAACCTGATTACATGATCGGGGGTGAATTTATTCTTAGAAGATTGTAAATGTCTTTTACTTGGTTGGATTGTATTTTGGCTCTTTTTATTAAATACACTAATTTATGTTGATCAATTCATTGACCTACATCTAGTGGTTTGTGGGAATTAAACATGTAATACTATGATTTGGATGGCTATATTAGTGTTCTATGATTATGCCTATGGTTTGAGTTGATATCATAATCTTTTAAGGTACTGATCTTCTGGGATGTAGGGTTAACAACACCCACCCATAGTAGGTGTATGATGCAAGTCTCATATCAGGATGCACATTCATTTATAGGTACCTCAAGGATATCCCATTACTCTAAGGATTTTAATATGATTGTGATGGATATATATATATATCACATTTCATTTTCTTAACATTCATGCAACAGTCAGAGAGTCAGTCGACGAATAGCCTAGGCAGAGGAAGGAACTGGAGAAAGGAGGTTTGTACAGGACTAAAGTGGTGGAGGAGATCGGGGAGCAGCATGAGGTGGATGGAACTTTGGTTTGATTCTACTAATACTACCCCTAAGTAGACCACTCCTATATTGGGAAGTTAGTGGCTAGAATCTCGGATAGTTGTAGTCACTAGAGTCTTTTTACCAGGAGGCTCCAGGAGTATTTGGATGTACGATCTATGTTCGTTATACTTTTCTTGTGATACTATTATAAATAGGTACAAGAAACAATTTTTCCAAATTTTTTTAATTATTTTATTGGTGTATGTTAGGCATTGGTAGAGTCCCATGTTAGTGAGGGAGAGTTATTGCATATTCCTTAGATGATCATGATAGAATTTGTGTTCACTAACCTTAATTTTATATTTCTTATGTTAATTTGGGCAACAAAGTATATGATATTCCATATTAATTTTGGATAAACCTAGGTTATTTGTTTCTCCCACGAACCCCTTTGTGTTTGGAAATGTATCCACTATATTAGTTTTCACATAAAAATTGTATCATTATTTTCATTTTATTTGAGTTCGGTAACTAGTTTTGGGTTGTTTATTGTGATTATTTTATTATGAATGAGGTGGCTAGTAGGGGTGGTTAAAAGGATGTTTAAATTTTTGATGAAAGGGTGGTGGGTTCTAGAACTATTGGTAAGGGGGTTGAAAAGTGTGTTGATTTTGATGGGGGGTATATCCTGGTTCTTTTGATTTCAAATTCTTTATTGGAAATTATTAGGATCTATTAATCTCTATTTTTATAAGGAAGTGGTTTTGTTCTACTGTATTTGGAAGTTTTTTTGTTTATTTAAATCATAAATAATAATATTTGAGTTTAAAATTGGATAGAGATGAATAAAGATTGGATGGATGCTAATCATTTGACAATAGAGTAAGAGAACAGAGTGAAAGCGTTCATCAAGTTTTCCAAGGATCACGCAAAGTATTCTTCTAAAATCCTTTGTCCATGTTTACGTTGTTGTTATTATAGACTAATTACTCCAGAGGAGTTAGAAGAACATTTGATATGTCATGGAATAGATCAGAGTTATAAATGTTGGAATAAACATGGAGAAAAGGCAAATGTTGCTACTGGCTAGGATGACACTATGTTTTATGGATCATCAAATATGAATACAAATATGGATAATGAAGAAGACCATATGGAAGATGTGATTACAGATGTCAATGATGATGAAGATTGTATTAAAGAAATGACAAGGATAGTTGGAGATGAACATTGTGATTGCCTAAAATTGTTTGAGAAGTTAAAGAGTTGTGAAAAGACACCATTGTATGTTGGTTGCAATAAATATACAGCATTTTTGGTGATACTGAAGTTGTATAAATTGAAACAAGGAAATGGATCGAGTGATTTTAGTTTTACGGAACTACTTTCTCTCTTGAATGACATGCTCCCGGAAGATAATGAGCTCCCAAACTATACATATGAATCTAAACAAATGCTATGCTCAATGGGTATAATTTCTAAAAGAATACATGCCTGCCTGAGAGACTGTATATTGTTTCTAAAGGAGAACAAATCACCTACAGAATGCCCAAAGTGTGGTGATTCTTGATATAAGAAAGATGAATCCAGTCCTATGAAAGTTGTATGGTACTTTCTAATCATTCCATGGTTTATGCGTCTATATTTAAGTGAAGAAACTAAAAGAAAATTGTAGTGGAATGCAGATAAAAGAAAAAAATATGGGAAATTACGTCACCAAACCGACTCTCCCCAATGGAAGATAATTGATCGTGAGTATCCTGAATTTGGAAAAGATCTGAGAAATCTTCATCTTGTATTATCTATAGATGGATTGAATGCTTTTGGTTTTGAAACCAAAACTCATAGTACATGGCCTGTTATATTGGTAAATTATAAGTTTCCAACCTGGTTATGCATGAATCAGAAATTCATCATGTTATCTATGCTTATACCAGGACCAAAACAACCAAGTAACAATATTGATGTTTATTTGTCTCCTTTGATCGAGGATTTGAAGTTATTGTGGGATTCAGGTCTTATGTTGTATAATGATTATAAAAGTGAATATTTCACGTTGAGAGAGATGTTGTGTGGGATAATAAATGATTTCCCTACTTATGGGAATTTTTAGGCTATATCATTAAAGGAACTCAAGGGTGTCCCGTCTACGAAGAATATATAGAATCAATTAGGTTGATACATTCATCAAAATATGTGTTTCTAGGATATCATAGATTTCTACCTTGTCAGTATAAGTACCGATCTTGGATGACATCATTCAATATAAGTTCAGAATAATGCACAACACCGTCTCCACTAACAGGTGATAAGATTTTTGATAAAGTAAAATATGTGAACACTATTTTTGGTAAACAATTTTCAAAAAACCTTATGAAAATCAGTTGAAAAAAGAGATCAGTTTTTTTCAATTACCATACTGGAATTGTTTGTACGTCATACATTTTCTTGATGTGATGTATGTGTAAAAAAATTTATATGACAATGTTATCAGAACGTTGCTAAATGACCCTAGAAAAATAAAGGATGGAATTAAGGTAAGGTTAGACATGGTTGACATGGGAATATGAGAAGAGTTGGTTCCTGTAAAGGGTGAAAATTGAATGTTTCTTCCTCCAGCAGCTTACAATCTTTGTAGGGAGTGGAGATATCAGTTTTACAACTTCTTCAATGATGTAAAGGTTCCATATGGGTATTCATCAAATATCAACAACATTGTGTCAATGAATGATTCAAAGTTAAAAGGTTTGAAATCACATGACTGCCAACTTTTAATGCAAGATTTAATTCCTATAACTTTATGTTAAAGCTTTCCACGAATGTTCATCATACATTGACCAATTTTTTTTCTTTTTCAGAGCTATATGTAGTAAAGTTTTAGACCCGGAAAAATTTCCATCTACTTAAAGAAAAATTGTCGTCATATTATGTGAATTAGAAATGTTCTCCCCACTAAAATTCTTTGATATGATGTTTCATATGAAGATTCACTTGATGAGAGAGATTTGACTTTGTGGTCCTATGCATTATATATGGATGTACCCCATTGAAAGTTATATGAATATTTTGAAATGGTATGTAAAAAATCAAAGTTGTCCAGAGGGTTGTATAGTGGAGCGATATATTGTTGAGGAAGCCATTGAATTATGTACCTAATACCTATCTGATTTGGAAAGCATTGGTCTCCTGAAATTTCGTCACACTGGATGAAATAAGGGTGATGGAATTTTTGGAAGAGATTTTGTGACAATCAATATTAAAGATCGAAAGCACACACACCTTTATGTTTTGCATAACAGTTGGGAGGTTGATCCATATATTGAAACCCACAAAAAAATTCTTAGGTAGTTGAATCCATCAAGGGCTGAAAAATGGATATCAAATTCACATAATCACCAGTTTATAGGATGGTTTTAGGACTATATTTCTAAGGAGTTAGATGAAAATACAAAATCAATTTCCGAAAAACTTCGATGGCTAGCCGCCAAACCAAGTTTGTATGTATTATATTATAATGGTTATGTAATTAATGGTTATACATTCTATACAGATGAACATGATGAAAATAGTACCATGCAAAATAGTGGAGTTACACTTGAAGCTAAAGTGATTCATGATTCTGGTAGTAAGGAAAAAAATCATATTTATGCAAATATGTCATACTTTGGAATTATCAAAAAAATATGGGAGTTGGATTATACGACATTCCAATTATCGATCTTTCAATGAAAATGGGTTGATAACAATAGTGGTGTTAAAATAGATGAATTGGGATTTGTGAAAGTTGATTTTAGTAAATAAGGGTACAAAGATGAACAATTTATAATGGAATCGGAAGTGGTACAAGTATTTTATGTTTTAGATCCCACAAATCAAAAGTGGTCGATTGTTCTATTATCATCCAAAACTACTGAAGGGTCCGATGAAAATTCAGTTGAGGAAAATCCTTTCAGTGGTATGTCACAATCATTTCGTAGTGGTCCTAATGTAGATGATTTTTTATATGTTATAGGAGACCACAATGAAGGGATTTGGATAATTGATAGAGGTGTAAAATCCCTTCAGCCTTTGAAAAAAAGAAAGAGAGTTCAATAAATAGGTTATATTTTGTTTGTAATATAGATCTTGTTATCTCATATTATTATATAATCATTACTGAATTTATGTAATCAAAATTAAATATTCAACAACTTTTGAAGATAACGAATTATGTATGTTCTGGTGTTCCTAACCTTGAGGCTAAACAAGTGTCTCAAGTTGTTGTTGTTGTTGCTGTTGTGGCTTCTCACAGTGCAGAACAACAACAAGTTTATGAACCTATTTTTGCTCCTAGTGTTGAGGTCCAAAAACCATTAGCACGTGGTGTTGCTATAATTTAATATGAACATATATATGATGTTGATATCAATGAAATGGTCAGGGATGGAGGACTGACGTCACATAAAAAAAAGGTGCGTCATAGTTTGATGGTGTTAGCCAAGGTTCTTAAGGTGAAAAGAAAATGCATCAAATTTGATGTTGGATGGAATGCACGAGGCCAACATGTGAATCCCAAAAATTCTATGTTTAGTAGTTACATTGGAATTGTCACTTGGCAACATGTGCCGACTGACATAGATTCATGGAACCATGTTGTGTCCGGGCTAAAGGTTGTGATTTGGGAAGAAATTATGGTAACATTATGATATTATTTTTTAATTTACTAGAAAATAAAATAATGAAATAGTGTCTTAATCTTCTCAATCTCTTCTAGAGTACATTTATAGTAGACGATTGACACAAGAATTATGTACTTATGATTATAGGAAGGTGTCATCGAGGTTTTCATGAATTTATTTTCTCATATAATGTGAAAATTATGACTAAATGCATTTTATATTATTGACAGATGTATATATGAAAAAAATTTGAAGGAATTTTCCCATGATCCAAAATTCAGACTCGTTAGTCCTCATACCATATCAACACAACTAACAAAATTAGATCCATAAAGGGATGAAATAGTGAACGGCTTGCTGAAAACATTTGAAAGAAATATTACAGATGATAGACTCTTCCTAATACCAACCATGCAGGGGTAAAGATCTACGATTAAATAATATCAATTATATTATTACTTATATTATTACTTATTCCTTTTTATGTTTTTAGGAAACATTGGCTACTAATTGAGGTGATCTTAGATACTCTAAATATATTTTTTTCTAGATTCAATGTAAGGATATCCAACAAAACGACCACACATAATGGAGTTTGGGAATCTATAAGACACTACATCCTACAGTTTAGGTCTAAACATCAAGTAATATAATTTATATTATATTTTACTAAGGATTATATTATGATAGGGCAGTGTATAATTATCATCTAAAAAAAGGAATGAAGACAGGGGATAAGCATAAGGAGGCAATCAACTACTATGTCTGAAAAAAATATCAGGGTATATATAATAAAATTTCACTATCCAAACACATATCAACACAAGTTACTTATTCTCCTAATGATCAATTTTTTTTGCAGTGTCCAAAACAAACAAACGATAATGATTAGGTTTATTATGTTTGTAAATTTAGGAAAGAGATCATTTTACATCAATAAACTAGCATCCCTAAAAATGTATTTTAAAAAACAACTACTATTTCATTTAAATTATTTGTTAATTATTTATTTATATATATTTAATTAATACTAGGACTTTCAAAAAGTCTCATACTCACAAGATGATATATATTTTTTCATAAATGAGTGGTCCACATACCTGATGGAATATTGTACACAAATAGCATGATGATCTAACTTCGGGACGTGTGTAATTGGTGATTATTTTTGAGAGGGGTTAAGGGGATCAAAAGATGAAACATTGTTTTATGTAAATTTTTGTAGGGAAATTGTAATTTTTATTAAAAATAACATACTTTATACAATGATTCATTTTACCATTTTAACAGATGAAATGAACCAGCAACATGCAAGAATGATGAATTACTTTTCTTTGGGCTTTGGATAAGAAAAACCAGTAATATCTCCAAAATACCTTCATATCTGACCAAATGGATTCGGACTGTGTTGATACTTTAGGATAACAATAAATGGGTCATTTTTTATGTGTATGAGTCAACCCTGCCTCAATCTGAGGTATGGTGTGGCCGGTATAACTCAAAGTGTCTCTCTTTTGTTTAGAATGGACAGAATTTTAAGTGAGCATAACTACTAACATACGTAAATCCAACCAAACTCATTAGGATTGTGTTGATACTTTATGGGAATGATCAATGGGTCATTTGTGACATGTAAGAGTAAACCACGTGTCAATATAAGGCACATTGTGGCCGATATCACTCAAAGTGTCTCTCTCTTGTTTAAAATGGACAGAATTTTAAGTGAAAACAACAACTGACGTACAGAAATCTGACCAAACACATTCCGATTGTGTTGATAATTTAGGGGAACGATCCATGGTTCATTTGTGATGTGTATGAGTTAACCCAACTTTAATATGAGGCACGGTGTGGCCGATATCACTCAAAGTGTCTCTCTTTTGTTTAAAATGGACATAATTTTAAGTGAAAACAACAACTAACATACAAAAATATGACTAAACGCATTCGGATTGTGTTGATACTTTAGGGAAACAATCCATGGGTAATTTTTGACATGTATGAGTCAACCGAAACTCAATTAGAGGCACTATGTGGCCGATATCACTCAAAGTGTCTCTCTTTTGTTTAAAATGGACAGAATTTTAAGTGAAAACAACAACTGACATATGGAAATTAGACCAAACGTATTCGGATTGTGTTGATACTTTAGGAGAACTATCCATGTGTCATTATTAATTTTTTAGAGTCAAGCCCGCCTCAATATAAGGAATGGTGTGGCCGGTATCACTCAAAGTGTCTCTCTTTTGTTTAAAATGGACATAATTTTAAGTGAAAACAATAACTAATGTACGAAAATTGGATTAAACACATTAAGATTGTGTTGATACTTTAGGGGAACAATCCATGGATAATTTTTGACATGTATGAGTCAACCACTTCTAAATCCAAGGCATGGTGTGTCTGGTATCACTCAAAGTGTCTCTCTTTTGTTTAAAATGGACACAATTTTAAGTGAAAACAACAACTAATGTATGGAAATCAGACCAAATGCATTCTGATTGTGTTGATAATTTAGGGGAATGATCCATGAATCATTTGTGACGTGTAAAAGTCAACCTCTCCTCAATTCGAGGCACTGTGTGGCCGGTATCACTCAAAGTCTCACCAACCCCCGGGACCTCCCCCCACCCCCTGGACACCACCCCACCCCCTGGACACCCCGACCTCTCTCGACACCCCCATCCCCTGGAAGCCCCCAAACCCCTGGACATCACCCCAACCCCTTGGAAACCCCTACCCCCTAGACACCCACCAACCCCTTGGATGACACCCCCACCCCTCCTACACACAACCCCACCACCTGGACACCCCACTCCATTGGATAACCACCCCCACCCCTTGGACACCACCCCACCCCCTTGGACTTCCCCACCAACCCCCTAGACCCCCCACCCATGAACACCACCCCAACCCTAGACACTGCCACCCATCTGGACACCCGCACCCATGGAAATCCCCCCAACCCCCTGGACACCACCCCACCCCCTGGGCACCCCCATAGACAACCCCCCTAGATAGCCCCCCACCCTAGACAACCTCACCCATCATGGATAGCCCCACCCCCTAGACACCCCCAACCCCCTGGACAGCACCCCCACCCCTCATAGACACCACCCCACATCCTAGAAACCCCACCCCCTAGACACCCACCCCCCTTGGATAGCCACCCCCACCCCCTTGGACAGCCCCACCAACCCCATGGACTACCCCCACCCCCCTGAACACCACCCCACCCCCTGGACACTCGCACCCCTCTGGAAACCCCCATGGATAGCCCCCCTGAACTCCCCCACCCCTGGACACCCACCAACCCCCTGGACAACACCCCCTCCCCTCCTAGACACCACCCCACCACCTAGACACCCCCACCCCCTAGACACCCCACCCCCACCCCCTGGACACCACCCCACCCCCCTTGGATAGCCCCACCAACCCCCTGGACTACCCCCACCCCCTGGACGCCACCCCCCTAGACACCCCCACCCACTGGAAAGCCCCCCCAACACCCTGGACACCACCCCACCCCCTGGACACCCCCATGGACTTCCCCCTGGACACCCCACCATCGCCCTGGACGGCCCCACCCCTCCTTGACACCACCCCACCACCTAGACACCCCCACCCCATGGACAACCCCACCCCCATGGACAACCCCCACCACCCCCATGGACACCACCCCACCCCGCTTGGACATCCATATCCCCCTGGACACCCCCATCCCCTCAGACACCCCCACCACCCGGACACCCCCTACCCCCCTTGGATAACCACCCCAAACCCCTAAACAGCCCCCAACCCCTTGAATTGTGAATTGAATTATTTAGGTATTTAATTAATTTATGGATTATGTGCTAATGGTGTATGGGTATACTTGTTTTATTGGTATACATGTTGTAATTACCTTATGAATTGTGTGTTAATTTTGTATGGGTATACTTGTTGATATGATTATTTTTTTTTCAGGTCTTATTTGGGTGTGCTACTGGATAATTTTACATTACAGTAGGCAGGGAATTTATCAGCGCTTTTTAGCACTGATAAAGAATCCATTCATCAGGGATTTTTAGCACTGATAATGGTATCCTTTATCAGTGACTTTTTAGCGCTGATAAAAAAAAATCCTTTATCAGTGCTCTTTTAGCGCAGATAAAGGATACATTTATTAATTCTTTTTTAGCACTGATAAAGTCTACCTTTATCAATGCTAAAAAAGTGTTGATAAAGGGGACCCCCCACCCTTTATTAGCACTGAGCTTTACAATGATTTTTTAGTGCTGTTAAAGCCTGTTTTTGTAGTAGTGAGATTGCCTTCTTTACATGATATGGGAACTATGAGCTTCTGGTGATTCTCTTCAGACTTACTAATTCCCCTGCAATCTTTATGGATTTGATTAATAGATTCCTTAAAAATTACTTCAAATTTTTTTGGTAGTGTTTATTGATGATATTATCATATACTCCAAGTGAAAGTAAGAACATGAAGAACATATAAGAGTTTTGTTGGTGTCATTTAGAAGGGATAATTTGTACAAAAAGTTCAGAAAGTGTGACTTTTGGATGAACCAAGTCACATTCTTGGGATATGTGATCACAAGTGAGGGAATTTCTATGGACCCTTCAAAAAAATGTGATTGAGGAATGGCCCATACCCTCTAGTGTCATAGAAATACATATTTTTTAAGGTTTAGCAGGGTACTACTGATGTTTTTTGAAATATTTATCATGATTGTCAAGGCCACTTACTATGTTAACAAGGAAAGGGTTAAAGTTTGTATGGACAAAGGAATGCGATGGAAACTTCAAGAAGATAAAGATAAGGCTGATCACTGCACCTATAATCACATTACTAAAGAGTGGAGAAAGTTTTGTGATATACAGTAATGAATCAAAGAAAGGCTTGAGTTTTTTACTCACTCAAAATGATAATGTGATAGCCCATGCATCACGGCAGTTTAAGATCCATGAGAAGAACTACCAGATGCATGATCTAGAGCTAGAAGCTGTGATTTTTTCCTTGAAAATATGGTGGAACTACCTCTATGGTGAGAAGTGTAACATATACACCAATCACAAGAGTCTAAAGTATATATTCACACAAAAGGATCTCAACATGAGTCAAAGGATATGGTTAAATGTAATCAATGATTATGATTTCTCTATTCACTATCTTCTTGTAAAGGTGATCAAGGTAGCTAATTATCTATGAATAGAATAACCTGCTACTCTATACATGTTGTGGATTGAGAAAGACCCCATATTCATGGATATACAAAGAATTAATTTGGAAATCACAACATCATGGAATACATCCGACCTTTCCCAAAATGATTTCCCAACAATATTTCCAAGAGAATATTAAGGAAGCACAAAGGGATGATCCAAAGATACAAAAGAGGGTGAATGTATTAAAGGAAGGGAAGCTTCCAGAGTTCCACATCGATGATGATGGTGTGATTTAATTTGGAACAAATATTTTTGTTCCATCATCACTTGAGATAAATAAAGGTCTATTTGATAATTCACATATCTCATCTTTTTATATCCATCCTAGTATCACTAAGATGTACCGTGATATCTGAGAACACTTCTAGTAGGAAAACATGAAGAAAGAGATTGCTGAATATATCTCAAGGTGCTTGATATGTCAGCAAGTTAAAGTAGAGCGAAAAAATTCCATATGGATGATTCTACCATTTCCTATACCCATGTGGAAATGGGATAATGTCAGAATGGACTTTGTCACAGGTCTCCCGAATACATCCAAGGGAAATAATGCAATATGGGTTGTGGTTGAATAACTCACCAAGACTGCCAACTTTATCACTATTCTGGAAGATCTATTTCTTAAAAAGATTGAAAAGATATATGTGAAGGAAGTGATGAGACTTCATGGGGTTCCCCTTTCGATTGTCTCTGATCGTGATCCAATGTTCACATCTAAATTCTAGAGGAATCTCCAACATGATTTGAGTATTGAATTAAATTTAATCACGACCTAACACCCCCAACTGATGGCCAATCTAAAAATTAATATTCATACACTCAAATATAAGCTAAGAGAATACTCATTAGAATTAAAAGGTGGATGGGATAAACATCTCCCATTGGCTGAGTTATCATAAAATAATAGCTTCTAATCGATTATTCAGATGGATCCATATAAATATTTATATGGAAAGGTATGTGGAACTCCAACCTTTTGGGTTGAAGTTGGATAAAGAAAGCTACTTGGAGTTGATCTTGTACAATAGATGACAGAGAAGGTTTAAGTCATCCAAAAACATATCAAAGCTACTCAAAGTTGGAAAAATAGCCATGCTGAAAACCATTGAAGTGACTTGGTGTTCGATGTTGAAGATAAAGTCTTCCTTCTAATATCTCCATAGATGATATTCGTGCAGTTTGGAAAGAAATGGATTCTAAGCCTAAGGTAAATTGCCCCCTTTTAGATTCTTGATCTCATAGGATCAATGGTCTATTGGATTGAGCCTCCACCAAATATGTCTCTTGTTCATGATGTGTTTCACGTATCACTCCTAAGGAAGTACATACCAGATCACTCACTTGTACTAAACTCAGAGTTGGTATAGCTAGAAGATGATATCTCATATGAGGAGAATATAGTAAAGATCTGAACTAGAGATATAATGTTCTATGCAACAAGAAAACCCACCTTGTAAAAGTGTTGTGGAGGAACCATAAGTAAGAAGAAGAAACTTGGGAACTATAGGATGCGATGAAGGATAATTACCCTCACCTGTTTATGTAAAACAAAATTTTGAGGGGGAAGAATGTAATGACCAAACTTTTATCAATTAAATTTCTCCCTTCTTGTAGTAATTATCATATAAAATTACATTAGGAAACACAATGATAAAACATGCTTAAATGAACTACTATGTGACCTTTAAACATAAATTTTTCACTTCTGTGTTTTGAATTTTGAAAATCATACATACACGGTTGCGATTAGTAAGATGTTTGGAGTCCAACAGGGAAAACGTAATTTTTGGTGAATAGTAACCTACCCTAATGAATAGTAACCTACCCTTATGAATGGTAATATGACCCTTAATATTAAATCATCCAAAAATATAGTAACCTTACCCATGAATGTATAAATAAAATGTAGGTATCTTATAAGTGACATCATGACAATAGTAAAAGTATTGGTATTTTTGTAAGTCATAAATACATAATTATAATTAATTAATTAATTTAAAATAAAATTAATTTTCTAAAAAATGTGTTCATAAATTAAAAATTTTATGTCTTTTTGTTTTAAGATAATTTTATAAGAACATATGTAATTTTTGAAAGCATTATAAAATTAGTTTTAAGTTTAAAATCCGAAATTTTCAAGTAAAATATGATTTTAATTAAAAATTAAAATGTTCATATTTAGAGAATTATTTTTAAACAATGGAGTTAATATTTTGATTCTAAACATTAAAAAATGGTTAGGGTGAATTTTTTGTATTTTTCATAAATACATTAATTTTTGGTGAATTGTGAAATTCGATAATTTACAAAAATGATAAATAAATAACTTTCTATATCATGCTTGAGTCATAAATGATGTAAATGACCATTGGTTAAAAATAAAATGTAATTATTACAATTTTTATTCACAATAATCCTAAATATTTCTTCTCTTATGGAGAAATAATAACTTAATGAATATAATATTAAGAAAACCCTCCTCCCTCCACTATAAATACGACCCCTCACACCCTCATTTCTACACACCTCTCAAGATTCAAGACTTAACTAAATTCTGCCCAAATATCCCCCCAAGATATGTCCCCACGTACATAAGCCCTTTTTCTATTCAAAATACCAAATCATCTCCCATTAATAGGCTCTCAAATGAGATAAACTCAAGAGGTAAATTCCTCTTTCTAATTCTTTATTTTTCTTTCAAGATCCTTTCTTTTATTTTTATTTACCTGTCTACTTTTACCAAAATGGTATGATAAATCTAGTAACATACATGTACTATAATTATATTATGCTAATGGTATAGTTCATCATAATATCATCATCCCTCTCCTTTTATACTACAAATGAAAACATCGTCCGAGATGTGTTAATTTTTCACATTCATGGATAACGTGTTTTTAATTTGCATTACCAGCTTAGAGACTGTTCATGGAACAATTTTAATAGTTGAACAAAATCATAATATATTTATTTTATATTATTTGATTTTTTGGAATCCTTATACACTCATGATATATAATAATAATACCAAACAAGTTCATTATTAGAAAAATTTCCAAATTAATCCATACTTATATCATTAAAATTTTATATAATTATTCATCCTCATGGTATATAAAGAATCATTATAATATCATTTAGATATGTGTAATTTCACTAATAAGATATATTAAAAATAATTTATGTTTAACCACAATTCAAATGAACATCCATTCATGAATACAAGTGAACCGTTCATAAAAGGTAAGAAAATTAACACTCCCAAACAATGAATTTATGCTCTATAACTCATCCAAAGGTTCATAAAAGAACTTAATAAAAACACAATGAATCAAATAAATGTATTAAAGGGTGTTTAATTGTTAATTAATGAATCTAATATCATTATATATTACTTTAATGTGAATAAAGCATTCAGCCATAAGGTAAGGGGAATTCTCGAACCCCACTCTCTCTCTTTTGGTTTTCCATCTTCAACATATTTTCAGTATGAATATTCCCTAAAAAGAATTTATTCATCATTATATTACATTTTCTAGGATATAGATGTTCTATAATTGATTTTATAAAAAATCAAATATTTTCCAAAATAACTCTTCTTTCAAATAAACATGCCCTTTTTACTTCTCAAAGATTGTTTCACTCTTCACTAAATGTTTATGGGTCTATGTCAAGAATAATATTCCCTTTTTATTTTGGGAACCAAATATATATAAATGTATGATTTTTGATGTGAAACCTATTTCTTTCCATGGGTTATTTTATGTTCAAGTTTGACATATTTTCTAGGTGGCATGCATGATAGTGTAAATGTTATGATGTGATAGGTGAGTGTAGAATTATATAGCATAAATATGAATGTTTGAATATGACAGGCACACCCAGAATTATAAAACACTCCAATGAATTGGGTAAAGTGATGAATCTCACGAGTTAATGTGAAATGATTCATGAACATGATTCTAGCTTTTTTTACAAATATGTGTGGTAGTTAACCTCTAAGATATGATGTTTCATTTTTATGCATTGCCACATTAAATGATATTATATTAATAATGTTATGATTATGCTAACCCCATGTTAAATTGTTTCATATTTTTATCTTTCCTCTTACTGGGCTTTTAGATCACCCATTTTTGATGTATATCTTCCGATGAGTACATGTACTAAGGAGTACACAAGGGCCAATAAGAATCTAGGGAAGAAGAAATTAAATAAATGGTTATGATTTATATTGTAAATGTTATATATGGTCATAGTTTTCCCAAGAAAATAAACCTTTGTATCCTCATTGTGTAATGTTTTTATGTTTTTTATCATTAAAATGATTTAAAAGTAATGTAATAAAAGAAGGGTCGCTATGAGGCACATGACCATGCAAGGATTTTTGCAGATGTTTTAGATGCTTTCACATGGTGTGTGCATGGTTAGAGAAAACCATGTGGAAGGTTGCACAAGCACTACCACCTAGGAATTACCTCAACAATATTGAATGCATGATTACTAATAAGTTTATAAAACTATGCTGGTAAACCATGATGCATGTACCTGGTATTTTTATAAAGTTTTTATCCTTTTTGTTTTTTCATATTTCTCCCCCTTTATTCTCCCTTATTTTTCACAAAATAGGAGGAATCCTCCTTATCCTCTCCTTCGGTAGATTTTTATCCCTATCTTCCATCGATGGTCTGATTTCAAATTCATCAGGTGTGTTGGAGTCATAGCATTAAGGATAACCTCACATCCCCCTCTTCTTTGTTAATCTTTCACCTTACACACATATATTTCCATCTGATATTATTTTATGGTTTTTGATGTAAACTTAGATCTACACCAATATACTTCAAATAGGAGCTCAATATCAGGCATGCCTACTTATAAGAGTCTATTGTAGGTGGTTCGTATCTTGATTTTTGTTTTTGTGGAATTTGGGTGGTCTATATTTTAGTGTTCCTTTGGGAAATTGAGTGAGACCCCCTCTACATCATATTAAATTGATCATATGACTTATGGGATGTTGTTGATCATTTTCCTACCTTGTTTATGTGAGCGTGGTCTGGTTTGGGGTCGTCGCTCCTCTGGTGGTTTGGATGGGGGTTTTAAATTCATTTTAATTGATTTTTTTAAATGAATTTATTTATTCTTTTGAATATGAGGAATTGAATTATGTTGAATTGAATTGTTATGACTATTTATATTGTGAAATTAAATCATTTTAAATTTAATTTATTAATTAAACTTTTATGATGTGAATTTTATATTTGTTCATTCTTGTGTAATAAGATGAGACCCATGGGTTCATGAAGGGATTAGATCAAGATGATTTTAGGTGGATTAACTATCAGGATTGAGTGATATAGATCACCATTAGGGATTATCCTAGATTTTTTGAGTGGTTTGACCATAGAATTGGGCATCGAGGATGTCTTTTGAGGTGGTGAGACTATTAAGTTGGGTATGGCACATGATATTGGGATGGCACAACCATCATATTTGAGTGAAATGGTCTCAGGGGTACGAGGTGCCAGTTGATATGGATTAGGAATTTTATATTGGTGATTGTCGCCCACCCTTGACGGTTAAAGCACCAAATTGAGTCATGTGAACATAGGATTAATCCATTAATAAGGTGGTTTTGACCACTTGGGTGAGTAGAGGACCCTTTTAGTGCATCTTAAGAAATGGTTTGGGGGTTCTTTTTATAGATATCCATGTGAAAGGTTTAGATCTTTCAGTTGATAGTAATGAGGCTATCAGTTGGGGGATGAGGATCGCTGTGATTGTGGTAGGACCATATTTATTTTGAGGACATACATCATTGTGCCTCTGGTTGTTAGGTATTGAGTCAATTTATGATTTTGAACAGGGGTCAAAGGGACCATATTATATTGTTAGGGTATTCCATTGAGACATTGGTGCTATATTGAGACACAATGTGTAAGGAGGCATGATGTTCCAGGTTACTTGATGGAGGTGGAACCTGAGGGTTCACCTGAGATTTTGAAATTAGGTCTACCTTGGGCCATGGGCCAAGTACCCTCTTTACATATGAGATTTTGGTATTGACTGAGGAAAGTGATTTCTTCCTAGTGGATATTTAGCACCAAGGATGTCTTATTTATTATTTCATCATACTTATTACTTTTATTTATCATATCACATCTCCCTAAATACATATGCTAGGTACGCACCATTGGGTGGTATCCTACAAAGATTTGTCTTACACCCTACATGGGTACTTCAGGACACATGTATACTTTATGAATTTACATTCAGGTAAATGATTATCTTTAGGATCTGGACCTTAGTAGCTTCTTGTATGGAGTTTGGCACGAGACCTTGAGGTTATTCCTAGTTAGATTTTCTCTTTCATTTATATTTATTTCAGTTTCATCATGTAGTTTTGTATATTTTATGTAGCCAAAGTGGTCAGACATGGGTTCCCTTTTTGTACTTGATTTGCATGACATGCTATGCATTCATTTTGTTCTATTTGGTTACTAAAAGTGGTGTTTCTATCATTCTATCATGTTTATTTAATTTTCACTTCTTATTTTTATATTTCTTCCATTATTTATCTAAAATTGTCTATGATTCTACCATTGGAGGGCCTGGTTAGAGTCTACTGAGTCTTATTTATTACATTGTATGATACATAATACTACTCAGACCAATATATTATGTTTCCCAGAGGTTATAGACTTCCTACTATAACTATTTTCACCCCCAATACTAGTTGGAAACCTTTGGCGTTCGGGGAGGTGTGCCTAAGATGGGTGGCACCCGCCCTGATAACATTGTTTGGGTGGATAATTAGGCCAGGGATGCTACAAGATCTTAGCGGTTTTATATGGTTTTTTCGGTTTTATTCTCCACATATAGACCGATGTTATTTGAACATATGTGTTATGCAGGGGTAGGGAGTCATTTACCCATGATTTATGTGGTGTGTCGATCTTGGATGGGAAGGGAGGTATTTTCTCATGTGGCTGAAAATTAGGGATGTGTATTCCCAAAGGGTATGGGATTTGTGTGTGGAATCCAAATTATAGAGTATGAGTTTAATTTCATGTTTATCTTTGGTATATTATCATGAGTTTGTGTCAGGGTCATATCATGAAGTGGATATGGGGCTTCTTCCATGGATGGTGTTTTTCCCATTGATATAGATGGGTGGTTTTATGGTTTATCCCTTGGTTGTATTCTAACATGAATCCATACCATTATTTTTATTTTCCAAGAATCCTACTATAGAGTTTTATAGTTAACCATGTATGGCTTCAATTACCACACTTATTGTTTATGCATAGATGGTGCTCAGGTCGATGGTGATATTGGTGGGCATTGAGTTTGTTGAGCTGGAAGATTTAGTGGTGATAGATATTAGTGTAGTATGTTGTATTAATAGTTTTTAGTTCCTATATGGGGTTAGAGTAACATGGTGATCACCTTATCCCATGTTTCTTGAGGTTATGCGACATCTCAGAATATCAGGCCTTGTATTTTTCCTACCTAAACTAGAATTTATATTATATGCCATGGGATATTCAGAAGATGTATTCATTTATATTTTAATTTTAGTTATATATATATATTATTCATGGTTTTTTATTTTTTTGTGTTGGATGGTAATGTATATCTCTTATAGTTTGTATAAGATAAGTGATCCCATATTTTTAATATTCTTTCTTGGTGTTGGTAACCATCCTCTAGCCTATTAGAGGCAAGCTTGGAATGAAACAATCAACTTATCACTAGCCTAGTAAGAGAACTAGTGGTATGAGTCATGTCATAGTGTTATCAAATCATTTTTCTCCTAGGGATATATTTTAGAGATAGGTGTCTAGCGAGTTCGATTTGAGACATGTGGGGAGATAATTCTTGAAGATGTTTAGGTTTGGTTGATAGAACAAGGAACCTAGCTAGGATTTAGAAACCGATGCATTCATATATAAGGACTCTAATAATCTTCTTACTAACATGCATACTTAGGGAATTGGTTGCATGGTATATTTGAGTAGTTCCATGCATCATATACCAGTCAGTTTAATATTGGTTTCATAGTGTGATATTCTACTTTACAAGATTCCTTCAAGCAATGTGGATTTTATTTTTACTCATAGAAATAATTTCCCAAGAGGTAAAATTTTGGCCTTATATAGATTATGGGAGAAATATGATTACTCACAGCTGTTCAAGATTCCCAAGTGGGGTTCTCTTTATATTTAACATGGTTTGGTGCATTGAGGATTTATCCTCACAGATTTGATGATGAGGATCAAACATGATGATTGAAGCTTTCATGGGGCTGGTACTCCCTTTATTTAGGTGTAATTTAGTGAGGTGTGGTCCCCCCATTATCTATATTTTGGGTGTATATCTCCCCTGACTTATGTGATTTCTAATGGGGCACACAATCCTCTACTTTCTTATCAGATCGGGTCGGTGTCCCCCTCCCCCACATACAAGGGTAAAATATCCTCTATATATGAATTCATTATACCATCTATCTAAAGAACCCAAACTATTCATGTGATCCTCCATTGGATTCAATATCCCCCACACTTACCTAAGGTGTGGGATCTTCCACCACAGTTCTTGTGTGGTTACATGGGTTTCTTGGAATTGGTAGTTTAGATACTTGGTGGTATGGTATTGATGGACTAGAGGTGTTACCAGTCCTTCAACTAAGGTGTCTTCTATCTAGGCTCGGGTCCCCTATACTATATAGGATTCAGTAATACCCTATAAAATATGATTTTTCCCTCCACATATAGAGGTCGATGTGGTGTGGGTTTACCACTAGTTATGTCAGTTTCTCCCTTGGAATAGGTTTCTTACAGTGAAGCATGGAACCCTCAACATAGTTGAGTGACTAATTTTAGTTTTGTTATTTTTTTATGTTCTATATTCATCTCTATTTCAGAGTGAAACTCAAATATAATCTATCGATAGGGGTTGGTGTATTCAGTTAGGCCCTTTCAGACAATGAAAGATGAGTAAGATGAGCCAGATGCTAGGGGTTAGGATCCTTGGATGGATTTGATTTTTATTATCATGTGAGTGGAACATCCTTTTTTGGTATATTTACTAATGTGAAGTATTTAAGTAATAGATGATTATGGTAGTGATGCTTGTATCTGGGTGTGAGCTATGGTGGGATTTGATCGGGCAGTGCCTGATATATCTTGAGGGAAAATCAACATCCATATTCCTTAGTGCTCTTATTTTTTAGCACCAATGAGTGATATTATCTCGATTTTTAATGGTTGTATAGGGTAAAAAAACTCTAATGTATTTTTTATATTAACACAGAATGACTAGACACTTACTAGAGGTGACAATATACACTTTTTTTCATAAGTGTGAGACGGTTTTGGTAGAGAGATTTTTCTTAGGACTCCTCTAAATTAGATTATGAACTACTTGTGATATCATTAGTGATGGATGATAACCCATATTATTGGTTTAGTTTTATGGTTATATTTTTATATTGTTTATGATTAATCGGATAGGTAACAATCGACTTTTATTGGGAAGTTTGACACAGTAAATGAGAAATACCGACCCTTATGAATCTACAACCAATTATTTCAATGTTTGGTGAGTGTGGATTCATGTGTTGTGGTGGGTTTGTAAGATCAATCCAGTATTTTTAGATGAGGGGATGGTTTCTTCCAATGATCTTCCCTAGTTGAGCCCTGAGATCTATGTGGTAATTGTTTAAAATTGGCATGTTTTTTGGTCTTTTAAAGAGTGCAAAAATAGGTTGAGTTATACTGTAGGCATAAATTTTATAAGGGATGTATAAATGTATTTAGTGAAATGTGGATCCCTTTTAATTGGTCCTAGAAACATGTTAAGGTAGGTACGGGAAAAAAAATTGAGTTTGGATTTTGTGAGTTTCTAACTAACTAGTATTCAATCGCCTTAGTTATGTGTGCACATAAGTAGTGTGGCATGAGTTTTAACAGGAACTCAATTGTTATTTAATGAGATGCGAAATGAGGCATATATCTCACATGATATTTATTGAATAAATTTTAGTGTTAAGAATATTTTGACCATATATTGAAGAGAGATAGGCAGGTTATCCATGGTGGATGACAATATAAATATGTTTAGTGGTGTAGGTGTTTGTATTATAGTTTTTAGAGAGAGGAGGATGGGAGGATCAGTGTTATCCTCATAACCTAAGATCAAAAGTTTTAATGTGAAAGCCTATTAGCTTTTTATGTGTAGAGAAAGCATGATAGTCACCTATATTGTGTTATGGTGCTCTTATTGAGGTTTTGGTTGGTGGAGATTGATGTGGTTAGATTATCTTGGTATGAAAATTATCAGGGTCATATTTTTTTAAAGGTGGGAATCATGATTCCCCCATGGAAAATTCCTTGGTAGATGAATGATATATGAGTGATACTAATGGTTTATGGAAGTGATTTCACTAGATTTTATGGGAATAGTACTCTTGGAGGATAAGTATTTTCATATAAATACTTGATGAGTATTTTTTGGGAAAGTTACACTTGTATTGAGAGCTTAACATATGGTGGTTTGAAACCATTGGTGTTTGTGGAGGAGTATGAGTATCATATCTGGTGTTTCAGATATGAGTAAATAATAAGGAATTTGTTTTTTGGTGGGGATATATTATAGATCCTATTTGATTTATAGACCATATAAAACTAGAGAAGGTCATGTGTGGGAATCTTATCTCCCCACATGATGATGGTTTATGTGATTCTCAAAGAGTTTTTTGGGTTATTCTATTTTTAGGGGATAAATTTCTTGAAGGTGGGGAGGATGTAGTTATACTAGTTTTCATGTAAAAAATACTTAGCTTATTTTTGAGTTCTAGATCCCTAAACCCTTAAAAATTGTAAAATTTCAATTTACCTTAGTAAATTGACTTTAAATTTTTTGATGGTTCTGTTGTTATCAGGATGGTTTATTTATCTTTAGACTAGAATTTAGTAAGATTCCACGATGGGTGTATTATTATGGGATATTAAAATTTATTAAATAAATATTATTTATTATTATATTTTGTACATAAATATATATAAAATTAATCTCCGAATTGGAACTCTAAATTTTTGGTTAAGTATGGAATGGATAGTTTTACCCAATACAGGTATATACTCTATTCAAGTTCCATGCCATTGGTTGGGCCTTTAATGGGTCCTTTTCTTTTTTATTTATGGATTTTTATTTCCCCAATCCCC
This sequence comes from Viscum album, assembly GCA_963277665.1. NCBI lineage: Eukaryota > Viridiplantae > Streptophyta > Magnoliopsida > Santalales > Viscaceae > Viscum > Viscum album. The sequence goes on along the minus strand of OY728157.1, from coordinate 830,656,384 downwards.
TATTATAACCCCCTATTCACATAAAAGGAAGGAAACCCATTTACCATCATTGATACCACTGATTTGAGATGGAAAGCGTAAAGAAGAAAGTTGAACCTCATCAGAGGAGGGTGATTAGAGCTAGATCAAGATGTTGTGTTCATTGAGCATGGATCATTGGTGAGAGAAATTGAATCTCTATAAATTTTATCTATGGTAGTTTTCATTATTTTTATTTCTACCTCATCTTGTTTTCTAGTAATTTTACTTTATCATTTATGGATTTTGAGTGTTGTTTATGGCTTATGGACCTTTAAGGGGAAATTTGTGGCGAAATGGGAGTAATTGGATGGTTTTTTGTAATTTACCATATGGAATTCCAAATAACATAGAATATAGTTATATTACACACACCTTGTATGTCATATGTGTGTCAAGGGTTGAATTAGATATCCACATGCAGTGTTTTCTTTATAAACAAGTCATGTAGGACCATTGGGTATAATTTTGGGAGGTGAAGTCTATTTCTGTTCATTATAATTTCATCCATTGAACATTACACTCATCAAAAGTTCATACCTTGGATGATGGGATAAAAATGAGGTGTATAAAATAGTAGTATAATTTCTCCAAAAATATAGGATGATTAGAATTTCATATCTACCAATGGTTCTATAATGAATTGATGAATGTTTTGGAAGTTCATTATGTCTAAAGGGTTATTGGTTTTCTAATAAAAATTAGGTGGTTATTATTATTTATCTATGATTTTGAGGGATTAGGTATTGTAGGTTGACTAGATGACACTTAGTATATAATAAATAGGTATCATTAGTGTAATCCATGTTTTTAATGAGTTTTTTAGAGAGCTATGAAGTTTTTAGGTATTCCTTGTCTATATAATTTTTTTATCACATATAATCTTAGTATTATAATAAAAGTAAGTAAAAATGTGTTTCCATCATGAAAATAGGACATATTCCCAAGCATGTTAAACTTTGTGACCATTTATCTCTTTCTATTTTTTGTTTAATTTTTTTATGATACTTTTTATGCCTGTAAGTTTTCTTGTGTGTGAGATGGATAACTTAGTGTGGTGAGTAGGGTGAAAATGTAAACAAATTCTAGTAAACTTAATCATGGATAAGAGAGTTATTGTGGTTCAATTTACCATTGCATAGAAACTATCACATGCGGTCTTTCTATGGCCTAACAATCATAATTTTTTGTAGTCTTATAGAAATAATAGGTTATCATATTTTCAGTATCCTCCATAATAAAAAAAACTCAATCTCTTTCCACATATGTGGGCATACACCCCATGTGTGGAACATGGAATGTAAAAGTATACATCATGTTAGGTTACATGAAACATCTTGATCCAAGGTGCATGAATCATTAACTTGTGTGGTTTACATGTCATGTATTCTTTGAGCCACACTATTTATTTTTGAAATAAACATCAGGTTGGGTGGAGGTATATGGATAGAGTGGGTTTTTGGGATTACATGTTGCACACACCATAATACACATTTTTACCTTCACCTCAATGGGGTTTTATGTGCTTTCTCATCCAAGATATGGATTTGAACAAGTTGTCAATTCAGATTTATTTCCATGTAGAACATTATGATTGAGTACATTAGGTTATCAAAGGCTTTTGGTGAGATGATTCAATTATTTTTTGTATATATTATCTCCATATAAATGAATATGGGATCTAGGTGATAATGAAAAATAGGTACAGGGATGGTTAACCCCTAGAAGATTTCTAACTGTGGGCATGTGACACTCACCTATTTTTGTATATTGACATCCTATGATAGTTTTTTCAATTAAAGATCCTTATAAGATGAATTTTTGAAATGTATTAGTTAGGTCTAGTCTTAATTAGTTCCACCTATGAAACAAGGTAATCTAAAGCGAGCTTAGATAGATATTAATAATGGGGATATTTTCCTCCTTCCCATAAACCCCACATAGAGTGGGTGCATGTGGGTTGGGTAGGAGTATAGGATGTTAGTTAAACACTCTTGTTTCATTATGGTGTTCATGGATAGTTCCTACTATGGAAATTGGATGTTCTATCTCCCCTGTATAATCATGTGATTTTCTACAGGAGATGGAGTAGGAAATTCTGGAATATTCTCAGTGGCCCCTTTGAATCATACCACAAGTTCTGAATAACTTTTGGTTATAATGGTACAAATATTGGATTTTGGTACTCCCTTAGGCTTAAATTAAAATGTGAGGTGTGGGTCATGCCTTACATTGATGGTGTCAATACTCCCCAAGAGATATTGGGTGTGGGTCATCCATACTTGGAGATAGTTTCTTAGAGCCCCATCATTGAGGTGCATGAAGAATATTACATAGACATAGATGGTTTTATCCTTGTTCGGTCATGGAACATGGTGACACACAAGGTCCTTCATGGGGTCGGTACAAATTTAGCTGGTATATATGCTTCAATGAGGTGTGGAACCCTTATACATTTCCGAGTTGTAACATGATGGATATGAAGGTTGAGTAGAAAGGAAAATTACATGGGTCTCACATTCTAGATTAGAATAGATGGTGTGATGATAGTGGTGTTTAATCTACGTGGATAGTATGGGTGCTCAGGGTCCTGTAGTACAATAGGTGCTCCAGGTTTCTCCCCTTTGGTATGTTTCTCTAGTGGATTTTGTGTGAGTGGGATAGGATTCACCTTACAGTTGGTTTATCTCCCCCTTTTGGATTATAAAGGTCTCATGAATCCCTTTTTGGATTATAACAAAGATGAGGAGGTATTCTCCCTATGGTGGGATGTGGTAGGGAACTCCCCCATGTGATGGGGTATAGGTTACCCATCTGTGGGGTTGGTAACCTCTGTTGAGTCAAAATTCCTCTTTTGACTTCTATATCATGTTTTGGAAATCACAAATGTATTCTATCATATTTTGGAAATTACAAATTGTCTTCTATCATGTTTATCGTATCACACAATGTTGATCATACTGACCATATCGTATCGTACAATACTGATCGTACTGACTCTGTCAATCGTACCATACTGACTCTGTCAATCGTATCGTACTGACTCTGACAATCGTACCATACTGACTCTGTCAATCGTATCGTACTGACTCTGTCAATCGTGTCGTACTGACTCTTCTATTCAGATGCTCATTACTTGTTTTGGTACTTTGTCAAAAGCACTTGTTTCATATGAATCGTACCATTGCTTATCAATATATATATCCTGTTTTAACCAATACGATGTCGTTGAGTTAGTTACAAACTAATCAAAATGATATCGTGCTTTCTGTTTCAATATGACTGTTATGATGACAGGTTTCCAAGTCCCTCCAAGTTAACCCTTCTCTTTGGGTTAAAAGAATTGTAATTATTTTACATTTCCGCTGTTACTTGTATTAGAAATGAATTTTTATTGTTTCCTTTCTTGTTTACTTTTTCAATTGTAATTGTTTCAATTACAATCATTCTATTACATATTGTATTGATTGATTCTATACGCTTTAAGGTAGAATCATTCATCTTTGTATTACTCTGATTATTGTGTTCATCTTGAATACAATTTTTTTACATTACATTAGTATTACAATACATCATACCTTTTTATATTCAATAAAATTGTGGGTGTTTGTATTTGTATTATATCATTTAAACTAATCTCTTAGTTGCTAAAACTCAAAGGTTTTTAAACCTACAATTCACCCCCCTCTTGTATTGTTCCATCTAATAGACATACATATCTATATATTCGATCCAACAATTGGTATCAGAGGAGGTTTTTCACTAATTTGTATTACTGGATTTATTTCTTTCTTATTACTATCTTGAATACTTACTACACTAACGTGTGGAGTGGAAAAGTTTTTGTTGTATTAGATGGCAGGAATGAATATTGGGTCAATAGACAATTTGAATCCTTCTAGACCACCAATATTTGATGGGAATGATTATGAGTATTGGAGAGATCGTATAAAGACTTTCGTTATCAATACTGGTGTAGACAATTTTATTATGCTTACTGGAGGTTACAAAATTCCTGACAAAGAAGTCAGTACTTTCACCAACCAAGAGAAGCAAGAATATCAACTGAATTACAAGGTACGCAATAATTTATTATGCTCTATGACCAGGAATATATACAGTCAGATATCTTCATGTGAAGTAGCCAACTGTATTTGGAAGAAATTAGAAGTTACTCATTTTGGTACATCCAAGGTTATAGAAACAAGGAGAGCAATGCTTCGAGCAGGGTATCATGGATTTTATTTTCCTTATGGAGAGCCAGTATGTAAAGTACAACAAAGGTTTATGACAATTGTCAACAGTTTACAATCTATGGGAGAAAAAGGTCTTGATGATGAAGCTCTTGTTGACAAGATTATAGATATAATGCCAAATCAATGGGAGTCAAAAAGGACATCTATTGATGAAAATAGAAAAGTTTCCCAGATTACTTTTGATGAACTCTTTGGAACTCTTCTACAGCACGAGACAAGAATGAAGAGAGATGCTGATTTCAACAAGAAGAAGAATGGGAATGGAAGTGTAGCCTTTGCATCTAAAGCTAAAACACCTGAAAGGCTTACAAGGTCTAAATCCAAGAAAGTTGTTATATCTGATTCAAGTGATTGTAATCTTTCGGATAATGAATTATCCAATCTTACTCGAAGGATGAACAAGATCGTGGGAAAGAAAGACTTTCAATATAGATTCAAAAAGAAATATAGGAAGGATAGGAAAGATTCCGAGGTAACTTGTTATGAATGCAAGAAAGCAGGACATATAAGGCCTGATTGTCCTTTACTGAAGAGGAAAGATAGAAAGGATAAACATTATAAAAGAAACAAGAAAAGGTTTTATAAGACAAAGAAAGTCTTGAAAGCAAATGATACGTGGAGTGAAAGTGATAGTGATTCCTCAGATGATTCTTCATAATATGAGACATCAGGACAAAGGAATATTGGACTCTTAACCAGATTACCAATTAATGATCATTGTCTCATGGCTAAGGTACATAATGCTGAAGCTATTACAAATGTCTCTTTGAATGCAAATTATACTGATAATAGATATTATGAATCTTCAAATGATGAATCCTCATCATCAGAAGATGATACATTACCTTCTTTTGAAGAAGTCTCTAGATTTTCTAAATTACTTGAAAATGAAAATTCTAAACTCAAGAAGAGGCTTGAAAAAGAAAATTCTATAATTTCAATCTTGACAAAAGAAGTATCAGATCTTTCTAAAGATCTTGATGTGAAAACTTCTGATTTTGAAAGTATTTTAAAAACCCTTGAGAAAGTTAAATATGATAAAGATAAACTTTCTAAGGATCTTGAAACTGTAATTTCAAAGAAAAATATTTTAGAGCCTAACTATAGTTCAAATTCAAATGTTTTGGAAAATAAGAATTTGGTTTTAAAACTAAAGTCAGAGATTTTATCCTTGAAAAAATGTTTGTCAAACTTTACTCATGGAAAGGAAAACTTTGATAGGATGTATTCTCAAATTAGACCTTTGAGAAATCGTTCTGGTCTTGGTTATACTTATTCCAAACCAGTGTTTAGTAACAACTATTTTGTTCCTCAAAAAACCTATTTTTGTTCTAAGTGTCAATGTGGAGGACACTGGAGAAGAAATTGTTCTCTTAACAAAACTCAATCTTTAGGATTTCATAAATCTCATTTTGCAAAACAAATGTGGATTCCTAAAATTCTTTTATCTAACCCTTCTAGATCCAAACAAGTTTGGATTCTGAAAAACTAATTGTTTCTTTTTCAGGAAAACGAGAAGTGTACCAATAAGAACATTTGGTACATGGATAGTGGTTGTTCTCGACATATGACTGGAAACCAAGATCTCTTTGAAAAGGTTATCAAAACAAAAGGTGGAAAAGTTACCTTCGGAGATAATGCTCAAGGAAAGATTGTTGGTATAGGTAATATTTTTTTTATTGGAAAAGTTCTTATCTCAAATGTTTTGTTTGTTAAATCTCTTAGGCACAATCTCATCAGTATAATTCAATTATGTGATGAAGGTTACCGTGTGAATTTCAGAAATGATAAGTGTCTTGTTCACAATTCCAAGGATGAGTTCATTCTATCTGCCCATAGGCAAGAGAATGTTTACACTATTAACTTAGAAGACCTTCGGAACCAAAACTTACCCTGCTTAAGTGAAATAGAAGACCAATCATGGCTATGGAATAGGAGACTAGGACACTGTAATATGAGAAGCCTAAGTAAACTCTCAATGAAAAGACTTGTAAAGGGGCTACCGAATCTTAGATATGATTCTTCAAAAGTCTGTGATCCTTGTCAATTTGGAAAGCAACATAAAACTAGCTTTAAATCAATTAATAAAGTTAAAAATTCTAATGCATTACAGATAGTGCATATGGATCTTTTTGGTCCTTCACAATCTGGAAGCATTGGAGGAAAATACTATGTATTTGTTTTAGTTGATGACTTTACTAGATTTACATGGGTCTACTTTCTCACAAAGAAATCTGAAGCCTTTTCCTATTTCAAAACATTTAGAGCCCAAGTTAAAAACGAGAAAAACCTACCATTGATAATTATTCATAGTGATCATTGTGGTGAATTTCAAAATTCAGATTTTGAAACTTTTTGTAGTAAGAAAGGTATTACTCACAATTTCTCAGCTCCAATAACTCCTCAGTAAAATGGTGTTGTTGAAAGAAGAAATCGTATTCTTCAGGAAATGACTCGAACCATGTTGAGTGAATACTCAATTGCTAAGCACTTTTGGGCTGAAGCTTTTAGTACTGCCTGTTATACTATAAATCTTGTTTTAACTAGACCATTTCTTAATAAATCCCCTTATGAGTTATGGACTGGCTAAAAACCAAAAGTTTTGTACTTCAAAGTTTTTGGATGAAAAGTATTCATCCTGAATACAAAAGATAATATACATAAATTTGTACCAAAATATGATGAAGGAATCATTCTAGGCTATTCTACAACCTCTAAGGCTTATAGAGTTTTCAATAAAAACACTTGTACTGTTGAGGAAACAGTACATGTAAAATTCGATGAAACTGATCCTTTTGTTTTCAACCAACCAAATCCTACATCCTCGGATGTATTTTCTAAAAATGTTTATCAACTTTTATTAGAAGATCATTATGATAAGGAAAATGTTCAAGAAAGTATTCCTGAAACATTTACCACAGAAGAAATTCTACCATATGTTGATGAACAGGTTTTACAAAACCCAAATCAATTGTTTCTTAGGAATCATCCCAGTGATAACATCATTGGTGATGTAAATCAACCTGTAAGGACAAGAAATTCCTTAAGAAATGAAATAGAACATCTTGCTTTTCTTTCCCAATTTGAACGTAAAAATCCAAGTGAGGCCTTAGGTGATGATGATTGGATCAAAACAATGCAAGATGAACTAAACGAATTTGAAACGAATCAAGTCTGGACTTTAGTTGATAGACCTAAAGAAACAATTGTGATTGGTGTAAAATAGGTTTTCAGAAACAAATGCGATGAAAATGGAATCATTATAAGAAATAAAGAAACACTTGTTGATAAGGGCTATAATCAACAAGAGGGAATAGACTATGAAGAAACATATGCTCCTGTAGCTAGACTTGAATCTATTCGTATTCTATTAGCCTTTGCAGCATATTTCAATTTCAAACTATTTCAAATGGATGTCAAATGTGCTTTTCTAAATGGTTTTGTTCAAGAAGAAGTTTTTGTCGAACAACCTCCTGGTTTTCAAGACCCAAAACATCAAGATCATGTTTTTAAACTTACCAAGGCTCTATATGGTCTTAAACAAGCCCCTAGAGCATGGTATGATAGACTAACAAGATTTATTTTACAAAACAATTATACAAAAGGTACAGAAGATCCAACCCTTTTTATCAAAATGGAAAACAAAAATGTTTTGATTATCCAAATCTATTTTGATGACATCATATTTGGATCAACTCAGAAATCTTTAACTGATTCTTTTGCAAATTTAATGAAATCTGAGTTTGAAATGAGTATGATGGGTGAGTTAAAATTCTTTTTAGGTTTTCAAATTTCTCAAAAACTAGAAGGAACTTATATATCCCAACATAAGTATATAAAATATTTACTCAAAAAGTATGGATTTGACAAAACTAAAAGTATTAGTACTCCAATTGGTACCTCAAATACTCTTGATCTTGATGAAACTGGGAAACCAGTAGATCAAACAATCTTTAGAGGTATGATAGGAAGTTTGCTATACTTGACAGCTAGTCGACCAGACTTGATGTTTTCTGTATTCTTATGTGCAAGATACCAATCTAATCCAAGAATCTCATTTAAAATCCGTAAAGAGAATCTTTCGGTATTTAAAAGGCACTATGGATTTAGGACTTTTTTACTCCTCTGGAAATGATTTTGTTTTAAAAAGTTTTTCAGATGCTGAATTTGGTGGTTGTAGAATGGATAGAAAAAGTACATCTGGAACATGTCATTTCTTAGGAGATTCCTTGGTTTCTTGGTCCTGCAAGAAACAACACTCAGTAGCACTATCCACTGCTGAAGCTGAATATGTAGCAGCTGGAAGTTGTTGTGCTCAAGTATTGTGGATGTAGCACACACTCACTGACTATGGATTGAGTTTTTCCAAAACTCAAATTCTTTGTGATAATACAAGTGCCATATCTCTCAGTAAGAACCCATCACATCACTCATATGAAAAACACATAGATGTTAGGCATCACTTTCTTAGAGATCACACACAAAAATGAGATATTGTTTTACAATTCATCAGAACGCAAGAACAACTTGCTGACATTTTTACAAAACCTTTACCTTCCGATAGATTTGAATTTATAAAACAGAAGCTAGGAATGATTAAATTAAAATAATCATTCATATCTACTTCCTGTTTTACATCTCTCCTAATAGTAAGAAACTCCTCGTAGAAAGGGGGAGTAAATTTCTTTCTATGTCTTTATGTTTCTTTTTATCTTATATTCTTTAACTATTTACTCTCTCGATATGTGTATCTTTTTCTGTTTATCGTATTGACAGTTTTATCGTATCATTTTTTTCCCTGTTTATCGTATTGACAGTTTTAATCGTATCATTTATTTTTTCTTTTCCATCGTATCGACTGATGATGGTAATCAAATTCTTTTCCATCGTATCGACCGATGATGGTAATCAAATTATTTTCCATCGTATCAATCAATCATGGTATTGAATCGACCGATGATAGTATTGAATTTCTTTTCCATCGTATCAATCAATCATGGTATTGAATCGACCGATGATGGTATTGAACTTGTTTTCCATCGGCATGTCGTTTGATAATTCTTTTGTATTTTATTTCATACGTTTGTATTTTCTTTTGAAATCTATCGAAACCAACAATTACCTTACGTTCTCCAACATGTATTTTTTTTCATTTTTTTTATTTTTTTTACTTTGTTTTAATCCTAACCATTGATATGGTTTTCTCTAATCTTGACCATAGAAGATCAACGATCACCCTTTTTCGACCGTAGAAGATCAAAGGTCTCCCCATTATCGCCTATAAATAGCCCCCTCCCCTCCCCAAACCCACATTGGTTTTTCAGGATTTCAGGCGAAGCTCTGCTCCACCAGCTATAAATCATCGTACGATCTTCTCATCGGCATCACCTTTATGTCTCAATCCTCTACTAACACTCCCGCAGAAATGTCTTCAAAGACTTTTACAGAGAAATACTTTAACAGAGAAAGGTTATTATCTCGGGACTATTTCGATACGTACGATTCCACAATCAGGAGGATCATTTTGTTTCAAGGGTGGGAACATATGTGTGTTGAAAAGCCTGATTCTCAAGATCCGGTTCTTTTTTATGAAGTTTTTCAATTTTACAAAACTGTTTCTTTCGACAAAGACATGACTATAAACTTTGCTGTGTACGATAGAAAATTGTCTATGTCTGTGAAACAAGTGGCACATTTTCTTAATATTTCTGTAAAAGGGGATTCTTTCTGTCCATCTCACAAACTACCAGAGTTAGTTGGTACGTTTAATAGAGAAAGTGCTGAAAAGACTTTGTTTGTCATTTATGAAGAAAAGAGAAAAGTGTCTCATCTTTCACCGGACAATCGTTTTGTCACTTTATGGATGCAAGGTTTTCTTATCCCAAGGAAAGGGGATAGAGAAACTCTAAAAGTTTTTGATATCTTTATGCTTGACTATCTTGTGAATATGAGAAAAGTGAATCTCATGGGGTATGTTTTTGAAACCATTAAGAATGTCAAGACATGAGGGATTAAGTCCCAGATGATTATGTATCCAGCTATCCTTACGAAGTTCATTTTCGAGAGTATGAAGTTTTGTAACATTCCTTTGAAAGGAAACCCCATAGATCTGAAGCCTTCTTGGATTAGAAAAAGTACGATGAAAAAGCTGAATGTTTGTTTTGATTCGAATTCAAAACTTTTTGTCAAAGATGTAGAAGCTGAATTGGCACAGAATCAATTGACACCTATGCCAGCCAAAGTCATTCAATCTATTGGAGTTACTCAAAAATATGATCCGCAAACCAGTTCAAAGCCCAAGAAGAAGCCGAGGTACAGTAAGGAGGTTATAGCCAAATGGAGAAAGGATAAGGAACAGAGAAAGGAAGGTGATCCGAAGTTTGGTCTTGACCCTGCTGAGGCTTTTACAGAAAGAGTAAGGGTAAAAGAAACCCTTTAGGCTGAAAAGAAGAAGAAGGTTCTTTTGAAAATAAAGGCTCAGGACTTTGATGTCTCTAAAGTCTTGAAAGCAGTAGAGGAATCTAGTGCTCAACTAACAGAAGAAGTGCACCAAGAGCCCATCGTACAGAGTCTTCCTGAGAAAGGAAAACAAAAAAAAGTGATGGAAGAGATAGAAGAAGTAGAAGAAGAATGAGACTTTCTTCTAGAATTTCTTCAAAGTTCAAAGAAGAGTAGAGAGGAATCGGTTCAAAAGCTGAGTGAAGGTGTTAAACAAACTCCTCATGCCGATCAAGCTCGATCTCTGGACAGAATGTCATCTCAAGAAAAGCAAGGTGCTCAATCCTCTCACTCTGATAAAGTTGTTGTCATTAGTGACAATGTGGAAGAAGAAAGAAAGCAGAAAGAAAAAGAAAAAGGAAAACAGCCAGTTGTTGACTCAAGCAGATCGTATGAACTAGCATCATATGATGAAGATACTGATTCAGAACATAAAATCTCTCTCAAGAAGAGTGATTATATTGTTCATGTTTTGAGAAGAGTTGAGAAGACCATTCCTTATTTCCCGAGGCTAGAAGGGAAGATTGATTTTATTACTGACAATCAAAATAATAAGTTTGTCTCTGTAAAAGAGTTGAGGAAGAAAGTTTTTTCAGTTGAAGCCGATTTGAAAGTTCTTTCAGAAAGTTCGGTTGCTCATAAGAAGGCATGCAATAAGATGACCAAGTGGTCGTACAAAATAGAGAGCTCAATCAATGATCATGAAATAGCTATTGAAGATATAAGAAGGTTATCAAATGAGCTTGCAATTGCTTTCAACAAGCTTGACAGAGAAATGGTTGAAAGGTTGAATCTTTTGTCTTCTCAAAGAGCTGATGTTCCTTCAGTGAAATATTTGCAAGAGAGAATGAATGTTTTCCAATCTGAATTTTAGAAGGTTTCATCTTTCAAGGATGAAATGGTATTGCTAAAGAATCAAAATTCTGTGTCATCCAAAGATAAAAAGAATTTTCAAAATAGAATTGATACCCTTGAAGAAGTAATCAGAGTCCAGGAGGAGACTATCAGAAATCAAGATCAGATTTTTGCGGACCAACAAGAGCTTCTCAAAACTCAGGGTGAATCAATTTCTAAAGATAAGAAGGAGATCAAGAAGATAAAAACTATTCTTCATGATCTTATAAAGAAGGAGACGGAAAGAGAAAACAAATGATTGTTTTATTTTTTTTCCTTTGGAACTTGTCTTTGATTTGTAATGACTTTTATGATCCTTTTCTTTTATCCGTTATCTTGTATTTCTTTACTAACTCTTTTAGATAATTCAAGATTACTCCTTTCTTTTTGTAAATCACAAAGGGGGAGAATGTTTACAAAGGGGAGAATGTTTTATAAAGGGGAATAATGATTTACAACACTCTTAAGGAAAATCTACGAATACAATCCTTAGGAAAGTCCATACCTAAGGGGGAGTTAGTTGTATTCAAATTCATTTTCAGAAGAGTTTCCAATAACTCAGGGGGAGATAAGTATTTCTTGTTACATTTACTTTGTGTGTTGTGATTTCCAAAAAGGGGGAGATTGTTGAGTCAAAAGTCCTATTTTGACTTCTATATCATGTTTTGGAAATCACAAATGTATTCTATCATATTTTGGAAATTACAAATTGTCTTCTATCATGTTTATCATATCGCACAATGTTGATCGTACTGGCCATATCGTATCGTACAATACTGATCGTACTGACTCTGTCAATCGTACCATACTGACTCTGTCAATCGTATCGTACTGACTCTGACAATCGTACCATACTGACTCTGTCAATCGTATCATACTGACTCTGTCAATCGTATCGTAATGACTCTACTATTCAGATGCTCATTACTTGTTTTGGTACTTTGTCAAAAGCACTTGTTTCATATGAATCGTACCATTTCTTATCAATATATATATCTTATTTTAACCAATATTATGTTGTTGAGTTAGTTACAAACTAATCAAAACGATGTCGTGCTTTCCATTTCAATATGACCGTTATGATGACAGGTGTCCAAGTCCCTCTGAGTTTTTCAGAGAAATATGATCGTTGGAGGCAACATGACCGTTGGAAACCGAGGCCTATAAATAGGAGGTCATTTGAAGCTGAGAGTACAATGATGAATGTAGAATTGAATGAAGAGACTCTGTGAACTATCAAGATTCTAGAGAGAGACACGGTGACTTCTCTCATCTGCCTTGTGCGTCCGATCATCGTATCGAGGGCTTTCATGTGATTGAAAGACAGAGGTACCGATTACCTACAAAATCGAGGGCTGCCGGGGATAGGCAGACAGACGTGCCGATCATCGTATCGAGGGCTGCTGGGGATAGTCAGACAGACGTGCCGATCATCGTATCGAGGGCTTCCAGGGATAGGCAGACAGATAGTCCGATCATCGTATCGAGGGCTCACCAAGGTGTTGGTGAGACAGAACTTTTATCCTAGGTGAAAGGATAACCCTTCTCTTTGGGTTAAAATAATTGTAATTCTTTTACATTTCCGTTGTTACTTGTATTAGAAAGTAATTTGTATTGTTTCCTTTCTTCTTTACTTTTTCAATTGTAATTTTTTAAATTACAATCATTCTATTACATATTGTATTAATTGATTCTATACGCTTTAAGGTAGATTCATTCATCTTTGTATTACTCTGATTATTGTGTTCATCTTGAATACAATTGTTTTACATTACATTAGTATTACAATACATCATACCTTTTTATATTCAATACAATTTTGGGTGTTTGTATTTGTATTAGTTTAATATCATTTAAACTAATCTCTTCGTTGCTAAAACTCAAAGGTTTTTAAACCTACAATTCACCCCCCCCCTCTTGTATTGTTCCATCTAATAGACATACATATCTATATATTCGATCCAACAACCTCCTTTAGTGTCATATCATTCTAGAGTTATGTCCCCCCTCTTCATATAGACTGAGGAATCTAGACTCAATGAGTGGGATTTCCATATGGTTCTTATATTGATAGATTTATTGTTTTTGGAATAGTGATTTATTGGTGAGTTTGTTTTCTCATCCTATGTGATGGATGAGTGATGATGAGAGTGTATAAAGAGTTACTCTTGGATACTAGGCCCCTTCAGTATGGGAAATTATGGACTAGATTTTCTAGGTATGATATAGTTATTTTAGTAGCAGTCCCCAAATGCAAGATGATGTGGTTTTACCTTCCATGTCATGGAGGGATAGAGAGGTGTTTACCCCTAGGGAATGTGATGTATCAATCATGGAAGTACAAGGAGGTGTTTCCCCCTATGGATGATGATTAAGGAGGTGTTTTACCCTGTGGCATGGGATTTGTTCATGGATTATTCATTCCATAGTATGAGATGATTTTTATGTTTATCCCTAGTATATTCCCATGAGTTTCTATCAAGGTCATATTGGTATGTAGAGTCAATTCTTCTTTCTAGTTTGGTGTTTCCCCCCTTGATAGAGTTGGGTGGCTATACAGTTCATCCCTTGGTTGCATGCTAACCTAAAAACCAATTACTATTTTAATTTTTGGGGCATCATACTGGGTATTTTTATACTAACCCTTGTATGGGATTGGTTCTCACACTAGTTGTGTCTATGTAGACAATGCACTGGTTGATAGAGAAATCAGTGGTCGCGGAGCTAGTGGATCAAATAGAGCTGGATTAGCTTGATCCTAGGGGTTCCAGTGGGATTTTTAGCTGACAGTGTCTGAATGGTATCGAAAAAATGTGATGATCCCCTTCTTCCTAGGTGCTTGATTTCTGGTGATGTCTTGGGATATCAGGCCCTATATTTTTTACTACTTATTTAATAATTTATATTATATACACTATGATATTTAACAAATGTATGTATGAATATTTATATTTTAGTTAGATATGTATATCCATCATGGTTGTGTATTTTTTATTATTTACGGTGATATATATATGTGATAGATTTTATAGGATAAGGCCTCCAATATATGTTTTATTTTTGGATGTACTTATGTTGTTCCAACATATCTCAGTTATTTATATGTTCTAATGACTCAAAAAATTCATTTTTATTAACTGTAAAGTTTATCTTAAGTGTTTCATAATTTTATGTCAAGATATTCTTAAATATTATAAACTATTGGAGGTATAAATTTCAAAAAAAATATCATGAAAGCACAATGAAACTCATTTTTATGAATGTTAGAATTTAATTGCTACTCAAATAAATTTATCATAAACTAAAAGTTTATGTTACATGTAGCATAATCATTGTTTGAAGTAAATTCTATACTTATATTGAAATATTGATTCAAAACTAAAGGATTTTATTTTATGTAAGCATAGTGTCAAAAATTATATTACCATGTAAAGAAAATTATCTTACAGAAAAGTCAAGATTAGAAGGAAAATTCATGTGAAAATTTATTGAAGACTTATATCTTATGAAAAGGATCCACAAAAATGAATCATCTTACGGAAGACAAAGGATTCCATAGAAGTCACATGTCTTATGAAAATAGGATGTTATCTTATGAAATAGAGTTATCCTACACAAATAGTAAATCTGGATTTTTTTATATTATCGATTACATAAGCAAAAATTGTAAAGTGTTCTACCTTAATAAGCTTCTATAAAAAATTATCATACAATAATAGTAAAGTCATATTATTATATTATGAAGATCAAATTATATTTGTGATAATTATTTTTATAATCTTACCATTAATATGACCTATTTATAATTCAATTCATGCTATAATATGCATCAGAAAAGGATTTTATTAATTAAGAATGATCGATTTGGACAAAGAATATTTTTTTATATGAATGGAAAAATACAAAAAAGGATATTTCTGTAATAAAATATTATGCTATATTTAGAAAATACATACACATTCCATTAAGAACCCACCTCTCTAACTTTTCAAAATGATTATCCACTCAACCATTATGATTTTCAAGTATGCTTGAGTTCAAATTCAAAATAGATGATATAAATATAATATTTTTCTCTTTCATAAAAAAATAGGGGTGTGTACATAATAAATAAATGGCATGTTCTTTATAAAAATATATAAAATACAAGACTTGAGGATACTATTTTTTTTATGATATTATATTTTGTAATCTAATAACTTCCATAGGAGTACTTAAAAGATTCTTATCTTCTTTGGATGTTTTTTCAACTTCTGTTAGTTGTTTCTTATAATTTTATTCAACACTATTTCCCAAAATTCATTTATTTATCTCTATTAATATCTAAATTCATGGTAATAGAGTGTACTAAGGTCAGGGATAAGTATTTCAAAAGGAATTCCTGGTTAAAATAACTTAGACCTTTTTAACAAGTAACATATATTTTCACTCAATCGAGGCTCACAATGTCATACATATCATGAGATGTGGTATAATATATTATTTTCATATTAAGGAATTGATAATGTGAAAGCTATTTGAAATAATAATCGAAAGATAAAGTTCCGTACTTTCAAAATGATGGAAGGTGAAATAATCACCCAACTAAATAAAATACTCACTGAGATTTTGAATAATTTTTCTGATTTAGGAACACCAATTACTGATCGAGATCAAGCCCTAAAATTTATAAGAATTCAACCACCTAGATGGACTACCATTAAAAATTAAATATAGGTCAATCTTTTTAAAATAAAATATATTATTTGAAATATTATGATGTACTATGATTAGGATGAAATTATCCCATAAGTTTATTTGGAACCAAATCAAGTAATACTAGATTCCCCTACTCTTGTTGTTGTTCAACAATCTATCCTACCAGTTATTGTGTCTTAAGAAATCCGGACTATATCCCTTACCAAGATAGTGAGTGTTGGTCAGGGATGGAATATCTCAACTACATCTGGAGTTATACCTCTCTTTTAATTATCTTTGGTTTCTGAGACAAAACAAATAATGAAAAGTTAGGATATTCAATTTATCAATTATAATGATGCCGGTAATGATGATAAAGAATTAAAATAATATTATGAATCTCCTCTATCTGTAGTTAAGAGAAAACCAAAGGTAAAATCTAGTGAACTATCTCATGTTGAAGAATTACATCAGAATAATGAAAATAAAAAATTTGATATGATTCAGAGGATGAAGGTCGAAGTATAGTTAATCAGTAAGATATATCTTCACTTGTTGATAAAAATCATTCCATCTCTAAGATACCTACATCTAATCTTGATGTTTATAATGAGAGAGCTCATGAAAGTTATTATGAGTTAATGTTTGAGTTTAATTTGTTCAAAAACGAGTAGATAGAGTCCCTTGTGGATGTAAGGAATCTTCTTGAACATGTTGTTTCAATGGAAGATATGGATACTCTCAAGATGATAGTATTGAATGAGTTTGAATATATCAAGTGGATAATGACTACTCGACTAGATTTCATCTCCAAAAATGAATTTGAGGGATTGAAAGTACCATTTCAATCAATGATTAAGAAATTATAAATGGAATCTATTTGAGAATATTTGGGCCAAGTATCTCTATATCAATATGTGATTTAATCAAAACTAGAAGGTATCTCTTAGGATATGGGTATAGTGACTACTGGGATTGCCTCTATGATGTGTGAGATTCTATCAGAAGGCACATTAGAATATCCTTATAATAGTTTGGTTTTTTATATCTAACATATTCTTATAATTCTAAGAAGCTTAATTAAATGTAAGGTCTAAAAAAATAAATTATCTTTTTCTCAAGGATAATGTTCTATTAATCAAGGATTCATTAGTGAAAACCCATAATGTTGTGAGTTTTATTGACACCGGGTCTGTAAAAATAGATAGATCATTCGAAAATAATTTTTTTTATATTAGAAGAAAAGTTGGGAAATTTGCATCATCTCGTTAATATCAACATGATATCATACACTTCTTCTTCTGAAGGATATGATTTTTATTATCCAAATAAGAGTCAGGTTACTAGATTGGTAAGGAAATTATAGTTGCATCAACAATTTCAAATCCTACTACTAGTTAAATCAGTATCTCAGAAAGTAAATTTTATTTTTTGAAAAATATAGTTATCAATTTTGAAAAAAATGGATTAATTCATAACTATTTTGAAACCTTTTACCAAAATATTTGGAATGAATTCACAGTCTTGTTGGAATATTTAAAAATTGACATGTTCAAATTTATTTACATGTGTGTGGATTCAGGGTATCATCTATGAGTCATATGTTCTCTGAGACCTACCATCACTGATCTTCATTCCTACACATCCCAATAGTTTAAGTATATATTTTATCCAACTGATATTTATTCAAGATAAAATCTTAGGTTTGATAAAAAAATTCATTTCCTTTTCCTACAACTTCCATTAAGGAAACTTTCAATCCTGCATATTTCTCTAACATGGATAGAGCTGAACAATATTCAATTGATATATAACATAATTATTTGAGGAATGATCCTGGAGAGCGAGCCATCCATGGAGGATATTTTGTCACCTTGATATCTATTATTGGAAAGAGTGTTGACACTCCACTGACTAGAAGTTCCTTACCTATCAGGAAACCCTGATATTTCAAGAAGCCACCAAAAAAATATCATCCTACACCATAGGAATGATTTTTTTTCATAATTTTTATTAAATAATATTTTGTGGCTTCTTCGAAACATTTGATTATTTTTTTATTTTCCTCTAATGTTTTCAATTATTAACTATTATATTTCATTATTTTTTATTTTTTATTCTTGTTCTTATATGATTCTATTTTGTTAAATATTTTTATTGTTACTTTTTTCTCTTCATTGTATTATTTTCATAAAAAGTACATGGAACATTCTATTCATATTCATGTTCTAAATATTTACATTTTTTCACATCCTATAATAAATATGTTATACTTATCTCTTTATTTTTAATGTCAAAAAATTTGGGAGAAGTAAGATGAAAGGAACATAACATTTAAAAAAGTTTTTTAAAAAATTTCCAAATAAAATAATCAATTTATTGATTATTTTATTTTGATATTTTTATTCATCTAAAAGAGGGATATAGTGGTACAAACTTATATTATTCAAACATATCTCAGTTTTTTATATTTTTTGATGATTCAAAAAATCCTTAGTTATTTACTAATAAGTTTATATTAAGAATTTCCAAATTTTATTTCTAGCTATTATTAAATATTATAAGCTATTAGATGTATAAATTTAAAATAAATTTATCTTACATGTGTGAAAGTAAATTCATTTTATGAATATTATAATTTGGATCTTTCTTAAAGGAATTTATCTTATGTTGAAATTTTATCATTTTCATAACATAATCATTATAGAATAGAAATTATGTACTTATGATGAAATCCTGAGTTTGTGAAAAATGATTTTATCTTATTGAAGCATAGTGTAAAAAATAATATTACTACATAAGAAATATTATCTTATAGAAAAGTCAAGATCAGAAGGTAAATTCAAATGGAAATTTAGGGAATATCTTATCTTATGAAAATGATCTTCATAAATTAATTATATTACATATGTCAAAGGAAGACATAGAATTTTATTTTATTACGATAGTAAGAGTTTATCTTATAAAGTAGATTTATCCTATGAAAATAGTAAATTATATTATTTATATTATACATCATATAAGTAAAATATATAAAGTGTTTTATCATATGAATCTTCTCTAAAAAATATCGTATGATAATATTAATGTTAGATGATTATCATATAAATTCATGTTATCTTTAAGATCATTTATTATACTCTTACCATTGGTATGACCTCTCGATAAGTCAACTCATGATTTTATATGCATCAGAAAAAGATTTTACTAAATAATGTAATATTGATTTAGAAAAAAAAATTTATCTAAGAATGTAAATATATAATAAAGGGGATTTCTACCATCTCTTACATAGAATATTATTTCATATTTTGAAAATAAGGACACACTCTATTAAACACCCTATATCTTCCACTTTTCCAACGTATTATCCACTTGACCATTGTTATTATCAAGTATACTTGAGTTTAAATTAAAAATATAAGGTATAAATATAATATTTTACCTCTTCATGAAAAATTGGGGGTGTTTATGTGAAAAAGAAATGATATGTGCTTCATATGACTCTAAATAAAAAAAACATGTGAATATGATCTATAATTATTATGATTACAAGATTATATTTTGTAATGAAAGAACTTATACATATAAACTTAGAATATTCTTATCTTATTTGGATTTTTATTCTTATTCTGCTAGTTTCTACTTGAAACTATATGATTCACCATTTTCCAATCTTCATTTATTAATCTTTGTTTCTATCTGTACTTAAGGTAATCAAGTATTCAAAGATAATGGATATGTATTATAAATGGAGAGACTGGTTAAAATATCTTGTAAATTTATAATAAGTAACATCTTATTGTACTCCGCTAGGAAGCCCCCATAAAAAGAGTTGGTATAGTGAAAATAACTCATGGAGTAGAGTGTTGTTGGAATCGACTGGGGGATATATGTTCCTCAAAACACTATAAATGTCTCATGCTCAATATTTTTTTATTCATTTATTTTCACTACTTTTTTTATTTTAAGAAAATATCAGAACCTACATACCATGAAAAGTGTTTTTTTAAGTGAAGAAAATTTTCAAGAACTCAGTCCACTCTCCCTCTTAAGAGTTCATGCAATCATTCTATAATTGAAAATTATGCCTTATTTGTGCTGGTCACCAGCCCCTAGCCTACTAGGGATGGGTTTGGGGTGGAACACTCAACCTATCGCTAGCATAGGTGGGGACTTAATGGGTTTGTTAATGTTAAAAAACATAGACCCAAGTTCTGTTAGAGTAGTGATCTCTCTTAATTATTCTATTCTAAACTTGTTCAAAAACTCACAAGAATACTTCTATTATAATTAAAATATGTAACCCATTATTTCAATAACATTTAAACCTAAACAATAATTCCATTTTTAAGGTCCTGGTTTCAGGTACCACCCAAAGGTGCCCTGTACCTGGTTGGTCACATGGCCTCAAGAACATTTCCTTGAATTCCAGAGGCTGTCGACTAGCAGTAAGGGCCTAGGGAGTGATTTTGTAGAATATATTCCCTCATTTGAAGAGTAACATAGTGGAAACAAATAGAAAACAACAGTGGAAGCAGTACTACCTCACAATAAGTAAACATCAGAAGACTGAAAGTAATGAAAGAACTGGAGCACATATAAAAATGATGCATGTCACATATGTCTAGGAAAGTAGCCGAAAAAATCACAATGCTAGAAATATATTACTAAAAAAAATTACAAAGAAAACAAGTAAACTCCAACAGCATTGCAATCCTTATCTTGGTCCCATGCTCTTTAGCTTCACAACAATCAAGTACCTGAAGTAGAAGGGTGCTTTCCCTTATCTATACCTACAACAATATAATCTGTTTAGACCCAAAAGCATGACCCAAACAGGTTGTGAGACAAATCCCAATATGCAAGCACCCAAATATATCTACCTCACTTTCAGTGAATATATATATATAGCAGGAAATATGAAAAATTAATAAATAAATAGGAAGTACTCAAAAGTAAACACTTATACAGTTTCAACTACATTGATTTACATTCATTAATTATTCAGCCAATCATTCAAAAGAAACCATTTGGGAAAGTTCACATAGTATAACCTCAATGGTTAACGTTTTAATTTAAATCAAGATGATATAATGACCCTCTAGTAAATCTCACACAGTCTAACCCCTATGGTCACATGAAAATAAAGATCCACTAAGGAAGCACTCACCATCAATTCACCCTATCGTCTTTTAACGATAAAATATGGACTCCCTAAGGATGAACTCAACATCAATTCCCCTTGTAGTATCATAAAGGTATACTATAGACACTCTGTAACATCCCCAAATGATAAAGGGTTAAATGACTAAATGATATGACTCATGTCAACAAGGTGCACCTTCCTTTTCGGGAGCCTACCTGATTAGAACTCCACAGTTAAGCGTGCTTGGCCTGGAGTAGTGATCAGGATGGGTGACCCTCTGGGAAGTTTCCCAGGGTGTGTGTGAGTGAGGACAAAGCACACTGGAAAGGACATGTGTTGGCCTGTGGGGACTATCATTAGTCAGATGACCCGTTCAGGCACGTGGGTGGACCCTGGGGTGGGCCCCACGTGTCTGCGGGGCAACTGGTGGTACCTGGTAGGCCAGGACCCGACGGCCATGTTAAGGCGGGGTGGCTGTGCTGTCACCGGGGCCCGGTTGTCACACACTCTGAGGGAGAAATCACTATAAATCCCCCCTATGGTCTTTCCACATGAAAATTATAATACACACTTTGATGAAGCCGTTAACATCAATTCCCCCTATGGTCTAACTACACCTAGTTATCACATCCTTGTGTAATAAAATCATGCACAAAAAATATCCAGCTTCCAAGGTAAACTCATATACTACTTGGATAAACACTAAAATTTATATCATGCGCATTTAATATAATATCAACTCCATCCTAACAGTACTAGGAATAGAAAACAAACACAACCTAACAGGCGTTCTAAACTCAATGGTCAATATCAAACAAACATGGGAAAACACATCCATCGAAAGGAAATAAACCTTATTCATAATCAATAATCCTTACTCAAGCAAGAAAATCATATCAGGAATCAATAGGGTTAAATTCCAAAAATATGTAATATCCTAAACTAGGGTATTGGGTAATTGTTTCACAGATAACTCAAAGACAACTACGAAAAGGCACAAACCACCTACCTTGATATTGTAAGATCAATATAGTTGAATATCATCCTTTGAATCAACTTATAGCATCATAGATATATAAAAACGTCCAAAACATTCAGCCTCGAGTATCTCACGAAAGAAGAGAAATCAAGAGGAGAGGCTCTAGAAGAAGGAAGAAATCACCAAGGAGATTCCAACACAATCGATGGTGTTTGATTTAGAGAACAAATGGAGAGTCGGTGGATTAGAAAAGATTTGGAGATTCCTGTCGCTCCTGGATAAGACGTGGCTAGAAAAAGATGTTTCTATGAATGAGACGTGACCCTGGTCCTTTTAATGAAATAAAATAAAATTTACACAGTGTGTACTATTAAAGAACACATCGTGTATTTGCCTCAACCAGCCCATGTCATTAACAGTCTGCCATGTCACCCCACATGGCCATGTATTGGCCGTTACATGCCCAAGACACGGTTGTACGCGGTAACTGTGTACACGGCGTGTACTCCTAAAATTTCCAAAACATCCATTTTTCCCATAAAAACCTGAAAAAAAATATTCATACCTAAAATGAATATAGGTCTTCTTACAAACTTCCCCCCTTAATGAAATTTTTCCCTGAATTTCCCTAAGAAGGTGGCGAAGAAGAATCCTCAAATAGCTCCGGCCACTGCGATTGCACATCGGTCCCCATCTCCAAAGTCTCTTCCTATACTCACCAATGTTTCCAAAGAACATGTACCAGAGGAACATACTATCCAAAAAGAACCTTTGCGCTTAGATCAAAAATCCCGATAGGATGCTCCTCGAAAAATGCGTCCAACTCCAACTCAACCTCCTCGGGTTAAAAAATATGAGATGGGTCAGAGAAGTAATGTTGTAGCTGAGAAACGTGGAAGATGTAGTGTATATACCGGTACCTCTGAGGTAACTGCAAATGATCAGCAACCAGCCTAACTCTCTTCAAAACCTAAAATGGACCAACGTATCTCAGTAAAATCTTTCCCTTTCTCATAATCCTCCTACGTCCCAACATCGGTGTGACATGTAGGAAAGCCTAATCTCCAACCCCGAACTCTAGAGGTCTTCTCCTTCTATTATCAAAAGACTTCTGCTATGACTGTGTAATATTCATCCTCTTCCGAATCAACTACACCTACTTTGTGGTCTCATAGACAAGACGAGGTGACAATATAGCTGCCTCTCATGCTTCCAGCCAACATCGGGGTGATCGGGATGGCCAACCATATAATTCCTCATAAGGTACCATATGAATAGTTTTATGAAAACTATTATTGCAGGAAAAATCCACTAGAGGTATGTGCTTCACCCAAGAAACTCTAAAATCTTGGATGCATGCTCGAAGCATGTCCTCCAGCACCTGAATCGTATGCTCAAACTGGCCATCTATCTGGGGATGGTAAGCTGTACTCAGAAGTACCTGTGTACCCAAATCCCTATGTAGTCCCTGCAAAACTTGAGAATTAAAATGGGAATCCCTATCTAAAACGATGGAGTGTGGAACCCCATGTAAACGTACAATCTCTTGGATGTACAACCTTCCCATCTCATCAACACTGAGGGTATCATTGATTGGTAAGAAGTGTGAAACCTTCATGATTCTGTCAATGACAACACAAAATGAATCGTTCCCTTGAGTAAACCTTGGTAAATCTATCACAAAGTCCATCGTAGCATCATTCCACTTCCACTCAAGAGTGGGAAACTACTGCAAAATCCATGTTGGTCGATGATGCTCCAACTTCACTTGCTGACAGGTGGAACACCTCATCACTAAACTAGCGACATCTCTCTTCATACTTGGACACCAATACTGACTGTATAGATCTCGATACTACTTGGTGACACTAGGATGAACTGCCCAAACTGAGGAATGAAAATCCCACATAAGCTCATCATGTATGTCTGCTAACACCAACACACACTCACGAAAACAAAAGATCTCATCCTTGACTATAGTTCATATAGGAATATGGTCTTGTCCTGACACACTATCCCATAGAACCAGGCCTTCAGAATCTAATAGTTTCCTCATTCACACTTGTTTAAGTAGAGTATAGGTAACAAATAAAAATGAAATAAATGTCTTCCCCTGTCTTTCATACACCTCCAAATGCATCTAAGATAATAGATCCATAAGCTACAACTCACTTTTGGCCTTATAAACTGCCTGTATCTGAGTCCTCCTGCTCAATGCATCAACCACTATGTTTCCTCTCCCAAGAATGTAAGAAATCTCAAAGGCAAAAGACTAAAGGTACTCAACCAAACTTCACTGTCTCAAATTTAGGTCACACTAGGTAAAGATATACTTGAGAATTTTTTGGTCGGTGAAAAACACAAAATTATCTCCCAAAAGATAATGTCTACAACTACGTAAAGCATGAACAACTATAGCCAACTCAAGATCATGAGTCGGGTAATTCCTTTCATGTGGCCTCAACTGTCGGGATCCATACGCAATGACTCCTTCCCCCTGCATAAGCACTACTCCCAGCCCAATACATGATGCATCACAATAAACCATATATATCTTTCCAAAATTTGGAAAAACTTCTATCAGTGCTGAATTCAACCTCCCTTTCAGCTCCTGGAAGGCTGAATCACAAAAATCTATCCACAAGTACTTTTCACCCTTCTTAGTCAGGCCTTTCAGTGGTTCTGCTAAGAGTGAAAAGTCTTGTATAAAACTTCTGTAGTAACCATCCATCCCTAGAAAACTCTATACCTCAAAGATGTTCTTCAAATTCTCCCAGGAAACTACTACTCTCACTTTCTCTGGGTCTACTGACACTCCTAACTCTGAGATAACATGACCCAATAAGTGAATCTGGTCCCTCAGAAAGTTGAATTTTAAGATATTATCATATAAATAATGCTATCTCGGTGTACTCAAGATGATATAAAGATGGTTAGCATGGTCATGTTGAGTTTGAGAGTACCCCAAGATATCATCCATGAAAACCACCATGAAATAATCCAAGTATGGATGGAACACTCAGTTCATTAGTGCTATAAAAACTATAGGCTCATTTGTGAGACCGAACGACATAACCATGTACTCATATAGACCATACCTACTCCTAAAGGTTGTAAGAAGAATATCGTATGGTCTAACATGCAACTGATGATAACTGGGTCTCAATTCAATCTTTGAGAACACCTGGGATCCTCGAAGCTGATCAAAGAGATCATCAATCCTCGACAAGGGATATCAGTTCTAGACCTTCAACTAGTTCAGATTTCGATAATCCAGACAAAGCCTGAGGGTACCATCCACATTCTTCGCAAACAGGACAAGAGAACCCCAAGGATAAGTACTAGGTTGTATGAAACTCTTTGTCTGTAACTTTTATAACTACATTTTGAGCTATTGTAACTATTGTGTATCCATCCAATAAGGAGGAATGGACACCAGTGCCTATCCTAGCTGAAGCTCAACAGAGAAATCTACCTATATCTCCAGAGCTAAGCCTAAAAATTCATCTATAAATACATCCATGAAACGATCCAACACTAGAGGAAAGTCCATCTGTGAAGTCTGTTGTCCATCTAGATACAAACTAGCAATTTTGGTTGTAACTCCTCCCAAACCATGATACTTGGGTCTAACTTTGTTAGCCTGGACATCCCATTCACCCTTATATAGAAATAATCCTCCATATGGTGATGTGAAACTCACCCTACGATGATAGAAATAGACAACGACCTAGAAGGGAACTAACCAGTCCATTACGATAATGATTTCATAGCCTGTCATTTATAAGAAATAAAGGTCCCATAAGAAGTGACACCCACCAAAATCAAGAGGTAACTCCTTGCATCGATGTACACTAGCCGTTTTAGTCCCCAACAGTGTGTCTAGAATCAAGATATTAGAAAAAGTAAAGATATAGAGCTCAAGGATCTCTACAATAAGCACAAACATGAAACCATGGGAAGCTCCTTTATTGAAAAGAGAATAAGGTAAAACTGAGGCAACCAAAATCATACCTCTATCCATAGAGGGTCTGGGATTTTTCTCCTATTGGGTCTGCTCCACTTCAAATTTTTGGCATGTGCTGCAGCCCTGTGACCTTGTCTGACTACCCTGAGATTATCCACCCTACTATTGCTGGAAACCTACAGCTTGATTTCCACGGCCATGACCACTACTTCATCCAGAAGAGCCTCACATAACTCGAGTTTTTAGACTGATGAGAAACTGGAGGTCATTCTCCAAAATTTTGATCATATCAGAACCCATGTCACAAACTTTTGGTGAGAAAAAACTGACAGAAACACTGAAGATGACCCATCTAGATACAATATTGATACTAAACTTGGTATCTCTGGAAAGGTTTCCTCATATTCCCGCTCTTCCCACACAAGTAGCATACCACATGGATATCAGAAGGAGTATCTTGCCTACTTGGATATCCATGCATAGACTCCCTATGGTGCTTCCTGCTATCAATTGGAAGGGTACCAACTCTGGATACTGAACCGCCCTGGCTCACAGCTTCAGAATCCCTTAGGTTGTGCTTGGTGATCAACACCTAGTTGACTATAAAAGATATAGAAGTAAACATGAATATGTTCACCTGAGATCGGATGTCGTGCCTGAGACCATCCTCAAACTTCCTCTCCAGAAATAACTCATCTCCCCCTAGAATGGGTGTGAAGTGATGCATCTCTGTGAAGCGAGAATAATACTCCATGACCGAGAGAGTACCTTTCTTCAAACTCATGAACTATCGGGCTCAGTCAGCCCTCAAAGTCTCTAGGTAAAATTAGTCATAAAAGGTACACTGTAACTCATCCCAAGACATAACCTAATGGAATCCCACCTGTGAAATCACATCACACCATCTCTTGGTGGAATCCCAAAGCATATAGGTAGCGAGCTTCAACCTCCTCTCTAGAGGAGTTTTGAGATGCTCAAAGATTGATAGCATGGATTCTAACCACGATTCTGTAGCCTGAGGTCCTCCATCCCCTGAGAATGTGGGAGAATGTTGATCCTAAAAAACCCAGGTCAACACTTCCATAAATAGGGAAGGATGCAATGATCCCTGGAAGGTCTGGATAAAACTCATGAAGCCTTCCCAAAACTATGCATCGGCACAAGTATCCGGAATGACGGTTGGTTCCAAGATATGATCAAAGGGAGGATATGCTGGTAGTCCCTGATCTTTCATGTCTAGTGTCTGATCACTTCCATATAACTGGCATAAAACTGGAGGATGTCTTGGTGGAATGACTCTACAAGGTAAAGCACACATCTTAGTTCAATATTATCAAGAACTGAAACTTAGAAGTGCAAGAAAGGAACACGAGAAGGAAAAAATTTGAGTTTTTCAAAACATGGATATGTGGCGTGTATGAAACCTACATGGTGTGTTACCTTAAGCCACTACATGGGTGTTTAATTCTACCAAAACTGGTCATGTAACACCCCTACACATGGCGTGTTCATCCAATTACATGGCGTGTACTTGAATTTTCCCTCCTTCCCAAGTTCTTCTACACGACTATAACTACACATTTCCCTTATAACAAAACTACACAAAGTGTTTAAGTCAAAAACAATGTGTTATATAGGTATTTTACCGACCTATGTCATTGGTCACACAACCAAAAACATGGTCGACACCACATGACATGTTTAATATGCACACGATGTGTACTAGCTGAGATTCATCCATTCGTGTTGTTAGTCACATGACTGGATAAATGATCCTATAACACGATGTGTCTTCCAAGTACATGGTGTGTGCCACCAAAAATTTCCCAACCCCGTGTCTCTTTCCATATAGCTTTTCATGTGGTTAAAGACTATAGGATGTGTAAATAAAATACATGACATGTACTTAAGAAAGAAATTTCCTCCCAAAAAAATGGATACATGTCGTGTACTCATCATTACACACCATTTATTCTGGGATTTTCTGAATAGTATGCATTAAAAACTTCTTCAAAACCCCATAAAAACACTGGAACAAAACATTAAAGTGAAAAATTATGATCCATGGGGGCTCATACTCCCCGCAAATCAAATATTATAATCATATGAATATATATATATCACTAGGTATAATAGTGAAATCAATCACATGATACACCAAATTACGATCCATGAGGGGCCATAACACCTTAGGGGAAAAAGTTTGGTGTTCATCCAATGAAACTTTACATATCAGAAATACCCTATCAAATAGTAGGTATTCTATCAAGGAATCTATCATAACAACATGCATATCTAGAACATCATCTATTACAACAACTTGCAATCAATAATTCTCCTTAAATGATATGACAAAAATGCATGACACGTGATCTATAGAAAGTAACTATATGATGCATGAGATTTCATACCCTCATCTAATCAGGTTGAAACAGTAATAGAACCTCAATAATATCAAGAATAAAAACACAAAACATGTGAATCACCCAACGATGAAATCAAATCAACTTTAACAATTTCAAAACCAGAAAATTTGGAATAATCGAGGTAAATTGGATTTTCCCATATACACGAGTTAGCTACTCCCGGACATAACATATTACCAACTACATGTTCCTTCCTATCCCTATCTATAGGCCCCAAATAGTAAGTCAAGAATAAAATAATCCCTTTGATACCACTTTGTAACATCCCTGTTCTGGGTGCTGCCCAAAGGTGCCCCATACTTAGTTGGTCACATGGACTCAAGTTCATTTCCCCGAATGCCAAAGCCTACTGACTAGTAGTGAGGTCCTTGGGTGTGATATTGGGGAAACCATGCCCTCATTGGTAGAGTAAAATAGAATAAACAAATAGATAACCATAGTGGAAGTAGTAATACCATACAATAAGTAAAAAACAGAAGACTAAAAGTAAAGAAACAACTGGAGAAATATATAAATGATGCATGTCACATATGTCTAGGAAAGAACCCAAACAAATCAAAATGATAGAAATGCAGTGATAAACCAAAGTAAAAATAAAAAAAATAAACTTCAGTAGCATCACAAGCCTCATCTTGGTCCCATGCTCTCCATCTCCACAGTAATCAAGTACCTGAAAAAGAAGGGTGCTTTCCCTTATATATAACTGAAAAAATATAATCTGTTTGGGACCAAAAGAATGAGCCCAACAGGGTGTGAGACAAATCCCAATAAGAAAACAACAAAATATCTGTGCCTAATTTTTAGTTAATATATATATATATATAGTAGGAAATATGAAAAATGAAGAAATAAATAAGTACTCAAAACTAAACACTCATATAATTTCAACTACATTCATTTGCATTCATTAATTATTCAACCAATCATTAGAAAGAAGCCCTCTAGAAAAGTTCTCATAGTCTAAACCCTTTAGTTCAAGTTATCATTTAAATCAAGAAGATATAATGACCCTCTAGGAAATCTCACACAATCTAACCCCTTTGGTCACATGAAAAAATACCCTCTGAGGAATCACTCACTGTTAATTCCTATTGTGGACTTTTAACGATAAATTACAGACTCTTTGAAGAAAAACTCAACATCAATTCCCCCTATTGTCTCGTAATGGTATACTATAGACACTCTTAGGGAGAAATCACTGTCAATCTCCCCCTATAGTCTCGCGATGTGAAATGTATAATAGACACTCAGGGGAAGCCCTCAACGTCAATTCCCCCCTATGGCCTAACTACATCAGGTTATCAAATCCCTATGTAATACAATCATGCACAAACGATATAAAAAAACAAAGGTAAAATCAAATACTACTTATCTAAACACTACAATTCATATCACAAGCATGTCATATAATATCAAATCCATCCTAACAGCACTATGCATGGAAAACAAATACAACTTAACAGACAGTTCTAGACCCAACGACCAATATCAAACAAACATGGGAAACAAATCCGTAGTAAGGAAATAAACCTTATTTATAATCAGGAAACCTTACTCAGGTAATCAAACCATATTATCCATCAACAGGGTTAAATTAACAAATATGCAATACCCTAAACTAGGGTATTGGGAACTTTTGACACTTATAACTCAAAGACAACTACGGAAAGCCACAAACCACCTACCTCGACATTTTACGACCGATATAGTTGATTCCCAACCTTTGAATAAACTTATAATATCGTAGATATACAAAAACATCCAAAACATTCAACATAGAGTATATCACGAAGGAAGATAAATCAAGAGGAGAAGGTCTAGAAGAAGGACGAACTCACCGAGGAAATTCCAACGTAATTAACAGAATTCGACTTAGAGAAAAAATGGAAAGTCAGTGGGTCAGATAAGATTCAATGATTCTTATCGCTCCAGGATGAGACGATGATAGAAGAAGATGTTTCTTTGAAAGAGACGTGACCCTGGTCTGTTTAATGAAATAAAAGAAAAATAAATGGCATGTACTATCAATGAACACACCATGTATTCACCTCAACCAGCCCCTGACATTAACAGTATTCTATTTCACCCTACACAGCCATCTCTCAGCTGTTACATTCCCAAGACACATTCGTACATGGTAACAGGGTAAACAGCATGTACTCTTAAGTACATAGTGTGTACTCCTAAAATTTCCAAAACATCCATTTTTTCTCAAAATCACCCAAAAAAAAGATTCGTACCTGAAACAACGATCAAGTTTCTTACACCATATCACTAATAATCAACATTTACAAGTTTTTTATTATTTGGGATGAAAATTTCATATAATATTTCTCTTCATTATTGATTAAAATAATGCCATCAACATTCACAGTCACAGTTAACAAGTTTATGTTATCTCCCTTGACATAGATCTTGTCATCTACCCTAGATTTTGTAATATTTAATCTACTATAAATATTTTAATACCACTATTAGGTAACTTATTTAAGCCTATATAATGCATTCTTCATCTTACAAACTTGATAATTATCACCATTAAGGATAAACTCTTCCAGTAATTTTATGTATAATTCTTCATCATGTTCACAATTCAATAACACAAACTTAACATCCATTTGAAACAATTTTTAGTTCCTTTGGAAGTAATTAAACATCTCAATATATTCTTATTAACTCAACATAAAAGACACAAATCATCCAAGTAAAATCATTAAAACAATTATTTAAAGTATTTATCTTCGTTGTTTGGATTCAATCTCATCATAAAACATATATCTGTGTGTGTCAATTGATGATGTTTCTTTTTTTTGATCTCCAAAAACTTGTGATTCTTGTTATCCATTGTCCCTTTGTGACATATATCATAGATATTAATCCTTTATTGATGAACTATTCATAGATTCTTCAAATAATAAAATTTTACAATATTAGTTACGTTCTTTTGACCCAAATAGTCAAACAAAAAGGGGGGAGGAGGGTCGGCCGTGTTCGTGCGGTCCGACCTCCTCCCGTTAAAATGATAGCAAGCGACCATCTAATAGAAGTCAACGTATGGCAAAGAAATAATTCACGGACAAAAACAATAATCCTCAACATCAATCCACATGAACGAACGATCCGCGGATCAACCTGGAATTGGTTGGTCCACGTTCGTCGTTCTTTTCTCAAAAGATAAGAGAACACCAAATAAATTCCCCTACATGGATATTTGACGTCGCACGTCGGGTGTCACGGAGAACGGCGTCGCGGGGTCGGACGTATATTCCATGGACGTCGGGGTGTGTCTAAGGAGGAAACAACGTCTCCTCACTTGTTTCTATGATAAAGAAGGAAGGTACGTTGTCGTTGGTGATGATCACTGCGGTCAGCGACTTCTCCCTTGTCGTTGAGGAAGATGAAGATGAAAGAATTCGGGTCGCCGAGTCTTCTAAGTGGAAGGGTCGATGTTCTTCATCAGATATGAACCGTTCTTCACGTTCTTCAACATGGAAGATGAAGTTATTCAAAGTATATAATTCTCCCTCACACAATTGTCCACAGGAAAAACCAAACTGAAATAAAATAAGGCTTTGCCTTATTTTATTTACTTATGCAAACATTTTCAAAAACTCAAAAATTCAAAACACATAACTCACTTAATTAAGTTAATGTGTTGGCTTTGAATTAAAGTGGGAAGAGGGAAAGTCACCCTAATCAATGGTGAGTTTTTAAGGGTTACACACTTAAGAGGGAGTTTTAATAATTTGAAGGGGTGGGGATCGTGTGGGCCCCACCTCACAAATATCCTAACAAGAGAAGTAAGGATTTAGTGGGTCCCACCACAACTCCCTTACAAGGAAGTTAAACCACATAGAAGAGAGAAATAAAGTTGCGACACAACTTTATTTCACTTAACACTTAAACCTCTTAGTAAAGAAATAAAATAAAATTGTAAAACAATTATTTTTATTCCTCACATTTTTAACAACTCCTCCCGAGTAAACGCACCTTCGGAAAAGGTGCTCCTAAGAAATTACCAGCACTGCGGTTTCATCGGTTCCCTCAGATTTCAATTCTGAGCATCGGTTCAAAAGTTAGGAAAACCCGCTCGTTCGTTCACTGAACGTACCGAGCTAAACTTCAGAAATTGATTCCAGGAACACCGGGCCTCAGAATCAGGCGCCGTCAGAAACTGTGTTCTTGTAATATTCCAAAGAAAATTTAGAAAAAATTTCCCTTGAATTTTACGGGTCTTTAAATTACTCCCACCTCAGGGATTTACGTCCCCGTAAAGCTTCAACACAAACTAGGGTCACAAAAGAGGTACTGAGCATGCATATGAGCCTCCCGCTCTCATGTGCTCACCTGGAGGCGCATGTACTGCCAGTGAAAGCGCACCCGAGGAATAGACCGTTCTCGTAGGATCTGCCCCTGTTGATCCTCGATCCCCACTGGAACCTCCATGAAAGTCACCGCATCTCCATCATCCAGCTCCCCATGGTCGATGATATGCGAAGGGTCGAGAACGTATCACCTCAGTTGAGATACATGGAAGTCGTCGTGCACCTGGTGCAACTGAGGTGGATGGGTCAAGCGGTAAACCACCACGCCTACCCAGCTGAGGACCTAAGAAGGTCCGCTGAACCTCAGAGATAACTTGCCACCTTTGCCACATCTCCGTAAACCTCGTCGAGGTGAGACCCGTATAAGGCTGTGATCGTCATCCTCAAACTCTAGAGGTCTCCAATTCCTGTTAGAACTGGAAATCAAAACGACTGCTGCCACTAGGGTAAGGTTGACTGACTCAATAGTGATTGGTCGCACCCTCCTGTGCATGAGTTTATCCTGTGCTGCCTGGGGTTTCCTTTTCACCGACCAAGGAAAACCCATCCCGACGTCGTAGTTAAACCACAACTTTTTTGCCTAATACCATCAATTTGTGTATGAACTGTGATTGCCCAGTCCATACTCAAACCAACGTCGTAAGGCCTCAACGATGTCACCAAGAGATTCCAACCGAAACTCTCACCTCGAGGGTCTGACCACACTGTCGGCGTAAGTGTGATTATCGAGTCTTATCCTAAGGTATCTCCAAACATGAGGGTCAAGTCTATGGATTACCGAAAACTCTAGGTCTGGGAAAAGATTCGTGGAAGAAAGGAATGATTCATATCGATGTCTGTTACTACGGAAGATAGTAGTGGATACAGACTGTCCCTTGAATCATTTTTAGAGCCATTGGGTCACACTCCTTGACCGCATGCAGTCGTACTCTTCCTCCGCCCTCCAGCTCCCTGAGCCTGGCGGGGACAACTAAGGCGGGTGGTTGTAGCATGTTAAAAAAGTACACCACCTCATGCTGATCTCCTAGCTCTGCCTCCATGTCCCCTGCTTCGCAGGCTCATCTCTTCTTAAAGCTTCCTCTTCTTAAAACATTTAACACGCTCGAGTCTCTAAGACTGCTGCCGGTTTCCTGTTTCTTACTGCACTGTGCAGTCTTCATCCGTTCCTAGACAATCTGCACCTTCTTTTCCTACGATCTGAAAGAGCTGCTAAAATTTCTCCTTTGTCGAAAAGAGAAACTTGGTATCATCCCCTAGATGAACCACGCCCATTGCCTAATACAGTCAATCCTGACATGAATGATGTATTCATGCCATGGATGACGTCGTAAGGCCTCAACGTAACTACCAAGAGATCCAACTGTCACTCTCACCTCGAAGGGTCGAGTCACACTGTCGGCATCAGTGCAAGGTCACTGGGTCTCCTCTAGTATAAATATCGAAAGTGAGGGTCAAGCCAATAGTCTTAACCGGGACCACTCAGTATCAACCAAACAAAAGGACAGGAAATAAAACAAAGATAAGTGTCTTTTTATTATTGCAGCTCATAGTACAAAGACACGAATACAACAGAAATATGGAACTAGAAGTACAAGGGACGTATCCACTAGTTCCACTCCTATCCACCTGCTCCCAGAGCTCTACGGCCTTGTCCACTGCTCGGTTGTTGCTCAAGCACCCGCCGCTGCTTCTTCCTTGGTGGCTCCTCCAATGCCTGCGGATCGACTGTGCGAGGGGTAGGACAGTCACGTTCCAGGTGACCCTTCCTGCCGCATTCTTAACACTTCCTGATCCTCGTACGGCTGGATCTAGTCCTCTTGGACCTCTGCATCATCTATCTACTGCCCATAGATGACTTGGCTACTGATTGAAAATCTTGCAGCAAAGTTAGCAGCTCCTGTACACGCTTGAGGTGTAGAGCTACTGGCACAAACTCCACCCTGAAGAAGGTCTCGAAGTCTTCCCATTTGAAGATCATCCCGTCGCAAAACTAGAACAAGTGGCTCCACCACCTTCCTGCTGCTGCCTGAAGAAGGCTGGCAGCAAAGATCACCATGAAGTCTATAGGCGTCCCCACTAGCCTGAAGACTCTCACCACAGCCTCCAGCCAATCCTCAGCCGCCTGCGGGTCCGTCTCTCCCCAGAACCTGGGTGGCCTCTGGCACTAGAACTCGTGCAGCATGCTCAAGTGGCGTGCATCGCCTACTGCTGGGGCTGGTGGAATCGGTGGCCCAACGTATGGTAGTACCGCTGGTGCCTCCGCTAGTGCCTCAACAGCAAGAGGGCCATGTACCGAAGCCTCGTCGCTCGGCAGGCTGTTAGTACGCACATCCCTCTGGGATCTAGCTAGTCGTCCGTGAAAAGGCATCCTGAAAGAAACAATGTGACACGGTAAAATGATTAATACCTGGTGAGCTGACATGGTTTGAGCTAACTTTTAAAAACTTCTGAAAACACACACGCAATCAGTTTTTTCGTGCACAAAGTCGGAAATCAGTTGTTAGGGTCCTGGTGTATGGATACGTCGGCCGCCCGCACCAACACTGGACTCCCTGATCTGAAAACCACAATCGGTACTCATAACACTATCGCATCATAGAAAGAAAATATCAGAGTTATAAGTTCTGCGGTAGAACCAACTCCTCTGCTACCAATTTGTCACGACCCGTCCTCAGGGCCCGTGCCGTGACTACACCAAGCCCGCCTTCTATAGGCCAGGGGCTGGCGACTAGCACCAAAGGCGTAAATCCCGATAACTGGGAAGGCATTGCCTTTAAAAAAAGTAAACAAAACACCACAGAGTACAAGCAGAAGTAAAACACTAAGTACAAAGAGAAGTGATGAATGGAAAAAGGGCCATAATACAAACCCAAATGAAAGTAAAACTACAACTGAACAAAGTACAACAGAAAAAGACAACAGCTGGAAGAACGAAAGCGGCTCCTGGGCCGTCTTCCTCG
The DNA here is from genome assembly GCA_963277665.1 of Viscum album. Lineage (NCBI taxonomy): Eukaryota > Viridiplantae > Streptophyta > Magnoliopsida > Santalales > Viscaceae > Viscum > Viscum album. The sequence continues at coordinate 830,620,235 of OY728157.1, read as the reverse complement.
GATCCTACCTGAAGGGTAGGTATAGATGGCACAACTCCTGGATCGTCCAACACGGATCCTACCTCAAGGGTAGGTACAGATAGCCTCCACAATGCTCTCTCCCGTCAACCTCCTCCGAGTGTCTTCTCGCCGTGAAGTCCACCTCCGTTACTGACTCGCCGTGTAGTCCACCTCCGGGTACTGACTCGTCGTGTAGTCCACCTCTGGGTAATGTCCAGTCCTCAAACACTCGGCCTCCATCAGCAATGCTCGTTGTCTGCAACCAACACAATGAGGTGCGGGCATAGCCCGTGCAGGGGTGAGTATAACGATACTCAGTAGGGACCCCGAGACCCTCAAGGTCTCACTAAACCCAACAAAGATAACCACAAAGAAGATCTCAATAGATAACCTCTACTTAGGTATATGCCCATACATATACCTAAGTTATCAAGTAACTCATCTCAATCATGAGGAAACACAAAGATTATGAAATCAACGGATAACCACTACCCAGGTATATGCCCATACATATACCTAAGTTATCAAGTGACCCATCTCAATCAAGAGGTAAACACAAAGGTCATAGACTCAACTCAAAACCAGGATTTTCATTATCGAAACCATAACTGCTGAAGAGCTCCATCTCTAGAGTGTACAATGGTCCTTTCACGACTCCCAGGTACTGCTCACTAACCTAAGACTACTGAGGTACTCCTCCTATCGAGTACCGCGGGCTAGCCACCCAAACACAGTAGTGATTCCCGCTGGGGTATGCCACCCAAACACAGTAGTGCACACCCCCTGGTAGCCTGCAGAGGTACTCTCCGGATGAGTACCACGGGTCTTCACTGTCACATAGGTAGTGCTCCATCCTCCATGGGTCTTCACTTCACAAAGTAGTGCTCCATCCACTGGGCTAGTTGACTCCCCCCAAGTCGAGTCAGTCAAGCAGTCGTCAGGTCTCAGCCGGCTACACGGTCTCCGTACTCCGTACGCTCGTCTCCGGGAGGGTCCGCTCCACGAGCTACAGATCGATACTCTAAGTATCACAAGTCCCACGAAGAAGTATCCCAAAGTACCGCCTCGTCCTAGGGGTCTCAACGCAACAGACGGCGCGTCAATCGGACGCTCGGTCTGTGTGTTACTAGCCTTTTCGTCCCCGGGGACCGGTTGGTTTCGTGTGCGAACCAATCCGGCCGTATCTCAACTGTACCCCGAACTATCATAGGCTATACTCATAGGGACCATTTTTCAACGTGATCACCAACGCCGCTAACGGTTCATCAAACGGACGTCCAGTCTGAAAGATATCATCTTTTCCGTTCCAGGGGCCTGGTTGGATTTCGGGTACAATCCAACCCATCCATATTCCAACAACGTCCAAACCTCAGGTGAAGTATACTAAATGTTTTTTCTCATCAAGAGGAATCCAACAAAGTCTATGGCACATAAATCGGACGTCCGGAGCTCAAGATATGAGCGTTTCCGCTCCGAGGGCCCTGTTGGTTTCGTGTACAAACCAACCCGGACGAACCCAAAGTATTTCGAAACGTTGAGTGCGATATACCGAAACGACTGTCTTGATCCAAGGGTCGCATCACCGCTGACGGTGCGTCGATCGGAGGCTTACAGCTCAAGATATGGGCGAAAGACCATGAGGGGTCTGAAAACAGGGGGTTTGGGCCCGAACCGACCCGACCCAGATGGCAAGACCCGACCCGACCGGTGGGTCGGCTCGGCCGGTTACGGCCGAGCAGAGCGGAGCGGGGCGCTGCCCCCGCGTGAAGAACCGCGGCCCCGCGTGGGGCCACCCGTGCCAGCGGACGTGGCAGCCGGCCGCGTCCCGCCACCCCCCTCCGGTCCCGCATGGTCGCGGGACCACGCTCCGCCGCCGCGGCTTCAACCGTGGTGGCTTCTTCCGGCGGCGTGCCGGGCGCCGCCACCACCCGCCGCCGTGCCGGTGAGGCGCGCCGACGGGCTGTTCCGCGGACCACCAGACGGGTTCCAGTGGTCGGAAATTCATGTCGTCTTCACCAATAGCCCTCCCGGGACCCTTCCTTCACTGCGAGGATCCCACAACGCCCGTGAGGCTTCGTTTTTCGTTTCCCGGTGTAGCGAGACGGCGCCGTGGCTTGTTCAACTTGATGGGCGCGGCGCGACGGCACTGCGCTTCTTATCCCTTCCTCATAATTTCCGCGCGGTGGAACGGCACCGCGCCGCCTTTCACGTGCCTCTACAAATTCAAACAACAAGGGGAGAGGAGGGTCGGCCGTGTTCGTGCGGTCCAACCTCCTCCCTTTATAATGATAGCAAGCGGCCATATAATAGAAGTTTACGTACGGTAACGAAATAATTCACAGAAAAAAACAATAATCCTCAACATCAATCCGCATGAACGAACGATCCGCGGATCAACCTGGAATTGGTTGGTCCGCATTCGTCGTTCTTTTCTCAAAAGATAAGAGAACACCAAATAAATTCCCCTACATGGATATTTGACGTCGCACGTCGGGTGTCGTGGAGAATGGCGTCGCGGGGTCGGACGTAGATTCCGTGGACGTCGGGGTGCATCCGAGGAGGAAACGATGTCTCCTCACTTGTTTCTATGATAAAGAAGGAAGGTACGTTGTCATTGGCGATGATCACCGCGGTTGGAGACTTCTCCCTTGTCGCTGAGGAAGATGAAGATGGAAGAATCCGGGTCGCCGAGTCTTCTAAGTGGAAGGGTCGATGTTCTTCGTCGGAGAAGAACCATTCTTCACGTTCTTCAACGTGGATGATGAAGTTCTTCAACGTATATAACTCTCCCTCTAACAATTCTCCACAGCAAAAACCAAACTAAAATAAAATAAGGCTTTGCCTTATTTTATTTACTTATGCAAACATTTTCAAAAACTCAAAAATTCAAAACACATAACTCACTTAATTAAGTTAATTTGTTGGATTTGAATTAAAGTGGGAAGAGGGAAAGTCACCGTAATCAATGGTGAGTTTTTAAGGGTTACACACTTAAGAGGGAGTTTTAAGAATTTTAAGAGGTGGGGCTCGTGTGGGCCCCACCTCACAAATATCCTGACAAGAGAAGTTAGGATTTAGTGAGTCCCACCCCAACTCCCTCACAAGGAAGTTAAACCACTTAGAAGAGAGAAATACAGTTATGACAAAACTTTATTTCACTTAACACTTAAACCTCTTACTAATGAAATAAAATAAAATTGTAAAACAATTATTTTTATTCCTCACATTTTTTACAACTCCTACCGAGTAAACGCACCTTCGGAAAATGTGCTCCTAAGAAATTACCAGCGCTGCGGTTTCATCGATGCCCTCATATTTCAATTCCGAGCACTGGTTCAAAAGTTAGGAAAACCCACTCGTTCGTTCACTGAACGTACCAAGCTAAACTTTAGAAATTGATTCCGGGCACACCGGGCCTCGGAATCAGGCGCCATCAGAAACTGCGTTCTTGTAAAATTCCAAAGAAAATTTAGAAAAAATTTCCCTTGAATTTGACGGGTCTTTACAATTACCTTTTCCTCATTTAATAAATTTTGAAAAAACTTATATAAACTCATTTAAATTACTAACATTATCTTCAATATCAAAATTTTCCTCATGAAACATCTTTAGCTCAAAGTATTTTTAACCTTTTATAGAATTCAATTTATTATTTTTTTAGATATTCCATTTTTTTATAAGGTGTTTGTAACAAATCTATTATTTCCATGTAACACTTAGGAATATTTTAAAAAATATATCTAGAGTTAGGAATAGAGTTGGAATAAATTTATGGGCAATGTGGAATCATGGTGTTGATATATTAAAAATATTAAATTTATGACAACACATGCATGTAGTTTTTCTAAAATAATGGAATATTTCTTAAACTCTGTCTTGGATGGGGAAACAGAAATTTATACTAAATATAGAGTGTGGGTTTCATCCTAAGTGCGACAAAAAAAAATTTGGGGCTAGGTGTTTCAGTTAGGTAATATTGTGGGAGAATATTATATTAAATAAAATTGATTAAAAAATTAATTTATTGAATTTAATAATTAATCCCATAAACATAGAAATGGTTTAATAGACACTCTTATATCTCATATATAGGGTTATCTACATAAACCTTGATATTAGAGGGGATTTACATAGGGGAGACCATTGGTGTACAATCGCAGTATTGTTGATCGATGATGATCGTAGGTGGGAATTCTTGGATCTGATGATGAGAATAGTGAATTCTTGAACTTCAATGATTATGGAGATATTATCATCTGAAAATAAATAAAACTCGATATTTGGATTTTATTTATTTCATTAATCCACATTCTACATTTTCCAGGATTAACATGAATTAATTATTTAATAAATTAATCCATGGATCATCATTTGTTGAATTTATCATTGAATTGTTTCATTTTTCTAGAATTAGGAATTTGATTATGTTTTTTATTACCACTCCCATTATTTTATTTTCATTGATGATTGTTAAAAACATCATTTGATGTTAAATTTTGTGTTTCATGCCTCTATACCTCCAATATTCAACATTCATCGTTGATATTTAGATTAGTCGATGATTGAACTTCACTTGAGAAGCTGATCATTGTGAAATATCTATTTGGTACAATGGTTTGTAGTTTTAGGTTTGTTTTTGGGATTGAAATCATGAATGATCATGGTAGTGATGATGGGAATCCAAAAATGGTGTGGGCGATCGTGGTTCTATGATACATATTGAGCAGGTATATATAGAGGTCAAATGAAGGGTGATATCTAAGAAAAGGGTTGTCTGAATTTGGACACCAAGGACGATGGTGATCTATTGATGGTGTGGACATTGAATCCTTCATGACTTAGACCATGCAGGTGCTTTGAGATGGTGATGAAGGGAGATTCCTGATCAATGGGTTCCAAATATCTATATAATGGGGACTATAAAAGCTTGATCAACTTGGATTTGGTCATTTTGGTAGATTTAATGGTGGAATCAAAGGTGGCATGGTTGCAGGAAAATATACATGAGTGATTTTGGATTTCTATGAAATCCCAATATACACAGCGTGTAGTTTTGTAGAACACATGCCATATGTACCCATTTTCATGGTGGTTAGGGTTTATGCATGATGATAGATATCACATGGACATGTAATCTATCCACACATAGTGTGACCCTTGAGTTGAAGACCTAGAATATACCCCTAAATGTATAGAAATGGACACAACTGGTGTATATAGATATGGCAGTGTACACGAAAATGACTAGAGTACACAGAAACATACAAAAGCACATGAGAATGGTCATGGGAAGGAAAATACTTAGATGAACACATCATGTACCCATTCCAGGTTAGGTTATATCCCTTTTTATCCCTCTTCCAATTTCAGTATTAGTATGGCTATGTTCCTTTAGTCTATCCCTAAGAGGGTATAATGTGGAATCTCATTCTGTACGTAGGATGAATGACCCCCTCTATGGGGTTTTTATGGATATAGTTAGGTTTCCCTCATTATGGACTAGGGTTTGATCTATTATCTTTATTCCTATAACAACCCAGGATTAACATACATAGATATTACATCATTTTAGGTTAATATTAAGTACATTACAAAAATAAAATATATAGCACCGTAATAGTTTAGTTTCTTTAGAAACATGGAAAAATTCATCTATCCTAGTGAAAGGTCTTCAACGTATCCCATGAAGATCTCCATATTTAGTAGTTCAACATAAAAAATTTCATCATAACCTAGGGAAGGAAACTTAAGAAAGAGGTGAGCTCAAATGCTCAGTAAGATTAAACAAAGGAGCTATGGAAGCATGATCACGAGATTAAAGGGTATGATAATATGATCAAAACATTTTAAGATCATACCCTTCTAGTCAAATATCATAAACATGAATCATGGAATAAATCTTGGAAGTTCATAAAACATGAATCATAATGAAATAAATATCATATACTATGAAATAATAACATAGGAATAAGACATGTAATTGTAGAATACATAAGAATGTGATACCATTCTCTATAAGTCAAGACACATTTCTTGAACTTATCAGGTCATTTCATGGGAACTTCACCCATTGGGATGGACACACCACCATCCATAGTCGTATTAATTTCCTTATAAGAGATCGGGTTTCACCATATTTCCATAATGTATTGAGTTTCACCATCTTTCATCATCATGGTGACTACACATACTTGGGGGTACAAACCCCCATCCCCAAAAAAAGTCCTTTATTTGTAAGGGATTGGGCTTCCGCATCTTCCTATTGTGCATAAAGCATATCAATGTGATTACCATCATTATCTCATGAGATATAAATATTTACCCAATTAATTGGAGTGAGATATAGGTCCCACCCATCACATAATTAAATCATATATACATCTTCCACAAGATCATAAATAAATATATTAGATATCATAACCCATTAAAGGAAATGGTTAACATAAACATGTAAACATATAATAACTTATGGAAATAGATAGGATTCATAATCATTATATCATAAAAATTACCCATGAAAAGAAGTGGTTTTCAAAAGCATATAAACCATGAAAGAGAAACATGTTTCATAAACAAATTACCCATGAATAAGAAATGGGTTTCATAAAGACTATGACATTAATAATAAGGTATTCATAGAAAATATATGAATTGAAACATTAGATCATTTCCTAGTAGGTATGAGTAACATCAATAGATTTCATCTTATATGGAAAATAATTTTGAAATATCCTTTAAAAATATTTCTTGAGAAAAATATCACTTCTTTTTTGAATTTTTTTTAATACATTATACCATTTAAAAATAATTTTCTTATAAAATACATTGAAAACTTATAAAGTAGACAAGAAATCATTTTTAAAACCTTTTCCCTTGAAATTTATTAAACTAATCTTAAATTTTTTTTAAAAAACTTTATCTTTTAAAAAACATGAAATTTTTTAAATAAATCATGAGATTTTTTGAAAATAATTTTTCTTTAAAACATATAAAAGAATCTTGAAAACGTTTTGAAAACCATTTATTTGAATTCACTTTGAAAACTTGTAATTAAGACTTGAAAAACATTTCTAAATTATTTTTCCATGAAAACATATAAAATAAGTTAGAAACCATTTTGAAAAAAAATATTCATTGAAAATTAATTTTAAAAACATTTTCTTAAAGATTAACCTTTTTAATAATGAAAATGGATCTTTAAATAAATGATGGTGGGTAAATTCGTACATGTCGTACGAAGTCCAAAGAATATTCCTTTTTAATGGTAAAAGGGTATAAAAGTGCCTTGTTCATAAAATGAATAGAATATTCCCTTGAAGATATAGGTTAAATAAAAAATGATAAAAATTTATTTTAGATATTATATGATAATGGTATAATATTCTTGTAAATCCTTTTTAGAAAACATAGATTTCTAACCAAAGAGAGGGTAAAGTCAGGCTTTCCTAAAAAAACTTTATTAACTATCTTATCTACCAAAGAGTAGAAAATGGTACCAATTAATGATTGTATCATTACATAATATAGGATAAGGAAACTAATTAATTTTTTGGAGAATTGGATCATAAGATTTCATCAAATTAATCAAAAATATAAATAATCTAAAAAAGCAATGAAATTTTCTCAATAAAATCTAATAATTTGGTATCTTGGGATCATGATCTCCATGTAAGGAATGAAAATTATACGAATAAAATAACATCATGAAAATATTTATATTCATGATATTAAATGTAAAATGTAATTATGTACACCTCAGAAAAAGTTTAGGTGTATAACAAAACATAAGTCTCAAAGAATGAAAATTGTGACAAAACATTTTTACCGATTTGGTAACCTTTGAAACTTTATCCTCATAAAAGAAGGATAATAAAAATGGAATGTGAATAACCATAAATTAAATTAAAATATACGTATAATATAATCATGTTCATTAAATACACCACAAAAAAGGAAAAGGAGAGATTGGTGAACATAACATTCATCTCACAAAAATTAAAAGTGTGATAAAATCCCCTTACCTTGTGTCTTGACACTCTCTGTACTCGTACAAGATTCTTGTATAATAAATATAAGTTTATTATAAATATTTTACAGAATAATATTCTTATATCTATTTCAATATATGGTTTTATTATAACTTTGTATTACCCGCTTGTTATTTTTTTATGTTATGGTTTCACTTTAGGTAATATTCACTTTGTACTTTGTATGTGTCTTAATTTGTTACATATTTGGTCCTTATACTTATATCATGATTACATAATGTAAAAAATGATATAAATATCATTTATATAAATTATATTTATATTATAATAATATATATAATATAGTATTATGGAATGGAATACACCGTTCATGGAGAAGGGAAGTCGTACATACACATGAACGATGTTTCCATTTTATTATCGTATAGAAAGAATGTATGTAACTGAAATATGTATATATATGTATGTATATATATATATCATTACTAAAATAGCATGAATATTTCATATATATTATATAACTTTATTAAACCTATACTTAATACATTCCATGTGGTGTGTGAATGAATCACATCGCTTTGTGGGTGCGGTAGTCCACACTTCCTCAAACAATATTATCATATTAACTCCAAATGGAGAGTAAAGAGATGTGTGTTGTAAAAGTAATACCTAAGATTAAATAAATACTAAATATAATATATGAAATATATAAACATATTTTTCCATCATAATGGACACCATGATTGGTGGTAAAGATGAAATTAACACTCTCGTTTTGTGAGGCAGTAGTTCACCGTACACAGAAACTGTATATTCAACATCCATTAGATGGAGTTGTGTGTAAGTTTTGGTCAAAAAATATTCATAACAACAACCTATTATATGTAGTATACTGGTTTTTTCTAATAATAATTGAACAAATATAGTGGACGGGTGGATAATAAATATAATGGGAAAGATCTTGAGAGAAGATGTTACCTCTTAATCAGGTAACTCCTTCTAGTTTATACCAAAAGGCTTCCTTGAGAATATTTATGCCAAAAGTGCTTATACAAGGTCAAAGAGAGAATTATGTGGTGGATAATTGGGTAGATATTAGACAAACTTAAAATGTTTTAGAGGTGTGAGAAACGGTTAGAGGTTGCGGCCTTTTATAGGGAAGGAAGAGGACTCATTTGGAATTTTTATAAACAAATTAGGTGTGCACATGTTTTTTATGACAACCCTTCTTTTATTACAAACTTAAACACGATTTATTACATAAACTATTCACTTTATACAACATGGATTATCAAGAGGTATAGTGTATTTGGGGCTTAGGATCATTACATAAAAACTTAAAACATGAAATACAACATCTTTATTAAAAACTTCCTTTACATGAACACTACATTCCCTCATACTTATCATTGCATGCGATAACCTGAGGACATGAATAAGATAATGGGTGAGATATAAATCCCAGTAAGGGAATAAACATGAAATACATGAGTAGTAAAATACATTTCAGAAAATAGGCATATCAATAGAGAACAAGAGAAACATGAACATAAAGGTATGATAAAGCATGATATTCATAATATGGAAATGTGGAAACAACACTTAACATGTAATTATCATGAGCCAAGGCTCATTACACATGGAGCATGAGTAAATTATCATTGAACAGGAAGCACGAGTAAACCCTTGTTTCACTTGAATTAGCATGATTCAACACTCATTGCACATGATGTATCATCATACTATACTTTACCCAATGCATTGGAGCGCTATAAGGGCGCATCCTTCTTAAACATTTCATTTCATGCATAAGTTTGCCACAAGGATAATAAAACATGGATTCATTAAACATAATCATTTACTCCATGATAAGTAATGTGGAATTAATACATGAAACTTTATAATCAATAAGTAAATGTGCATAAAGGTGAATACCCTTGATGGAGAAATGGGCATGGTATTCACTACACAAAGGCACTGGCTTAGAAAATCGGTGCAATTTCAGCAGCGTAACAACGTGAAATAAGAATTCATAAAAATGGTTGATGAGAGATAAAGGGATGTATCATAATATTTACATGAAATGGATAGTAAGGGGGTCATATAGATACATGTACAAACAATTGTAATGGAATTTAGATTCATGATACAAAAGTTTTGCTTGAATGTAAATGAATAAGGAGAAGTTCCTTTCGGAATTTTGGCATAGTAATGGGTGTACATGGGAGGAATTTAATGAGAGAGAAAGGTCTCTCCCATAATTCAAACAATAATAGGGAAGTATGTGTGAGGTGCGAAACCATACCCCAGTATTTATAATTGAAATTAAAAGGGCATAACAATATTAAGAAAATTGGACAAAAAAGGTGAAAGGAAGAAAAACCCTTACTTGGAAGTGTGCTTCCAAGGCTTGAGAGAGGATTATTGGGAGCTTGGGGCACCTTGGGAGGATTTCAGAGAGAGTAGGGCAGAGGTTGTATGAACGCCAAAGGATTTTAGTGAGGAGGAAGTGGGATCTTGGGTGGGTTTATATAGGAAATGTGAGTTAATTCTTTATTATTTTGGTTTGGGACCCCTTACATTAAACTAATCCAAACCACAAATACGATCATGGTTTTTGCCCATGTTTTTTGGAAAAGGGAAGAGGAAAAAAATATTTTATAAGGAAAAAGTCCGAAATTCTTAAAATAATGGGGTTGCTTATGTGGAGGTGAGTCACACTCCCATGGAAAATAATTTAGATAGACATGATGTTTAATAAGTCTTGAGGGGTACATTAATGCTTTGAAAAGTAAGCCAGACAAACCCAAAATCATATTATTTTAATGGTAAAACATATATTGTCCGAACATAAAGCTTATAGTATTTTATTACATCATTATTGGGTCACTATGATGTCATAAAACACATTATATATTTAAACGGTATTTAATTTTTACCCAAAAATTTAACTGTCTTAGAAAATTATTAAAAATTCACCATTGGATAATTTTGATGTCCTGATTCCAGAAATATCATTTATTTTATTTAAATAATTTTTAAATATGTTAATTTTCACTTTTAAAAAAAACTGACATTTACAGAAAATTCACGGGTTTTGACAGAAATGGCTTTCAAACCATAATAAAAATTATAATTGCATTCATAAAATTATATGATCATTTATATATATTAAAATTAATTTAATAATAATAATAATATTTTATTAAAATAATATTTAATTCAAATATCCCTTAATTTAATAAAATATATTTCTTAATTAAATAATAACTGAAAATACTACTTGTACTTTAAAAACTATTTACAATGTATCAATAATGACAAGAAAGTATATTCATTATTATATAAAAAAATAATGTACATGAACATAGTACTAGATATTTGTTACATAACCCCTTAAAACAACCGCATAAGACCTAAGGGTAAGGTGCGCGATGGTGAAAGACTCTTGGGGTGGCTCAGATAACATCGCTCGAGTGGTAATCTCTATCAACTTCCACTTTTCCCGTAGACGGTTCCGTTCGAGCCTAACATGATAAATCTCAGCTTGGGCTTGGTCAAGAGAAAAGACCAAAGATGCCACCTCTTTTCTGAGCTCTGACAAATGGGCTTCGTATGGAGCAATTATACTGGATGAGGCCATCACTTCTTTTGTCTGAGTAAATTGGATTTGTTAAAGCCCTATATTTATACTAATCATGTGATCACTGTTCAACAGCTATAAAATCAACGATCACAATTATTAACATAAAACCAAAGAAGTTGTCATTTTATATAAACATTTTACATAAAGATACATTTAATTAGATCAAGTGAGATTTCCATTAATGAAACTTTGGGTCGTTACAATATTCCCCCCTTAAGAAATTTCGCCCTCGAAATTTCCTTTTCCCACACTAAAACAGATGTGGGTAACTCAGCTTCATCATTTCCTCCGATTCCCATGTTGCTTCTTCAAACTTGTGGTTTCCCCACAACACCTTGATGAGGGGCATTGTCTTATTTTGTAGAACTTTTTCTCTACGATCTACGATCTTCACTGGTTTCTCCTTATAAGAAAGATCATCCTCCAACTGTACCACCTGAGAATAGAGTACATGTGAAGGGTCGGGTATGTACTTCCTTAAGAGGGATACATGTAAGACATCATGTACTTTGGCCATGGTAGGTGGAAGTGCTAGTCGATAGGCCACAACCCCGACACGATCAAGAATCTCGAAGGGGCCGATGTACCTTGGACTTAACATCCCTTTCTTTCCGATCCTTATGAACTTCTTCCACAGATATATGCGTAGAAAAACTATATCTCCAACTTTAAACTCAAGGTATCATCGAAGATTATCTTCATAACTCTTCTGTCGACTCTGGGTTGCCTTGATATGTTGCTGAATGGTTTTCACCTTCTCCACCATTTCCTCGACCATTTCTGGTCCAAGCAGCTTACGTTCACCGACCTCATCCCAACACGCTGGTGTTCTGTACCTTTTCCCATAAAGGGCTTCATATGGTGCCATTTGGATGCTCGAGTGGAAACTATTATTATAAGAAAACCCAAACAAAGGAAGATGTTTATCCCATCCCCCTTTAACGTTTATTGAGCACGCTCTCAACATGTCCTCATGTTTTTGAATAGTCCGCTCAGATTGGCCATCAGTTTGAGGATGATAGGCCATACTGAAGTTTAGTTCAGTATCTAGAGCATGTTGAAGACTCTTCCAAAAATTAGAGGTGAATCTTGGATCTCGGTCAGACACAATAGAGAGTGGTAATCCATGAATCCTTACCACTTCCCTGATATATATTTGTGCCAGTTGATCCAATGAGAAATCCTCCCGAGTAGAAATGAAGTGTGCATTCATTTTAAGATGATCCACCACAACCCGGATTGCATTGTTTCCTTTGGATGTCCTCAGAAGTACATTGATAAAGACCATGGTGATGTTCTCCCATTTTCATTCTAGTATGGGCAATGGTTGCATCATCCCCTTAGACTTCTGCCTCTCCGCCTTCACTTGCTGGCACACCAGGCACTTTGATGTATATACAACGATCTCCTTATTCATATTATCCCACCAAAAGTTTTCTCGGAGATCTCGATACATCTTTGTGCTCCCTGGGTGAATAGAGAAATTTGGACTATGTGCATCATCGAAAAGTTCCTTCTTCAGCTCCAGAATTGATGGAACACATAGTCTTTTCCCAAATCACACAATTCCTTCTTCATTAACATTAAACTCTGAGGATTTCCCTTTTTCGATAGATTCTACTTTTTTTTTAATTCCCACATCATCTTTTTGAGCATCCTTTAACCTTTCTAAAAGAGACGGTTGAGCAATAATTTGTGAAAGGGTTGATGATGTTCCCTTCTTTATGATTCACATGTCAATCTTCATCAAGTCTAAGAAGATTGGATCCTTCTCAATTCTTATCATTGATAGAATTGCTGGGTCCTTTCTACTTAGGGAATCTACCACCTTGTTCGCTTTCCCAGGGTGGTAATGTATTGAACAATCATAATCCTTGATGATCTCTATCCATATTCTCTGGCGCATATTAAGATCTTTCTATGTGAATATATATTTAAGACTCTTTTGGTCACTATATATCTCACATTTCTCCCTATATGGATAATGCCACCAAATTTTCAAGGAAAATATCACCACCTCCAACTCCAGATCATTCTTTGGATAGTTTCTCTCATTGATTTTCAACTGTCTTGAGGCATACGATATCACTTTATCATTCTTCATCAGCACACAACCCAATCCCTTCTTCGAAGCAACACTGAATATCAAAAAAGGTTCCCCAATTGTGGGTAAAGTGAGCATGGGTGCAGTAATAAGTCTCCTTTTCAACTCCTTGGACCTTTATTCGCATTCATCACTCCAAGAAAACATTACTCCCTTTCAAGTTATCTTGGTAAGAGGGTTAAAAAATCATTAGAAATTTCTCACAAATCATCGATAATATCTAGCTAACCCCAAGAAGCTACAGATATCCATTACTGATGTTGGGCTTGGCCATCCCTCAATTGTATCCGTTTTGGAGGGATCCAAAGATATCCCATTGATTGTGATGATATGGCCCAAGAATGAGACCTTCTTCAACCAGAACTCACACTTTCTGTACTTTTCATAGAACTTCTCCTTGTAAAAAGTCTCTAGTACAGTTCTTAAAAGCTCCTCATGATCCTCCTTGGTTTTGGAGTATATTATAATATCATCTATAAATACTACCACAAATTTGGGGAGGTAATCTCTAAATACTCTATTCATAAAGTCCATGAAGATTTTTGGAGCATTAGTGAGTCTGAAAGGCATTACTATGAATTCATAGTGCCCGTATCTTGTGCGAAAAGCAGTCTTGGGGATATATTCCTTCTTCACCCTTACTTGATAATATCCCGACCACAAGTCCACCTTGGATAAGTATTGTGCTCCACACAGCTGATTGTAGAAGTCATCAATTCGTGGGAGAGGATACTTGTTCTTCATCATGATTTTTTTGAGCTCACAATAATCAATGTAAAGGCGCATTGACCCATCCTTCTTCTTGATGAAGAGGACTGGTGCACCCCATGGTGAAGCACTTGGGTATATAAACCCTTTATCTAGATTCTCCTGTAGTTGTTTCTTCAACTCTTCAATATCCACGACAACCATTCTATATGGAATCTTGGATATTAGTAGAGCCCCTGGTATAAGTTAAATTGAAAATTCAACGTCTATTTTAGGAGGAAGACCATGCAGTTCCTCGGGAAACACTTCAGCAAATTCCCTCACAATAGGCATTTCTTCAAGGATGGTTTCTTCTTTGGACTCAATCATCTAAGCCAGATATGAATGCTCATAGGGTAGTAATATCCATGCTTGAGATGATGGAGCTAAATGAGATTCATCTTCCTCCTTACACTTGTAAAGAATCGGGGGTCGATTGTCCTTATGGAGTGTGATTTCCCTCTCCCGAAAATTTATGTTGGCTCTATATAAGGAAAGCCTATCCATACCAAGAATTGCATCAAATTATACTAGAGGGAGTATGAAAAGGTTCTTCGGGAAATTCAATCCACAGATTATAACAGGGGAGGACTTATATTCATGGGATGCAATGATTGACCCATTTTCTGTACTCACTGACATCTTCACTTCCATGATTTTTGGTGGTGCTGGGACTGTTCTACAAAACGTTAGAGATATAAAAGAATGTGTAGAACCTGAATCGAAAAGTACGTTTTCTATTCTTGAATGAATAACTAGAGTACCTGTCACCACTTTTTTTGGGGTTCACTTCGGCATAAGTGATGGAAAAAGATCTTCCTTGCTGCCTTGGAGGTTGTTGGTTGCCTCCGAAAACCCTTGGATTAGGGCACTGATTTTCAAAATGCCCCTGTTCTTTGTAGTTCTAGAAATGAAAAATGCATTGATGTTCGAATATAGATTTACTCTCCTCTGTCAGAGCCGCAGGTCTTTCTTGCAAATAGTTAACAACTACGTGCCCTTCTCTTCCACACCTAAAGCATTTCCTCATCCTCTTGAGGCAATTTCCAGGGTTATTCTTTCCACACTTTTAGCAAGTGGGGTTCTGGATCTTCTTAGCACCGTTGGATTTATCCATTGGACCGCCAGCATTGAAGTCCACCTTACGCTTCTTGTCCCCATGATAGCCATGTGATTCCCCAATCTCCATTTCGACCTTGAGGATACATTGGACAATTTCATCATAGCTGTCGAAGTCACGGATTACTAATGATTTCCGTAGGCTTGGCTTCAACCCACCAAAGAAGTGGTCAACCTTGCATTCAGGGGTAACGACAAAGACGAAAGTGCATCGTGCAAGCCTTGTAAAGTTTTCCTCATACGCTCCAACAGATTCTTCATCTTTTTTCTTGAGGTAAAGGAAGTCCCTTTCCATCACAAGCCATAGGGTGTGTAGAAAATATTTATCGAAAAACATCTTCCGGAAATCCTTCAATTCCAATGCATCGATCTCCTCCTCAGGCTTCGTATTTTTGATCAACTTCCACCATTGATCATCTTCACCCTCCATATGATAAGCTTCCAGGAGAACTTTCTCTTGTTCATAACATTAAAGGATGGAGAAGATCTTTTCAATGGAGTTGATTCATTGTTCAGTGATCATGGGATCCGATGATCCACTAAAAGTATGAGGCTTTTGTCTCATGAATCTCTTGATAGAAACTTGTTCCTTCTTAGGGGGGTTTAGACATTCCTATTGACCCGTGTTTCTATTCAAAGCTTGATTTAGCTGAGAGATAAGCGTGACAATGTTCGCGATTCCCGCTCCCATTGGATTGGGCATCTCATTAGTACATTCATCACACTGATCTTCTCATCGGTTGTTAGCCCGATTCCTCCTATTACCATCCATTGGATGGAAGAAAAGGAATATTTGGGGGTAACACATAAAGGGTAATCCAAAGACAAAAGTTTATGACTTATAAATAAACTTTTATTTCCTTAACTCGTGAGTCTATAGGCTTCAATCTAGGTTTTTCATGATCAACTTTCTAACATATATTCTTAGGGTATTTTTTTTAATTCCCTTAATAAGGGTTCATACTAAGATTGTGAATTTATCAAAACATATCCCCTTGGAGTGTTGTAACCAATAGTTCAGCAAGGCCCGTTGTTGTGCACTAGTTCCCATTAGAGTCTAGCTCAAAGCGGTGTTTTCGGGTTTTACCCCAAGGATACATCTGTACCAGAGCTGCCTCTACCTGCTCGTATCTAGACAGGGATGTATTTTCTTGATAAACCACTCACTCAGTACTTACCAAAACATAGGGATGTTTTTATTATACTTAGTCTTGTCTCTAAGGCTTTACTGGGGTTTTCTAATCTTAATCCCAAAAAATAACTAAACCAATCCTCTGATACCAACTATGCAACCCTGCTTTCATTACAAACTTATACATGATTTATTACATAAACTATTCACTTGATACAACATGGATGATAGATATGTCTAGTGTCTTTGGAGTTTAGGATCATTACATAACAACTTAAAACATAAAATACAATATTTTTATTGAAAACTTCCTTTACATGACCACTACATTCCCTCGTACTTAGCATTGCATGGGATAACCTGAGGACATGCATAAGAAAAGGGGTGAGCTATAAAGCCTAGTAAGGGAATAAACATGGAATACATGAGGGTTAAAATACATGTTAGACAATAGGAATATCAATATAACACAATATAAACATGAACACAAAGGCATGATAAATCATGATTATCATAACATGGAAATGTGGCAACAACACTTAACATGGAATTAGCATGAGCCAAGGCTCATTGCACATGGACCATGAGTAAATTCTCATTGCACATGAAGCACGAGTAAACCCTCATTGCACTTGAATTAGAATGATTCAACACTCATTGCGCATGACGTATAATGATACTATACTTTACCCAATTCATTTGAGTGCTATAAGGGGGCACCCTTCTTAAACATTTCATTTCATGCATAAGTGTGCCACACGGATCATAAAACATGGATTCATTAAACATAATAATTTATCCCATGACAAGGAATGTGGAATTCATACATGAAATTTTGCAATCAATATGTAAATTTTCCTAAAGGTGAATACCCTTGATGGAGAAATGTGTATGGTATTCACTACACAAAGGCATTGCCTTAGAAAATTGGTGCAATTTCGGGAGCGTAACGACGTGACATAAGAATTCATAAAAATGGTTTATGAGAGATAAATGGGTGTCTCATCATATTTACATGATATTTAAAGTAAGGGGGTCATATAGATACATGTTCAAACAATTTTAAAGGAATTTAGATTCATGATACAAAAGTATTGCTTGAATGTAAATGAATAGAGAGAAGTTCCTTTCGGAATTTCAGCATAGTAACAGCTGTACATGGGAGGAATTTAATGAGAGAGAAAGGGTTCTCCCATCATTAAAACAATAAGAGGTAAGTATGTGGGAGGTGAGTAACCATACCCCATAATTTAGAATTGAAATTAAAAGGGCATAACAATATTAAGAAAATTGGACAAATAAAGTGAAAGGAAGAAAAACCCTTACTTGGAAGTGTGCTTCCAAGGCTTGAGAGAGGCTTGAGAGAGGATTCTTGGGAGCTTGGGGCACCTTGGGAGGATTCTAGAGAGAGTATGGAAGAGGTTGTATGAACTCCAAAGGCTTTTAGTGAGGAGGAAGTGGGAGCTTGGGTGGGTTTATATAGGAAAGGTGAGTGAATTCTTTATTATTTAGGTTTGGGACCCCTTACATTAAACTAATCCAAACCACAAATCAGCTCATGGTTTTTGCCCATGGTTTTTGGAAAAGGGAAGAGGAAAACAATATTTTATAAGGAAAAAGTCCTAAATTCTTAAAATAATGGGGTTTCTTATGTGGAGGTGAGTCACACTCCCATGGAAAATAATTTAAAAAGACAAGATGTTTAATAAGTCTTGAGGGGTCCATTAATGCTCTGAAAAGTAAGTCAAAAAAACCCAAAATCACATTATTTTAATATTAAAACATATATTGGCTGAACATAAAGCTTATAGTATTTTATTACATCACTATTGGGTCATTATGATGTCATAAAACACATTATATATTTAAACAGTATTTAATTTTTACCCAAACATTTGACAGTCTCAGAAAATTATGAAAAATTCCCCATTGGATAATTTCGACGTCCTGATTCCAGAAATACCATTTATTTTACTTAAATAATTTCTTAAATATGTTAATTTTCAGTTTTAAAAATAAAAACGAACATTTATAAAAAATTCACAGGTTTTGACAGAAATGGATTTCAAGCTTTAATAAAAATTATAATTGCATTCATAAAATTATATGATCATTTATATATAATAAAATTAATTTAATAATAATATTATTATTTTATTAAAATATTATTTAATTAAAAAATCCTTTAATTTAATAAAATAGATTTCTTAATTAAATAATAACTAAAAATACTACTTGTACTTTAAAAACTATTTACAATGTATCAATAATGACAAGAAAGTATATTCATTATTATATAAAAAAATAATGTACATGAACATAGTACTAGATATTTGTTACATAACCCCTTAAAACAGCCGCATAAGACCTAAAGGTAAGGTGCGCGATGGTGAAAGACTCTTGGGGTGGCTCAGATAACATCGCTCGAGTGGTAATCTCTATCAACTTCCACTTTTCTAGTAGACGGTCCCGTTCGAGCCTGACATGATGAAGCTCAGCTTGGGCTTGGTCAGGAGTGAAGCCCAAAGATTCCACCTCTCTTCCGAGCTCCAACAAATGGGCTTCATATGGGGGAATTCTACAAAATGAGGCCATCGCTTCTTTTGTCTGAGTAAATTGGATTTGTTAAAGCCCTATATTTATACTAATCATGTGATCACTGTTCAACGACTATAAAATCAACGGTCACAATTCTTAACATAAAACCAAAGAAGTTTACATTTTATATAAACATTTTACATAAAGAGACATTTAATTAGATCAAGTGGGATTTCCATTAATGAAACATTGGGTCGTTACATTATTTCAAAAAAAAGTCTTAAAAAACCAAAAAAACTCAATAATCGAAGGTTTGTGGCATAAAAATGGACATAAAATTGGTTTTTGACATGTTTCTAGGTCCTTTGAACCTGAAATTGTAAGGTTTAGTCCCTAATTAATCTTAATTTGGCCTTAACTATTATGATTGATTTTAATCACTTTTATTAATCATTTTGGTAAAAGATTAGAATGATATTATTAGAATATAAATATTAGTCTGAATATAATGGTTTATGTAAGTTTTTTTAAATTAAATTCACAAAAGCGTAAAAATTAAGATTAGTGCTAATCCCGAAGATGGGATGAAATAATGGGGTTTTAAAGTATGAAAACGTTCAAAAGTTTGTTAAATTTTATATTCCGTTTCAAACTGAAATCGATTCTAATGAATTAAATTTTATTAATATATGTAATAAATATCTAATTTTACCTTAAAATATATTTATAATATCATTTATTATTAATAATTAATTAGAAAAAATGTAGTTTTTAACTAAAAATTAGTATTTTCACCATTCATAAAAAAATGAAGTTTCTCAAAAAAATCCCAAAAATTCACCCTAATCTAATTTCAACATAATTTATTTAAAAATTAATTTTATTTTATCAAATTAAATATATAAATTTGTCTAAAATTACTCTCATTATTATAAGCAGTTCATTTAAGAGAACAATATTTTTAACATAAAAGGACATTACCAAAATCATATCTTTCATTATAAGTATGTTTTTATTTATATAAAAAATATATAACCAATATTTGTAAAGTAGTTATTACTATTAATATAACTATTTTTAATGGTTACGTTATAATTAAATCATTTAATTAATTATATATATTTATAAATACGTTCTATCAAATCTCAGTGTTGCGTGCATCGTATGCCAAGTCCGTGTTGCTTGTAGTGCAATCCAAGTTAGTAATTTTTATAGCACAAGGCAAGTTGTTGTTGCATGTGAAAGGAGTGTTTAAATTAGTTTTTAATATATATATATATATATATATATATATATTTCTAATGTCATGTGAAATGAAAAAATAATGAAAGGATAAATTAATTTTAAAAAATATTTCTCAAAATCTCAAGGTATTACATTCTACCTCCCTTAAAATGAATTTCACACTCAAAATTTATCTGGGTTATCAAAGGTTTAATACATTAATGTTTAATTCATAGAAAATCACGTCATAAAAAAATTGATACTAAATATTCCCTTAAAAAGGGAAATTTGGAACAATAATTGTTACCCAACGTTACATATAATTTGGTTTCCACATAGGAGAACATAGTTTGGGAGTGAATATTGGACAGGGAGAAAAAGTGTAAATACTTATAGGGATTGATTGAGGTCCTCAATAATAAACAATTAAATAATCAATGTAAAGTTGAGGACATCAAATTCATAAATTTGTGATGATTCTAAAAGCCACTGGTTCAGCAGAATTTAAGGTATTAAGACAACAATTGTTTGTATCACTTTCATATCCTTGATAAATTTCTATAAACAAAATTTCATTCTTGGGTTGTGATTTGAACAACTTATAATACATCTATTAACTCATGGAATTAATGTCTAAAAATTAAATTTTATGAATAGAGAACTAAAATACGCTTTTAATGGATCTTAGGGCCCATAAAAGAATAAAAATTCTAACTATTTGTCTCTAAAAAAATCAACATGCACAAAAATTAAAAAGTATCACTATTGGTTCATCATAAATATATATATTCATTAAAATATAAATATACATTATCCAAGACATCACGTAGGTGAGTGGTAGGCATGAAACCCTTATCGTCCTCCAGTCATGGGTTCAAGACCCACAGCCTTTCCAAACATTATTGGTTGTCACCCAACATACATGAATTATTTTTCACAAAAATATAAAATATGTTCATCCTTGAAATACGTTTAATCACTGATTAACCTTTTAACTGAGGTTTTCAACACAAAATCAGTTCACAAATACTTCCTCTGAAGCTTAAATTAAACTTTTCATGAATGATTTAGATTATAAATCTTCTCAAAGTTGATAATCAAAAACATTATAAAGAGAATCACAAAATCCTCTTAACATTGATTCCCCTATATATCAAAAAGTGGCTCTTGATTATAACATTCCAATCATGTGAATAACCTCATCATATATTTTCAAGAAATATGGTAACAACCTGAATTACCATAAACTCTTTTGGAAAACATGCATGCTTCCTCATTTAGAAGTAAATTGGATTTACTCCCTAAATCAAAAAATATTGTAAACTTCATTAGTTGTAGTAGAAACTACCTATAAATAAGTTTTTACTTGGTTATAAGGTAACCAATACTATCCAATTTACTTATTCATATCCCATGTGTCTTTATGCATAAAAAATTATCTTATCATAAAGGACATATTAATGGCTACCTTCCCTGATAAAAAATATCACCTTTTCATTAAATCACTTCACCAGTCTATAGGGAACTTTCAAAAATAAACTTGTAAATAGTAATCGAAAACATAAGTAGAACAATACTTGTATATTTCATCATTCATAACATTGTAATCTGAATACATAAATACTTAGATTACTTCATCCTTAATATATTAACAATAGTACCTATTTCCTTTCAAATTTCATCTGTAGTCTCATCATAATCTACAATGTAACCATTACTCGCACCACCTTGATAATTATCTTCAAGAACATTTCTCTAGGGACATTGAGTTTCATAATGACAATTTTATCCATACTTAAAATATTTAAACTTCAATGATGAATTAGGGATTCCCAAATACCCATCTATCTCATTAACTAAATCTTCATTTTTCCCTTACAGTCACTTGCTTTGTGTCCTTGTTTTCTTCAGTCAAAAAGCCTTCTAGTTATTCTAAGGCATTCACTTAGGTGATTAATTCCACATTCTTGACAAAAAGGAAACCAAATATTCGTTCCTCCATGGTCTCCATTACCCAAAATCTCATGGAACTCCTTCTTTCTCTTCCACGGTGAGTCCAAGAGTTGGTTATGGTAAACATTGATAATCAAGTTCTGTGAAAAATTATTAGGCATGATCACAACATCTTTCACTCCAGTGATCATCACACTTTACTACTCATCATAAAATCTTCCATCACATTCAACATTAATACAATACCTTATGGATACCTTCATTACATAAAACCAGAATCAGTGTGTGATCATTACCTATCATAGTAGAAAACCACATAGTAATGAAAATAATTACTTATAAGAGGTATAAATCCTGACTCCTTACATAATATGTGACACCTTGGGTTTATCCTAGGTTATTCATAGCTAAATTATATCTAAATCCATTATAATGGTTCATGATGAGTTTGTGAATTCCCAAATAATATCCCATGGGAGTGTCAAAATAGGTGTGCATCAAATCCCATTGTCGTGTACAAGATTACCCAAAGCCAAGCCTAGAATATCTTTTTGAAGTTCTTACCCCTAGGTACATATGTTCTAGAGCCACATCCACATGTAGTATTCAGACACATATTCATTTTTTAGAAACCAATCACTCTATCCTTTACCAAAAATTTAGGAAATTTTCCTAAACATTAACTCATCCTTATACTTATCGTTAGAGACATCCCTATACACATCCTTATAAATATATCTAGGGATATCACAAAAGTTTTTTCCATCCTAGTTTCCAAAGTTTGACTAAAAATTTCCTTTTATACTGACTATATTGACCCACGATTAACATGAATGGATATTACATCATTTTAGATGAATATTCAATACATTAAAAAATGAATGCCAGAGGACCACAATAGTTTAGTGTATTTGGAAACCTGGGAACAAAGTCTTATATGCTGGTGAAATATCTTAAACATCTCTCGTAAATATCTCCACCATTAGTAGATAGACCTAAAACCTTTCCTCATAACCTTGGTAAGGAAAGATAAGAAAGGGGTGTGATCAAATGTTTAGTAAGGGTAAACAAGGGAGCTATATAAGCATAATAATGAGATTAAAGGGTATAAGTAAATGATTAAAACATTAGAAGATCATAACCTACATGTAAAAGATCATAAACATGAATCATGTCATAATTATTGAAATTTTATAAGACATGAATCATAATGAAATAAATATAATAGCCCATGAAATCATGACATAAGAATAATACATGGAATTTTGGCATACATAAACATGTGACATCATTCCCTACAAGTCAAGTGTCATTTCTAGAACTTATCAGGGAACTTCATTGGAACTAAACCCACTGGTCGGGACACACCACCACCCCCAGTAATAGTTCTTTCCATGTAAGGGATCATGTTTCACTATATTCCCATAATGGATTAAGTTTCCCCATCTTACATCATCATGGTGATACATATACTGGGCGGGACAAATCACCATCCATATTGGATGTCATTTCATTATAAGGGATTGAGTTTCCCTATCTTCCCATAGTGGATCAATCCCATAAACTTGATTCACATCATTATCTCGCGAGATATAAATCTTTACCAAATGCACTGGAGGGATATATAGGTCCCACCCATCACATAATGAAATCATACATACATGTTCCACAAGATCATAAATAAAAATATCACATATCAAAACCCATTAAATGAGATGTGTAACATAAACGTGTAAACATATCATAACCTATGGAAAGATACAAGTTTTATAATCATTTCATCATAAAAATAAACCATGAAAAGAAGTGGGTTTCAAAAGAATATAATTTCTGAAAGAGAAATGAGTTTCATAAACATATTAACCATGAAGAAGAAATGGGTTTCCCAAAGACCATGACATTAAGAATAACTTATTTATATAAATTATATGAATGGAACATTTAGAACATTTACTAAAAGGTACGAGTAACATCAATATATTTCACCTTAGATGGAAAATAATTTTGAAATATCCTCTAAAAATGTTTCTTGAGGAAAATATCCATTATTGTTTTAAAAAGAATTTTTAATACATAAAACCATCTAAAAATCATTATTTTTAGAAAATACATTCAATATTTATAAATAATACATGAAATCATTTAGAAAACCTTTTTCCTTGAAAACTATTAAAATAATCATCAAAAAATTTAAAAACCCGTTTTCATTGAAAAAAATGATAATTTAAAAAAAAATCCTAAAAATGTTTTGAAAATTATTTTTCTTGAATCCTTATAGAAGTGGCTTCAAATTCTTTTGAAATATATGTATTTAAAATCACTTAAAAACTTTTAATTTAGACTTGTAATAAAATTTGAAAATAGTTTTCCATGAAAACATATAATAGGTTTTTTGAAACCATTTTGGAAAAAAAAAATCCTTGAAAATTAGTTTTAAAAACATTTTCTTAAATATTAACCATTTTAATAATGCAAATGAGAGCTTCAGGGAAATAATAGCGGGTAAATCCGTGCATGTCAAACGTGGTTAAAAGAACATTCCTTTTGCACACTAAAAGGGTAGAAAAGTGTCTTGTTCAGAAAATGTAAAAAATATTCCCTTGAAGATATAGGTAAAAGAAAAAAAGGTAAAAATTTATTTTAGATCTTATAAGAGTATGGTCTAATATTCTAGAAAACCCTTTTTAGAAAACATATATTTAAGACCAAAGAGAGGATAAAGTCAGGATTTCTTAAACACAATTTCTTAACTATCCTATGTACCAAAGATTAAAAAATGGTACCAATAAATGATTATATCATGAAATAATAGAGTATATGGAAACTAATTAATTTTATTGAAAGATTTATCATAATATTTCATCAAATTAATCATAAACATAAACAATATAAAAAAGTAATGAGATTGTCTTAATAAAATCTTATATCTTGGTATCTTGGTATCACACTCTCCTTGTATGGAAAGAAAATTATATGAAGAATATAATATAATTAAAAGTATTTGATTCATGATATGACATCTAAAATACATGTATGTACACCTCGAAAAAAATTTAGGTTCAAAACAAAGAAGAAGTCTCAAAGAAGGCAAATTGAGACAAAACATTTTTACCGATTTGGAAACTTTTGAAACTTAAGCCTTATGAAAGAAGGATCATAAAAAAGGAATTTGAATAACCATAAATTTAATTAAAATAGATATATAATATAATAATGGTCATTTAATACACCAAAAAAAGGAAATAGTGGATAAAATAATATTTTACTTGTGAAAATTAAAAGTGAAATGAAATCCCCTTACCTTGTGTCTTGACACTATTTGTACTCATACAAGATTCCTGTAAAATAAAAACAGGTTTATTATAAATATTTTACAGAAGTATTTTCTTGTATCTATTACCATATATGGTTTTATTATAACTTTATATTACCCTCTTTTTAATGATCTTATGTTAAGGTTTCACTTCGGGTAATATTCACTCTATTCTTTTTGTGTGTCTTAATTTCTTACATATTTGGTCCTTATACTTATATGATGATTCCAGAATGTAAACGATTATAAAAATATCATTTATATAAATTATATTTTTATTATAATAGTAAATATAATATAGGAGTAAAAATGTAATACACCATTCATGGAGATGGTAAGTCATACATACACATGAACGTTGTTTCTGTTTCTATTATCGTATTTAAAGAAAGTAGGTAAATGACATTTGTATATATTTGTATTTATATATATAATTATTATAGTATAATTAATATATCATATATATCATATATGTTTATTAAACCCATCCTTAATACATTTCATGTGGTGTTTAAATGAATCACATCACTTTGGGAGGGCAGTAGTCCACACTTCCTCAAACGAGATTATCTTAATAACACCAAATGGAAAGTAAATATATATGTGTTGTGAAATAAATAAATAAGCTTAAATACATAGTAAGTATAATACATGACATATATAAAATATTTTCCATCATAATATCAACCTTGATCGATAGTAAAGGAGAAATGAACAATCATCGTTTCATGAGGCAGTAGTTCATCATACACAGAAATAGTATGTTCAACATCCATTAGATGGAGGTTTGTGCAAGTGTAGTTCAAAAAAATTTCATAATATAATCCTAGTATATGTATTATACTATTTTTTTCACACAATATTGGAATAAATATAGTGGAGGGTGGAGAAGGAAAATAAATGGAAGGAGCTTGAGACAAGACGTTACCTCTTAATCGGGTAACTCTTTTTGTTTATGCCAAAAGGCTTCCTTGAGAAAATTTATTTCCAAAGGGAAGATTCATGGTATAATTGATGATTTTTGGGAGGCTACTTGTTTATATATTGGATGAACATAAATGTTTTGAGAGGTGTGAGGAATGGGTAGAGGTGGTGGCCTTTTACTGGGATGGAAAAGGACTCATTTGGAATTTTTAGAAACAAGTTAGGTGTGAACATGTTATTACCTAAAAAAGTATTAAAAACCAAAGAAAACTCAATAATGTAAGTTTTATGTCTGAACTATGGACATAAAATGGGTTATGGACATGTTTCTTGGTCGTTGGGGCACTTAATTATAAGGTTTAGTCCCTAATTAAGCTTAATTTTCCCTGAATTAATGTTATTAAATTAATCACATTTATTAATATTTTTTGTAAAAATTGACATAGTATTATTAGAATATAAATATTATACTGAATATAGTGGTGTATGTTGTATTTTTTTTCAATTCACTTCATAGAATCAGAAAAATTAAGATTAGTGCTAATCTCGTAGACGAGACGAAATAAAGGGGTTTTAAAGTAAGAAAACGTTCAGAAGTTTGTTAAGATTTTAAATACATTTTCAATGTGAATTTGATTATAATGAATTAGCTTGTATTAATATAAGTAGTACATATCTAATATTACCTTAAAATATATTTATAATATCATTTATCATTAATAATTATTTAGGAAAAAAATAGTTTTTAACTGAAAAGCTGTATTTTTCAATATTCATTAAAAAATGAAGTTTCTCAGAAGAATACCAAAAAATCACCCGAGGATAAATTATATTTTCTGATTTCAAAAAAATTTATTTTATGAAATTTATTTTCTATATTTTTTTAAAATTAATTTCATTATTATAAACGGTTCATTCGAGAGAACGATATTTTTAATATAAGAGGACTTTACCAAAAATCCTATCTTTCAATATAAATATGTTTTATATATAAAAAAAATTATAAAAAATATTTTTAATGTAGTTATTACCATTCCTATAACTATTTTTAATGTTTATGTTGTAATTATTTCATTTAATTAATTATATATATATAAAAAGATGTTTCATCATAACTCGGTGTTGCATGCATCGTATGCCTTATGGGTGTTTCTTGTAGTTAAATCCAAGTTATTATTGCATGTAGCATGAAACAATTTGGTATTTTGTGTGAAACAAATGTTTGAATTATTATTTTAATATATATATATATATATAACAATTTCTAGTGTCATGTGAAATGAAAAAAATATTGATAAGATAAATTAATTAGAAAAAAATAATTCTTTAAATATCACGGTGTACAATTCCCTAGGTTGGGTAAGGTGTCAAATTACTAAAATATATGTCATGTGATCACCTTACTAGTGGGTTACTCTATATAACATTATGTTTCTACCATAGACCCTGAGCATGATCCCCTACCTATGTATAGAAATATTTTATGTCTTGATAAGATGTAGTCTAATCAAGTTAGTGACTTGGATGATCCCTTTCAATTATATCATGCTTATTGATGGGAAGAACCAACAAGTATGACCTCTTGGAGGATTGTAACATTTTTAGTGAGACCCAATGAGTGAGTTCTCTTAGATGAATGTAACCTTGGAACCTTGAGAAATATTTGTAGCCTGATAGTGTGGGTATGACCTCACTTTGAGACTTGTTATATATCTATGAGTATATATGGGTTATATTATTTATTTTAGTTTTATTTTGTGTTAGATATAAACCCCAATTTGATTATTTATGTTTGGTGTTTTTGGGGTTTCTTACTAGTTATGTTTATACTAACCTTCGCATGGGGTCTACCTTCATGTTTTGTATATTATATAGATGAAAGGCAATTTGATGGGGTCTTAGGTGGACTAGGAGCATGTGGATCTTAGTTGTGTTAGAAAATACATTAGAGAATCTAAGAGCTTATTTTTTATAGTGTTATAAGTTTTTTTATATGGTTGGACTCTTTTATAGTATGTGTGGGCTTGTATTTGTCCCATTGATTTTTTATACACTGATGTGGGATTAGTTATTGTGAATGTATTTATAGTATCAGATTTTTTATCTTTTTTATTTATATTGGTGTATGGATATGTGTGTGTAGGTACTTTAGTAAAATCCCTCCCATGTGTGTGATATGATTACCAATCACTAGTTTCCATACCCTAGCTTATTGTAGGTGGGATTATAGTGTCACGCTCGATTTACTATTATCTAGGTGGTCCCTAGTGGGTTGGTTTATGGTAGAGTGGTATTAAAGGAGGTTGTCTTAGGATCAATGTTAGAAGACATTCAAGCTATGGGGGACTTATTTAAGAACTAGGGAAATTGTTTTAAAGTGTCTTGAGTTCAACTTGCATGATAAAGAACCTAGTGATGGTGTAGTGGTCAACATATCCATTCACTAGGACTTTGATAACCTTCATATTGACTTGATACATATATACACTAGTTTTAGAGAAAGAATGGTACATAAATCATAGAATAATGGGTTTTGGATTCCATGTACTTCTTGATTGACCTCCCTATATATTCTCTTTGACCATGGTATACCATGTTAATCCTTGATATTCCACCATGTGAAAAGATATATATGGTTATAAAGTAGAATTTTTATATTTATAGGATTAATTATGAGGCCTCAGTGAAGGGGCCCTATGCTGGAGGTGTTTCCTCTGGGTGGATACAGAGAGATGCTTATACCCGTTGAGCAATAGGAAAACATACCCCTAGTTTCTCTAGTCAACATTATCTCTCATTCCAATTAGTAAATCACTTGATTAATTCATGATAATTATGTGTGTGGGTTGATCATTATTTGAGAGTTTCTGAGTAAAATACTTCCCAAGTTATGTGTCAAACCTGACCAACTGGAAACTATGGGATAACTAGAGGTGATGGCTTCGGTTTTTTTTCATGTAGGGACACCTTCTTGTTAGATGGTTGTCCTAAAAGTTTATATTATTCAAGTAAATTTAATACATTTTTGGATTATTTTGTTGATGTTTCATGATGTGTCTTCATATGTAAAAAGAAAAGGGTTGCTTCCCCCACCAAGATATGTTCTCTTACAATGTGTTTTAAAAATGTGTGGGTGAGTTAGTTTTTCTTAAAGTGGATAATATTAAGGTGTTTTTGGATGATTTTATTTGTTTTTTATATTTGAGGTTTTTTTAGATGTGCTAAGTTGTCAAAGAAAACTTTGGATATAGATACTGGGTAGGCATGGGCATGGGGAGTTGGAGGCAGTGGATGTTTATGACTTGGAGGCTCTAGGTGTGATTTGATGTATGACCTATGTTTTATCTACCTTATATATAGTTTTATTAGACAAAAGAATGAGTTAATTTATCATTTTTTAATCCCTTGTTTATAATATAGAGATTCTAGAGGAGCCTTTTGCTCGACCCTTGTGTTTAGACTGCTGCTGGTGAAGTTTCAAAGATCTCATATATCAGCTTCTAGTGTGACTTAACACTTAGAGGAGAGAGCTTCATGTGGGATCTCCAAATAGAAAAGATGATTACTTATGATTTTTTTCTCAATATGGACTAGTTTTATTCTATTCATAAATAGATTTACTATAACCAATGGGAGTTAGGGTATTCCTTATTTTTTTAAGGTGGGATTTTCATTTTTTGGTAGGAATGAATCTTAATCCAAGAAGGGTGTGATTGTACATAGGAGGATACAATCAATTTATCTTTATTTTTCCAGTTGTACCTTTGGAGTGGAGGAAATTATGATCTCTTGATTTCTTAAATTGGTGGAGGAGTATGAAGAAGTCTTTCCTGAGGATGTTCCAGGTCTACCTCCTCATTGAGAGATCAATTTCTACATGAACATTCACCAAGGGATGACCCTGATATACATTCCATAAAATTGGATGAAACTTGGAGATATTTGAGAGATAAAGGTGCAGTTGGAGGATCTACAGAGGAAGAGACTCATTAGAGCCAGTTTGTTCCCCTAGAAGCCTCGATTCTGTTTTCCAGGGAGGCATATGAGATCTTGAGTTTATGTGTATATTATCTTAACATGAATCTGGTAACTGTAAAGAATGAGTTTCCACTTTTGAGAATCAATGAACTCTTTAACCAGTGGTTAAGTATGGATTGGTTCTCTAATTTCAACCTCAAAATTGGTTATCACCATCTCTGATTTTGAGTGGAGGATATATCGAAGGTGTCATTCTAGTGCAGTTATATCACTTTGAGTTTTTGGTGATTACCTTCAACCTAAAGAATTCCTTAATAGTGTTTATGGGACTCATGAACTAGATATTTCAACCATCTTAGATTAGTTCATAGAGGTATTTATATATTAAATCCTTGTGTACTCAATATTATAGGATGATCATGTGATACATTTTAGGATGGTCCAAGACAAACTCTGTGAGTACTAGATTTATGGGAAGCTCTTGAAGTGCCAGTTCTGGATTCTAGAGTTCAAATTCCTAGGAAATGTTGTCTTAGAAGGAGGTTTAGTAGTTGATCTTTCATTGACGAATATAGTTCTATATTGGGAGACCCCCAAGAGAGTGACTAGGGTATGGGTATTCCTTGGGTTGGCAGACTATTATCAATGATTCAAACCCAGTTTTTTCAATAACATAGAAGCTATCACTAATTTTAATTAAAAGGGGTATCTTTTTATGTATACATGGAAGTATCATCTATATTTTCAAGAGTTTCATCAGAGGTTGATGAATTCCCAAAAATGGTACTTCCATATGAGGGTTTTGAGTTATGTGCAATTTAACATTGCCTCTAGAGTTCATCTTGGATGCATTCTGATTACAATTCTGGAAGTTATTTTTTATGGTTCTCGATAGTCGATTCTCCATGAGCCTAATTATGTGACCCCAACTTGGATATGGTTGCTACAATTTTCCACCCTAATTCTTGGTGACACTATCTTACGATAGTGATATTCATCATCTAGTCTAATTATAATAGTCTCTGGTATATCTTCATGTAGAAATATTTTATCACAAGGTGGAGGTGATAGCTGAAGATCATGTAGAACTATGTTTTTGAGATATTTGATACTATTGAGAAATGTAATATAGTGTCATATTCTCTCAAAATGAAGTTCTATTAACATCTTTTGAGTGAGGTGTCAATGTAGATGGCCACATTGCAGTTTTCCCTTTTCGATGAGGGTGGTGTTTCATATCTTTAGTTGATGGTTGTTAACCCTTTTCTTCTCTATTGCATCAGGGAGTCCCAACTTAGGGATATTTCTTTTAAGGTATTTAATGACTAGATATATATAGGACATTCTTCTAATGTATATTATAAAGGTGGAGAACACATAATCATTTTTTAAGGATAGACTATGGTACCAATCATGCTACATGAGGAGGTGTTGAGGGAATTTCATACATTCCCCTTAGCTGTATATATATGAGTAACAATGATATATTGGGACATTCAATATTAGTTTTGGTGTCCAGGGGTAAAGTGGAGAATAGTTATGATCATCTATCAATGAATTACTTGTTAGTAGGTGAATTTTGATCGTCAGGTACCAGTTGGTTTAACCCAACCCCTAGAGGATATTGAGTGGATGTTCGATGATATCTCGATGGATTTTGTGATGGGACTTCTATGATCATTAAGAGGTCACGAAAATATCTAGGTGATCATATAATTACTCACTAAGTCGTCCCAATTCTTAGTAATCTGAGATCATAGTTTAGTAGAATGTTTGGGATGCCAGTATATATAGATAATAGTCTAGCTTCATGGAGTTATATCATCAATCAATTCAGACAATGATGTTTTCTTCATGTCCTGATTATGTATAGTATTACCGGATGATTTTGGGACTCAGTTACGGTTGAGCATGAAATTACACCCCAAACAGATGGCCATAAAGATTGAACCATTCTGGTTTTTGATGAAATGATTTATGATTGTATGATAAATTTTTATTATGGATGGGAGGATCACCTATACATGGTGGATACTGTGTATAAACATAGTTACCATTCCACCATTGGTATATAGATATTCTATATCCAGTTTTGGAGAGCCTATAGGTTATCACTATCCTAGATGGATCCTAGTGAGATAATTCTTATGGACCTATAGTTGGTGGAAGCGATGAATGTTTTGGTTTAGTTCATCCAGGAGTACATGTGGACAACTTGAAGATTTCATAAGTCTTATGTGGACCAATGATGAATTGATTTGTAGTTCTATGAGTGAGACCTTGTGTTCCTAATGTTCTCACCTCAATAAGGACTGTGGAGATTTGGCCAAGGCAGAAATATATATTTGAGATTTATTATCCCTTTGCAGATATTATGTAAGGTGGTGAGGTGGTATAATTATTATCCCAACCACTACAGTTAGAACAGGTGTACGATGCACTCAATGTGTCACCATTGAGGAGATAAGTGCATGACCAGTCACACATTATTTTCTGGGGTGATATGGAAATTGGGGATGGATCTACCTTCACAGAGTACCCAGTGGTGATTGAGGATCAGTAGAAGAAGATCCTACATGGGGGTGTTATTTCCTTAGTGCTCGGTCAATGGTAACACAAGAACCTCTAGGAGAGTTCTTGGGAGTGGGAGAACAAGATGAGAACTTAGTAACCTCACCTATTTGAGTAAGTTTTTTTATTTTTGGAATGAAAAGACCTAAGTTGGGGATACTAAAATGACTTTATTTTTTCTAATTAATACTTTAGAATATTTTAAAGAATATATCTGAAGTTAAGCACAAAGTTAGCTTGGTATTCTAGGAATTTTGGAAGATTAGTTTTGATATATTATAAAATATTAAATTTATTATATCAAACTAATGAAGTTATTATATAATAATGTTATATATTTTGATTAGTGTCTCAAATAGGGAAAAAGTGAATTCCATAAAATTTGTATCATAGGTTTTACCCTAGGAATGAAATTATTTTTATCAGCATCAGGTGTTTTAGTTAAGTGTTATCATGGAAAGATGTTAAATTAAATTAAATTAAATAAATAAATAAATTGACTTAATTTAATAATTAATCACGTAAACCATGAAATGATCTATATAAAATATCTTATAGGTTATCTCTAGGGTTATCCATATAACCCAATAGAATTAAGATGAGGTCCATGGAGGTGACCGTTGTTAGATGATTGTGGGATTGTTGATCAATAACAATTAGAGGTGTGAATTCTTGGAGTTGACAAAAATTGTACTAAATTATTATAATTTAACCCTTGTAGATGTATTCTCCTTAAATGATCAATCTAACCTAAGGGAGGTTTTTGTTTTGTGGGATGAATCCCTATTCATTATTTTCCATGAAAAACATGAATTAATTCATTTATAAATTAATTCAGGCATCCTTTTTTTGAATTTCACATTTAATTATTTAATTTTCTTGTAATTATGAATTTTATTTTATTTTTATCATCCACATCATATTTTCAATTTCATTTATGATTTAAAAACAAAAAATGAATTCATTTTATGTTCACTATTTATTTCATGCCTTTCTCCCCCAATTCTTCAACGTTCATCATAGGTATTTTAATTAGTCGATGATTCAACTTAACATGGGTAACCAATCATTGGGAAATCACTATTTAGTATAATTGATCATTTTGGGGGGTTTGGTTTTGGGACTGAAAGTGTGATGGACCACTACTAGTGATAATAGGAATTTGAAAATGGTATAGAAAACCATGGTTCCTTGATCTGAATTGAGTGGGTATCTCTGAAGGTGAGCCAATGAGTGATTTTTGATAAAATGGTGGATGGAATCTATCCACCATTAATTAAGGTGAGCCAATTATAGGGAAGATTTTGGAGCTTTCACATCCCAGTCCTTGAGGGTAATTCTAGATAGTGATGATGGGTGATTCCCAATTAATGTGTGGAAAAAAATCAGCCACCAGTGATGCTAAATGATACATCAACTCATATTTAGGAGTTTCAATTCATTTAGTGTCGAAATCAATGGTGGTATTGGTGTAGGTAAAGACTCTTGAGAGATATATGATTTTTGTTAAATCCCAATATATATGGTGTGTAGTTTATAATAACACACTCTTTGTATGCCCCTTTCCATGACGACTGGGGTTTATTCATGCTGATAAATATCACATCGGTGTGATACCTTTCCACAGGCCATGTGACCGTTGATCCAGTGACCCAGGGTGTACCCATGGGTAAACAAACATAGATATGGTCAGTGTATACAAACATGGTTAGTGTATACATGCATGGGTCAGAGTACACTAGAATGGGAACAGGCTGGGCCAAACTTTGTGGAACACACCATGTGTCTATTTTACATGTTGTGTACCCCTTCTGGGGTAGGATGGTGCCCCTATTCAGATTTTTATACTTTCAATTTTAGTATGGATGTGTTCCCTTGGTTTATCAAAAAGATGGAATAGTATGGTATCCCATCTTGTGTATTGGATAAGTATTCCCCTCTATAAGTTATTTCTAGATATATTCAAGTATCCTCCATATGGAATGGGGTGTGATCCTCTATCATTATTTCCTAGGTTGGGTCAGGTATCCCATTACTAAAATCTAGGGCATGTGATTCCCTTTCTAATGGGTTACTCGAGAGAGGGTAAGGTACCCATAGTAGGCCATGGGTGTGTTCTCTTACCTGTGTATTGAAATATATTATTTATTAATTAGATGTAGTCTGATTGAGTGAGTGACTAAGATAATCCTTCTAAATTGATTTGTACTTAATCGTGGAAATACCCAAAGTGTATAACCTCTCATATGAGTGTCTTCATCTTATAGAGATCCAAATATTAATTCCTCTCAGATGAATGTTACCTTGGATCCTTGAGTAATATCCATATGATGGAAATGATTATGTGACCTCACTTTGATCTTAGTTTCTATATATAATAATATCTAGGTTATTCTTTTTATTTTCTCATTATGGTGTTTTAGATCTAACTCCCTCTGATGATTTTTGTTTTATGTTTTTGAGGTTATCCTACTGGGTATATTTATACTCTCTGATGCATGGACACTATCAACACGAGTCATGTATTATATAGAAAACAAGTCATTCAATGGAGCCCTAGGAGGACTGGGAGTTGGTGGAGCTTGGTTATTCTAGATGGACCACAAGTGGATTTAGGAGTTACTTTTAGATAGTAGACCCATTTTTGTTAGTAGGTTGGGATATTTTATAGTATTTTTACTATTGTATTTGGCCCTTTTATTTTTTTTAATATGATGTGAGATTAGTTTTTGTGCATTAATTTACAGTATTAGTTGTTTATACTTTCTTATTTATACTTTTTTATAGATATATGTGTGAGTATAGGTTATTTAGGCCTTGGCCTCCCATGCATGTGATATACCTACTCAATTATAGTCACCATCCCATATCCTATTTGAGGTGATCTTGGGGTTCCACACTTGGATTAATTCTGACCTGGTGGGACCCAATGGGTTGGGTTGTGATAGCTTTACCTCTTATCATCTCATAAGATATAAATATATTATTGAGCTTATAAAATGTCTAATAATCCATGAATTGGTCCTAAATAACACATATTTTTCAATCAAATTTTTCTAAGAAAAACCTCATAAATTTCTTAGCTGCCATGTATTGATAATAGGAATGTATTTGATAGTGATTTTTCCACAATTTAAGTTTAATTTAAATAGGCTGATTTTTCCCATGATAAAGTGAATTATATGGGGTTGGTGATATTCATTTTTTAAATTGTTATCAACACATGAATCACATTCAAATTGTGATGAATTTAGATAGTTCAAATTAATTGAAGGTCATTTGCTAGTTTATAATTTTTTAGAAAATTTTAAAAATTATAGTGAGGTTTGGATTAATTTTGAGAGAATAATGATCAAATTAAACCACAATTTTCATTTTATGCCATGATTTTCTTCCCAAATATGATGATTTTAGTAATTCAGAGAAAAACCACACTACCAGAGTAAGGCTTAAACCATGATTTGTGTTTAAGATTTTATGATTCTTATGATTTTCTTTTAGGAAACATGTATCATGCCTCAATATGGTGGCCATAAACATATTTTTTTTAATGTTATATGAGATGTTCAAAGGATTGTGTTGTTAAGATGGATATTACACTATGATGTACCATATTAAACTGAAATATATAAGGTTATGATAATATATATTCAGGTTGTTTATTATGAGAAAAATTATTTCATTGTAAAGAAGGTAATGACATCATGAATACAAAAATTATGCCTCAATGATGGTGTATGTGATATAAAAGAGATTTTATCAATAAAGTGTGGTAATATCACAATGAAGAGTTCCACACTGTTATAATAATGTAGGAGAAGTTAGTATGTGAGTAGTAGATGGTAATAATTTGTAAACGACATGAGTTATATTGTAATGCACCTTGTTAGACTATGATTTGTGTTGTAATCTAGTTTTGATATGTTTTATTATTGTGTAATTTTCGAATACCCAAATTCTACTACAAATAAATTTCATATATCCCTAAAACATATAAAATATGAAAACAAGCATATATTGTTCTAATGGTTTAGATTTAAGTGGGAGAAGTTATATATCAAAGTTTATTATTAATTTTAAAATTGAATTTTAAAATTTAATAAAATAGGAAGTGTGTTTCTGTAGTGAGGTGTATGTAAAAACATAGCAGTGTGGTATGACATGTAGAAGTATAAGAGATACCCATAGTGAATTTGTGCTACTAATTATAAAAAATTCTTGATGAAAAATAATTAAATAGTAAATATCGAAGGATTTCTTTGAATAAAATAAATTATAGGGGTCATGTAGAGAGTAATAGAGTTAGATCTTATTGTTTAATGATTATATATAGGGACACCACTTTTTCTTACTTGACTATTATATCATTTTTATGATAAAAAAATATAAATGTGTTACAATACAAGATCTAAAAGATTATTATCATTGAAAAATTTGGTTCATACATCACTTATACATAATAAAAAACAAAAATATATTTTAAATATTCTTCTTTATCCTTATGAAGATCACGTTATCCTTAGTACAAGTTGTTACTAAAGGCAATACATCAAAGAAACGGGTGATCTAAAAGCCTAGTAAGAGGATAAATAAGAGAATTTAAAAAATATAAAATGAGAGAGAACAATAATTATCATCATAACATAATAATAAGATCATTATCAACATTTTTAGGAAAATAATAGATAAAGTCATGGAATGTGGCAATGTATAAAAATTAAACATCATGTCATAGTGGTCAAATACCGCACATAGTTGTGAAAAAATCTAGCATCATGTTCACGCATAACATATGTACATAATAATGACATCATCATTGTGAAAAATGATGGAATCATATTAATTAATATTAAACATTATCCCATGAGATATAACACATTACCCAATGCATTGGTGGTCTATATAATCCTAGGCCCACCCGTCACATTATAATATTTACATAATCATGCATGCCACATAGAATTTTTTACAATCATAATCTTGAAATAACCCTTAAAAAGTAGTTTTTTTCATAAGTATTTCATAAATAATTATTTCATAAATAAACTTGAGGTTACCAAATGAATAAGGAAAAAATATATTTGGTATAATAATCATCATTCTTGAGTGAATAAGAGATAACCCCAGAGGGGTCATAGATATGTTTTGGAAAGAAGATATCATTTGTAAAATATTTTTATTTTTTATAAAATAAATTAGGAAAAATGTATATACCATAAAAGAATATTAAATAATAATTAAGTGATTTTAAGTTACATTATAAGAGTATTTATAATAAATATTTCATGAAATATGGATAACCTAAAAAAAGGAGTTGGGTTCGAGAATCCCCATACCTTATTTATGAATGCATTCTAGACATACACTTGATAAACTAGATAATCAAATTAGATTAATTAATTTGTAAATTCATAATAATTTATACATGTATTTGATTTATTATGTTTTTTATAGCTATTTTTATGTGTTTTAGAGTTCAATTTTATCATTCTGGTAGTGTTAGTTTCCATGGTTTTCATGATTGTTTCACTTGTATATAATTATGAATATTCTTGTAAAATGAGAAAAATTATACATAAGTGAAATTATGTGTTATTAATGAACTTATAAAATTCCAAATGGTCCCATATATTTTTTTTTGGTATTAGGATGATTCATTTTATAAAATGTTAATGATAAATGTTTAGTTTATTTTGGCCGTTTTTTGACCATCATGAACTAGTTTCATTTTATTTAATATTATATCTATAAATTAGTTATATAACATGAAAATATTTATAATATATATATTATAATATTATTTAACCATAATAATGTTTTTATTACTATCCTTGAAATAGGTAATGGAAAATGAAAACTCATCATCCACAAAGGCGGTAGACAAATATATTATGGACAATGTTTTCATTTTTAGAATAAAAAGAGAAGAGAAGAGATTTGATGATGGATATTACATTGAAAAAATAAAATTTCATTATATATATGAAACTGTATTCGAAATTCCACTTTTTATAGGGGAGGTGAGGTGAGTATTATAAAAAAATAAAAAAATAAATAAAAAGAGGGATTGAGGATTTTACCTCTTGAATGTTGTCTCTTTGAGTACCTCTCTAAGGAACTTGGTTTAGGTAATTTGTTGACAACAAAAGCTCTTGAAAATAAGTAAGATTCTTGGTATGATTATTGGGATGAATATTTATAAGCTATAAGGCTTTTAAGGTGTGAGGATAAGGGGTGGTGAGGGGTGTTATTGAAAAGGGTAGGAGAGGGGTTATTATTATTATTATTATTTATATATTCATTACATTATTATTTTGGATCAAGAATACCAATAGTGTTGATTACTATGAATAAATATATTAAATGGTTTAGGATATTTTGAACCAATGGTTTCTTATGTCATCCATGACTAAAAAATTTGTGTATTTAGCTTATAATGTAAATACCGTAAATTATTGTATTTCACTATTCACTAAAAACTCAACTATTTTAGAAAAATTCAAAAAATTCAAATTAAGAATTTTTCAATGTTTAGATATCAAAAACAAAATCCATTTTATGAAAATAATTTTATAAATATGATAAATTTAATTTTTAAATAAAATCATGATTTATTAAAAAAAATAACAACTTTAATATTATAATTGATTTTATGACCCTTTGAAAAATTAATTAAGATATCAAAAAATTATATTATAAATATAATAAAAAAATATTAATTTATGAATCTATTTTATGAAAATAAATTTTCTTTTAAATCATTATATTATATCTAAATTTTAAAAAAAAATTACGTTTCACAAAAATACAAACAATAATTTTTTCATTTTTAAAACATTTATTTCATTATACCATGATATAATTATATCATATTTTAATTTTTAAAAACAGATAAATTTTATTTTTAATTTTCATATGTGAGGTTACTATTTTCACAGCTAGATTACTATTCCTAATGGTTATATTACTCTTCCAACAGTCAGGATATTATTCCAACAGTATAGGTTTCTTAATTCTTATAAATACCTCATATTTCACTCAATATTCATTCACTTATATTTTATATCAAGGTTATATATATTTATATTCAAAATGAATATTATATTATTTACAATATGTTTTATTTCTCTAGATTTATTCATGAGTACAGTGTTTATAGTTTTTCGAATGGATCCATATTTTTATATTCTTATTAACTTATTCTCTATTTGTCTTCCTGTTATAATATTTGGAATTATTATTGGTTTTTTTGTTGACTATTATATCATTTATGAGAATAATGTTTTTGGTTCCTCCATGTGATTTATGTATTTTATGACAAAATAATAAGAAGGGAAATTCCATTGATAAAATTCTGGGATGTTACATTCTTACCCTTTATGAAATTTCATCCTAGAAATTTTTTGTTTCATACTATGGTGAAAAAAGGTGGTGGTATTTCTCCTTTATTTAATCTTCTAGTTCTTGTGTAACCTCTTCATAATTATTGTTTCTCCATATTACCATGACTAATTGAGATGTCTTGTTATGTAGTACCCTATCTCCATAATCTAAAATCTTCACTGATTGTTCCTTATAAGATATATTGTTTTCCAACTATACCACTTTTGAGTTCAGTACATGTGAGGGATCTGGTATGTACCTCCTTAGGAGAGATATATAGAATGAATCATGCACTTGAGACATGGTTGGTGGAAGTGTAAGATGATATTTCACTGCTCCTTTGTGATCAATGATATCTAAGGGGATAATGTACCTTGGTATAAGGTTCCATTTATATTAAAACTACATTACTCTCTTCCATGGTGATATATGAAGGAAATTTTTTTCTCCAACTTCAAAATCCAAGTCCCTTCAATAGTTTTCAATATATCTCTTCAGATTAATCTAAGAAAATTTTATATGCTTTTGGATGGATTAAACCATCTCGATCATCTGTTGAACAAGATCATGTATAGGTATCTTTGCTTTACCAACTTCATCCAACAAGTTAGAGTTCTAAATTTCTTCTCATATAGAGCTTCATATAGAGACATATGAATACTTGGGTGGAAACTATTGTTTTATGAGAACTAAAATAATGGGATATGTTGATCCCATACTCATTTCCATTTAGTAGACTCTAAACATATCCTCGAGAATTTTAATAGTCATTTCAGATGAGCCATCGGTTTGGGGATGATAGTCCATCCTGAAATTTAATTTATCACTCAAATCATTTTGAAGAATTCTATATAATTTTAATGTAAACCTTGGATCACAATTAGATATAATTGAAAGTGGAACCACATACAACCTCACCAATTTATTTAAATTTATCTTGGCATTTTTTTCAAGAGAGAAATATTCCCAGATAACAATGAAGTAGGTAGTCTTGGTGATTCAATCCACCACAACCCATATCGCATTGTTTCCTTCAGATGTCATGAGGGCACCAGTAACGATGTCCATAATGATGTAATTCCATTTAAATGTGGTTATGGGAATGTTTGAATCATATCTTTTTTACTTATGTCTCTCTACTTTTTCTTCTTTACATACCAAAAATCGTGAGATATAATCTATAATATCCTTCTTCCTATTGTCCCACAAGAAGTGATCTCAAAGATCATGGTGGATCTTGATACTTCCAGGATGGATAAAGAAATGTGAGTTGAGTGCATTATCCCATAACTAATTCTTTATCTTAAGTGATGAAGGCATTCAAATACTCATCCCAAACCAAATCACACTATCATTATAAGTGTGGAAAACATGTAGCTTTAATTCCTTTACTTATTTCAACTTATTTTGTAGCTTCAGATCATCCCTCTATGCCTCCTTGATTTTCTCTTCGACGGATGGTTGTGAAATAATTTGGTAAAGGTAGTATGTAATACCTATCATTATGATTTCCAAATCCATCCTTTAAATATCAATGAAGATAGGGTCCTTCTCAATTTTCATCATGGATAAGTTAACAGGTTCTTTTATGCTAAGAGCATCAGTTACCTTGTTCTCTTTTCTGGGATAGTAATGAATATAGAAATCATAGTCCTTAATAATATATAACCATATTATTTGGTTCATTCTGTGTTTTTATTGTGTAAATATATAATTTATAATCTAGCGATCAATATATATTTCACATTTCTCACCATAGAGGTAGTACCAACATATTTTAAAGGAAAATATCATAGCTTCTATCTCCAGAACATGAATCTGGTAATTCTTCTCCTAGATCTTCAACTACCATGAGGCTTAGGATATCAATTTATCATTATTAAAGAGTAATAAACCCAATAATTTATTTGAAGCATCAATATATATCACAAAAACATTCTACACTTTTTGGTAGTATGAGTACAAGTGCAGTGATTAGCCTCTTCCTCAGATCCTTAATGCTTTCCTCACATTCTTCTGTCTAGACATACTTTACCCCCTTTCTATTTTAACTTAGTTAGAAGGCTAGAAAATCATAATAAATGTATCACAAAACTTTGGTTGTACCCTTCCATGCTAAGAAAACTACAGATTAATGTGACACTAGTGAGTCTATTCCATTCCTCAATTGCCTTTGTTTTTGAAGTGTCCACAAAAATTCCCACAGTTGTGATCACATTCCCCAAGAATGTGACTTGTCACATCCAAAAGACACACTTACTAAAATTGGAATAAAATTTCTCCTTCCATAATGTAAAAAACAAAATCTTTATATGTTATTCATGTTCCTCCTTTCTCTTGGAGTAAATGAGAATATCATTGATAGAAACTACAAAAAAAAAAGATTTAGGGTAGTTTCTAAAGAATCTATTCATAAAATCCATGAATATTGAAGGGGAATTAGTAAGTCTGAATGTAATCACTAGT
Organism: Viscum album; assembly: GCA_963277665.1. Taxonomy (NCBI): domain Eukaryota; kingdom Viridiplantae; phylum Streptophyta; class Magnoliopsida; order Santalales; family Viscaceae; genus Viscum; species Viscum album. Next base: position 830,577,149 of record OY728157.1, on the reverse strand, counting down.
AAATCATAATTCCCATACCTTTTATGAAAATTGGTTTTCTAAATATCTACCTTCTTCAAATGTAGCTGATGATATATAGAAAAAAGATACACCTTTGAGAAATACTGATGTCCTATTAGTTGATCATACAAGTAATCAATCCTTGGAAGGGGATACATTTTATTTAAAGTGATCTTATTGAGATATCAATAATATACACAAAACTACATTGATCTATCTATTTTCTATATGAAGAAAAATGGAACACCCTAAGGTGATGCACTAGGGTGTCTAAAAAAATTTCCAAGTGCTCTTACATCTATTTATTTAATGTATCAAGTTTAATCAGGGCCATATTATAGGGGAATTTTGAGATATGAGTGACTCCAGGTATAAGTTACATTGAGAACTCTACCTCACAATCTGGGGGAACTCCAGGTGACTCTTTGGGAAATATATCAGTGTATTCCATCACAATGATAATTTTCTCAACTTCAATGTTTTACTTTGACACATCCATTCAGGATAAGTATTCTTATTCATAGGGTATCAACACCCACACCATTGAGGGATTTTACAAAGGAGATTCATGATCTTATTTACATTTTTAAAAGAGAATGAGATGTTTTGAAATATGAAAATATATTTTCTTTTCCCAATAGTTCATGTGTGATCTATATAAAAATATCCAATCCATGCCTAATATATCATCTAATACCACCAAGGGAAGTATTATGGGATTCACTAGAATAATCCTCCCACATAAGCTAACAAGAGAAGATTCAAACACTTGGGTGTAAATGATCACACCACTTGTTGTTTTTTCATATATCTCTACTTAAAGTTATCAGGGATTTGATTCAATAGTTCTAGAAAACATGCAGTATATAAAAGAATTGTATAAATATAATTAAATAATAATATTTTAGTTCTTGATTGAGTATGAATTGTACCCTTTATGACTTAATTTTCTTCCTCCACTTGAGTAGTAGTGATGACATAACATTTACCTTACTCCTTTGGATTTAGTGGATGCTAATGCTGATTACCCTCAACGACCTATGGTTTAATGCACTAGATTGTATAGTGCCCTTGCACCCTACAGTTGAACCATTTAACCATGTGTGTTTCTCACTTTTAATTCATAACATTGGCTATATTCTTCATGTATCGTACAAATTTATGAGCTTGGTGGTCTTCTCTCCCACACTTGTAGCATTTACTTGTACCATTGGGGATGCTCCCATGATGATTCTCCTCACATTTTAAATATATGGGTGGCTGAAATTTATTTCCACCTTTTTTATTAGATCCTCCATCTTGAAAATACCTTTTTAATTTATTATCTCTATATCCATGGAAACATTATCAAAAAACCAACCTCTACTTTGAGATCACATCAAACCACTTTTTCATAACTCCCAAAGTATCAGATAGCTAGATCTTTTCAATGGTGTCATTTTAAACCACTAAAGAATATATATATATATTGTTAATGATTATTGATAACAAAACTTGAGGTTTATCTTTCTTTACTTCTAAAGTTTTATTCATAATCCATGACTTATTAACATTTCCTTTTCTTCAGCACTATAAATTATCTCTCCATATTTGTACAAATAGTTTTAGGGAAATAATTATTAAGAAATATTTTTCTTAAATTCTCCTCACTCTATGTATTCTATTTCATAATTCATAATGTGTTTTTATTAAATCCCACTATTTATCAACTTCACCATCTAAATGATAGATGGGTAGAGTCACTTTCTACTTATCAGAACACTAGAGTATAGAAAATATCTTCTTGGTTGAGTTAACTCATTGTTCCACAAAAAATGGAATATAAGATTCAATAAATGTTTGTGGTCCTTACTACATAAATTACTCAATGGTTAGTTTCTCCTTCTTGGCTGAAGGAGGACATTACCCGTGGTTCAAGTTATTATTCATAGCCTGATAAAACTGGTCAATTATTTCCATTATGTTTTGAACTCCACCTACCAAGGAATTAGGGATGTCATTCGGTATATTGCTGCATTGTCCTTCACATGGGTTAACGGCCTGGTTTCCCTTGGTTCCAAAAATTTCCTAAAATAGAAAATATTTTAAAGAAACGTAAGCCAACAAATCATGAATAAATAATCTATTCCTTTTTTGATATTAACTCTAAAGGAATATCTTATGGGATATGAATGTTTAGCATTTTTATACAACAAATCTTATTGGATGTTTACATATACTTAGTCTTATCCTAATGGGTTTCATTAATTTTCTCAAATCCATATTACTAAATTAACTAAACCATGATCGAATACCAACTATTCAGACCCTAATTTCCTTACATAACTATTACATCATTTTTAAGATAAAAAACATAAAATCATTACAATCTAGGATCCAAAGGATTAGTATATTTATAAAATTAAGAATATAAATCACCCTTACATAATAAAATATAAACATTTATTTTAACTCTTCTTCTTTATCCTTATAAATCTCACATTCTACATAGTACATGTAGTCACCTAAGGATATACATAAAAGAAATTGGTGAGCTAAAATCCTAATAAGGGGATGAATAAGGGACATGAATAAATATATCATCAGTTAGAAAAATCATAATCATCGTGGAACAAGAATAGTATTACCATAAACATCATTAGGGAAACAACGAATAAAGGCATTGAATGTTGAAATGCATAAAAATAAAAAATCATGTCTTAGTGGTTAAATACCACACATAGTTGTGAATAAAGATAAAATCATGTTCAAACATAAAATATGTTCAAAATCATAACATAATCATTGTGAAAAAATATAGAATCATGTTCATTCATATTACACATTATCTCAGGATACATATCACATTGCATAATGCATTGGAGGAATATAATTTTGGGTCCACCCATCATATCATAAAATATACATAATCATGCATGAACATATAATGTATTACAATCATAATAATGAACTAACGCATGTAAAAGAATTATAATCAAAAGGATTTAATCAATAATTATTTCATAAATAAACTTGGGTACACAAATGAAAAATGGAAAAACATATTTTTTATATGAATCCGCATTCTTGAGAAAAAAAAGAAACAACTCAAGAGGAGACAAAGATATGTTTTGAAAAAACGGTTATTTATTAAAATATTTATATTTGTCATAAAATAAAGTAGGAAGCATGTATAAAACATAAAATAAAATTAAAATATAATGAAATTATTTTTAAGGTACATTAGAGGAGTATTCATAACAAAGATGTCGTGAAGGAGGGATAACCCAATGAAAAGGAGTTCAATTCGAGAATCCCCTTACCTTAGGTTTGAATTCATTCTAAAATTTCACTTAAAATCATAGATAATCAAATTAGATTTATTATTTTCTAAATTCATAACCTATTATAAAAATATTTTATTTATTATAAGTGTATTAATTTTGATTATAGCAATTTTGATGAGTTATAAGTTCAATTTCGTCGTTCCAAGAGCATTATTTTTCATGATTTTCAGGGTCAGTTCACTTGTATATAATTATGAAGTTTCTTTTAAATTGAAAAAAATTATCTAGAAGTTAAATTAAGTGTTATAAATTAAATTAAATAAGTATAAATGTTCCAATAAATCATTTTTTCTGCTATAAGGATCATTTATTTGATAAAACATTAATGATAAATGTTTATTTTATTTTAGTGGGGTTTTTTACCATCACAAACTAGTTTTATTTTATTTAATATCATGTCTATAAATTAGTTATAGAACATTAATTTTTTTTAATATATATATATATATATATATATTAAAATATTATTTAACCATAATAATGAATTTATGAACAACCATTAAGACAGTTATGGAAAACAAAAACTTGTTGTCCATGAACAAAAGGAGAAGAGAAGAGGTTTTTTATAGATATTATATTAACATAATAAAATTTCAATATATATATATGATACTACAGTTTTCATGAAAATTTGGATAGGGTATGTGAGGAAAGGATAAGAAAAGAAAATAAAAAAATCAAAAGAAGTATTGAGTATTTTTACCTCTTGAATGTTGTCTCCTTGAGAACCTCCTTAAATCACTTTGGGTTGGTCATATTTACATGAATGTAGATCTTGTATATGGAGAAGATTCTTGTCAAGGTATTTGGGAATAATATTTACAATATTCCAGGTTTAGAAGGTGTGAGGAGAAGTTATGGTGAGAGGTGGTATTTATAAGGGGAGGAGAGGGATGTTTTATTATAATTATATTCATTATTTAATTATTTTGGATAATGACTATCAATAGTGTTTATTAACACAAATTAATAAAATAAATGGTTTCGTATAATTTGAAAAAGGGTTCATACATCATCCATGACTAAAAAAATCATGTATTTATCTTATAATGTTAAATACTATAAATTACGGTATTTCACTATTCACAAATACTCAACTATTTTAGAAAAATACCAAAAATTAATACTAACCAATTTTGACATGAATATTTAAAAAATAGAATCCATTTATTGAAAATAATTTTCTAAATATGAAATTCAAATTATATATAAATCTATCATTTATTCAAAAAATCTCATTTTTAATATTATAATTGATTTTATGACACTTTGAAAACTTAATTAAGTTCTCAAAAAAATATATTATAAAAATAATACAATAAAATATTCATTTACGAATCTATTTTATGAAAATAAATTTTCTTTTAAATCATTATATTAATTATAAAATTGTAAATAAATATTTACGTTTTATAAACATACCAACACTTAATTTATCATTTTTAAAACATTAATTTACTTATACCATGATATATTTATATCATATTTTTATTTATAAAAATAATTAAATTCTATTTATACTTTCATTGGTGAGGTTACTTTTTTAAAGGCAGAACAATACATAATTGTTAAGAAAAAAGAGATTACAAGAGTGTAATGTATGAGATCATGTTATAATATTTTTCATGAAAGGAAATAAGATTGGAGGGGAGTTCATCAAACTAGATGATGTCTTGATTGACCCCCATGTTGGAAAGGCCATCTATAACCTTGTTAGCTTCTCAATACAGATGTGCGATGATATAGTTGATATCTATAAGCGAACAGTTGCAATTCATCCAACGAGTAGTAATCAGCCAAGCAAGATGAGTTACGCCATTCCAAATCACTTGTACGATGTCCATAGAGTCACTTTCAATCCAAAGATTGTTCCAACCAAAGAGGATATCAAAGTCAATGTAATGGATCAAACCTAGTATATCAGCTTCTAGGGAGGTTTTATAGCTACATTTTCCCATGAAACATCCAAGAATCTGCTCAAGATGATTTCTAAAGGCCCCAGGTTTCCCTTGGAGGCACTATCAATATTGATTTTGATCCATCCATAGAGAGGGTCCCTCGAGAACACCTCTAGAGTGTGATGTGGTTGACAATAATTTTTTCTTATCTGTAGCTACTTCAAGATACCAAATTCATGCATGGTGTTGTGGCAATGACCCTTATGTAATAAAGCATCGTCATTTATAGAAATAAAGATCCTCATCTGTCCTAAATTATGATAGAGTGAGAAATTGTGGTGGATAATAGAATTTCTATCATAACGGATCACATGGTGGAGTTTAGAAACTGTATAGAAGAAAATGTTCTTGATTTGTTGATAGCCATCCATTTCTGCACAATTCTATATTTGATTTCTAATAGAGTCAAAAAACAACCATTTGGAATAAAAAAGGTTAAGAATATAGTTCCCAATATCAGAAGCATTATCACAAGAAAGAAAAAGGTGGTTGGTATATTCCCTGTGTTGATTTCATATTTAACACATAGAGAAAAGTTGGATACCAAAGGATTGAAGGAAAATTTTGGTGGGAACTCTGTTGTGAGCAAGACACCGGATGAGATTGAATCTTGAAGGTTTAATCCAAGGTTTGTTAAAATGTTTGATCTAGTTGTAATCAATCTCAAATTCACCACAATAATGATTGTAGAAATTTTTATAGGTGAGAATACCATTGTGAGATGGTTCCTAAACCAAGAAATCCTCAATGTGAGTGAAAGAGTAATTTTCAATAACATTATGAATAGTATCAAGTAGGTGATTATGTTGAGAATTTAAAATATCTTTGACAGTGAAGTTGTTGTTTTCAGGAGAGTAATCTTAGGAAATCATATAAATTAAAGGTGTGCCGCCCATTTTTCTATCCAAAATTCCATGGAAGTGTCATGAGAGACCATCCATTTGCTATTAATCATAATTTTGTTGAAGGCGTGTTTGATGGAAGGCCAAATGAAATAATTAATGAAACTAGAGTTTCCCATCTTATGTTTGGTAAGGAATCAATTTTTAAGAAAGGTGATAGCATCTAAAGGATTATGAAGAAGGTTCCATGTAAGTATAGCTTAAAGGGATTAATTGAAGTGTTTTTTTAATTTTAATACCAATACCACAATTCTCAATGGACTTGCAACAGGTTGACTAGGGACCGGTCAAAATATTTCTTTCGAGGGTACTATCAGTCCAGATGAAATTATTAATGGTGACATAATTTTTTTTAATAAGACCAATAGGCCATATATAAACCATCGTGGAGTAAACCATTTTGGAGACAATATTTGATTTAAAAAGGCAATCCCTACCTTCCATGGAGAGAGCCTTACATTTCCATGAAGCTAACTATTTAAGAACCTGGTCAACAACAGATGCAAAATGACAAGATTTGGGCCTGCCCCAAAAGACAGAGACACCAAGATAAGTGAAAGGAAGCACACCTTCTTTAAGACCAAGGTCTTTGATAATGCTACATTTTCGGTTGGGGGGAGGGGGGTTTCAAAAGAAGATGTAGGATTTGTTCCAACTAATGGTTTGGCCAGAAACCTCTTCATAGTGTGAGGGTGTAGTTTTTTGGATTAGGATATTCCTTTTATCACCGTAAAGGAACAGACTGATGTCATCAGCATAAAAAGGTGGGTTGGGGAATTTAAATTCTGAGAGACATGAATGGGTTTCAGTTTATTCTGGGCCAATAGATGATTAATCAGGTGGATAAGATAGTCTTCCGCTATTGAGAAAAGGAAGGAAGAGAGAAGATCAACTTGTCTAACACCTTTAGTGTGTTTAAAATAACCTTTGGGGAGCCGTTAATCAAAATGGAGATAGACACAAAGTTGATAAGAGTTCTGATCATAGAAGAATAATTGTGCATTAAAACCAATCCCTTACAAGAATTTTAATATGAAGCTCTATTACTTGGTGTCAAAGGATTTCCTAATGTCAAGTTTAATAGATATGTTACATCCTCTGTTGGGTTTATTCAAGTTATTGACACATTCTAAAGAAAGACAAATACAGTCATGAATGGATCTTCCCTTTATGAAACCAAATTCGTTCCAGGAGACAATTTTATCAGTGATGGTGGAAATTCTATTAGCAATGATTTTAGTGATAGGAGAGGTTACTATTATAATTGATATATTATTATTCCTAACTATCAGATTACTATTCCTGTGATCAATTTACAATTCCATTGATATTGGTTCCTTTATTATAAATACTTTTTAATTCATTCATTCTTCCTTCACTTATATTTTCACAAAGGGTTATATAAATATTGATTTTTAAAATTAATATTATATTATTAAAATTATGTTTTATTTATACATCTTTTTTCATGAGTGTTTTATTTCTAGAGGTTCGAGCGAATCTAAATTTATTTATTTTTATTATCTTATTTTCTATTTGTTTTCCCGCAATAACATTTGGAAATCCTATTGTTTTTTTCTAAATAATTTATCATTTATGAGAATAAGGTTTTTTTGGTTTCTCTGTGTTATGTATGCATTTTAAGACGTAATCATAAGAAGAGAAATTCTGTTGATAAACTTTTAGGTTGTTACATTAGAGTAATCTCTATACACTATGATAACTCAGTTTAATAAGGAACAATATGTTGGGTGGTCGAGATGAAGTGTTTTATTATAGAATCTTATAGTTTTGATGATCAAACAGAAGAATAACATTTGACATTTTATTCAAAGTGAATTTTGTGATTCTTTTTACTAGAAAAAGAACTTTTTTTTCTTTGAATATTTATCCTTCTTATTTTTAGGATCACGTTATATTTTTCATGGTAAATTTATAGACACCTGAGTTTCTAGGATAAACCCTTCACATTGTAACATATTTAGTGATTTTAATGGATTATATGGTAGTGTATGATCCTACATCATGCCACAGATATATCAATTCAATATGAATGGTAAAACCTGTACATGTTTATGTTATTATTTGGTTTAGTTTTTATGAAAATAAAATAACATAACTAATTGAGTAACAACAAAAATGCTTGGTGTTGAAGAATATGTTTGTGATTTATTTTCATATTAAATAGTAATGAAGGATAATAGGTGAAAAATCATAAAATAATTTTAAATCTTGATACACCTCCTCCCCCCTACACACATAGTGAATACTTGTATAGGACCTCACTACTATTGGTGAAAGTTCCTTTTACACTATAAAATCCCCAATAATTTATCTATAACTTTGAATCAGACTAAAAATTGTGTTCACCAAAATAAATAACTCTCTACTTAACCATTTTCTCCCATTCAAATATATTCAAATTGATTCTGAAATGACTATAATTGTGACTCTTTTAATTTTTTATCACCCTAAAATATATCATATAGTAATCTATAAATTTTATTCATTTTATTCAATCCCAGAACATTTTCCACTCTTTATTGGATAGGTGAAAGAGTAATATATTATGACATATCCTATTGGATTTAATATTTTTATTTTCAAGAATAGTATTGGTTGCCCTAACTTTGATAATATGAACACCCTTTCCATTTATGTAAAACACTTAAAGGGGGTGAATCATTGGTTTATAAACCATAAAATCTGAATGTGATTAATGTTTTACTAGTTAATTCTAGGGTAAATGAAAAAACCAAGTGATGATGATAGATAAAAGGAGATAAAAAAATATGGAATAATATATCTACAAGTTTCACTTGATCTTTTAACCAAGTGTCTAATCCTTGGTGTCTAAAAATTTAAATCTATTTATCTAAAATATTATCTTTCTATCAACAAGAACAAAGGAGTGGGATTTAGAATATATTCTTGAAATCTAAGATCAATAAAGATATAAATATGAATTAACAAGTTGTTCGATATTTCTATTTCCTCCTCAAGTTCTTTCTGATATAATATCTAGTGTGCACCACTATTTTTATCATCAAAACTAGAAAACTAAATATCTATATGTTCCTCTAAAATGTATTTTCATCTATTAATGAACTCATTTTGCACGTAAATTTTTAACTATTTTCTAATTATTTTTAATGGTTTTTAATTAGTATTCCCATAAAATTAAATGTTTTATTAAAATATGTGAAATTTTATTTAAAGAATTAATCTAAAATAAAATGAATAAAAATTGATATTTGAAAATTGTAAGTTCATTTGAGAATTTAATAGTTATAATTTTATTAAGTTTTTTGATTTTATTATGTAAAAAAAGTAGCTAGCCCATGATACCCCTTAAAACACAATCTATAAGAATCGTATCCAACCTAAGAAAAGTCTACTTTCCAAGTGAGACATTGAGTAAATCCTACAAGGGTGGGAGAGAAAGATCAAGCCCCATAGAGGTGTGATAATAGTGGTTTCACCAGGGCCTGCAATGGGCTTGTACATGTTGGCATGGGCTCATTTGTGTGTGTGCATAGTGTTATGAGAGCCCATCCCCGTAGTTGGATTCTGAGTAGTTGAATTCATGAGATTTATTATATATGATATTATGACTTGATCAAACATTGATGTGGGATGTGGGGGTAAAAGGAACTAATCCAAAATAATAAAAACGTCATTGTTTCATGTCAGATGCATGAATCTCCTTTCTCATAAATTTCATTGATGAAACCTCCACCACCTTCCACAACTAAATGTGTTATACCACCACCTTTACTCTCTAGGAAACACTATGGAAACCATTGGGAATCTTGAATTCAGGCCTTATGTCACCCTTGAAGGACACTGTCAAAGTTTGGATAAACATGGATGATTTTAGGAACTTCAACCGACATTGAAGAATCATATTTTAAATAATAATATGACTTACATAATAATGGGAGCTCAATCTAACCACTATAAATTATGGATCACTTTAATGAGGAGACAAGTAAATCCATGCATCATTGCACCACCACTACACCATAGGATTTCCAAGGAGGAAGCTATATGGACACTAAACCATTGGGAATTCCATTGCACTGTGGAGCTGTAAAAATTGACCATATCCAAGTTTTTGAGTGATATGGAGGTTGTGTCGTAGTAATATAGACCAAATCATAGTCATGAAGATGAAAAATATTAGATTCATTTGTCACACCATAGGGCTATGCATGCATTGGGGGATAACCAAATATGGAAGAACTAGTTTTTAAGGGAAATAACCTGCCCAAGTGATATACCCATAGTTTATTCAAAGTTACATAGAGTTTATAGATTCAAAAAGGCCATAATTTGAACGAAAAATAGGTTCCACAAGCCTAAACCATAGAGATAAGGTTGTGCTACGAAGATATCCATATTTGATGTTGTCATTTTTTGAGGAAATATATAGTATACAATATATAAGCATGGAGGATTTGGATACATAGTACCAATTCAGTGTCCATGTAAGAAAAAAAGAGGCCATTCCTCAAGGTTTTTCCCATGCAGTAGTAGCATTATACACTGATATTAAAATCCTGATATCATAGGATATTCAATACAATGATTTTAAATAAGATATATTCAAATATTGATCGAATATTAAATAAGATGTGGGGGAATTTAAGGATAAATAAACATGGACACTCCTACAAATAAGAATACGAGTGTTGGATGTTATGATAAGGATTAAAGGATTGGGTATCAAATGGAAGGGATTCAAAAACTCTATTTATTCTATTTTTCTACTACTATAGTTTAGTGACTTTAGAAATTCATGCATATATTTATTAAATTATTCCACCCTACTTTTTCCTATATTTATTATTCTTCCTCTTTAATTTTCTTTTATCTTTCTATTTCCTTCCACTAGGAACTCATACACTCAATTATGAATGAGTGACCCAAGGCTTGGCCTTAGGGGAGGATGTTAGTGCTCATAAATTATACACTTTAAATTATTAAATGTTTTGATTCAATTTATTGTGAATGATGGTGAATTGTATGGGTTCGGTGATCATACATCATGTCATAGATGAAGAACCCACTTCTATTCATTAATTTATGTATTTTATCTCCCTTAAAACGAATAAGAACTCTTAAAACAATGGATTTCATTTGTTTAATATATTAAACAAAATATCCTAGAGATAAGTCTTGGATGGTGTCACACTATGGGTTAAGGTGTTTCATAAATATTGATTATAGAAGTAGTTAGTATTTAGTTTTCCTGGGCATTCAAGATTTCACACCTAAACAATTGAAGGATAGTAGTTTATAAATGATATTTTATTATTTAACTATCAAAATGAATTTCAAAAAATGAATATGAATAACGAAGGCACCTAAAATACCAAACCTTAGGGACAAGTTATTTCTTCTATAACATCATTTTTTTTATTGAATGTTAAATTAGAATTTTAATTCTTTCTGCCATATATTTTCATAGTTTTAGAAAATAATAAAAACACAAAAAAGTGGTTTAGATGAATTAGAATTAATGAGCAAATAAATATGAAGAACCTCTAATGAGATTTCCTCAATCACCCATTGTCCTAAACTAGGAAAAAAATATTATATTTTTTGCCACCCTAATAATGGTGCATTCAGCTATCTCATGTTTCATCATACCAGCTAATTGATCACAACATGTATATAAATATGATTTTACTATGGTGTGTTTGTGTTGGCCCTAACATGGACTCTCTAGTCAAGTATAGATCTAAAAAATATGCTTCAACATATCTTTATCTACCTATTTTTATGGTATATTTTTTCTCCCTTATATATATCTCTAGAAAGAACCACATTATAATAATATTTTATACACCATAGTTTTCTTTAGATCTAGACTAAAAACATCAAATATATGATCATTTTCCTCCAGAGTGTGTCATACCAGGATTTTTTATTCTTCCATGGAATGCACCATGATTGCTTAATCCATTTATTCTGATAGTTATGTTTTGGTTACATCCTTCAGTGTCTAAGAACTGTGACCATCAAATTTGTAAGAGATTTAATCCCATTCCATAGTATAACAAAAATTCATTATAGTATAGTATATATTCCCCAAAATATCCTTCTAAAATAGAATGAAAATTCTGTCATTATAATAGTTATTACACATTTAAATATTGATAATATATTTTAATATATAAACCAAAATGTGTTTTTCAATCACCATAACATAATATATGTTACATAAAAATTTATTCATTTAATTTATCTTTAACACATCTATAATTAGTGTCTCACTCATCCATTGAATGAGTTTTATTAAGAAATAATTCATAGCATGATAATTATTTAGTAGTTTTAAAAACACCGTTCCATTGAATATAATAATATTTTTTTATAGTTCTAAAAATTCTATTTGTAAAGATTGATGTTACTTTGAACATGTCTTCATTTATATAATCTTATAAATACCTAATCATTAATTAACTTTACAAGGGATCTTTAATATCAAAGGGTTGATTAATTAAGACCATAAATTTGCCTATTTTTATAAAATATATCTTGATTAGTTCTTCATTATGTATTGATAACAAATATAACCCAATAAACCAATGATAACTTCATTCTCCTATAAATTCTTGTCACTTTTTAAATCCATTTTTCATTCAAAATCATTATTGTTTTGATTAAGTATGACCTAAATAATATTTTCCATTAATCTATTTTTTCCTTAAATGTTAGTTTTTATACACTAATATTTGATGTATATATATTCACACGTTTTTCATTAACATAATTTATTTCTTCTTCAAACATCAATACTTGTTTAGTGTTTTTATTCTTTTATTCCCATTGAATCCTTTTGAGTTGCCAATTTTTTTTTGGAAGAAACAATTAAAGGGGTGAGTCATTATTAAACTCACTTTATGAAAATTTTAAATATCAACCATTATTAAAGAATCAAATTTAAATTTATTATTTTATTTTAGATATATCCCTTATTTATATAAAAAGTAAATCAAGTAAATTAGGAACACATGTTTTTTAAAGGATAAATCCTAATATTTGACGTAGATTATTTTTGTGCATGGTATAATTCGTAGTATAGATAATAAATAATATCATAAATTAAATAAAAAGTATAGGTTTCATACATGAACCCTATATGGATTCTCACAAAAATTACAACCATAAAGACCCCTCATGATTCGTTGTGAAATGTTTCACTATTTATGAAGAACACCCCTTGATATTTCATTTAGATATTAAATAAGTATTTTATAGGAACTCTAGGTTATGGAAGTTTCTATTTGGTAAAGATTACTTTTGATAATTATAATTAGTCTTTTTTCTTGGTTCTGTAATATTTTGTAATATTCGATTATATTTTCTATTTATGTGAAATTATTAATATCAATCTATATTTCAATTATAATAAATATAGATCATATTATTTACATGAAATCTATAAAAATATTTTATATACTACTACTGTATTTTATTCCCATGAATTATTAATATAATAGTATTTAATTAATTCATAATTCAAATCCAATAAAAAGAGGATCTTATATTGATTGTTTTATATCAAATTTGGAATCAATTTTTTTTATAGTTTATCTACATTTATATTGGATTAATTGGACCTTTTATTCATCAAATATATTAGGTAGACTAATTCTTATCATTAATTTAAATATCCATTAATATATCTAATATTTTCTCTATTAATATTATAATTTTATTCCTACATATCTCCAAAATATAATCCAAGATTTTGTCGTGTTTCTATATTATATTTTTAACAAATATATCTCTAATAAATTCTCTAAATTACCAAAAAAAATTACTCAATAAATAAAAAAATATTTTGGAAAATATGTGTTGTGTTCCTTATTTAAAAGGAATTTTTTTATCCATGTACTTTTAAATATTCTCAAAATCATGATATATATTTCATAGACTGACTTTTCCAAGAACAATTTTTAATATCTCTCCATTATATACATTATAATTCTATTTGTTTAAAATATTAACAAATAACTTATATATAAAATATTCAGTTCAATATAGTATAAAAAAATCTTATATTATGTGGACTTATTCAAAATATTTTTTATACATTCAATTGACACTATATTCGATAGTTACTTTTTTAACTCTTTAAATATGATCATTTTCATTAATATATAAAATAGATAGTCCAAACATCCTTTTCATCCTCAAATCATAACTTGGATTTGACTTTAAACAAAGTATTTTGAGTTTTTGTTCAATATGTTATGTGTTGATAAAACATAACATGTAATAATTTAAACTTCATTGATATTATTTTCATGAAATTAATTTATTTCTCGTATCAAATTCCATACATTAATTATCTTATAATGTTAATAATTTATTATGAAAATAAACTATTTTTTACACCATAATTTATAAATTAGAGAACAATTCATTTATTCCCCAAGGTACCTATAAACCTATTAAATAATTTTAAAACATAAATTACACTACATATTATATTTTCAAATAAAAATAAAAAATAAAACACCACAATTTATATCACAAAATGAAATTTTCTATGCTTTTGGACTAAAGTTTTTATGTAATTAAACTCATGTTCTATGCTTTTGAAAAGTTTCATATAACTTTAAAATCCAACATAATTATTTAATAAATTTAATAAAAATATCATAGAAATTGTATCAACACTTTTATTTCATAAACTCTTTTATATTGATGTTAAAAAGATAATTTTTTTGTGTTTTTTAGTAATTTTTTTTCAATTAATATATGTATAACTCGGCTACTTAAAAAGGGAATTCCCCATGATCTTTAACTGTATGTACTAAATAATTTAAAACTTCCACCACATCATAATATCTTCATGAAATAATCATTTAAATATTAAATGACTCCTTTATCCATTCGAATACATGTAACGTGGTTTATAAAAAATGTTTTATGTTTATTCAACATGATCTATACATAATATAGAATCTGTATTTAATATATCTTTATTAAATATGTTATATTTTTTATATTATAAATATATCCACAAAGATAAATTAGGAATTTACCATCTCAATATAGCTACAATACATGAATAACACATTATATTTAAATACCCTTATCTATTTAAATGTCCTGAGATTTATTCTATAATAAATGTTTTCCTCATGTTTACCTTGATTAATGAAACTTCTTACTGGTGCATGAAAAAAAGTTTTATGATATTAAATGAGTCTTAATACTTCTAAAACCTTTAAATACTATTTAAATATACATTATAAACTATATTGAGGAATTTTCATTCAAATATAGGGAAGTATACTCACATATTCTGTGTTGCAACCATAAAGTTTTTTATGTGTTTCTAGTGAATATTTTTAGTTCTAAATCGATTATGAACACTTATTTTATTAAATAAATATTTTATAAATTAATTTATAACATAATATGAAATAATTACCATCATAAAATTCATAATCCTAAAAATTTAAAATTATTTAATGGTTAATTATTTTTGAGATAAAAAATTTCAAATAACATATGTTTTGTGCTCTTATTTTTGTAATTGAATGGTGTTTTTTTACCTCTTGAAGAACATAGAATATTAAATTAATTATATATTATATTAAATGGTTTTAATAGGTTAGTTTGATTTTTAATACATGAAATAAATCTAATATATTATGATTTATAAAAAATATTATATGGATTTTAGTGTGTAATTACTGGAAAGTGCATGTTATGTGATTTATAATTCCTTGTATTAAATGAATTAAACTTACACCAATATCTCTTACATACTTGTATATATAAAGATCAATATCCTTATTTATATATCTGAAATCATTTAAATGATTTTCTAACAATTTTCCTTAATCTTTATTATTAATTCTGTACAAGAATAGTATTATGTAATCATCAAATGCACTCTAACTTTCATAGAATCATTTTAGTATTCTTATACATATTCCAAAAATCATCACATAAATTCAAAAAACCCAATTAATTAATTAAAACTTCAATTGTATATGTGATTATAAAATGTTTTGTGTTATTCAAAAAATACTCTCTCATGTTCTGCAAATTATTTTTTACTAAAGTATCAATAAAATTAATAATATATTGAAAAACATATTGATAGTAATTAAAAAATAAAAACCTGATGAATTAATTCAATTTATTTTCCAACTCCCATTAAATCCATCGGTAATTAAATCTTCCTATTTGTATTTTTTTTAATAATTAAAAACATTTTCCGAAAAACTTTATCAATATAACTTCTCTCTACCTTGTTGAAAATAAATTCAAATTAGTTGATTAAATTATGAAATTAACATTGAAACTTAAAACAAAAAGATATTAATTAATCACCTCTAATTATACATGAAAAAATAATTATAGGAAACAATCGATATTAACTTATACAAAATTGTTACCATTAATTAACCTTGTCATTAAAAATTCACCCTATAAATAACAACTCAACTCTTCCTTGGTCAGATAAATTATTATTAAATAATATACTAAATAAATCCATGTGGGTGGGAAATACTTCACTAAATTCCATTGTAATATTGATAAGTTTGAATTTTATTAATCATCCCATGTTTATTATTGTCTTTAAGAATAATAAAACATATAAAATTTTCATTATTTTTATTTTCCTACTTTCTTTTTGAAATTCAATATTTTTATTGTATAATAAAACTCTATCTATCATATAACTTTAAATAATTTTCCTTATTTGAACATGTATTAACACTCCATCCTTTTAAAAATGTATAGGGATAAGTAAAATATAATTACTATCATTGTGAATGATTTTTTCACACCTTTTGGACTCTTCACAATTCTAAAGATTATTATGAAATTATAGTCTTGGTTTCTTCTTCATATCTCATTTTTAATTCAATTTAAACTATTTTATTAAGGGATTACTTCCTGTTAGTTATTGAATCCTTCATGTACTTCACTAAAAATAAATTTTTTTCCAACAAAAATATTATTTATGTTCATATTTCCCACAGCATAAAAAATTTCTAAAAACTTTATTTTTTCAAGTTGTTTTGGAAAATTATTTTTCATATGTTTCTCACATTTTAAAGGAAATTTTTATTATAAATTTCTATCATTTATTCATCATCATATTCATCTTCAAATAAAAATTAAAATATATTTGTAGTTAGAGAAAATTTCATTTTCATTTTATGAATTTCTAATCTAATGTAATCCACTACCTTCAAAAATAATATATATATATTCCTAATATTTTATAGAAATAAAAAATTTAAATTATCTTCATTACAAGTTTTATATTTAAAAAACATAAATTAATTATTTATATAATGTTTCATATTTCTCATATATTTATTTAATATATCTCAAAGATTAATCTCATCATTCTTCTTTTATTTCTATCCTACATTTTTAGTTAAAACATATTTAAAATTTTATGAAAATTCATGATTTAATTTTAAATCCTTTTTATTATTTATAGATAAAAAGATCTATGAATAATCTAACCCCTTGATTTTACAAGGAATGAGAAATTTAATATCTAAGACACTCATCAGTTTCTCTAATATTAAAAGCACTCTTCTCATCAAATTTATATAATTTGACTTTGGGTTTATTAATAAAAATCTTTAGTCTATTAAGAGTGTTTTTGGTCTCAAAATGATTTTATTTCCCCTATAAAACATTATTCCCATTAAAAAAATATAAATTTATAATTAATTTTTACCATCTCAAGTCTAGCAGTTTAAATATTTAAAATATTAAATTATTTCAGAGATTTTATATTTATTTATTGAAAAAATATTTACTATTTTTCTAAATTTCAATCTCATTGTTATGATGCATGTTCTCTTTCTTGAGTTTAGAGTTTTTTTCAACACAATTTTCTTGTTTATCCTTCAGTATATACATTATATATGATTGTTTTTATTTTTATTTCTCTTTAAATGAGGATACTCCTTCATACTCATTATATTAGACTTCTTCCTTTTTATTAGCATGAGAAATAAAATATTTTTTTCACATTTAAAATTTATTTTATTTTCATACTATTACTCAATGTAATAATTTTTTTCATCTACTCAATGAAATAATTTTTTTCATCACGCATAATAAGGAAAATATTATTCTTATTATTGAAAAAATATTATTCTAATAAGATTTTATTAATGAAATAGGTTCTTCTTCACTGTATTCTTCAATATATTCATTATTATCATTTGGATAGTAAATAATAAAACGTACTATTTTTCTATCATCAAAACATTTTAGTGGAATCTTAACCATGTCTCTTACATTCCACATTTTAAATTTTTTGCAAATAATAAATTTTATTTTATAAACACTTTCATTTTTATCTTCTTCCTCAAAATCAGTATATTTTTCATCATATCTTCAAATTATTTAAAGCCCTAATTTATATTTATTTTTATTTATATATATTATTATTTAATATTTTATCATTATTCATCTCATTTTTAAGTATATTATTATGTTTGTTGGATCCATAAAATTTTGCATGCCCTTTACCATGAAGAAAATTATTTTATCTTTATATGTATGACATGATACCATTGATGTACCTCACTTTATGAAGAAGACACAAATGGGTTGTTCATGTGCTACATGATTTCTCACATACCAAGGAATATATATTCATAAAATTTTTTCCAAAAATTGGTGATGTGGTGGTGATAATCTCTTACCTAGAGTAGGTCGTGGATTCTAACCATTATTGGAGAAAATGTTTTTGAAAAAATAAAACATATTTTTAAACCTTATGTGCAACTTTTTTATCCCTAAAAAACACGATCCATAGGTTAAACTTTTAGCCAAGGGAATATAATAAATGGATATTATATTTATTACCTGATTATGATTTTGGAACCTTGACCAAGGGGAAAGGGTCAAAACCTTTAAACTGAAACTTGCATGGAAAATAGAATAATTAACACCCATATTGATTTTAAAGAATAATTGTTAATAAATTGGTGATTAAAAATTATAAGGGAATGATAGATAGTAATATAAGAATTAATATGGTTTTTTATAGATTTATAATTTTTCTAAATTTTCTATGAGGGATGTTAGAGTGCATACGAATTAATTTGGGACTTGAGGTAATGGTTCTTCATCTCAATTTCCCTTTATTAAGATATATTCTATATTCGCCACATTATTTATTTTATGTGGTTCATATACTCCTTAGGAATGTATTCTATAAATATTTTCACTGAAATTATGATTATTTAAAAATACATATAAGTTTCATGAATTGTCACAATGGGTCCCATGTCGTGACTCCCCAAGCCTGCCTCTAATAGGCCAGGGGATGGTGACTAACACTGAGTAGGAATGTCCCTAACATGGGAGGTCTTATCCTAATTACCTATACACATGGAACCATCTACAAAGCCCATAAAATGCTGAAATAAAAAAACAAGTAAACAACCATTCATGAATATATCTAAATAAAATAACTAGAGTATGATAGTAATTAAAGGAAAGTAAATAGGGATAAATATAATCCCACCATAAAGTTTCTAAAAACAAGTCCAACTTGAAAGTAAACTGGGGACTGATGTCAATATATTGTAAGAAAAAACCTCAGTATGTATGTTATCAATAATAACCATATGTTCCTTGTCCTTCTAGGAATCTATCGAAAGGTCGATCATCTACACAAGACATGACACATGTAGGAAAAGCTCATGTAGGGGTGTGTATAACAATACACAGTAGGACACCCTGAAACAACAAAGCGTACAAAAAAAGAATACAGTAACCTCTACACATGTATATGTATACATAATATATAACAATAATATCTACATAATCTCAACAAATACACACAGTCTAAAGGTAAGTCACAACCATAATGTCAGCTTAGGATTCCCGCTTGAATGTTCTATATAGCACTCATTTGGGAGAACACACTTCTAAGTCTAATAAGACTGATGAAATCCGCCTGAGAGATAATTCTCATCAGGTCTCACCATTATAAGTATCCAATAAAATTCCACAGAGATACTATGCATAGATGAGGATCACTCCTAAGGCCATAGGGTATACCATCAACTCAATCTGGACTAACCCATTGAGTATAAAATCAGTTCCCATGCAGTTTTAGTCATGATGATACCAATAACTCCACCTAGGACACAAAGATGAATAGAGGATCTCACTCTGGGCCTCATGGAAGGATTCTAAAAAATCGATCCAAGAATTAATTCAAAAGGGATTGGTGACTTATGTGTAGGATTTTATTCCACACTAACCCTGAGGTAATGGATAAGGGGAACACACCTTAATAAAACTTGTCGAAGATATATAAAAAAAGGGATCCATGCCAATTTTTTGGAAGTACACAGTGTGTAGTTGGGTTACATGTCCCATCCCTTCAACCCCAAGTCTTTCCTATGGGAACAGCTCATGTCATGTGTCTATGTTTGTGTAATAGTACATAGCGTGTCAGCTACCTGTGTACTCTTTCCATTTACTAGTACATGGGCATGCCCATGTACACCAAGCCAATATATGTTTGTGTGGGAGTACAAAATGTGTCTGTGCATGTGTATTCTATCATGTTTCCATGTAACCATCAAGGTACATGCCCAACCACCACGGTTATGTCAAGAATCATGTGATAGTAGCACATGCTATATGATACATATCTTCTTCCCAAAAGCCTACTAATTACTAATAGCATCCCACATGACGTGTGGCTCCGAGTTACATACTATGTAGTGAAAAAATTTATAGATTCTAATATTTTGTTTCATCATTATTTTACATGACTTTGGCCATAAATATATCTATTCTCCTCACTATAAAATCAAGGATTCATGTCATCCAGGCCTTTCCATCAATGAACATCATGTTTCAGCCTTCAAAACATTTTTAAATCACCATAGCACACAATTCTTTATTGTGAACTGAAGAAAATATAATCAGGTATCCAAAACCACATGATACTCCACCTATTCTATCATTACACCACCATTTTTTCATTCCAAGCTCATATCTATGATTTTGAATCATTACACCAAGAATCGGGTGCACAATGTTTGAATTTATGGTATACATAAAACCATGTGCCAAAAAAATAATTCCTTCAATGAAATAATAAATATAGGAGAAGTGAACCACTAAAAACATGAGTAATGAACCTCATCCAATGATCATTTTGGCCACAATTCATTTCCATTAGAATGACAAGAAAAAAATTAATATTCACTAGGAAATTCTCCCAAAATAACCCTATAAATAAAACAATCATGCAAGACGACCGAACTATGGATGAATTTGTTGGTTGATTGATTGGAGTTCATTGTATGATTTAATAACTAGGAAATAAATACAAATAAAGAAACATCCTTCCTTAATTTTGATCTATCAATGAAAAAGAACGGAGCTACATCGTGATCACTAGAAAGATCCTTTAATTCTGTCTCACACTAGTCATTGATCCTCTATCTGGTTGTCATTTGCCAATGTAATCATGATAAAAGCCTCTCCAACAGTCCTTTGGATCTCTAGGTTTTAGTTTCTAAACCTAGTAATTCCCCATAACCTTTTATTTATAAAATATTCTAAGTCGTTACATCAAAAAATAAAATAAAATAATTTTATTAATTATTTTATTCATTTTACACCTGAGATGTCTTATCAACAAAAACCCTACACTAAAAAAGGTTAAGTCACACCTAGTTTAAAACCCTCATTTAAAACTCAATTGTAACCTCATATTTCTAATTTGAGACCTCATATATATTTTATTCTACCTTTTTAGGAAAATTGTGTGTGAATTCTATTTAATATATTTAATTTTTTTCAATAATTTATTCTAGGGACACCAGGGCCAGGAATCACACATCGTATCATCAAATAGTCTTGAAATTAAACAATAAAATATTAAAAAATAATAAATATAAAATCCAAGTCACTATATTCTCCCCACCTTGGGTATTTACATCCTAAAAATCAAAACAATTTCTACATAATGAGATGCGGGTACTGAGCATGAATCTGAACCTCACTCTCTCATGTTCTCTCCTAAATTTTATTGTGTCGCCACTAGACACACACTAAACGAATAAATCACCCACAAAGGATCGTCTCCTATTGATCCTCAATCTATACTGAGTACTCTGAAAAGTTAGCTCCATCCTTGATGTCCAGCTTTCCCCAGTTGATAACATGTGATGGGTTCTGCACATACCTCCTCAGTTAAGATACATGGAATACATCATATACCCAGTCTAACTACAGTGGTAGATCCACAGGGTGTTCCACCTCAACAAATCTATGTGGAATCTATAAAGGAAAAATGAATCTCTGAGATAGCTTGTCACCCTGTCCCAATCATTATAATCTGCATTGAGAGGAAACCTGTAGGAACACATAATCTCCCTCCTCGAACTATAAAGGACTCTATTGTCTATCTGTATAAGTATTATGATGCATATATGAATTCTTCATTCATTCTCATATGATATTCACCTTCTTAGTAGTTTTTCATGCCAACTCTAGTCCCATTAGTGCCAACTCTCTTGGTTCAGTCTAGGAAATTAGTGACCAGCAGGTTCACACATACAAATCCTTGATTGGTTCCATACCTATGGTGGAATGGTATATTTCATTGTATGAAAACTCCGCCAGTAGTAGGTAATCCTCCAAACAACATCCAAATTCCAACATTCAATCTCATAGAATGTCCTATAGAACCTGAATGGTCCACTCAGTCTAGCCATTAGTTTAGGGGTGAAATGATGTGCTCAAGAGTAAATAAGTTCTGAAATCCTCCTGTAATCCCTACCATAATTGGGACATGAATATATAATCACCCCTAGAAACAATAATTGAGGTAAATCCATAGATTTAGACTATATCATACATGTGGCATCCCAATCCCTCTACGAAATCTTTCTTTTGAATAGCTATGAACTGGGTCAACTTGGTGATTTGGTCTATAATCACCAATATTGCATCAAGTCCCCTAAAACTACATGGTAATACCATCACGAAGTCTATGGATATATCATATCACTTATACTTTGTCACCTTAATGGGTTGAGCTAAAACCTCTAGAACTTGGTGCTTAGACTTCACTTCCTGACAAGTAAATCGTCGAGAGACAAACTTTGCAACACCCTTTTTCATCCCTAGCCACCAAAAATAACATCATAGGTCCTAGTACACATTTTACACACCTAGATACACCACCAAAAAATATATATGATAATATAACATAACCTCCTCATAAAACATTGTTGTCGCCATCGTGCATCCTTTGAAAACAATGGCATTCTCCCCACCATTAGAAAATCTATCAAAGGGAATGTCTGGTGGATATCTGAGTATGTAGGGTATCAAAGTCAACATTCCCAATATGTACCTCCATATATCACTACAAGAGTAGAGGGGTGAAAACCATAGACTAGATTTAATCTACTATATATCCATAATTTCAACTAGTTCAACTAATTTGATGCATTTTTCAGCAACTACGAACAGGATCTCCTGCTGAGAGCATCATCTACCATGTTCCCCTTCCCAGGAGTATAGAAAATTTTGAAGTCATAATCCTGGAGGAACTCTCACCACTGGCTCTATCTCAATTTAATATCTCTAATGATCTAAGTTTAAAGTACATTTACATTACATTTATTTTGTGGAATACTTAATAAATTTCACAAAATATATTCCCAAAGATATTAGTTTAGTTTCTTTTAAAACTCAGAACATAATATACTAACTTGGTGAAAGATCTTAAACATCTCCAATAAATAGAATATTCATTTTTTCCTACTTAAAACCTTTATTTATATCCTGGTGAAAAGAAAACATAAAAATGGTGATCTCAAATTCTCAGTAAGGGTAAACATGGAGAACATAAAACAAACCATAAACATTTGAACGTAAATTTTAAAAATCAAAATCTTGAGTCATGAAATAAATCTTGGCAGTACGTAAGGCATAGATCATAAAGGAACATTAATCATGATAGAATAGAATTGGAATAAAACATGTACTTATGGAAAACTATTAATCACATAATATGATTTCCATAGTAGCCAATGCATTGATGCCCAACCCATTATAATGTACAAAGTCCATTGCTGAACCCGGTTTACTTGTCATTCCATCCATGTATTACTGAACTGAATTTACTTATCATTCCATTCATGTATATCTCATGAGATATAAATATTTACCCAATTAATTGGAGGGAGATATAGGTCCCACCCATCTCATAATTAAATCATTCTTACATATTCCACAAAACATAAACCATTCATCATAGCATAACCCAAAAAATAAAATGGGTTTCTTAAACACCATTCCATCATAACATAATTTATATAAAATATCATTATATAATTAAAATAATAAAATCATAGTAATAATATGGATATAAAAATAACCCTATTTAAAGAGTGTCATCTTATAAGAGAAATAATTTTGATAAAACACTTGAAATTAATTTCTAAGGAAAATATCCTTTCTTCTTCAAAAACATTTTCTTTTCTAAAAATGCCATGCAATTTTAAAAGAAAGGAATTTATTTGAAAATAAATGTGAAATAGTGTAGAGGAAGATTCATGTAAATAAGGTTTCATGAAACCATTAAAATACATTCATATCGTATAAGTTAAACAAAAACATTCTCCTCATACTTTTGCTATAAAAGATAAAAAAACTCATATGGTAAACAAAAGAAAGATTCCCTCCATACCATGTCGTAAAAGTCAGAAATGGATAAAAATAAATTTAAACATATATGTAATAATAGTAAAAATTTTATGAAAACATTTTTAGAAAACATGGATATGAATTATAAATATAACCCCATTTAATACTTACGTATAAGAAATCTCAGATAAAAATGAGATTGTAAAATTATCCCTTACCAATTTTAAGCAGTGGAATCATATACCTCACAAAATAAATAAAATTACATGAATATTTAAATATCATAAACTTAATAATAAAAAACATAAAACATTCATGGGAAGTATAAACACCACACAAAAGAAATAGGTCGTGTTTAAGGCATATATCCCACATAAATAAAAGTGAGATGAAATAATCCCTTACCTTAGGTCCGATATGCTTCGTATGTATCTGAACCTCCTGTATAGTGTGTTTAAACATATTATAAACTTGTAACATAATCATAATAATATTTATTATATCATATATGATTTACTTATGCCTTTATATTACCCGTTCATTTGTCAATTCCACGATAAAGCAACATTTTGGGTAGTAATTGTTTTATTTATCGTACTTGTTTGGACTTGTTATTCTTGATATTATTACTTATATCACGATTTAATTACATAAATAATGTAAAAAATTATTTATATATCATATATATTTAGTATATATATATATATTATATAAATAAATGAAATGGAATACACCGTTCATAGAGACGGTAGGTCGTACGTATGCATGAACGCTGTTTTTGTTTCCTTATTGAATTGAATGGAAGTAAGTAAATGACATATATATATATATATAAACATAAATCCAGTATAATTATTATGTCAAATATTTCATTATTATTTATTATATATACTTTATAATCATTCTTTAATGGTTAACATGGAGAATGAATCTCATCATGTTGTGGAGACGGTAAGCCGTACGTACGCACGAGCGATGATATCGTTCCCATAACTGTTGAATAGTGTTGAATTGGATGGTTTATAATATCTAAGAATTAGTATCATGTTATAATAACAATATATAGTTATTATTTCCACCATTATACCCATCCATGTAATCTAGTGGTGAAAAACAGATTACACCACAGCGTAGAGACAGTAAGTCTTACGTACGCACACACGGTGATTTTGTTTTTCATAGGATGGATATAAAGTGAAATAGGGTTGTTTAATATTTATAATAATATATTATTATATGAGTGATACTGATTTTATTACTTTATAATGAAAAAAATAAATAATAGTAATTAGAAGAAGAAATAAATGTGAAAGAATCAGTTGAAGAGATTACCTCTTCCTCGACGTGCCTCTTTTAAATTTCCTCTTAGAGCACTATATTGGGACTTTTTAGAATAAAATAACCTCTATAATGTAACTAGATATGTTTATAAGAGAAATGTGTAGGGTTTGGCTGAGATTGAAGGCTCAAAATGGAGTTAAGAAGATAGGGAGGAGGTGCCCTTTTATAAGAGAGGAGAGGGGTACTTTAGGAAACTCTCAAAATATTAATTTATTATAAATTAAATTTAGACTAAAGAAATAATCAAAAACTTATTTAATTAAAATATGAGATGTTATTTGTTATAATAATCATAATCTAATAATTTTTAGACAAGTTTTTAATATTTTTTTATCTTTATCTTTTTGGTTTAACCTTTATTTTACCCTTTTTAATCTTACTGTGATATCATGTTATTTACACATTGTGGGTTAATGTAATTATAATATCATTTAAAAAGACCCATGAAAAGTTATTTATGACATATTTGGACTTATATTAACCATTTTTACAAATATTATATTTTTATGAATTTAATATTATTTAATAAACTATTTTATGTTTTAAGTTATGAATTGTGTCAATTTTGAAAACTATTCATACTTGACTTCTTAACAAATTCATAACAACTTGATTAATTCAAAACTAATACATTAAATCAAATATAATATGTCAATATCATCAATATAATTTTTTTATTATATCAAAATAACCAAATTACATTTGTTTTAATATTTTTAAATTCATTTATTTGAATCTTTCATTAATGAGGTAATCACTACATCATAATTTTTTCATAAATAATTGTATTTATCTAATGTATAAAAATTATAAATAAAATACCATTATATAGGAAATAGTTTTATATTTCTAATGAATATTTATATACATAGATATCAGTTACATAACATTATATTAAAATTGATTTAGTAAAAAATATATTTTCAGGTTATAATTATTTTTACTTTAAATTAATTATTATAAAATGTCATTTTCACATCCAAGTAAATCCATGGGGTCCCAAAATCGACCCAAGTTTGACCATGGTCTGAAATATATCATACAATAGGATTATTACATGGTTTAGGATAGTTTAATGTTATTATAATATTATTCTTTAACCCTTATTTACCAGATTTACCCGTTAACCATGGTAAATAAAATAATTACTAAAGTTACTGTTTATAATGTCTAAAACAAAAACATACCTATTTGCATAATTTGAAAATTATTATTCCAAATATTGAATTCATTTTTCCAAATTCAAAACAAAAAAATTTCAGTAATTAATTTAAAATTAATTTTCGTTGTCAAAACCAAAAAGTGAGTTTTTAAGAAGTAATAACTATCAAAAGATTGTCATATGTTTATGTCCAATTTAAAATTTAAATTAATTAAAATGACAAAAATTGGATTAAATGATAAAAATATAATCGAATTACACTTTAAAATAAATTAAAAATATAATCAAACTATATAAATATGTAATATGAACAGACAGTTTTGAATTAAAATGCAGTATTTTTCACCATTCATTAAAATTTGGATTTTATCAGAAAAAACACTATAAATTCAGAATAAGTAATTTTTTATGTCCTTATTCCAAATAAAAAGTTTATTGTTTCAAAATTAACTTATAAAAGTGTCAAAAACTATATTTAAAATAGGTGTTCCATCAAAAGGCGGTAAAACTGCATTTTTTTTAAAATATTTCTTTTATCTGAAAAATTGATTTTGTTCTCATATCATATTCTAGAAAATGTGTAATATGAATTTTAATGTTATATAAAATTCAAAATGTGATTAATACTTTTCATAACGGCTAGTTTATATCTAATTAAATAATAATATTTTAAGAATATATCGTTGTTTAGTGAAACTTGGTATCGCGTACAACGCGAGCTATCGAGAAAGGTCTCTCTCACGTGTAATGCAAGACAAGTCAGTGTTGCATATAGTGAAAGCTTCCTTTGGTGTTGTGTATAACATAATCCAAACTTATTTCATTTATACATTGAACAAAATCTATATTAAGTGTTGTGTGAAATGAATTCTATCAAAAGAACTTGAAATTGTGTGAAACACAAGCCAAGAATAGTGTTACGTATATTGCAAGATAATATGGTGTCGTGTGTGGAACAAGATAATATTTTTGTAGCGTACAACAGAAGACATAAATGACATTTAAAAATAATATATTTCATTAAATCTTGGGTTGTTAAAATATCTTTTTAAGCTAAGATATACTTGGGACTCTTGTGATCAGAATAGATGATAAATCACTATCTTGTCACATAGTGTCACCACATCTTTAGTGTAAGACTACCGCTAATAACTCCAGACCTTGGGTCAGGTAGTTCTAGTAATGTGGTATCAAATGATGTAAACTATAGGTATTCACTAGATTCTCTACATTAAAACACAACCAAACATGTTTCCTGATGCATCCCAGAACACTATGTACTTAACACCATCCTCTAGAAATCTTAAGATGGGAGCGCTAATATATTTTTTCCCCAACTACTGAAAACCCTATTGGAACCTCTCTGTACACATAAAAGGATGACCCTTTCTGGTCAAAGATATCATGGGTGATGATACCCTATAGAAATTAGGTATAAATCTCTGGTAATAGCATTCCAACCCAACGAAGCTCTTCACCACCACCACACTCTTGGGAAGCTCCTAAGATAGAAATGCCTCAACCATGTTCGGGTCCACTACCACTTTATCTGTTAAGATAAAGTGTATCATAAATTGTACAACCTAAATGCATAACTAAATCTTTTAGATATTCCTATAAATGTTGTGCTCTAAAAGTACGTCCAAAACCATCCTCAAGTGCATTGTGTAGTCCTCCTTATACACAGAGTACACTGGGATATCATTGATGAAGTCTACCATAAACCGGTATAATAAAGGGAAAATATCTAGTTCATGAGTCTCGTGAACACTATTTGAGTGATCATCATGCCAAATGGAATCTCCATGCACTCATTGTAACTGTAGCGATATATGAATTTTATCTTTGGTATATCTTCATCCCATACTCATAACTCGTGATAGGCTGACCTGAGGTCATCCTTTGAGAACCATCAAGCCCCTATCAACTGATCAAAGTGTTCATCGATCCTTGGTAGAGGAAACTTGTTCTTCATGGTCATCTAGTTTAAGCCCTGCAAGTCCTCTAATTTCACCCTCATCTTATGAATCTCTATGGGATTCATCTAATATGTTGGTTCATATATCTATTTCATCCTGAGGTGTATATCAATGAAGAATCCTATATAAAAATAGTTAGGTAAGCCTAAAACATCCTTATGGAAGACATCCTCAAACTCTTCCACCACTACAGGAAACTAGTAACTCATAACATCCACTGTACAAAGGTTCATGCTAGAAAAGTGTTGAGTAATCAGCTACACCCTCCTATGCATGATTCCATCATGTGTTCTCTGGGTTTTCTTTTCACTAAAAAATGAGAATCTTGGCCCATAACTACAGAAACAATATATCCTTCCCCTAAAATAGTCAATCTGAGCAAAATTTTGGGTAAACAATCCATACCTAATATAATTTCATAATACATCATCAAAACTATAAAGATATCCCAATATAAACTCTCATCTCTAAGAGTTAGGTCGCTCCATCTAAATAAGTGTGTGGTCACTAAGTCATCTCTAGTAGGAGTCTCCAAGTATAAGGGTCAAGCCAAGGGAATAAGTGGAATCTCAAAATATTGATTAAGAAATGTGGAAAGAAAGGAATGACTATTACCTATTTATATTAGTACTGTAAATAAGGTATATACGTTTCATATTATACCTCATATCATTCCCAGAGCCTCTGGGTCATAATCCTCAACCGCCTACAAATGTACCCACCCTCGTCCTCCATCTCCCTGATCCTAGGGTGGACCACCTGTGGTTGGTGTTGGTAATATGTTAGAGTCTACCACCTCAATCTGCTCTCCTAGATCCTCTTCCATGTCTACTTCCGTACGAACCAACCTTCTCCTACCATTGCCTCTTCCTCATGGCCCATCCATGGTATATCTTTCAGTTGTACGATAGGTTGGACAATCTCAAGCAAGATATCCCATACCATCATATGAGTAGAACTACCTCTATTTGGGATGAATAGACCCATCTTGTGAGCCTTGAACCATATAACCTCTATCTCGGGACCTCTTCCTAAAATGTCTTTCATGTCTAGGTCCTTGAGACAAACACCATATCCCTACTTCCGTGGTCTCTTCTCCTGCTTTCCCACTATTAGAAACTATTGGTTGTGTATATCAAGAAAGAATCTCTCAACCAAAAAATATCACTCTAGCATCCCAAAATAGGGAGGAATTCAAAAAGTAATTACATTGGACCATATGTCTCCATGCAGCCCTCCCTCGATGGTTTTATCCATAAATAACAGTTCATGAACCATATATATTGAGTACCTAGAGAGGTTGGTAAACCTTGATGAATACTCAGCTATAGTTTTTATACCTTTTTGAATCTCTAGAAGCTCATTCATACATAAAGACCTCAACGTAGTTTGAAATAACTCCTCACTTAAAAGGATATGAAACTCTTACCATGCTGGAGTCACCTCGTCATAATAATGGGTCACCAAACTCCACCATCGTTCCATTGATTCATGTAGAAGGCTCGCTGCCAGGACCACCATCTGATTTTCTTGTATCCTGACAAGATTAAAATCTTCGGTCACCACCTGAAGACAGTCCTCTTCCTCCCATGGGTCGAGCTCTCCTCAGAACCTGATGAGTCTCTGTCACTGAAACTCGTGAAGTGCTCTCAGCCTTCACACCTCAACTTCTGGTATTTCGGGTAATATGTGATTCTCTAAAGGTGGTGGTATAGCTGGTTCACCACCTAGAGGTAACATATTTTTTAACCGGTCCATGTATTGACACCTCATATATGAGTGGATAATATTCATGATCATGATATTGAACCCTTTTTGGCATAAGTCATGGAGGCATCCTAAAAGTTAACAATATATAGCACGGGAAATGAGAATATCTGAATATTTGATTCAATATGGACATGGAAACCACAACTCGTTCCTATATGATGCATATACAATTGTTTTTTATACAACCAGTGTTTTCATATATCGAGTCAAAAATAAGGTGATCATAATCTTATAATATTGATACATTATTTGTTGCACCAACACTGGAGTCCCTGGCCTGGAAGGCAAACTCGAAACACTTAACATTTTTTCCCTAAACCAAACTCACAGACTCTTATCCTAAGATAAAACCAATAGCTCTGATACCACTCTATCACAACCCAACCCAATGAGGCCAATACTGAAACTTCCCAATCCCACCTCTAATATGCCAGTGGATGGAGTCTAGCACCATGTAGGCATATCAGTAACATGGTATGCCTTAGACTAAGTACTTGTACACACACACATATCAAAACCCATACAATGCTGAAATGTAAAAACAACTAAACAACCATGCATGAATACATATAAATCCAACAACCAGAGTATGATAGGAAGTAAAATAAAGTAAACTGGTCCAAATATAATCCCATTACAAAGAGTCTTAAAACAAGTTCAACTTGAAAGGAAACTGGGTAAAGTTGTCAAGATATTGTAGGAACACACCTCGATTTTTCTGGTCTCACTAAGAACCATATAGTCTTGGTTTGTCTAGGTTTTTTTTCGAAAGGTTGATCTTTTGTAAAAGATAGGACACATGTGGTAAAATATCATGTAGCGGTGAGTATAACAATACCCAATAAAACACCCTAAAACCACAAAGTTTACAATAAAAGAATACAGTCATCTCTACATAGGTATATGTTTAAAGCACATATAACAATAATATATATATTAAATAAATAAAGACACATAATATAAAGGTGATTCACAGCCATAATTATATCCTATGATTCTAGATTCAAGGTTCCATGTAGAAATAATCTTGGAGAACACACTCCTAAGACTGATAACTCTGATGACATCTTTCTGAGCGGTAATTTCCATCGGTTCTCCCTATTATACATGCATGGAGAAAGTTCAAAGTGATATGATACATAGATTTGGATCACTCTTAAGGTCATGTGGTATACCAGCAACTCAATATTGATTGAACCTCTAAGTATAGGATCGACGCCCATGTAGTGTTGGTCACGAAGATACCAAAAACTCCACCTAGGGCATACAGATGAATAGAGGATCTCACTTTGGGGATCATGAAAGGATTCCAACAAATCTATTCAAGAATTATTGATGAACGGATCACTCAACTATGTGTAGGATTTGATTCCATACTAACACTTAGGGAATGGATATGGGGAACACACCCTAACAAAACTTGTCCAAGATACAGAGGAAAAGGGTTCTGATCCAACTTTTTAGGAGTACATGGTGTGTAGTAGGGTTAAATGTCATATCCCTTTGAACTTAAGTCCTACCTGTGTGAAAGGCCTTTGTCTCATGTTCAGGTCTATGTAACATTACATGGCATGTTTTCTACTGGTGTACTTTTCCTGTGTACCAGTACACGGGCATGACTATGTACACCAGGCCAAGCTGTGTCCATGTGGGAGTACATGGCATGTCTATACCCATGTACTTCATCCCATGTCTGTGTAACCTCCAAGGTAAACATGGAGAAACTGGGGAGAGTTTACAGATCGTGTGATAGTTTCACAAACCATGTGATACTTATCTCTTTCCTAAAACCCTATCCACTACTGAGAGGGGCCCACTTGATGTGTGGCTCCGAGTTACATGTTGTGTAGTATGAATATTTCTAGATTCCAAGATATTCTTTACATGTTTGTTTCCACACCTTCGGCCATCGATCTAGACATTCAACTCAATATAAAATCAATGATTCATTTCATCCAAGCCTTTTCATTGATGAACAACACGTTTTGTCCCTCAAATTCAGTTTGAAAACACCATCGAATGTCATTCTTCATTGCACACCGAAGAACAAAATAATCTGGTATCCAAAACCATCTGATCCACTACCACTTCCATCATCGCACCACTATCATGTCATTCCAATATTGGATCTACAATTTTGAACCATTTCACTATGAATTAGGTGTGAAATGTTCAAATTTATGGTATACATCGAACCGTAGGATAAAAAAAGATTGATCGTAGTGAACAAAGAAATATGGGAGAAATGAACAATCAGAAACATGAGACATGAACCCTATATAATGTTCTTATTGACTTCAATTCATTTCTATTATAAGGATAAAAAAAGAATTAATAATCACAAAGAAATTATCACAAAATAAACCCACAAATAAACCCCTCTCACAAGAAAACTAAGCCACATATCAGTATGTTATTTGATTTATTCATGTTCGTTATGGTAATTAATAACAGGTAAATAAATAAAAATTAGCAAACATAACACATTGATTTTTATCCATAATTTATGAATAATGAATCTATAATGTGATCATTGGTGAGATCCTTTGATTTTTTCTCACACTAGTCATCAATCCCTGATCTGGTCGCCATCCGCCAATGGAATCTCCTTTGATGGATCTCCAACAGTCCTCTGTATCTTTAGGTTTAAGTGGATAAACCTAGTAATTACCAATAATTTTTTATTTATAAACTAGGATAGGTCACTGCATTAATTAAATAAAATAAATTATTTTAATTAATTATTTTATTCATTTTACGCCAGCGATGACTTTTCTACAAACTCCCTGGGATGAAAAATGATAATTCATTCCTAGGGTAAAACCTTTATTATAAACTTGATAGTTCCCTTAGATTTCCTGATCTGGACACCTGTTTATAAGTTATTCCACTGTTTCATGAAAACTATGCACGTGTGCTATTTAATATATTTAATATATTCCAAACATTTTTTTTGGGCACACCGAGCCTCAGAATCGCAAGTCGTCTCAGTGTCTACTATAAAAAATAATCCATATAATATCCAAAAATAATACTTGAAAATTCTTAGTCACTAAAATAAGGTTTTATATTTTATTAGTATTTTATTTAAATATTATCATGTAAGGTTTTATGTTTCAATCTCACTTTTAATCAATGTTGTTTATTATTGAATCTTAGTTGGGAGAATTATATGATTTTTATCTCTTAAACCTTGTCCATTTTATTATACAATTTTTGTTTCTATATTTTTCAAGTATTATTTTCATTTTACGCCTCTTTTTTAGTCAAAATTATCGAAAAGATGTTTTTATGAAAATATGGTCTTATTTCTCATTTTTGTCTAGGAATAATTTTTCTCCATGTACATGTTATTCAAATTGTTTTATTGAAGTTTTTATCTATACATAAATATTTGATAAGTTTATTTTTACTACATTTGACTTTATTTAAAAGTTATTAAAATGAATATCTTCAAACATTTTC
This sequence comes from Viscum album, assembly GCA_963277665.1. Taxonomy (NCBI): domain Eukaryota; kingdom Viridiplantae; phylum Streptophyta; class Magnoliopsida; order Santalales; family Viscaceae; genus Viscum; species Viscum album. The sequence continues at coordinate 830,542,538 of OY728157.1, read as the reverse complement.
TGTACAACTAAATTTTGACTTTTTTCAAAACTATGAAAAGAATATTTTTTATTGTTTACATATCAAAAACATTTTCAAATTTTCATAACAATTATTATTTATTAATTTTATTTATTAATTTTTTATTTTATTTTTTTCAAATAAAATCATATTCCCATTGTTTTGTAAAATTGTTAAAAAATTTATCAAAATAAATTGATGCACTCCCTTGTTCTTAAAATCATAATTCTAATGATATTATTATTGTACTTTTGATATTTCTCAGCACACTTAAAGGGGTTTTATGATTCACTAGGGTTATGATCTTATGATACCATCCACTTTATTTCTATGGGTGACTTATGATGATAATATATAAGGTTTTTTTATAAAATCAATTTCTTTCCCATGGGTTCATTAATTTATGATAAAATGGAGAATGTTTTTATAATATTTTGGAACACATATACATAGTATTAATTATGTGAGTTTGGGTATTGAATTATATAGCCCTCTAATGTAATGGTTAAAGCTTAATATATCATGAGATAATATGAAAGGGAATGTGGAATGAATCCAATCCATTATGGGAATTATTCAATTATGTTTATGGGAATTAGGAGTGAAACCAATTCCTTATGGGACTCTGTCCACTATGATACTCTTAGAAATGATCCATGACTAAGAACTAATTTTATTTTATTATGTGTTAACAAAAAACTTATTTATTATGATTATTATATTATCTCATTACTCATGATTAATTATTGATTATTTTTTACTCTTCTGACTCACGTTTTATGTTATGACAAAGCCTTATTCCATGACTCATGATTTATGGTTTATGAATTATTGGTTATATTTTTATTAAGTTATGATCATGTTTCCATGCCCTTATTCTTATCTTATAATCACTTTTTTTCATCGATTTATATCTATCATGTTTACCCTTATCAGGCATTTAAGATTATCTTTTCTTATGTTTACATTTCATGAAATTATGAGGAAAGAGTTTAAGTAGGATATGTCTAAAAAGGGTACTATGTGAGAAGATATTTTTGGGAGATACATAACATAATTATTGAAATAATTTAATTATGAATATAGTATCTAAATATACTAAACATGTTTTGTCATGGGGTTTATATTATTGTGAAATGTATTAAATATTACTCTAAATTGATGTAATAATTATATATGTAATGCTTAGGTTACCTCATTTCCCTCGAGTGGTTACTTACACTTAGAGACATTTATCACTGGTTGAAGTAGGCATGATGTCTATGTACTAGTTCATTAGTAGGACTTGGTTCCCTTGGGTGGTCAGTGTGACATGCTCAGAGACACCCTAACAATGGCCAAAGTAGGTATGGTTATGGATCAAGGTGTTTGTTTTACACCATATGACCCAATGTGCATGTACATTATGCTCTCATGTTACATTTATAGGCGTGTTTCATGGGCATGATTCCACCTCATGTATATATTAAATTCATGTCTACGTAATCATAACAACACTCAACATTTTTAAATAATAATGAATTTCTATTGAGTTTCTGGACTCATCCCATACCCATATACACAACATGAGTTTCAACGTACATGGGTAAATACTCATGTTTTATCATAGGGAATAGGTACTAATTAGAGTTGTATATATGGAATGGGTCTATCAAGATACAAATTTTCAGGACTTAAGAGATTGGATTATGCATGTTGGGTTGGAGGCCATTTTCTATTGTTAGTTTTGTTCATCATGTATTATATAGTGTGTAATTTATTTATATGATTCTTGATTTATTATTCATTTTCTTGTTTTTCTAGATTATAGTTGATGCATCATATATAACATTTTACATATTTCTTTTAAGAACTACAGGGATCCATTTTTTTGCCTTTTTATTTTTCCATGGGTTTTTAGGATGTTCGTTATATGGACGATTCATGCGGAATTATAGGTTGATTTGGGCATGAACCTCAATCTTTATAATGGAGGTCATTATCTACCCATTACTATTATAGGACCTCAACACTATTAAATGGAATATGGGATATGGGGAGATGCACCTAAGGCCATGCAGCGACACTGGGTATCGTTTGGGAGATCTAATTTTGGGTGATATGAAAAATCAATCTGTAATTCCAAACACTCAAGATCCATCTTCGTTCCTTCCATTTTCTCTTATTATTTTTTTAACATAAAAATTCAACCTTATTTATTGTATACCTCAAATAAACTACAAGGATGGAAGGATCAAATACCCTCTTCACAGAGATAAAGGAATTTCCTTCCATTTTTCATTGTTTTTTTTCTTTTGTTTCAATGAAAAGGGACTTGGACCTTACCTTTAAAAATATTATAGGGACATTGGGGTTTAATATTAAATCTTCATTCTTAAAATTATTTTAATAAAATTGAAATCAAATAAAAAATCACCCAAACCACTCAAACAACAATAATCTCAATGAAATTATTAAGGATACCACTCACCAATTCAATGGGTTGAATTGTTAAATATTATTTTATATTTATTAATACTTTCGATTTGGTATCATTTAATTTTAAAAACCTTATATATATGTTTTATAACTCATTGCATATTAACATTGATTTTTTAAACACCATAACCTTCATAAAAATCTATTTGGGAGGTATACCCCTAAATAATTAACTTCTTTTTCATTAGTATCAATATATTTAATAATTTTTCATATTTCTTAATATAATTTATTAAATATTGTAACTCTACAAATCAAAATACTATAAAAATACTTGTAATTATATTTAAGATAATGAAACATTTAATTCTTCAAAAATTAAAAAATTTGGCCATTAAATATGAGGATTCCCTTGTGATTTACTGGTATTTCCATTTTAACAAGTAAGAAACTAATTATTCTCCCAAAAAGATTCTAATATTAATGAAAAAAGTTACAAGACCATAAAAAGATAAAAACACTTTAATAAAAAATCATCCAATAAATATCTATCAATAAAAACAAAAATAATTTCTAGTACTAATTATTGTTTGTCTAAATAATATCAGAGATTCCCTAAGAGGGGATGATTATATTTTGGTAAAAATTTAAATGTAAAGTAAACTTTACAATCTCATGAATTGATCTTGAACTATTATTAGATGAATCATTCTTTACTAGATATTTTTTATTTAGACTCAAAAATGTAGGAAAGAAGTTTAGAACACAAGAACACAAAAATTTACATGTCTTGCCTCCAATATGGGGGTGAATCCAAGACACATGGATAGTTCACCATTAACATGTTCTCATCCATTAAATCATTTCTAGTATTGGCTTCTAGAGAGTCCAAACCTCATCAAAGGTTCATTGCCTATATATGTTTATGACATATCCATTCCTTGTATGGGATTATTTTCTTTATAAGAATATATATTCATAATGAGCCTTAATTTTTACTAAATTTTAATATATATTTTTTAAAAAATATGATCAATTTTACCCTTTTTGTGGTATATTGATCATCAATCATAAAAAATCATGAAATTTATTTACTTTTAGAGTTTTTAATAAAATGAGAAAAAAAATGGGAAACGTCAAAAGAAGAAAGAATAACAATTAAAATAAGATAAAAATTTTCATAAATAAATTTCTGGTACTTTTACTTTCAATTGAAATGTACTTTTAAGGGTACACTGAACCACCTAAGAGAATTACATGATTAAAAACATTCATACATATATGACATGATTGTATAAAATATAAATGTCACTCACCACTTACTGACCAATGTTGGTGGATAATGTGGAATTTTATACACCATATATTACTACCATAGGTGAACTAAAAATTGTGAAACTTGATCCCATAAATAAATGATTTGAAAATTTTAAGAATTGGTGTTATCTTGCATGGGTAAAAATGAAAAAGAAACTATTTACCTAGTTGGAATTGTGTACTTTTGTACATTTTTGTAAAATTTTTGAAGTCCATAAATTTGAAATTTTAGAATTTAATATAAGATGTCAAGATGAGTTAATAGTTGTTTTCCATTTATTATAAAACTATTTTTTTCTAGATTCATTTTCATTTTTTCTATTTTTCGTTATTTTTATTTTTATTTTTATTTTTATAATCTCATCTCTCTATTGACCTCTTTTACCCATGGAAAGGATTTAATTATTTCTAAATTAATTTAATCATACCAATTCTATGAGAAGATAAAAAAAATTTTATTTTGGATATATATTAGAATAGGGTGTAATATATTTTACTGTAATAATAATTTTAATTTAAAATTCTTATATTTGTTTATTTTACTATTCTTATTCATTGTCAATTATACTGCATGTATATTAAGGTAATTAACTTGAATTAAAATCACTGTAATACATTATTTTCATTTAAAAAATATTCATTTAAAAATATTAACCTAAAAATTTATTTTCTTAAAATATTTTATATTTTAGAATCACCATAGTCTAAGATTTATTTTTATAAAAAATCATCAAAGTACAACCAATATGGGGTACATATTTTGAAAATCAACAATAACATTGCAACATTATTCATTTAATTTAATTATTTATATGTAATAAATATACCCAAAGTTGTGGAAATATCCCAAAAAAGTAATCTTTTTTTTAATAAAACTATTATGTCATTGAAAAAAGAAATAAATTTCCTGTAAAATTTAAAAAATTGTATTTTTTGATAAATAAATTTCAATAATCTTGTTTCCTTATGAATCGTCACTTAAATCTCATCACTGCACTACTTATTTGGTATAGTGTAAGGTAAAGGGAAACAATTATAATTTTGAATATTTAGTGCACATGGATAATTGACCACATAATTATCCCACATCCATCAGATATTCAATTTCATTTTTGGGGAAGCTTAATTTCATTGAGATTGTAATTCATGAGCTATCTAGGTTTTTTAGTTTTTGATGTTTTTATATTTTATTTTTTATTATTTTATTTTGTTATATATTTAAAGTAAGTTTTAGTGAATCCTTATGAATAAAAAACAAGTCTACCTAGAATAACCTTATGAAAAAAATATGTGATAAAAAACACCAAGAAACCTATAATCCAACATGGTAATTTATATTTAAAAATATTTTTTTCCAAATATGTTCATCCATGAATATATGGTACCTTTATTAGTTTTATTAAAATAAAATTTTAATGAAATAATTATGAAATAAAAAACAAGTGTATTGAAAATGAAATAAATTAATATTTAATTCTATGGGTTATGAAATGAAGATCCCAATGAACACTATAATTTTATGATAATATTAAAATACATGGGGTTTTTTAATATGTTTTAAGATTATGTGAATTCATATTTTCTATTAGAGATAGTAAAATAGAATGGTTTAATAGATTTCCTAAAAATTCTTTTGCCATTGCACCGAGAATTACATAGTACTTCCTTGAAAAGTATTCCCCTCCTACAACAATCAATGTAAAAAATTGAAATTAAATTGTTTTTATCAAGTAGAGGATTTTTTTATGAAACATGGGAAATGTTCCAAGAATTTTTTTCCATTTTCTTTACCATGGATTAGAACTTTGGATCCAAGTCTAAGTATTGTATCATGGTTTGTGCAATAATAGTAGGAGAGTGGTAAACTAAAAAATAATGGAATCATAATGAAAGATATATTAAAGAATGATATCAAGATTATGGAATAAATGATAAAAAAATATAATGGAATCCTCAGTGAGAGAAACACAAACAAGGTATGGATCAGGAGGACTCATGTATTATTCCTATAGCATGAGTAGAAACATTTGAAAAGAAACATGATCACTGGAAATAAATGAAGACTCTTACTCAATAAATGGAATCAGTGAATATTTCTTCCAAAAAATGTGAACTTTGGGTAGGAGAAAACTCTTTGATATACTATCAATGTGGGATATATAAAGGATAAGTAAATAAACAAAACTATTTGGATTCAATAGATCATCTGATTACTCTATGAATTCTTACAAATAGTGATGGTCGAATAACCCCAACCTATCATAGAAAAATCACAGCAGTACCTCATAATCTTTCCAACCATCTTACAATTTACCTCCTGGTTTTCAAAGGAAAATATTATTTTAATCATTGAATTAGTGAAATCAATTTTAAGGGAACCAACTTCAGTAACAAAAACAACAAAAAAGGTAATATATAGAGGATAATATGACTTAGTTTATAGGAAATACCAAGTTTCTCTTCAAGTAACTAAAAAATACACATAAGATTTGATGAATCATTACATTATTTGGAATAATATATAAGCAAATTCACTGATCAATTATAAAAAACATATAAGGAAATTCAAAAAAGAACCCTTGGGAGGTGAGTAAAGTTATTGATCTCTAAAGTGGTAAAAATATTCATGATCTATAAACTATATAAAAAAATGAAATTATTAAAAATATATAAAAAATAAAAAATAATATGATATACAAAAACCATAAAAATAAGTATTAACCCAAGTGTCATCTTATATACCACTACTTTTATTCTCTTAAGAAATGAGAAAAGATAAATTTGGTAATCAGATTAAAAAATTCACTAAAAATTATTACTATCTCTATATTATTATTACATTCATTGAATTAATTTCCCAAATTCCTACCATATTCTATGTTACTAAAGGAAATTCTCACTAATAATATAAAATGTTAAAAAAATTCAAGGGTTCCAATTGGTGAGGAATTTTCATTAGTGGTGCAATAAAATATATTACTCAAGCTACATGATCAGGGTAGTTTTTATATTCCTTTTACTATTGGTTTATAAAAATTTAGAATTGAATTATTTGATTTAGGTGTGAGTTTAAATCTCATTTTATAAAGTGTTTTTAAAAATTTATCCATAGATGATTCCAAGATACAATGGTTGCAATTTAATTTGGATGGAAACTCAAAAAATAATAATCAAGGAATTTTAGAAAATATGTTGATAGAAGAGGATAAATTCATCTTCCTATATAATTACATTATCTTAGATACAAAAGATGAACATGATATTCCACTAATTTTTAAAAGACGATTCTTTGTTATAGTTAATGTTTCAATTATTTTTCATCATGTTCAGCTAACCTATCATGTTGGTAATAAAAAGGTTTAGTACATTGCGTTAAGATAGTTGTGCAAGCATTAATGAGATAGAAATTAATCCTTCTAGGAACATGAAATTTTGACATTGAATCTCAACATTAGAAGATATTCATCATATATAATCAAATTAAACTACTATCTGTCATAGAACTACCCAAAGAAAAAATAGAAATGATGGACCCCAGAGACAATAAAAAGGTAAATTAAAAAATTCAAACATTCCTTTAAGAACCACTATAACAAGACTCATCAAACCACCTCAAATAGAGGTGAAACATATACCTATTAACTTGAAATATACTTATCTATATGAGATAAATACATTACTTATCATTATTAACTCATTTATCGTTGATTTATAAGATAAAAAACTATTATGAGTCGTGAAGTAAGGTTAGCTAGTGATTGGGTGGGATATTTCCTACATAAAAGATATAAATCCTTTTATTTAAACTTATAAAGTTTTAATAAAAGAAGTATCTATGTTATACCACTAGCCTCAAAAAAGTAATACCCCACCCATGAATAAGTTAGAAGTGAAAGAAATGGTAAACATTTTCGATGTGGGTATTATTTATCCTATCTTTGTTATCCTATATATATTTCCTCTTTAGGTAGTACCCAAATAGTGGATATCAGGGTAATTCAAGATAAAAAAGGTAAACTAAAATAAACTATACAGACACTAGGTGGAAATCCTATATGAATTATAGACAACTTAAATATTGAAATTATAACAACCAGTTTCCATTGTCAATTTTAGATCAAATTATAAAAAGACTCACTAAGCATGAGTTTTACTATTTCTTGTATAACTATTAAATATATAATAAAATTATAGTTACTCCCAAATACCATTAAAAGAAAAACATTTCTCATTAAGTTTTTATTCTTTTAGAAAATGGAGGGAAATGGGAGGAACTGTGATGAGTGCAATAGATCATGCACTGAAAACCCTCCAATGGAAGCTGGAATGGAAAAAATCTTGAGAATGATGAATCAACTAACTCGAGTTATGAATAATAATTTGAATCAAGCAGATAAACTTGATTCATCTCAAAGGAAACAAGTTTCTATTGGTTCCTTTATGATTCAATGACCACCTTATTTTAGTGGATCTACTGAACCATTGATTGCTAAAAATGGATAACATCTATAGAAAATATGCATTTTGTACTCTGCTATTTTGAAAAAGAGAAAGTCACCCTTTCTATATTCTACTTAGAGGGAGAAGCTGATCAATGGTGGAAATTGATTAAAAAATACTAATCCAATAATAGTGATTAATTTTATAGAGTGGGAAGAGTTTAGGGGAACATTTTTGAATAAATATTTTCCCCATTCGATGAAAATGAAAAAGGAGAAGGAATTCCTAGAACTTAAGTAGAAGGAAATTGAATCAGTGGGAATCTATAAGATTAATCTTAAAAGACTTTCTTGTTACACTTCTATCTTTTTTATGTATCCAAATGTAAACTTTTATAGATTATTTAGTGGAATAAGACCCCATCTATAGAGAAATCTAGCCAATTAAGACTTTGGAATCTATGAGGAGATAGTGTAGAGAGATATGAATGTTGAAATAAATTTTGGAGAGATGTAGTGGTCACATAAATCGATAGAAATAATATATTTTTTGGATCCAAACATGGGGAGGAACATTGATCATAAAAGAGGATGAAAGTAAGTGCAACATCCTACATGAAACAAATGTGGGAAGAAGCATTCCCAGAACTGGTTTCTTAGGTGTGGAAAATGTTACAAGTGTTGAATAGATGGCCATATATCTTAGAACTATCATACTACGGTGAATCCTAAACTTATCAATACTAACATCAAAGGTAACATGTTGTTGAGCAACCTGAAGTCCAATTCTTTTAGTGTGGACAGCTTGGGAACCTTTCTAATTAATGTCCAACTCAGAAGATAATGGAGCAGAATCACTATCAATATCAGTATAGGCTAATGGAGAATGTTCTATATTTTTCTGTCATGATGGATGAAATAGAAGCTCTAAATGATGTGTTGGTAGGTACTCTAGTTGTTATCTAAAATATACAACGTACTTTGTTTGATTTTGGTTCTATACATTCCTTTATTTCATCCAAGTTTTCAAAGAATATAGAATCAATCCCTAAACTACTAAAATTAGATTTGAAAATCATGTATCCTAGAGGGATTATCCAAGCATAAATAGTATATAGAAACTCTAGTATTGAATTTGGAAAGCACAATCTCATCACAAATATAGTAGTCATTCCCATTGTTTAATTAGACACTATACTAAGGATAGAATAGATCTCAAGTATTATTCTAATATCAACTGTAGAAGAAAGAAAATATCAATAGTCTGGAATGGGCAACCTATAGTTATTTTCAAAGGATAGATATCCCAATATGAGCTTTGTCTAAAAGCACTACTCATGGCCTTCTCTATGGAGGTGATTGGTGAAGAGGAAGAAGGAAATGAAAGTATAAGAATAGATAATGTTCCTATCATTCAGAAATACATTTATGTATTTCTTGAAGAGTTACCTGAACCTCCCCTAGAAAGAGAGATAAATTTATCCATTGAACTCATACTTAGATTCTAGCCAATACCAAAGACCCCATATAGAATGGAAAATATGGATCTATAAGAATTAAAGAAAAAAATTCAAGATCTTTTCAATAAGGGGTTTATCAAACCAAGTGTGTCTCCTTGGGGAGAACATATTCTCTTAATGTAGAAAAAGGATGGATTATTGAAGCTATGTATTGATTATAGAAAACTTAATGCGATCACAGTGAAGAAAAGGTACCCTCTCCCAAGGATTAATGATTTATTTGAACAACTATATAGGGATCAATTCTTCTCCAAGATTTATCTGTGGTCAGGTTATCATCAATTAAGGGTAAAGAAACACTACTTCGAAAGTCATATTTTATCTGGGTTTTTATTTGCGCTGATAAAAGTATGATTTATCATCACTTTTTTGTGCCTATAAAAGTACGATTTATCTGTAATTTTTGTTATCCTGATATAGATATACTTTATCAATGTCTGTATAAGCATTGATAAAGGTGAAAATTGTAGTGTGAAGTTGCAGCACAGTACATCACTAGAAATAGGTGCAGTGTGTTGAAATAACACACAACATCATCAAAAATAGAAATAAAAAGTAACAAAATAAGACTCAAATATTGAATTTAAAGGAAATAAAATTTCTAACACGAATAAAAAAAATCCAACACTATTGTACAGTATTTCATTTGTTTTTTGGATTAAAATTAATGTCAGTTTTGAATAAAAAAGACACCCTTGGAGTCATATCGGTCACACTGTGTGTCAAATTAAGGCGCAGGTGAATGATACACATCCCAAATGATTCATCTATCATTGCCCTAAAGTATAAAAACAACTATAATATGTTTTCTAGGTTTTGTGTATGTCAGTTATTTTTTTTATTAAAATTAATACCAATTTTGAATAAAAATATGCACTTTGAGTTATATCGATCACACCGTTAATCGTATTGAGGTGTGGTTGATCCTTACATGTCACAAATGAGTTATGGATTGTTTTACTAAAGTTACAAAATAAACGGAATGAGTTTTCTTAGTTTTGAGTACATTAGTTTTTTTTACTAAAATTAATGTTAATTTTGAATAAAAAAGATGTAGTTAGAGTCATTCCAGTCACATTGTGCATCGAATTACGGTACTACTAAATTATACATGTCCCAAATTACACATGGATCATTTTCTTAAAATATCAAAACAATGGAAATGCATTTTATTAGTTTTGAGTATGTCAATTGTTTTTCTGATTAATATTAATTACACTTTTGAATAAAAAAGATGTAGTTGGAGTCATACCGGTCACACCATGTGTTGGATAGAGTTGAGGATGATCCTTACACATAACAAATGAAATATGGATTGTTTTAATAATGTACCGAAACAATATGAATTTATTTGATCATTATTTATTATATCTGTTGTTTTTTACTAAAATTAATGTTAATTTTGAATAAAAAAGATGCACTTGGTGTCAAACTAATCATTGGATTGAGGTGAAGATGAATTATAAATGCCCAAAATGACTCATGAATCATTTTACTAAAGTATCAAAATAATATAAATCCATTTTATCAATTTTTAGTATGTCATTTATTTTTTTATAGACATTAATGTCACATTTGAATAAAAAATACATAGTTGGAGTCATACAGGTCACACCATGTGTCGGATAGAGGTGTATGATCCCTACACATCAAAAATAATGTATAGATCATTTTACTAATGTACCAAAACAATACTAATGAATTTTCATGGTTTTGATTAGCTCATTTGTTTTTTTCCTAAAATTATTTTCAATTTTGAATAAAAAAGATGCAATTTGAGTCACGCTGTGTATTAGATTGAAGTGATTCTGAATGTTACACATCTAAAATGACTCACGAATTGTTTTCATAAATTATACAAACAATTCTAATTTTTTTTCTCGGTTTTGAGTATGTAAATTGTTTTTTTATTAAAATTAATGTCAATTTTGAATAAAAAGTCTCGCTTTAAGTCATACTGGTCACATCATTTATCCGATTGAGGTGAATATGATCCCTACAAATCAAAAATGATGTACATATTGTTTTCTAAAAGTAAAAAACAATCCAAATAAAATTTATGGATTTTTTAGTATGTAATTTGTTGTTTTTTACAAAAATTAATGTCACATTTGAATAAAAAAAGATGCACTTTGAGTCATACTAGTCACACCATGCATCAGATTGAGGTTCTTTTGACCCCTACATGTCATAAATTATGTATGGATCATTTTCTTAATTTACCAAAACATTATGAATTTGTTTTCTCAGTTCTGAGTGTGCCACATGTTTTTGTTACAAAAATGTCATTTTAAACTTGAAAGATGAAAAATGGATCTAATCTTAAGTGACATGTGTTTTGTGAACTTCTAAACAATTTTTCTCAAACATATTCATGGTATGATCTTTATTCTACTTCATTTACCAATAATTATATTTTTTAAAAGTCATCACGTCTTATTCTCCTCTGCCTTAGTCTCCACCACGGTCTTCACCTCTACCCCTCCTCTAAATAGGTCTCCAACTCCAACTCTATCTCCACCTTTTCCTCTTCCTTCACAGAGGCCTTGAACTCTTCCTCCACCTCCACATCCACCTCTGCATCCACATTTTCACACCAATTTTATTATTTTCAAGTCATCACTACTAAACAAATTTATTTCCTCCATTAATATTTTCCTCAATAAAAAGATAAAAAATAATATATAAGCATTTTGAAACTAATTATTCACACCCCAAATATAATTCAAAGGTCATAACTCATACTAGATCAAAAAAATAGCTTGTAATATCCTAAATTTTTTTTCATCATACATTCTGACAAAAAGTACGCTACCAACTCGTCCCTAAACAAATTGATTTCTTTTTTTGAGTGAATCTTTTGTAAAAATATTCATAGTACTTAGAAAATATAAACAAAAAAATATTTATGAAATATATTTAATGAAATTGTAATTACCTTCATAAATTACCAATTTAGGGATGTTGGTCTTATCATGCTATATGATTTCTCTCATAAATTTTCAAAAATAATATCCACAATTGATTTCATTTTCCTGTTTCAGAAACCAAAGAAACATTGATCAAAATACGTAAATTGGTTTGAAATGTTTTGATAGTTAAATATTTCTATATATACCTTAATTTTTTTTTATTTTATAAATCCATAGGCTTTAGCTTGTCAGACACTGACCTCATTCTATAATTTAGCCTGTATTTAGCGACCACCCTATCATAAGAAAATTCTTATTAAAACACATAATGAACATATAATTTTAATTTTATCTATTCAATGTTGATTGTAGTGTATTACATATTCACAATACAAATCACGTGTGGTCGGTTGGTTGGAAATCCATGCATTGAATCCAAAAAATAAATATTAGGGGTGTCTATATTGATTGCTATCAGCATCCAGTGCTTCCAAAAAAACAAAAACAATTATGTAATGAAAAAATTGAAAATAAATTTTATGTGATTAGATAATAGAGTTTTACCTTTGCATTGTAGGAATCAAAGAGACTTTTTTCTGATGTTTTTTTAAACTCTTCAAATAACTCATCTTTTTCTTCATTATTTCTTTATTTTCCAAAGTAATTTCTATTATATAAATGATACTAATATTAATTAGTACAAATCATTCTTCACATGATCTTACCTTTATATAGTTGTAATATAAATTCTTGTACACAATAGGAATAGTTAATAACTTTAATAAACATATCCATCTTTCTATTTAGACATATGTATTCTGAAAATTTACCATATATATTATTTCCAATGCTTTCGTCGGGGTGCATGCATCCATCCGTCCGCGGAGGAGGATGCGCTGCGCTGTTTCCCCGCGTTCCCGCTTTCCAAAGGCGGGCAGCATTCGCTCCTTATTCAGGGACGTCTGCTCCTTGATCGAAACGGGATGATGGGATGTCGGTTCTTCCTTCTATGGATTCCTCCTCAGAACTCGTCACCTAGTCCGGGTCTCCCTCATAGATTTAATACGTTGTTCATGAAACTCTTCCCAGTGCCATGTTTCCATGGACACCGGTTAATTACACTGCTTCTGTCGGGACATTCCAAAGGGTCCGGTCAGGGCAACAACCTTCAGTCTGGGGAGTAGTCACGTTGAGACATCAGTAGCGTGTTTGGATGCTGGGGAACTGGCGTGTCTGTCTATTATCCCTGGTCATAGGGCTTCTCGAGGGCGTGGAAGCCCGAGGCATCTCACATCGAGCGCGGGGAATTATATTCCATAGACACATATCTGAGGTTTTCCTCAACTTCCTATGTTTAACACAGGGTATGCCGCGAGTTTAACGTCCAGCAGAGACGGATCAGCCCGATCAGAGCATTATCTAGAATGGATTGGATTGAGGGATTTCCCTTGATGGGGTGCCAATACCGGGACCATCCCATGGGCGGCTGTGAAGAGGAGCGTACCGACATGGTCTCACCGGGATATGACGGTCCGGGTGAGAATCAGGGTGGATGATGGATAGACGAATAAAGTAGAGGGGGAAATGGCAAGGAACCGTCACAAGGGCAACGGTGACGTTGGGCTTGAGCCTTGAAGGGGCTTCCTACGTATCCCCGTGGCAGGGAATCAAATTCTGTGTAGTTCGGTATGGTGTCGGTGAACCGACATGAGGGTGGACCTTGGTCTGATGGGCATCATCAGTGAACTGACGTGAATGGAGAGGACCAAGAGGGTCTTAGCGGTGGTGGGCTTGAACCTCGTGGAGGCTTCCTACGTACCATGTCGTTACATGGATCAAAGACCACGTAGTTCAGAGGGGCTTCGTCGGAGAACCGGCGTGAAGGTGGACCTTGGTCCGACGGGTGGTGGGCTTGAACCTCGGGGAGGCTTCCTACGTACCATTCCTTGACATGGATCAAAGACCTCGTAGTTTGGATTATGGAATTCATTAACGAACCGATGTGAAAGTGAACCTTGGTCCAATGATAGGTGGGCTTGAACCTCGGGGAGGCTTCCCACATATCATGCCTTGACATGGATCAAAGACCTTGTAGTTCAAAGGGTTTAATTGGTGAACCGACGTGAAAGTAGACCCGGGGGTCCACTAGTGCTGGGCTTGAACCTTGGGAAGTTTTCCTACGTACAATTCCTTGACACGGATCAAAGTCCTCGTAGTTCAAAGGATTGATGGAATACAGTTTAACGTCATGCGGGACAGTAGTGAACCCTGACGTGAATAAACGACGGGCATTGGGTGTCGGCGAACCGACGTAAATGAGGGACCTTGGTCCAATGGGAGATGGGCTTGAACCTCTGGGAGGATTCCTACGTACCATGCCTTGACATGGATCAAATTCCTCGTAGTTCGGATTGAAAATGGGGGCTTGTCACACCAACAAGTAGACTGTTTGGGCTAATGATTGTTGGCCTTGAACCTCAGGGAGGCTTCCTATGTACCATGCCTTGACACGGAACAAGGTTCTCGTAGTTCGGGTTGTGACAACGGCTTGCCGTCGGGCAGGAATGCAGTTTAATGTCGTGCTGGACGCAGGTAGGACTCGACGTGAATTTGGTGACGGGTGGGCTTGAACCTCGTGGAGGCTTCCTACCTACCATGCCTTGACTTGGATCAAAGTCCTCGTAGTTCAAATGGGTGTGCAGTTTAGTGTCATGATGGACAAGGGAAAATACATTTTAACGCCATGCTGGACGAGGTCATGCAGTTTAACGTCATGCTGGACGAGGGCATATAGTTTAACGTCATGCTGGACGAGGTATTTTCATGGAAAATTCCAACTCTAAGCCCATGTGAGTCGTGCTCGGTGTGATAAACAAGAGACAGTAAGGACCTGACGATCACGACACAAAGGGTGCGTCCGTGTGAAGTGAAGAGGGGCTTACGCATTAGGCGGCCCATGGTGCTAGGACTTACACCAGGATGGAATCCCAGATTGTGACAAAGTGCAGCGAAAGAGGGATTTGGGACCAATGATGGGAGGTTCCTCGTTCCCTATCACGCCCTCCACTGACCTTAGTAGTGGGGAAGTACAGAGATTCATGGGTGCAGCCATCCGTTGGGGGACTAGGGTCACCCTTCTACTGAGAACATACGCCACTCCAATAAGGAGGATATCATCCCTTGTGAATGGGTGATTCCACTCCTATGGAGATGAGTGGCGTAAAAAAATTTCGAGCTGGGGGACCCTTCGTGAGAGGCACGAGGTCGGGTCACAGTTTAACATCATGTGTTGAGGATGCGATGCTTGGCAGTTTAATGTCCTGTAGCTCGGACGAGGTGGGTTCACTCCACACCCCTAGGACTTACATAACCGTTACCCTCTGGTCCTTGGGGGAGGGAAGGTACTAGCAAGGCCATGGTCAAGGGGGGGTTGTAGAGTGAACCATCGAGGGGTCCACATTAGCATGGCTATGCGAAGAAGCAATAGCTGTTAGCGTGCCTATGCGAAGAAGCATTAGGAGAAGCAACGCTACGAGTATTATTGTCCGTGGGACTTTGAAATCACATCGTGAAAACCTGGAGGGTTGCACGGGAAGAGGAACTGCCAAGAAAAGGAGTGTGCTTCGTGAAGCGGAGTGCCTTAGCCTTAGCATAGGGAATAGGTGTGAGTGGAGGGTGCTTCGTGAAGTGGAGAAGTATTCGCAGAGCACTGCCTCGCGAAGAAGACGTGCCTTGCGAAGCAGGATGCTGCGAAGCAGTGTGCTTTGCGATGTGTAGCGATCCTGCCTTGGCATAGGGATCGCTTGTACAGGTTGGGTGTGTCGCGAAGCATAAACGCTCCGCGGCTGCCCGAGTTCCCTTGGGAATCCCCTTCCTTCGCGAATGCCCTTGAGCTTTGCGAATGGAATACCTCTCGGAAGAGGGGCTCAAATCAAGACAAAGCGAAGGCGTCACGCGAAGTAGAAGTACCTCGCAGAGCTCATGATTCCCGGGGGCAAAGAGTGCTTCGCGATTCAGGAGAGCAGAAGCCAAAAGGTCGGATTGTCCATATTCTGGGACTCAGGGGGAGTCCAGTATTTATAGGGAAGGGGCGCCACGAAGCAGAACTCGTGTGCTGCCTCAGGTGCTTCGTGGCACGCTCGCGAACGTCAACGTCGTTCGCGAAGAGGTACCGCCTGCCGAGCTTCACGGCGGGTCACGAACGTCAAGCTTGTTTGCGGAGAGTTATCGCCTCCTGAGCTTCGCGGAGGGTCACAAACGTCAAACTCATTTGCGAAGAGTTACCACCTCCCGAGCTTCGCGGCAGGCTCGTGAACGTCATAGGCGTTCGCGGAGAGTTACCACCTCCGGAGCTTCGCAAAACCGCGCTGCTCGGGGTGCTTCGCGTTGGGGCTTCGCGAGGCAGTGGGCCGACCTTCTTTTTTGTCCCTTCCTTCTGTGAAATATTTTGGTGCCAACAAATTACCCCCCTCAGACTGGATCCACGGAGGGTGAAGGGTCGAAGTCTGAGGGAAAATTTCCAAAATTGTTGGCGGTTTCACGAAGCGGCTTCGTCAAGAGGGCCCGTGTTGCTGATCGGGGCCACGGATCCGGACACGCCGTGATGCTCCGTGCGGGTGGGGCGCGCAGCGATGCTCCGGGGTCGCCGCCTATAAATAGGGGGGTCGACCTCTTTTGTCTTTACGTGATTTCTTTATCTTCTTGTGTGCTCTATTTTGCGAAGCTCCGCGTACTCCGCGCCTGCTCTCCGCGAATCGAGCTTCGCGGTGAACCGCGGGTCTCTGACTCCGCGACAGCGCCAAGTGAACTTCTGTTTTTCGGCCTAGGCCAGACTTCGTGGCTTGGTCTCGCAACCAACCTTCGCGATTCGGCTTCGCTATCTGGCTTCACGATCCGTTCTGAAAAAATTCTTTTCTGAGTGCCGTAATTGAAATGGCCCATCAAGAAGCTGTATTGGGGGTGCTTGCAGATGTCGCCTGTCGAGATGAGATGGTCAACTGTCCAGGCCTTTTGGAGATGGTCTGAAGCCATTCGGACCACGCTTCCTTGACAGATCTGTTGTCGGAGGGTCAGAAGAATTATTCGTAGTTTAAGAAGCTTCAATTTTATGACTTCGTGTTGAGGGATGACGTCTTCATCCCTAAAGCGAGTAGGGATGAACTAGCTTGTTGGTTCAGGAGCACACCATGTCAGCACCAATGGTTCAGGGCATCCGATGGTCATGCGCAGGAGGACTTCACACCCGTCACCACTGACTGTCTCTAAAACCATGTTAACGATATTGACGGGAGGACACTGAAACCAGAGGCGTCCCCTCCTCTCTATCATACCATGTTGAAGGCGGCTTTTCAGGATTCGAAGAAAGGATGGTCTGATGAGTGGGACCTGCGCCAAGGCGGAAACTTCACTAATGACTGGGCCTGGGCCTACTGGGTAGGCACCTCATGCGAGGAGTTTGGGGCCGAGCTGAGGAGAGTGGGGTTATATGATGTGGCATGGGCCTCCCAATTCCACATTTACCAACCGAAACAACTGATGCTGGAATTGCTGAGCAGATGGTCGTCTAGGACCAATACCTTTCACCTGCATGACGGGGAGGTGGGAATCAGCCTGTGGGATGTCCACTAGATTTCTAGGGTTCCGATCTTGGGGGACATGTATGATGAGTTCCTCCCCATCATGAGCGCGTAAGAGGATACAGAGCAAATTCCGCGACTAGCGTCAGCGCTGATGGCACTCGTCCCTGGAGAGGACAAGGAGGAAGTGAGGGATGTCCACTTTAGGAGATGGTTCAAGTGCTTCCTGAATTTCCCAGAGAATCGAGAGTTCCCTCCGAGGCCTCGAACTTGTCCGAGGGAAGCCCAACGGGGTAAGGGGAACTTGTATTGGCTGGTCTTGGAGGACAGCCAATAGAAGACTTGGGGTTTCAGTGTCAGCACTGAACAACAGCCAATAGTCAGGCTGGCGGCGTTCATCGCGGCTCTCATCTGCGGTTGGATTCTACCGGTGAGGGATACAAGCATGGGGGTGCGGCACAACTCATTTATTATGGCGTCCATGTTGGACATGGGGCAGCGGATCAATCTGGGGATTCCAATGCTCGCCAAACTGTACAGAATGTTGCGGCACATTATCGAGGGCAAGAAGCCGCCAAGGATACCCTTCCACCTCCTATATGGGTGGATCACAGCGCACATCAGGGGGATTTATGAGTATCCAAACCCTATTTCACCACCGGGATCAAATTTCCGCCCCTCCATCCTTAATGCTGTCGGGAGCTTCCCGTTCAAACTAGCCGTGCCGATGGTGTTGAATCGGGTGTGGAGGGCAGATGAGTTTAATTTCCACCCCTTCCCATTGCCTACGGGGATACTTACTGACGACGGGCGGGGAACAGAAGAACATCGGGCTTACCTCATGGCCTTTCTAGGTGGAGTTTTGGTGGCACGAGTAGATCGTGAGCCACTCTACGAACCGTACACCCCGCATCGGTTTTCGAGGCAGTTCTGGTGACTCCAATGGCTGACCCCGCAGGTCTACTGGGAGGTGCATCATGAGGAGCACCCATGTGTGATGAGGCAGCTGCGGCTCATGTTCACACGGGGAGATGGGAAGATGCGAATCGCATTGCCTCCATCCACCTCCGCTTTCGGATTGGTGAGGGAGTATTCCATTAGTTGGGAAGCTTCTTATCCAGGGGAGATGCTGAAGCAACCAACTATTCGGGTCGGTGGCGGCGAGCGTCCTCTATCTCAAGGTCGGGGTCGGAGGGCAGCTAGGGCCTCTCACGGTGGTGGGGCTGCCATGGCGGCGAGACCCGCACCGGCCGAGGGTATGGCAGCAGTGATGGATCTGGTGATTTCGGAAGAGCAGGGCCATCCGGAGGGGTAGCCACTAAGGGGATTTTGTAGGATATCCACTAAGGCTCTGGGGAAGCGCCTAGGTCATATCGACATGGCAGAGGATGCCGTCTTCCTGGAAGCCTAGGACATGTGGGATGTCAACCGGCAATTCCTCAGCCCATCCAAGATATGGGCCCACCTGAATCGCCTCGGGATAGAATTACCGGGCATAAGCCCAGTCTGGGCTGGATTCATGGAATCTCCAGTGGAGGCAGAGCAATAGTTGGACAAGCTGGAGGATTACGTCCACTCCAGTGGTGTCCGTCTCCCAATGACAGACCGGGTGAGGGTACTGTTGAATCAAACGGTCCCCCCACAGTTATCGGCTACCGACTGGAGGGAGCGCTTCCCCCTACCGGAAGAATCAGAGGACTCTTCTTGGGAGGATGAGGCTGGAGGAGGGAGCCCATTGGAGGAGGACGAGGTCGGAAATCAAGGCTCAGATTCCGACGATTTTGCAGAGGTTCTCGAGGTAGCATTCCGAACTTCTTTCCTTATGGTCCGTTCTCGGGCCACTATGGACTTCTCACTGATGTTTGAGCCATGAAGGAGGAACTTGTTCGCAGGACATGTTCTCACCACTCGGCGGGTGATGATGCAGGACCTTCAGAACCCGCGCCTATGGCTGCGTCCAGTTTCATGTCTGGTGGGACCAGAGCACCCGAGGTGGCTCCTCCAGAATCTCCAGACCTTCCAACATTATACGGAGGGCCTCGTCTCGGGGTCCCGTCAGTACCGGATCAAGATCAGTGCCAGGAGGTCGATCTCCGTAAGTTTCCTCTACCGGTTTCCTTGTCGTCATATGTAGACTATGCCAACTAACGTTTATGTCCCTCTCTGTTGTACAGTTCTCCGACTGGCGTGGGATGCTACAGAAAGACTAGTCGGGATGTCTGGTGGAGTCCCTCCTAGGGGAATCCCGGTGATGGTGGCGATAGTCCCCCCATCTCCTCGAGCTGCAACACACATCATCACTGGCGGGACCACCAGCAGGGTCATGCCCGAATTCATTGAGGTGGACTCTGATGAAGAGGATCAACCGGTCGGTCCCAGTCCTGTCACGCTTGCTTCGGCGCCAGATGTCATACTGGATTCAACACCAGATGTAGATCCTGCCGATGATTTCTTGCGGGCGTATCCCACGTACGAGCCTTCCAATTGCGGAGACTGGGACGAAATGGCCTCCGATGAGGAAGACATCAGCATAGTCCGCTTCCGGTCGTGAAAGCTAATCACGCGCTTCATCAAGGACACCCCCCAAGCGCAATGGCTGGCCGAAATGGACAGACTCTGCTCGCGGTTGCACGAACTCTGCGCTGGGGGAGTGGATGACCAACGTCCTCACGCACTCATCCGATATCTTATGGCTGAGAAGATCCGAGAGCATGATCGTGGGCTCAGCGTGGGCTGGCAGCGGAGGAAGGCGACCAACATCAAGAAGCTCCAGGAGGCTGAAAGCGAGGTCCAACAGATTCAGACCCGGGCAGATGAGCTCTCAGCCTCCCTTTAATGCACAATCTGAGCTGATCTCACGGTTGAAGGCCCAGCTGGCGGAGGTAGACGAGCATATGAGGCAGGCCTATGGAAAGATGGTTGTCGTTCAAGCTGGCATAGAGAGGGCCAAAGCCAAGGCTGACGAACTGTGCCCCGTCGCTGTTGAGGAAGAGCGGGAGCTGAGTCAGTGGCAGCAAGCCTTGGATGCCACAAGCCAATGGGTGGCAGAGCTGCAACGCTCTTTTGACGGGGTTAACCCGTCCATGGGGGGAGTTGACCCCCAGGTATTGTAACAAACCAAAAACCTTTTATTGGTACTTTCGTGCTTCAATTTCTTCCTTCTCTGTTTTGAATGTCATAGCGCACACGATTTCCACTGTTTGAATCACCTCGTTACATCCCTACAATTTTTATGGGACGTTCATCGATAATTCCCCAAGCCCACGTGGGTCGAGCCCGATGTGAGAAACAGGAGACAGTTACCTTCTCATCCCACCTAACATAGGAGTGGAGACCATGCTCCGGGCATCCGGGATTTGGATTACCAGTCTGGATTTCTGAAAGATGGGTGGGGCCTGACCGGGAATGAACTTTTCAGGACAGTCGAATTACCTTTTCTTTAGCGTGACCTCATGCACAAACAGTGCAACACCAGGGACACTGGAATCAGTCCGAACAGACGGAAACGGGAAGCATGAATTACGATGCCCAAGATTCGGAGCACTGTGGGGATGGCGTGACAATAAAGGACAACCGTTAACCATGGTGGAGAAGCAGTATCCTTACTGTGTTAGCCTGTAATGGGGACAAAAATGAGGGTCAACCGTTGACCATGTTCGAAACACGGGACCATGTCACAAATATTGTCAGTCAATATTTTGGGACATTGACCCAGGACAGTTGGCGGACCATAGGTCAAACATCCATACTGTTAGGGGGTCCTTCCAAACATGACCAGTCTTCCGGAACGTTGGCCCAGGACGGTAGGTGAGCTGATGCGGCATGAGACCAGGCCGTTAGGGGGTCCCGTGAGACATGAAAGGGGAAGAGGGTCCGAATAAGGGGCACGCAAAGAGTGGAATATGGAGTGATGGTTTGTCCGCACAGAATCCAACACCTAGGTAGTTACACCACCGTGGTGGGAGTACACCAGATGGGCACATCGGTTTGATCATTGATCATTCCTTATTTGGGACAGGGCCTCAATGGCAAATGGGTATGTCACTTCCTAATGGGATCTTGGGGCATCCTGAACTTGTTCAGGGAAAAATTGAAGCTACATAGTTCCCCCCGAGGGGTCAGTCCAGAGGGCCGGAAATGGGGAGGAATAGGATTTTGTGATTCCTGGGTCTGGACCCTAGGTGAAATGCCTGGGTGTCTCTACGTATCCCATGAGGATGGGAATCAAGCCGTACGTAGTTCTGGAAGCACAGTGTAGTCATAGACCAACACGGACCAGTGAAATCCTCTCTGGCAGAGGCTCTGGTGCATCCCATGATTAACATGGTGCATCCTGAACTTGTTCAGGGTAGAACCGCAGTTTAGTGTCATGCATTGCGGACACATGGACTCCTATAGTTTAACGTCATACGATAGGACGTGGAATAAAAGGGAAGATCCCATGGAGCGTGTGGTGCGGTAGATATGAAACCAACGTGAATGAGGACCTAGAGTCCAAATCACACCACGTACCCCCGGAGGAAACTCTTCAGGTCAAGGGACCAATAGTGAGGATTAGGCTGGGCCCGAAGCACAGTGGTCGGGCGTTCCTACATACCCCATGAGGATGGGAATCAAGCCATACGTAGTTCTGAAAGAATATTTTAACGTCATGTGGGACGATGAGAAGCCTGGTCTTGTTGGTACACATCCCGCCAAAACTACTAAGCCCACGTGAGTCGTGCTCGGTGTGGGAAACAAGCAGTAGTGGTGGGAATTTCCCAACACAAAAAGGGGTAGGTTACGGTAAAGGGACGCTCGGGGAATACCGGCCTAATGACACTAACATGATCATTTAGCTCACCTATATGCGCGAAGAGAAAGAGCCGAGTATGATGGAATTCCACTTGAACATGAGGAAGTGGAAATGTGTGAATCATGGCGCTCGATATTTAGATCACGATAATGGCGGCATGACGATGAAGGATAACTGTTTACCGTGGCAAAAACCCAGCATCTATATCGCGTTAGCCTATAATGGGGAAAAACAAATGAGGGTTGACCATTGACCATGTTCGAAACACGAGACCATATCACAAATGTTGTCAGATATCCGTAGGGACGTTGGCCCGAAATGATTGGAGGACCCTTAGGTACAGCATTCATGGAGATCCCTTAAGCCTATTATCCATGTCGTCTGAGGTTCCTTTTGGATGTGGGAGAGGATGAGGATCCAAATAGCGAGCTCACGAAGCATGGTCATGGGATGAGGAGGATATCCCTATGAAAATCCCACACTTCGGGCTCTTTGTCAAAACACATCTGAATATGACAACGAGACGTATTAGATAGAGGGAGCAAATTCCTTTCCCATAGGGAGATCTTAGTTTAGGGTCTTAGAATTCGGACCATAGATGGGGGGAGACATAAGAGGTACATGGTGGAGTAACTCAAACACCTGGTGTGAATGGGAATAGGGGGTGTGTACGGTGCGGTGAACAACCTGATGTGAATGAGGACGTAATCCCATATCACACCGCACGACCCCCTTGGGAGAGGTTTTAGGTCGAGGGACCAAAAGTGAAAGTTAGGGTGGGCCCGCGGGGAAGTGCCCGGGCTCTCCTATATATCTCATAAGGATGAGAATCAAGCCTCACGTAGTTCTTGATGGACCTTAGACCATAAATGGGTAAAGGGAGCAGGGTACACATGGCAACAGAACCCGATGTGAAGGAGGAACTAAGACCTACTTACCATGCATTCTCTGGGGAGATGCTCGAGTCGAGGGACCGAACACAAAGGTTAGGCTGGGCCCGTGGGGAAGTGACCGGGCGCTCCTACGTATCTCATGAGGATGATAATCAAGACACACGTAGTTCTTAAAGGTGACATGGTAAAATACCAGTGCCAGGGGAAAAGGAGAGTGCGGTCGTGGCCCTTGCACTAAAAGAAGTGGAATTTGATAAATCTTGTTTTTCCATTAAGGTGAGTGGTTTTTTTTGTGAAGCGACAGGCCTAGAGTAGTAGGTCGTGGTGTCGCCACAAGGATCAAGCCGTGATGGGCATTGAAAAATGGCATGGCACGTGACCAATACCCAACATGATGTCCTCTACAACGAGGTCACCACAATGCACTGCCGTTTATCATCGTGCATCCAGGACGATAATGTCACAGTTTAGGGTCGTATGATAGGACCAAGCATGCATTTTATCGTCATGCAGCACAGACGTAGCAGAGAAGATGCTAGGCAGGGAATGTGCATAGTGTTAAAAAACACAATTGATTGAGACATGATCCCACATCACATTTTATGCCACTCGGAGAGGGAGACCTTAGGCCGAGGGGCCTATATAGAGGTAAGAGGTGAAACAGGGGGGAGAGACTAGCTCACTAAATGGGCTGAACCCGAAGAAAAGGTGTCCAAGCGGTCCTACATATCCCATGAGGATGGGAATCAAGCTGAACGTAGTTCCGGATGGATCTTAGTTTATGGTCTTAGAGCTTGGACCATGAATGGTAACAACCTCCCAAGTTAGCGCAGACGTCATCCCGATCCCTAAGCCCACGTGAGTTAAAATCGGTGTGGGAAACAAGGGGGGGATATCCTTATCGCAACACTTGGGGTGTTCATCAGAGGGGAGTCAGCAGAGAGCCCCGAAGGACACCTTTGATGCGGCTTGTTTCCCCAATGCGCAGACGTGCACGGAGGAAAAGTACCAAGAGTTATGAGACTCTACTTGGACACGGTGAATTGATGAAGGGTGTGAATTGTGTACCCGACATTTTGGGATTAATGGATTGGTGTGGAGGTAGAGGAAAACTGTTAACCATGGTGGAAACGCAGAGTCCATATCGCATTAGCCTGAGGTGGGAACAACAAACGAGCATCGACCGCTGACCATATTCGCAATGCGGGATTTTATCGATTTTTTGTCTGAAACCCTCAGGGGAGTTGGCCCGTAATAGTAGGAGAGCCCTTGGGCGTAGTATCCATGCTGTTCTTGGGGGACCCTTTGGGTGTGAAGGATGATGGAAGCCCTGATGCAGGGATACAAAAATCCTGGAAAGCGGGTGCGGACGTGTCCGAGTAAAGCTTGGAATTCCAGGTAATGAACCAGAGTACTCTTAGGCACATTGGTGAACCGCCGAAAAGGGATCGACGAAATAGCTCAGGAGGGAGAGTTACATGGCATGGTCATTACGAGACCGACGTGAATGAGGACATAATCCCACACCACACCATATAATCCTCTCATGAAAGAAGGGTAGCCCAAGGGTCCAAGATGGGATGAAGATTCCCGAGAGATGGGGTTGGACCCGAATCCTAGACATTCAGGTGGTCCTACATATCCCATGAGGATGGGAATCAAGCCACACGTAGTTCTCTAAACTTAGTTTAACATCATACAGGATGAGGGGGGGTAATATACCCCCAAACAAGGGAGGTGTACTATACGGAGAATAAACTGACGTGAATGAGGACATAATCCCACACCACACCATACACTCCTATGAGAGAGGACCTGGGTCGGGGCCCGAAAAGACCAAGGGGCCTGATGGTTAGGCATTGGTCAGAAAGGCCTGACCTGCTTGCAGTTTAACGTCTTGCAGTGAGGACGAGGGCCGGGGACCCGAGGAGGCCAAGGGGCCTGAGGCTGGGGCTCGTAAGGGAAGGCATACGACATGGTACCTGATCCCTACGTAAATGAGGACATTTTCCCACATCACACCGTACACCCTGGGTAAGAGGTTGGGCAGAGGGGCTCGAGAAGGCCAAGGGGCCTAAGGTCAGGCATCAGTCAGGAAGTCCTGACGGGTCTGCAGTTTAACATCTTACATGAGGATGGGGGCCGGGGACCCGAGAAGGCCAAGGGGCCTGAGGCTGGGCCTCGTAAGGGAAGGCGTACGACATGGTACATGATCCTGACATGAATGAGGACGTAGTCCCACACCACACCGTACACCCCTATGGGCCCGACCGCTAGCACCACCTGGGGGGAAGTTTGTCACTTCGGGATGAGGTAGAATGAATCACTGCACTCGATGTCTGGGACATCTCGGGTGGACCTGAAGATCCAGGACACTGTTGACCATGTTCGAAACACAGCGTTTTTATAGTGACCTGATATGGGAGCATCAAATGAGCATCGACCGTTGACCAAATTCACAACACGGGACTTGTATCGGCTTGTTGCTTGAAAAACCATCGGGGGCGTTGGCCCATATCGGTAGGAGAACCCTTGGGCGTAGTATCCAGGCCGTTCTTGGGGGTCCCTCAGGGTGTGAAAAATGATGGAATCCCAGTCAAGGAGTGGGTGAAGCATAGTTGTATCCATCCACGAAAGAGGCAAACATCTCCAGGGGGATGTGCAGCCGGGTCGAGGCTTGCTCGATGTGAGTTGGGGAAAAAGTGTGCACCCTGCCATATGTCTTGACCCGAGGGGAAGATTTTGGCTTTTGGACTGGGCCAACAGAAAAAATGTCCGGGCGTTCCTACGTATCTCATGAGGATGAGAATCAAGCCATACGTAGTTCTTGAAATCCATGAAGTTTAGCGTCATGCGGTGAGGACGTGGGAGGATAGAAGAACGGGATTGGGCACATGGTGCAACCCTTACAACCCTTGTATGAGCGGGGTTAAGAAAGCCTACTCCCCTCTACACAAAGATCCTCCAAGGAAACTATTACCAGGGGGAATAGTGGAAGAGAAAAGCTTGGGGATGGGCTCAAGACGAGGCGTCCGGGCATTCCTACGTATCACATTAAGATGGGAATCAAGCCACACGTAGTTCTTGAGATGCAGTTTAACATCATGCAGGACAAGAAAAATAGTGGAAGAGAAAAGCTTGGGGCTGGGCTCAAGACGAGGCGTCCGGGCGTTCCTACGTATCCCATTAAGATGGGAATCAAGCCACACGTAGTTCTTGAGATGTAGTTTAACATCATGCGGGATGAGGATGCATCTCATTTGGGGATATTTAAGGTACGACAAGTAATCTGATGTGAATGAGGACGTAGTCCCACATCATGTCGTACAATCCCGCAAGAGGGTAAGTCAGGGAAAACCAAGGGTCCTGAGGCCGGACCGCGGTCAGGGAGACCTGACCAGCTTGAGGTTTTAACGTCTCACGGTGAAGACGGGGGCTGTGGGCCCGAGGAGGCCAAGGGGCCTGAGGCTGAGCCTCGTTCAGGAAGGCCTGACTGGCTTGTAGTTTATCGTCTTGCAGTAAGGACGGGGGCTGTGGGCCCGAGGAGGACAAGGGTCCTGAGGCTGAGCCTCGGTCAGGAAGGCCTGACTGGCTTGCGGTTTAACGTCTCACAGTGAAGATGGGAGGAGATCTTAGTTTAAGGTCATGGAGCTCGGACCATTCTACAGTTTATCGTCTTGCAGGACGAAGATGCAGTTTAAGGTCGTGCAGGACCTTACAGTTTAAGGTCATGTTGGACCATAACGTGCAGTTTAAGTTCATGCGAGACCATTTTGCAGTTTATCGTCTTGCAGAACGAAGATGCAGTTTAAGGTCGTGCAGGACCCTTTTGCAGTTTATCATCTTGCAAGATGGAGATGTAGTTTAAGGTCGTGCAGGACCATTTTGCAGTTTATCGTCTTGCAGGACGAAGATGCAGTTTAAGGTCTTGTAGGACCATTTTGCAGTTTATCGTCTTGCATGACGAAGATGCAGTTTAAGGTCGTGCAGGACCATTTTTCAGTTTATCATCTTGCAGGACGAAGATGCAGTTTAAAGTCATGTAGGACCATTTTGCATTTTATCGTCTTGTAGGACGAAGATGCAGTTTAAGGTCATGCAGGACCATTTTGCAGTTTATCGTCTTGCAGGACGAAGATGCAGTTTAAGGTCATGCAGGACCATTTTGCAGTTTATCATCTCGCAGGACGAAGATACAGTTTAAGGTCGTGCAGGACCATTTTTCAGTTTATCATCTTGCAGGACGAAGATGCAGTTTAAGGTCATGCAGGACCATTTAGGATCAGGCGAAGTACCGCTTGAGGAACCTAGCATTGGTGGGATGGTTTATGCATTCTCCATCCGTGGTCACCAAGGAGTATGCTCCATTGGGGTAAACCTTATGGATGATATAAGGCCCTTCCCATTTGGGTTCTAACTTGGGCGGTTTCCTACCGATGATCATTGGTGCTTGAAGGGCCAATACTAGGTCTCCCTGTAGAAAAGAGCGGAGACGAACCTTCTTATTGAAGGCCCTCGCTATCTTATCCTGATGCCTTTCCAAATTGTGCAGGGCACGAAGCCGGTTCTCGTCCAGTGCTTCTAATTCAGTTAGACGGATTTCGACTACCTCATCTGATTTCTGGTGATCATAGACTGTAGTGCGTAATGATGGTAGCTGGATCTCAATGGGTAGGATGGCCTCATCTCCATACACCAGGGAATATGGGGTCACCTGGGTAGAGTTGCGAGTCGTCGTCCGATAATCCCAGAGGGCGTTGGGGAGCTTGTCCGGCCAACGTTTCTTGTTCTGACCAACCATCTTCTGCAGAATGTTAGAGAGGGTTTTGTTGAACGCCTCGATCTGTCTGTTTGCCTGCGCGTGGTAGCGGGAGGTATGGTTCGAACGTATGTCGTACTTTACGTACAATTTCTTCAGTTCAGCCGCTCGGAAGTTGGTGCCGTTATCGGTGAGGACAGCATGGGGGACCCCAAACCGGTGGATAATATTGGAGCTCACAAAGTCAACGATGGAACGGGCCTTGACCTCTTTGAGTGGTACTGCCTCTGCCCACTTGGAGAAGAAATCTGTAGTCGTAAGGATGAACCTACACTGGCGGGCTGTTTCCGGTGTATATGGTCCCACTACATCAAGTCCCCATACCGCAAATGGCCAAGAGTACTTGGTGGGGTGGAGGGGCTCCGGCGGCCGATGCAGGAAGTTGGCGTGAACTTGTAACGCGTGGCATCTCTTGGCATACCCAATACAATCATGGATCATAGAAGGCCAGAAGTACCCCAGCCTCTGGATTTGATGGGATAGCTTCGGCCCAGCTTGATGGGCGCCACAGGAACCGGCGTGAACCTCTTGCATAAATTGAGGAATCTCTACTCCTTGAATGAAACGGAGGAGGACGCCATTGAAGCTCCGCTTATAAAGGATATGTTCAAGACTAGGGCCGCTCTGGAGGGTAAATTGCAGCGCGCGGTGTCAGATTCGCTCACGCTTGGACCGGTCGTCCGGGAGGTGACCATTTTTGGAGATACTCGACAAAAGGTGCGCTCCAGTCGGGAGTAGCTTCAACCACTATGTCTGACGAACCCAGGACCCCTGACGTAGTGGGTCCTGCAGTGAGATGACTTACCCGTAGGCCATCATTGTCCTCTTGGGTGACGGGGGCAATGAATCTTCGGTGTGCCACATGTATGATCAAATCATCTTGCTCGGGTTCTGCGAGCGACGCGGCCAAGCCAGCCAAGGCGTCTGCTTGACTGTTCTGTGACCGTGGGACATGGGTAATCTCAGGTCGAGAAGAGAACTGGGCCATTAGGTGGAGGGTGTACTCCAGAAACGGTACAAGCTCCGACTTCCTGACGACATAGTTGCCATTAACCTGTTTGATTACCATCTCGGAATCTCCCTTCACATGTAGATGGGGCACATTGATCTCAAGGGCCAACTCGATACCGGTGATGAGAGCCTAGTACTCTTCCTCGTTGTTCGTATAGCCTTCTGACAATAGGAACAAGTATGGCAGGATGGCTTGCGCCGGGTTAATGAAGACAATACCCAGGCCCACTCTGTTGAGCTTAGGATCGTTGAGCCGCCTACCGGTAGGGCTCCGGGAGGCACCGTAAAAATGCATTTTCCAACATGGGACGACATGATCGACTGAGAGGATCGTCTCATCAGGAAAATCCAGGTCCATGGATTGATCCGCAGAGGTTGGATGGGGAGATAAAAAGTCTGCCAACGCCTGTCCCTTAATGGCCTTCTGAGGTACGAACTTGATATCAAACTGCTGGAGAATTACCACCCACCGTGCTAGTCGGACAGTCAGCATGGGGAAGTTCATGATGTACTTTAGTGGGTATACCCGGGAGACCAATTTCACCTCATGGTGTTGTAGGCAATGTCGCAACTTATGCACGGTGAAGACGAGCGCAAGGTAGCTCTTTTCGATAGGGGAGTATCTGACCACCGTGTCGAGAAGCATGCGGATGAGGTAGTAGAGACTATTCTCGGTACCCTCATTATTCTTCTGGGCGAGCAATGCACCGAGGGATCTTTCTAAGGCGGTCACATAAAGGACCAGCGGCTTTTCGGAGACGGGTGGCATCAAAACAGGAGGTTGGAGAAGGTACTGCTTGATTTCCTCGAAGGTGGTCCGACACTCCTCATCTCATTCGTAGGCGGCACCCTTCTTCATGATCCGGGAAAAGGGATTACACTTGTCGGCCAGATTCGCGATGAATCGACTTATATAGGCTAAGTGGCCTTGGAGGCCTCGAAGCTCTCGAATGTTGCTCAGGGGAGGCATTTGGCTGATGTCCTTGATCTTCTCTAGGTCGATCTCAATACCTCAGTATCTAACAACAAAGCCCAGAAACTTCCCAGAGGTGACCCCGAAGGCACACTTCAACGGGTTCATCTTCAGGTGACGGGAACAGAGGAAACCGAACACCTTCTCAAGGTCTTTGAGATGGTCCTGGCGCTGACATGATTTGACCACTAGGTCATCTACGTAGCATTCCACCAATGTTCCGAGAATCGTCTTGAATATGCGATGCATGGCCCTATGATAAGTGGAACCTGCATTTTTCAAGCCGAATGGAATAACATGGTAGAAAAAGGTACCTTGGGGAGCCCTGAAGGTAGTGGAATCCTCGTCCTCAGGGTCCATCCGGATCTGGTTGTACCTGGAATACCCATCCATGAAAGAGAGATCTTGGAACCCGGCCGTGGCATCAATCAATAACTCTGTCACCGGAAGTGGGAAGTCATCCTTTGGGCAGTGGCGATTAAGATCGCGGAAGTCGATGCAGACTCTGATCTGCCCATTCTTCTTCCTGACTGGCACAATGTTGGCAAGCCACTTGGGGTAATGGACTTCCTTAACGAAGTTGGCTTTGATAATCTTGTCAACTTCGGCCTCAACCATAGCACCATGAGAAGGGTGCATCTTCCTGGGAGGCTGCTTAAACCCATGATGTTTTGCCGGGAGGCCCAGACGGTGAACGACTACCTGGGGATCTAGTCCTGGCATCTCCTTGTAACTCCAGGCAAACACGTCACGGTGTTGTTTGAGGAAGTCCATGTACTGCTGCCGCTCCTCGGGGGACATGGATGCACTGATCAATGTGGGTTTCGGATCTGCCTCGCTACCAAGGTTCACTTGTACCAGTTCATCAACCGTGGTAGAGACGCCTTCCTCAAGGGGGAGCATCCTCCAGGTCTTCCTCCCCACCCATGGGGGGATTTCCCGCGACGGGAGATACTTCTGGGCTATCAAAACCTGAGGGGAAGCTGGTGTCGGCTTAGGCGGAAGTGGTCATCACATCAGGAGACTCACTCGCCATTGAGACCATAGCAATAAAGGTAGTCAACCCTATCCCATCTAGCCTTCGGCCTAAGGGGCCACGTTTAATGATATCAAAGCAGTGGTGACGTGTTGGCCTGAGTTGGTGAATTCCAGCCCGACAGAAGAGACACGTATGGCATACCGCCATTGTCATAAGCTTGAAATTCCGGTACCGTACAGGGGTAGGAGGTTCCGGGATCACCTGAGCTTGGTTGATGTAGGAGTACGAGGTGATTTTCCTCCGTCACTTGGACACGGGAACATGCCTTCCTTGTGTACCCGAAACAACAAAACATTGCCCCATGTCAGGGTTCGTGGCCTCCAATCGGTGGATCGGGAGGATGTAGGCATCATCCATGCTTGCCCAGGGATCACTTGTGACCGGGGCGGGTTCATCCTCACTTACTAGGATTTTCTTATCCTTACTTTTGTAATAACCAGCATCCAGATAGCGGGCCTCACAAGAAGCGAAAGGAGACACATCTCCTTGGAGCATGCCTACTCGACCGTTAAGTGAGTATTTGAGACACTGGTGATACGATGAAGGGACCACTGCATGCAGATGGAGCCATGGCCTACCCATCAACGCGTTGTAGGCGGTGTCCTGAGAGACGACCATGAACTCGGTGCTGGCAATTAATCCACCGAACTGAGTCTTTAGGCGGATCTTTCCGACTGGGGTTTGCTCGGTCCTATCGTACCCCTAGATTCTGAGGTCAGAGGGAGTTAAATCTCCTTCATACAGACCCAGCTTTCGCAATGTCCGAGTCGGAATTAGGTTGATTTCGGAACCCGTGTCAACGAGTCAGCGGCGGACTTCCACACTGTTGAAGTGGCCAGTGATGTACAGCGGGCGAATATGCCCCTGTATAGGAGGGTCCTCATCTTCACCGGAGAACGAGATAACCTCCTGACATTCGGAGTTCTCAATTGTCTCAGTATGGAAGGCTTCTGCAGCTGCTACCTCCATCTCAAACTGGAGGGGGCTCCTTAGGGCCTCGGCAAGTGCCTCGCGCATTTCGGATGATAGGATAAGGGCCTCAAGGATAGAAAGCCTCACCCGAATGTCGGCCA
Organism: Viscum album; assembly: GCA_963277665.1. Lineage (NCBI taxonomy): Eukaryota > Viridiplantae > Streptophyta > Magnoliopsida > Santalales > Viscaceae > Viscum > Viscum album. The sequence continues at coordinate 830,509,753 of OY728157.1, read as the reverse complement.
GGTGCTTCAGTACATCATACTTTCGTGCCAAACGTGAACCTCTGCCTACAAGAGGTCGTTCGACATGTGGAGGCATAGCGGGTCCTGCCGGTTGAACCAGCGATCGGCTAGTACTAGGTACATCCTGCTGCTTACTAGTTGAATCCTATAGAGTAGTCTCTGGACTAGGATCAGACAGCGAAGACTGGACTGTAGCTAGGCAAGACTGACTGTGATACGAATGAGGCAGCTCTCTCTTATCTAGTAGCACAAACGGCGGTGGAGGTAGAGCTGAGGGCGTTAGATGGGGTTGCACGTGCTGAGCTCTGCGTTGAGCCTACTGTCTGGTCTCAGTAGCATGCACGGCTTGGCTGAAAGTGCCCGCTGACGTACCTTGATGACCGGCGCGGTTGCGATTCCGTTGATGTTGACGTCGGATGGAAGCGTTGGGGAGGTTCTCCTGGAATTCCCCCTCGTCGGGAGTCATATAGGGCTTTACCAGCTCCACGGTGTTAACCAAAGCATACCCCTGGCTGTCGCTCGAGGATTCATCCACCACCGGGCGGATTCTGGGAGGAATCCCCATTTTAGGGGGCATAAATTCGCCGAGAGTGTGGGATGACGATGGAACCGGTGGAGCGTGTTGCTTATTCTTGCGTCGCCGCTGCTTGCCCTTTTGGGAAGAGGTCGACTGTGAAGGCGATGCGGAGGTATTGGATACTTCTTCTGAAGGTTCCGGCTGCAAAGACACCCGCCACTTCTGTTGGTGCCGGGCCCAACTTGACTATGTTGTTGATGAACTGGTCTTGAATCCAGTCTTTAAACACATAGCATTTCTTGAGTGTGTTCCCCCGAATCCGATGATAAGGACAGTAGTTGGGGTGATCGGTGAGATTCGCCTCTGCCGGCCTTCTGCACTCGGGCAGGCACACAATCCCTTGCTCTAGAGCACTTCGGAAGTAGCCAGGGACATGATTTTCATTGAATGAATAAGTCTGGTGCCTTCTTTACGGATAGGGGGCCATGGGGGCCTGGACCTGATGGGGGGCCGGAGGGGCCTGCCGAGGAGGCGGCGCCTGATTGTCTCGCCTGGGCGGAGGTGGCGTATTGCGCGGGGGAACCTGTCGATTCTGAGGCGGTCGCTGCTGGGCAGGAGACTGTGCTTGAGGTGGAGGAACTCTGTGGGGTTGCGGGGATGGTGCTACTGGTAGTAATTCCAGCTGTCTAGGGGCTTTTATTTGGGCCACCACGGTGGGTTCAGCTCTGGCGGTCCTCCTGGTTGGGATCATAGGGGGCAACGAATGTGCCTGACTAGCCTGTTGCAGAGCCTTCTCAAGGCACTGAGCCTTATCTGAGAAATCTCTGAACCCTCCAGGGTAGTTCTGGGTAATCAGGGAGTGCACCAGCTCCATTTTGATGTTCCCTACACACATCGTCAGTAATTTATCCTGATTCAGTGGCATATCGAGGGAATACGTAAGTCCCTTCCACCGGGCGATGAAGTCTGTGACTCACTCATCAGGCCTTTTCTTGCACTTGAAGAGGTCTGCAATGCTGGTCTTCCGCGTGGTGGAGTTGAACTGGTATAGGAACTGCCGGCGGAGATCCTCCCAACCGGTCACCGATCCGATAGGGAGCTGGCTGTACCAGACAAATGATGGACCTTCCAATGTCTGTATGAAACATCGGAGCTTGGCGGCCTCTTACTGAGTCGGGGTCCCCAGTATGCGGCCACACCTGGAAGAAAAATGAGCCAAGTGCTGCGGTGGGTCCCCTGTTCCGTTGAAGGGCGAGAAAGTGGGGTTCCCAAAACCTGGGGGCGCAGGCACATCATCCACCCACGTGGGATACGGCTTGCCATCCGGTAGGACCGCCACCTACCGCGTTTCCAATGCTTCGAGGCGGGCTGTGAGTGCCGCTATAAGATCATCCGGGTTGGGGTCCCTGTATTGATGGGGATCCCTAACCACAAGTGCATTGCCAGGTTCTTCAATACGGTAGATGTCTTCAGCAGCTCGTGGGTCGACTGGCGGAACAACCTGCGGGGTGACTGGGGGAACCTGGACTGGATTCTTCAGATTGCCCCGTCGTTCGGGGGGGGGGGGGGGGGGGGGGGTTTGGCGAGACGTATCGCGCCCTCTTGCCGTAAGATCCGGCTTCTGCCCTGTCCGTAGAATTAGCATGATCAGGGTTGCCCAAAGGCATCTCACCGGGGGGAAATTGTTCCTGCCCCTACTTCCCCGGCCTGGGATTACCATAGTCGGGTCGCCGCTCTGCGGCACGCTCAGCCAAGAGTTCGTCAACCAGCCTCTTCTGCTCAGCATGCTGCTGGCATAACGTGGCCTTCTCGAGATCTTCGTCCATTTTCTGCACAGAGGCAGACGGGTCAGAGTGCTTGATATTTCTGACTTGCTCCTTACCCTTGCCGGTATTCTGACTGAGTACCAGCGACTCGGTGGGTACGGGGAGGCTTAGAAGGTTCCTCTGCTGACGGGTAACCCTCTCTGATGGGTCCAGCAGTGGAGGTACACCCTCGGGGGGTAATTCTCCATCAAGGAATTCAATCTCGTCTTCCTTGTCCACTACGTCAGCCATGTGGACCGTGATCCCTCTCGAGGGCATGTCCTCAATGTCGCATAACGAATCGGGTTGTCGTCTGATAGGGTCGAAGAGGAGAGCGGCATAGTGTCCCCAACCACGGACTTGCACATGGGGGGTAGCTTCCCTGATGACTCTGCGGAGTAATTTGAAACTCTGAACACATTTCTGTTGAAGGGCGCTCTGACGGCCTGGCGACTCAGGGTGCTGGGCCACAAGGAGTGCGGCCAAATCGATCAGGCAGCATTGCTCACTGATTTCTTCGAAGTGCTCTCGACTTCTGGGGTACACCACCCGCTCATAACGAAGGCAGAACTGTGTCGCCCATAGGGTTCGACAAAAGAACCCCACTTCTTCAGGGGTAAGGGACTCTGGTGCGCGAAAGTTCAGCACCGCCGTCGGCCATAATTTCTTCGGGAAGTGATCCGCTGCGAGAATACTCTAGAAGCTCATGGGATCGAACTCGGGGTCTGGCCCTGTATTTCCCCACTCGTCAACCGGGGGTGGCTGAGGGACTGGTAGAAGTACCAAGGCGGACCTCAGGGATTGTAAACTCGGCGGCAGAGAATACGGTGAACGAGCTGATTGGCCGCTGAATTCCGGGCCATCCTCTGAAGAGTGAGGTGACCTGGCCACGATGTCACAATACGATGGGTTGATAGCCACAGCTTCCGGCACAGGAGTCGCGGCTGCCGGCGATAGGTCTTGTAGTCGCTCTACCACTGTTGTCCCCCAAAATATCTCTCCGTGATCTCTGGTAGAGGTAGAGGGCGCTTCTGGTGACAATGGTGGTGATTGCACGGTCGAGACCTGCGGAATTTCCACGATTTCTTCCTCCTGGATGTACCTGCGGAGGGAGATGGGAATCTGTTGGACCTCGCATTCCGGGAGAATGAGGCTAACGCACCTGGTTCCTGCCCTAGTCCTTGATACGGAGGAGCGGGGAGATGGTTCCATCGCTGAGTCGCATTCCGCTTCAGAATCCGAGAAACGGGCCGGTTTGATCTCCACCCGAGCCTTCCCAGGACTCTTCTTATGGTGGCGACGACCCGCTCTCCTGCCCCGGGGTGGCTCTTCGGGACAAGGTTGATCCCTAATAAGTAGACTCAGGGCGGCGCTGGCACCGTGGCGGAGAGGGCCCCCGCTCGAGATAGCTGAGGTGCGAGGGGCACCAGGGCAAATTTCAAAGGGTACATGGGGAGGACCTCCATGGACAGCACCCATGTGGGTGGAGCCTCTGTTGGAATTGGCAGGAGCATGGGGAGGACCTCCATGGTCGATGCGGGCGGAGCGAGGCTGACCTTCACTCCTCGAGTTGCTGGGGCGAGGAGTACCTTCACCTGTTGCAGAGAGGACGTAGGGAGAGCCCCCACATTGGAGAAGGACCGGATGGACAGTTCCTTCAGATCGGCGGTCGGGGGCAGGGGGATGGACTCCATACCCTGTATAGTGGGCTCGGGAAAGGTTTCCGCGGCGAGCGTCACTGCCGCTGGGCAGGTCTTCCTTAAGGATGGGGGTAGCACGAGGCATTCCTCCATGAAAAGCTTCAGAGCGGGGAAGGCCCACTCTCTGTGGAGTAATGGTACGGGGAGGGCCTCCGTACGGGGGGAAATCACCGCGGTTTAGTTCGCGGTGATCACCACTCGGGCCTGCAACATGGAGAGTCATCCCAGCCTGCCCGTGGGGCGTTTGGGGTCTCGATCCTGGTTGGGTGAAAGAGTACCCATGCTTAGTGTATGCAGGGACTCCATGATGCACGTTGGCGGTGGCTCGGGCCACTGTAGCTATAGACGTTGACGCATCTGGGCGAGAGTCCTCAACCCAGGCCCGACGCTGACGTCGGGTCAGACGAGCTGGCGCAGGTGGTGCAGGGGCATGGCCTGCCTGCTCTCCCTGCGGAGTCAGACGACGGCGCTGGCGCGGCCGAACGGCAGCCCTCGCCTGGAGCCCTTGGGTCGGGACCTTGAGCGGGCCGAGCCGGACGGCGCCCGCCTCATCAGCGTAAGGTGATGAGTCGTCAAGGAATTCCGGGGACAGGCTCTCGAAACGGTTGAACGTTGGGGTGGAGAGCAGGGGATCCCTGCGCGGCCTGTTAGGGCGGCGTTGACGGCGGGGCCTGGATGCCTCCAGGTCCAGGTGGGCCATATCCCGTGTTGGGATGACCCCTTCCTCTTCGTACCTGTGTATGAGGTTGTTGATCACCCTTTGCTGGATGACCTCTGATGAGGATAGGGGACGTGGGCGCCCCGTATTCCGCGATGTGGCGGCCGTCATGGCGGTAGCGGCGCCATGCGGGGTGGCTGGGGCGGTGTTACCCTTTCCCCTGTGTAGGCGAGTGGGCGGTGATCTTGTCTCTGTAACAGCAACCTGGTTCCTGAGAAACGAAGGGATCAACTCATCAGCACTGCGAGGAAAAGGATTGACAACCAGTGCCCCAGCGTCCTTCCATTCTCCCCGTCTGTAATAAGGATCCATGCCAACATGCTGCAGAACGAAGTGCCCCACGTTCTACTTCCCCGACTTCCGGTGAGTTTCAAGACAGGCTCGCTATTTGTTTGGCGAGACCTGGCGCCGGATATCTGGATCTGGTGACACGTCAATCTACTGGTGTCTCTAACGCTACTAATCTCCATATTGAGGAGAAGAATTTCACTTCGGGTTCACCATTTCTGTTTCTGACGTTTTCACTGGGGCGCGTGCATCCATCCGTCCGCGGAGGAGGACGCGCTGCGTTGTTGCCCCGCGTTCCCGCTTTCCAAAGGCGGGTGGCATTCACTCCTTATTCAGGGATGTCCTCTCCTTGATCGAAACGAGATGATGGGATGTCGGTTCTTCCTTCTATGGATTCCTTCTCAGACCTCGTCACCTAGTCCGGGTCTCCCTCATAGATTTAATACGTTGTTCGTGAAACTCTTCCCAGTGCCATGTTTCCATGGACACCGGTTAATTACACGGCTTCTGTTGGGACATTCCAAAGGGTCCGGTCAGGGAATCAACCTTCGGTTGGGGGAGTAGTCACGTTGAGACATCAATAGCATGTCTGGATGCTGGGGAACTGACGTGTCTGTCTATTATCCCTGGTCATAGGGCTTCTCGAGGGCGTGGAAGCTCGAGGCATACCACATCGAGCGCGGGGAATTATATTCCATAGACACATATCTGAGGTTTTCCTCAGCTTCTTGTGTTTAACACAGGGTATGCCGCGAGTTTAACGTCCAGCAGAGATGGATCATCCTAATCAGAGCATTAGCTAGAATGGATCAGATTGAGGGATTCCCCTTGAAGGGGTGCCAATACCGGGACCATCCCATGGGCGGCTGTGTAGAGGAACGTACCGACATGGTCTCACCGGGATATGACGGTCTAGGAGAGAATCAGGGTGGATGATTGATAGACGAATGAAGTGGAGGGGGGAATGGAAAGGAACCGTCGGAAGGGCAACGGTGAAGTTGGGCTTGAGCCTTGAAGGGGATTCCTACGTATCCCCGTGGTAGGGAATAAAAGTCCGCGTAGTTCGGGATGGTGTCGGTGAACCGGCATGAGGGTGGTCCTTGGTCCGATGGGCATCATCAGCGAACTGACGTGAATAGAGAGGACCAGGAGGGTCTTAGCGGTGGTGGGATTGAACCTCGTGGAGGCTTCCTACGTACCATGTCGTGACATGGATCAAAGACCATGTAGTTCAGAGGGGCTTCGTCGGCGAACCGGTGTGAAGGTGGACCTTGGTCCGACGGGTGGTGGGATTGAACCTCGGGGAGGCTTCCTACGTACCATGCCTTGACATGGATCAAAGACGTCGTAGTTCAGATGATGGAATTCGTCAGCGAACTGACATGAAAGTGAACCTTGGTCCAATGAGAGGTGGGCTTGAACCTCAGGGAGGCTTCCAATGTATCATGCCTTGACATGGATCAAAGACCTCGTATTTCAAAGGGTTTCATCAGTGAATCGACGTGAAAGTAGACCCGGGGGTCCACTAGTGGTGGTCTTGAACCTTGGGAAGGTTTCCTACATACCATGCCTTGACACGGATCAAAGTCATCATAGTTCAAAGGATTGATGGAATACAGTTTAACGTCATGCGGGATGGTAGTGAAACCTGACGTGAATAAATGACGGGCGTTGGGTGTTGGCGAACCGACATAAATGAGGGACCTTGGTCCAATGGGAGATGGTCTTGAACCTCTGGGAGGCTTCCTACGTACCATGCCTTGACATGGATCAAAGTCCTCGTAGATCGGATTGAAAATGGGGGCTTGGCACACCGACAAGGAGACGGTTTGGTCTAATGATTGTTGGGCTTGAACCTCAGGGAGGCTTCCTACGTACCATGCCTTGACACAGATCAAAGTTCTCGTAGTTCGGGTTGTGAAAACGGCTTGCCGTCGGGCTGGAATGTAGTTTAACGCCGTGCTGGACACAGGTAGGACTCGACGTTAATTTCGTGACGGGTAGGCTTGAACCTCGTGGAGACTTCCTACGTACCATGCCTTGACATGGATCAAAGACCTCGTAGTTCAAATGGTTGTGAAGTTTAATTTCATTCTAGACAAGGGAAAATATAGTTTAACGTCATTCTGGACGAGGGAATGCAGTTTAACGTCATGTTGGACGAGGGAATATAGTTTAACGTCATGCTGGACGAGGTATTTTCATGGCCAATGCCAACTCTAAGCCCACGTGAGTCGTGCTCGGTGTGAGAAACAAGAGACAACAAGGACCTGACGATCACGACGCAAAGGGTGCGTCCGTGTGAAGAAAAGAGGGGCTTACGCATTAGGGGACCCATGGTGCTGGGACTTACTCCAAGATGGAAGCCCAGAGTGCGACAAACCGCTGCGAAAGAGGGATTTGGGACCAATGATGGGAGGTGCCTCATTCCCTATCACGCCTTCCACTGACCATAGTAGTGGGGAAGTACGGAGATGCAGGGGTACAGCCATCCGTTGGGGGACTAGGGTCACCCTTCTCTTGAGAACATACGCCACTCCAATAAAGAGGATATAATCCCTTGTGAATGGGTGATTTCACTCCTATGGAGATGAGTGGCGTAAAAAATGTTCGAGATGGGGGGACCCTTCGTGAGAGGCACGAGGTCGGGTCACAGTTTAACGTCATGGGTTGAGGACGCGATGATTGGCAGTTTAACGTCCTGCAGCTTGGACGAGGTGGGTTCACTCCACACCCCTAGGACTTACATAACCGGTACCCTCTGGTCCTTGGGGGAGGGAAGGTACTGGAAAGGCCATGGTCAAGGGGGGTTGTAGAGTGAACCATCGAGGGGTCCACGTTAGCGTGGCTATGCGAAGAAGCAATAGTAGTTAGCATGCCTATGCGAAGAAGCATTAGGCGAAGCAACTCTACAAGTAGTATTGTCAGTGGGACTTTGAAATCACATCGTGCAAACCTGGAGGGTCGCACGGGAAGACGAATTGCCAAGAAAAGGAGTGTGCTTCGCGAAGCGGAGTGCCTTAGCCTTAGCATAAGGCATAGGTGTGAGTGGAGGGTGCTTCGTGAAGTGGAACAGTATTCGCGGAGCACTGCCTCGCGAAGAAGAGGTGCCTCGCGAAGCAGTGTGCTGCGAAGCAGTGTGCTTTGCGATGTGTAGTGATCCTTCCTTGGCATAGGGATCACTAGTACAGGTTGGGTGTTTCGCGAAGCATAAACGCTCCGCGGCTGCCCGGGTTCCCTTGGGAATCCCCTTCCTTCGCGAATGCCCTTGAGATTCGCGAAGGGCATCCCTCTTGGAAGAGGGGCTCAAAACGAGACAAAGAGAATGCGTCACACGAATTAGAAGTACCTCGTGGAGCTCATGATTCCCAGGGGAAAAAAGTGCTTCGCGATTCGGGAGAGGAGAAGTCGAAAGGTCGGATTGTCCGTCTTCCAGGACTCAGGGGGAGTCAAGTATTTATAGGGAAGGGGTGATGCGAAGCAGAACTCACGCGCCACCTCAGGTGCTTCACGGCGCGCTCGCGAACGTCAACGTAGTTCGCGATGAGGTACCTCCTCCCGAGCTTCGCGGCGGGTCGCAAACGTCAAAATCATTCGCGGAGAGTTACCGCCTCTCGAGATTCGCGGTGGGTCGCGAACATCAAACTCGTTCGCAGAGAGTTACCACCTCCCGAGCTTCGCGGCTGGCTCGCGAACGTCATAGGCGTTCGCAGAGAGTTACTGCCTCCGGAGCTTCGTGAAACCGCGCTGCTCGGGGTGCTTCGCGTCGGGGCTTCGCGAGGCAGCAGGCCGACCTTATTTTTCATCCCTTCCTTCCGTGCAATATTTTGGCACCAACATATATGTATTCATAATTAAGAATACCAACCATTCATGATTGAGAATATCATTTAGAGACTTGAGACTAATTCCATCTATAATGGAAACTCTAAATATTTATTCTTCATAGTGAATGTAATACATAGCTTTATCTTTAAATGTGTTCTCTATATGATGTTTTAATGTTAACAAATGTCACTCTAGAACTAGTGGAGAGAAGGTACTCTCAGAAGTTCATTTTTTTCATGGTCGATTCAATTGATTTTCTTTATTCAACCTTTAGTTTCTCTGCATCTTTATCCATCTGAAATATAATACCTCACTTAAGACCTTTTATCATAAAATAATACATTTTTTTCATAAGAAAACATTTGATAAATATTTACCTCATGTATCTTTATAATATTATATGACCATGCTATGAAAGTTCCAATAACAGTTATGACCGCTGTAATATATGGATCATAAAGTGGAATAGGTACCTCAGTAGTCAGCTCATAAGTTATCTCAATCCCCACTCTCATGTGATATTTTGGTAGGGGTTTATTGTGTATCTGGAATCCTGGGATATTATACATTGTACCCCTCACAATATGATGGTATGTGGTTGTTGATAGAAAAAAATCACATACAATTACACCCTGTAAAATTTTAATAATATAAAGTTATCAAAAGTTGGTGGATTTACATTTAGGAGAAATAGTAATGAAAAAATTAATTACCAAGGGTAAGTTTTTGGGGGAATGACTAACCTTAAACCTATTTGGATAATTTGGATCATTTTCAGAGATTTTCTCCACCATCGGTTCTCTCTGATCGTTTCTTATACATTGGTCTTCCAAACTTTACCACAAAATAATATCTTGTAGTGAGTCTATTTGTTCCTACATTTTTCTCATCACATTATATGTATCTTCATGTGGTTTTATCTTCTCAAAATAAGTTCTAGGAGAGACTCCAAAATCTAATCCTCTAACGTGACCATATTGTGTATACCACTTCAATGCTACTGAAAGTCACTTTTCTTCAAGTACGGTCGTTGTTGATTCTTGTGTCTAAACCATATAAAAAATATGAACAAATTTATTTTATGTAACATTATTATAAATCATAAATAATTACAATTATTTCATACTTACACGTGCTTCCCATATTTCTTTTATGTTTTCATCAACTAATATACCATCTTTATTTACATGAGCCTCCTTCCATAGCACGTGACATGTGATATAAGTGGATTCATATTTTGATTCATCAATCTACATATAAACAAATGAACATATGTTGTCTCATATCATATAATTAAAATTTTATTGTTGATTTAAAATACATACCAATTTGTTCTCTAATGAAGTGTACCCCATCCTTCCTTTGCGATAGGGGTACACTGGATTTGATGCACGTTCTTTATTTTAATCACTCTTTTGTTGTTCCATAAATTAACAATTTTGAATCAAGTTGGATAAAATAAATAATGTAAAATAATATATTATTGATCACAGTGAACATGATATTATTTCTCATTATAATGATTCCTGAAATCAGTCCATGATTTCTTCTTTATAATGTGTGCATAACAAAGAGTTGGGTGTGGCTTTATTTTTACCTCAGCATTCCAAAGATATAACATAGTTATAAGAGCATAGAATCCTCTATGGGATTTTCTAGTATCCATTAAGAAAAATTTCTTATGGTAATATTCTAAAATAAATAAAGTTTTCAAGGAATAATTAAAACTAATCAACATTTCATTATATAATTTTTTAGTAAAACAGGGAAATTATTTTGTAAATTTAATGTTATATATTTCCAAAGGATTTCCTTTGTTACAAGTTGGATGTTGCAAAATGATTCAATATCAATCGAAACATTTATCCTCCTTGTGACCCAAATATAACTAATGAATGTTGAATTTTTGGGGTTAATTGGTTGGCCATGTTGATTCCAACCAACTTCAAATTTTATACCCTGGATTATTGCCTTAATAATTTTATTCGAAATTGTGATGATGCATCATTGTTATTTTTTTCAGTTTTTTCATCAACATGTTTTTAATACCATAATAATTTCATAGTTCCATCATTAGCAGTCTGTTCTTGATTTAGGTTGGAAATATCATCATGTTAAGAATCCATTGTCAGCATGAGTAGCGAAACGTTTAATTTATCTTGAATAACAACAATGAATTACACTCTATGCATAAAAGTCCTCAATTTCATGAATCTTTCATGAAATATTTAATAGATATATAATAATTGAATACTATAGTAAAACTAACCTTTACTACCTTTATTTACTCCATCCTCAGACACTTAATTGCATTACATCTCTTGATGATGTAAGGAAGGCTAGTTTGAAAGAGGGAGACCAATCCATCATTAAGAGATGGAAGAGAATCAAGCGTATAAGGATTTAAGTGTCCTAGGAACCTACACTAATGGAATCACTCAAAAAGTATTCTCAATTGATATATAATATCCATATGCTATGGTTGAACAAATAAATAATTTACATCATAAAATATGATATTGAAATAATACAATATGAAATTAATTTATTCAAAAAACTAATAAATTAATACATTATGTCTTTAAAGAACAAGTCTCTGATACCACTTATTAGTTTTAGGGTATCATCCTATGATCCTTAGAGGGATAAAAACCTAAAAAGGGCTGATTTATCTCAAGGATAAATGTTTATGGAAACAAATAAAAAACACCTATGACATACTTGTAATATATTATTAGTGGAATCTATATTTAAGTTTCAATGGAATATGTTTTATTTATAACACTGAAGCATAAAACAAATCATTCTATCATTTGAGGAGAATACATTATCCTTAAATAATAGAAATATTCTTAGGGGGCCTCGATAACCGAAAGAGTGCTAGAGCCTTAACCTAGTGATAAACAGTGATAAAATAAGAAGATAGGCTTGGATATGGAATGAAAAAAAGGGTTAATTAAAATAGGGGGATTTTATCGCTATTTTGTGCATTTTGGACATGGATAAAAAATTATCATGACATATAGGGAATAAATATCTAAACCATCAAAAGTATATTTTCATAATTTTTTGTTCTCTCTATGGTTATTCACCATGATAGATGGATTTTCAAATTATTTTTTTATCCTATAAATTAATTATCTATTTATTTTGATTATTAAATATATTAATAAATCACATCTCTTAGTTTTCTTGATCAACTATTCAAGCATGGATAACTCACTTACTTTTGGTAAATACACTCTTTATATGTTTTTGTGTATTTCTAAGTCTATTTACCCAATTATTTCTCAACTTTATCCAATTTAGGAATTGTTTTAAAAAAATTAACATAATTTTCTCATTAAATAAATTACCCATCACTCTTTGTAACCCATGGTTAATGTTTAATAATAATCTTGAATTAATTAAAAAAACAAAAAAAACTCTCACAACATGCATCACTAAAATATTTTTTGGAACGTCACTAATTAATTTTATATTTTTTGGAATTCAATAAAAAATTATTCATCAAAATCATAAATCTAAATAACTCATTTAATGGTTTCAAAATTTACATGAATAACCAAAATCCACAAAACATGTTTTAATGATTTTTACACTTACCTTGGTTCTTATATGTTTATCACCCATAAATGAATGCTACAACTTAGTATCCCCTAATCCTTAAAAAACCCTCATAATTAAGCCTTTATAATCTATAATCTAGTATATATAATGAATTAAATTCGAGAAACTATGTAGATTTTGGAACCCAGTATTATTCAAATGAATAGAAAACTGAGGGGGTGAGAGGTATCCTTATTAATGTCGATAGAAGAGTAGACCACTTATGTGTTTCTCAAGCGACAAATGGGTTGGACACTCAAATTCATATGAAAAGATAAAATGATGAAATAAAACCATAGTCATTGTATTTTAGTAGCAACGAGAAGAGATGTAGGTTTCGTCATGGTTAAGAAAAGTTCAAAAATGAAAAAAATCTGAACCCAAAACATCAAACAAAAAAAAAAGAAGAGTATAAAATAACATACATTGGATTCTATTTTTGATTAATCTGTGGGAATGTAGAGGAGTCGCACTGGTAGCATAGGAGTTCTTCAAGATCTTGAGAATCGCGAGCGACTGAGTCATGGTTAGGGTTTTTTTAAATAGATCAGGGACACTTTTAATAGCGCTTCCAAAAAAGTTCTGACAAAGATCCATTTTATCAGTGAAAAATTTATAAGCAATAAAAATATGTCTTTTATCAGTACTTTGTAGCACTGATAAATCCCAAGCTTTATCAGTGCTAAAAAGGAACTGATTGAAGACATATTTAGCAGCACTACTATTTTAGTTCTAATAAATATATCTTTTAAAAGTTCTTAATTATCGCTAATAAAGATTTAACTTTATCAGCACTACAAAAGCACTTTTAAATGTTTTTCAATTATAATTATTTGAATATAATTACAAAATTTATTATAATTATTCAAATAACATTATTATAATTTTATACTTATTTAAATATATATAATTATTTATTTATAATTATATAAATAATTATTTAAAAATAACAATTATTTATTTATAATAATTATAAATATAGTAAATATACATTTCCCCAACAGAGGTGGCCAAGTAGTTGGGTAATTTGGTTGGTTCCTTGGAATCGGGGGTTTGATTCCCACTGGTTGTGTTTTGGCATCATAATTTCACCACCATTGACTTAATCACTGATTTTATGCTAGGCGGCGTGGGGTTGGTTGGTTTTGCGTAGTATCAACTATGTGAAGAAGGGTGATCCTGGGGATCATTAACTGATTTACCAGGGGTAGACTACTCAATTGGAAGCTTAAGACGTGTAATGTGGGAGTTGTGGTTTCTATTCAAAAAATAGTAATTGTACATTTATTATTTATTTATAAATATTTATTTACAAATATATTTTTAACGTTATTAATGGAAATATAGTCTAAAAAACATGCATTTTAAAAATTAGTGATGTTGAATTATTCAAAATGAGTACACCTTAAAAATTATTGAAAAAATGGATAAGTTTTATTAACTACATATAAGTTATTAAAAAAATATGGTTATATATATATATGTATTGAAGTGGATGACTACACATTGAAAATAATAAAACATAATAAATAAATATATATATATATATAATTAAAATGATCAAATTATATAATAAAACTAAAAAAACATTAAAAATGAATACCCTAAATGTAGTTTTAAAAACAAATAAATAAAATTTACCGACTAAAAACATAATATATATTAAATGTATCATGTTATAATGAAATTATAGAATATACTAAAATTTTAATAAATTACATAAATATTAGGTGTATGTGTTTCTATATATTGTGTAAATATATTTGTGTGTGCATTTGTGTAAATAAATGCATTAACATATATATATGTGTGTGTGTGTGTGAAATAAATGCAACACACGATGTTTAATATAGGCTAAATTAAAAATTTAAACAACATTAAAAATGAATAATACATTAATAGGCTTTTAATTATCATTATATATATATATTCTACTTATTCATTATATATATATATATAATATAGACTATTTATTAATATTTATAATATATATATATATTGAATTTATTCATTTTTTTCAATAATTATTTAAGAAATGAAAATTTTATATTTTTCTTAATTTACTCATTTTATTTTTTTTGTTTAATTTTTAATTTTATTCTCGACCGTTATCAGTGATATAAATGAAGCGCTGATATAGGTTTCCTTTATCATCACTAAAATAAATCACTAATAACGGTTAACTTTTATCATCCAAAAAAATCGTTGATAAATGGTAAATTTTATCAGTTCTGATAAATATATTCTTTTATCAATACTTATTTTTGTGATGATAAAGATGAACTTTATCAGGGAATTTTTAGAGTTTTGATTAATGATAATTCTATTATAGGAATGTTTTGTAGTAACGAAACAAAATACTCAAAATTATTCCTTCTGATCAATATATGGTCATTATGAGTTTGTTGTTATTCCCTTTGGATTGATTAATTCTCATTCTATATTTATGGATTTGATGAATTGAGCCTTTAAGGAATAACATGATAAATTTATGGATGTTTTTATTGATGATATTATGATATATTACAAAAGTAGTGAGTAGTATGAGGATCATGTAAGGGTTATATTTAAAACTACGAGGAAGGAAGTGCTATTTTGAAAATTCATAAAATATGGATTTTGGTTAGATAAAGTTTCTTTCTTAGTGAAAATTGCAACTAATTAAGGAATATCAGTTTACCCTATCAGGAAAATGGTTGTGGAGGAGTGTCCTCATCCTACAATATTTCCTAATATTCATAGATTCCTTGGTTTATCATGATATTATAGGAGGTTTGTGAAAAAAATTCATGAATTTCTAATCCAATAACCATGTTAACTCAAAAAGGGTCTAAGTTCATCTTAACAAAGGAGTGTGAATAAAGTTTCCAATTATTGAAGAAGAGATTGGTTACTACACCTTTGTTAACTCTACCCTCTATTAGAGAAGGATTATTTATTTTTAGTGATTCATCTCTAAAAATTCTCCAGTGATCCCTCATTAAAATAACAAGGTGGTTTCTTATGCATCACAAAATTTAAAGAATCATGAGAAGAAATATCCTACACAAGACCTGGTGTTAGGTGCTGTCACGAACCAAATCTGGTCACCAACAAAACCAGCACCAAACCCAGCTTGTGACAAGTCCCAAAGGGTATTCCCTATCCCCATGGTCTGGCACAAGTTCCTGGGTGTCATATATTTTGGTTTGGGAAAGATTTACCCGAGATGGATACAAAAAAACATAAAAAACGATCGATAAACTGAATCAAAAAATTCATGCCAAAAAAGCTTTAAACAAAATACAAAACTAAATACATAGGTTTAACCATAAAACAAGAGGTCCAAATACACATAAAAATATCATAAAAACCTCTCCAAGTACTCCACATGACAGGGGGTCATCACCCACAATCCGTCTTCACAACACCTCACTATGGAAGGAAACTAACAACCCGAACCGCCATCACCCAAGGCCTTTCCTTTACCTATGTCAAACATGATCAAGTATACTTACACCCAAGAGGTGTAAGTAGGGTGTGATACTAATCCCAATATTATACCACTAATATATTACATATAGTAAGAAATACAATATAAAAATAAATCCAGTTTTGATAAGCAAGAAGTGGTGGAAATAATTTCTAAAGAATGAAACTTTTAAATATAAACCATTTTCCAAGGAAAATTTCCATGAGTGAGAATATTTAAATAAAACATGTAAGAAAGTTTATTTTCCATCCAAAACCACCATATTACAATGATAAAGACCAAATATTCAATGAGCACTAATCTCGGTAACACCCCTAGGCACTTGTTAGTCTTGGGCCCCATGTACATTGTATCTCAGTGTAATGTAATCATATAAAAATTTATTCTCATGAATGAGCTGCTATTAGGGAACATACCCATAACCTATTGGTCCCCAACAATCATCAATATAGTTTTTTTAGTGTTGTCGTTATACATTTTGATCAGTGAAATAGGTATAAAACCACTCCGGATCACTAGGGTACTAGTATATATCCACCCTCCTAGATTCTCAGGTTTCCCCCTTTGTGATAAAACCATTTTCACATGTTACCAAAATACATTATCACATAAAAACATCAGTTATGGTCATAATAAACTCAAAACAGTATCTACTCATGCCTTTCACCACTTACATAACTCAATAGAACCTTTAGAATTTCAATAGATCAACTTCACAAAATTTAACAATTTTTTGCACACAAAATCCATTAAAATCCCACTTTGAACACTATGTGAAAACCCATGTTCACCAAAACAGAATTTTCAGCACTAAAAATTTTTTTATAAATCCATTACAGGAGTTATAAAACAACCCCAATTGGCATAACATAGAATAGACATGTAAAACACCCAATTTAACACAAAATTGGCACCTAAAAATCATTTTCTTAACAAATATCAGCAAAACAAAATTTCACAGCAAAGATAGTGGAGGATAAGTGTGATAATAATATAAATTAAGCAAATATAACTCTTTTAGCAGTGGTTACACATGGAATCACCTACCATAAGTGTCAAAACCCATGAATCTTTATGAAAAAGTTCAACTGCCCCATCGCCGCACCACAAGGGACTTAGATCAAGCCTAAAACCACAATATTAGAACAAGAAAACCAAGATAAAACCCTAGGTTCAAATCCCTAATATTTTTTAAAATTAGTAACTTCAATAATTAATGGAAGAAATCCTATGTGAATTGAAGAAACCCTAACCAACTGGAGGAAGAAGGAAGGAGACCCACTTACTTAATGGATCTTGAATAAATCGCCCCAAATACACCAGTATCTGAATTTCTAAAGAGCCAAAAACACAATTGAGGTTAGAATAAGGCTGATAAGGTCAATTGGGAACTGAAATGGGGTAAAATAGTAAAAATTGAAGGATTTATAAAGGAAACAAGTTACCTCTTCAAATCTGGATGATTTGAGAAAACATAAGAAGTTCTGCCCCAATTTGTGATGCATATGAGCTCTAAAGAGTAGGAAAAGAGAACAGGGGCGTTACTAGGATTATTGGGCTTAGGATAGAGTTTTAATCACTAAAAAAGCATAAAAATTGAAAAATATATTAAATAATATTTTTTTTAAAAACTTTAAATCGGCTTACATGCTGGCCCAATTCCTTAAATAAAAACTCAAATTCACCATGATTATGGATTCCTAAAGGGTTAAAATTGATATGGTGGTGTTAATAGGCTAGGGGAGGACATTTTGGAAGTTTAATGGGTGAAAAATGTTGAAAAATAAATTTTTATAAAAGAAAAAAAATTGGTTTTTAAATCTGGAAATGGGCTCACAGTTTGGCCTAAATCGGGAAAACTCACCCTTTCCTCTAAAAATGCACGAGGAACCCCCAGAACAAAGTAATAATGGAAATTAAATGAAATGTACCTTTTAAATAGGTCATGGATGTGATAGGTGAAATAATGTTTCCCCAATAAATATACAAGCACTATGTTTATGGATAGAAATGTGATATATACACATACCACCAAAGTTTGAAATATATTTTAATAAAAATGGAATCGAACGTGAGATAGATGGGATGGTTGGAACTTCTTAAAGACTATGGTTGTTCAATTAATTATCACTATAGAAGTGAAAACAAATTTGTTGATGAGTTAATTAAGAAAGACCCTATTTTTATGGAAATGATGAGGATTCAAGGAGATCCATTAGTCAAGAACCTGGTAAGGTTGGAAATGTGAATCATTAGGGAAGGGACATCATCAATCCTATCCAAAATTATTTATTTACCATATTTAATAGATAATATCAAAAAAATCACAAAGATAAGAACCTTTGTTACAGAAGAAGATAGAGGCTGTGAAGAATGGGAATTTTCCTGAGTTCAATATTGATCAAGAAGGTGGACTGAAATTTTGTACAAGTCTATGTGTCCAATGTATTCCATAAATGAATAAGGAGTTGATGGATGAAGCTCATAGATCTATATTATCTATAAATCATGGAAACACTAAAATATATAGGGACATTCATGGTAATTATTTGTGGGATAACATGAGAAGGGATATTTATGACTACACGATAATGTACTTGGTGTTTCAAAAAGTGAAGGTGGAGTGACAAATTTCTAAAGGGGTATTACAACCACTTCTAATACCAATATGGAAGTAGGACAATATCACTATATAATTTTTCACTAGTATTCTGAGAACATCCAAAGTAAATAATGTGATACTATTTATAATGGACTGACTCACCAAGAATTCCAATTTTATCACAATTTGAGAAGATTTATCTATTGACTAACTTTCTAAGAAATACGTAAAAGAAGTGGTGAGGCTATATATGGAACCACTTTCTATCCTTTATGATCCTGATCCAAAGTTCACATCTAAATTCTAGATAAGTCTTAAACATTATATGAATAGTGAATTGAATTTCAATGCAACCTATCACCCCAAATGGATGGAAAATCTGAAAAGACTATTCACCCATTTGAGGACATACTGAGAACATGATCAGTGGAATTTAAAGGTGGATGGGATCAACACCTCCCATTAGTTGATTTATCAGAAAACAACACCTTCCAATCAAATATTCAAACGGAACCCTATGAATATATGTATGGTAAATGATGTAGAACTCGTATATGTTGTGATGAAGTTAGCGAGAGAAAGATTCTTAGACCTTATCTTGTGTATGAGATGAAAAAAAGGTTTATTCCATCCAGAAACACAGAAAGGCTGCTCAGATTTAGTATAATATCTTTGCTAACAATCGTTTAAGTGACTCGAAGTTTGGTGTTGGTGAATTATTTTTCATTATAATATCACTATGGAAGAAATTCAAGTGGTTTAGAAAGGGTGGTAAGAATATCCCCATGTACATGGGCCCCTATTAAATCTTTGATCGCATAGGAGGAGTGGCCTATCAACTTTCAATTACACCAAATCTAGCTCATGTTCATTATTAATTCAATGTATCTCTCTTAAGGAAGTAAATACCTAATCCCTCACATGTACTGAATCTGATGGTGGTATAAATGGAACATGACCTCTCTTATGAGGAGCATACAATGGAGATATTAGACTGTAGATACAAGGTTCTATATAACAAAACTACCCACCTCATAAAATTGTTGTATAGGAACCATAAATATGAAGAAGCAATGTGGTAAATAGAGGAAACAATGAGACAAATGTACCTACACCTTTTCTCAATCGAGAGAATGAGTTTAGAATTTAGGGGATGAAATTTCTTAATGGGAGAAGAATATAACGACCAAAACTTTTAAATGATATTTTTTTCTGAATAAAATGTGTGTTATATTATACTTTTTACAACAAAACCATATATCCTTAATATTGAAGTGGCTGTAAAGAGAAATGTGACCATTAAGATTTCACTGTTATGTGAAAATTGGTCAAATATGACTATTATTCAATATGACCATTGGTCAATAGGAAAATTTTAAACTATAATATTGATAATAATTTTAACATTATAATTGGTTATTGTATGTATAAATGAAAAAAGTATAATTAATGTAGAAATGATAAGTGGTGGCCTCAAGTAGTGGAGTTATGTCGTATGAAGCCCATTTTTCTGGACTTGGGAGGAAGGTAGAATTGTTGGGGTTCTCTCTTGACCAAACGCATGCTGAGGTTAAACAAGTGAAGCTTTAACAAAATCTCATATGGGATATGTTTAAGTTAGTGTAAATTACTACTCGGGAAATGTTAGTTGATCCACCCCATGAATTTATCACCATCACACACCATACCCTTAGGCTATATGCAGGTTTTATAAGGGTTACATGTCAAGTACTTAGTTACTTAAAGTGTAATTCCTTTCATTAAATAAAATTTTTAAACCAGAAAATCCATTTTAAGAATATTTTTTTAATAAAATATAGGTTTAATTGAGATAGAATTTGATAAATTGATTTCTCATACAAAAATTGTACCTTTCCTAAAAAATATAAATTTTTATAATAAACTAAGTTATTATAAATAATATTTATTTTAATTAAATATTATGTAAAAAAAATCGTATTTAAATATAAATTATGAAAAAAATTATTATGTCCTTGAAAATTTCTAAACTTCATAAAGTTGACTATGCATTATTAACCTACTATTTTTTAAAAATAAAAAAGGATTTTTAGATTTAAAAGATACAATTCTTATACCTATAGAATTATTATGATAAAATAGACATCATTTTTAAAATCATTATGTCGAAATTAGGTTAGGGTGAATTTATGATATTTTAAAAATGCTTTATTTTTTAATGAATAGTAAAAATATAGTTTGGGGTTGTCGGTATATTTAATGACTTCATAATTATGTAATAATGATGTAATGATTAATTAAAAATAATCTAAAACCAAAAATATTTAATTTTAATATCAAGTATTTTAATATATTTTAATCAATTTCTAAATCTAGAATTTACTTTCCAAATTCTAAAATGTAAACTTTGTCTTAAAAACATTATTTTGTTGAAACTTTAATTTTCATTTCTAAAATAAGTAATATAATATGATTCTCAATTATTGTGGGTTAAATTAACATAAAATATGTACAAAATTTATAAAACTGTGGGAAAATCTATGGGTAATCCCATGTTTATTATTTTCCACAACATTGATTTTTAGGGCCTATGTTTTGAAATTATTAAACAAATCCTCCACTTTTACTATAAATACCCACCCATTTCTACATTTCCTTTCACTAAAAATCCATACTACATAGATATATGTATTTTTCCTTCCCAAGGATTCCCCCAAAGTATCCTCCATCCCTCAGAGTTCCATTCCTCAAGATCTAGTAGTAACTATTCAAGGTAAGGGAATTATCTTTCTTTTCTCTTCGATTCAAGAACCTCTTTTTGTATATGTATTCTAAATGTTGGGGTTAATATCTTATATTAACCTCTTTATCATACCTTTACTACCAAATTATGTTTTATAAATGAGATACCCTTGTCCCCTCTCATTTTACCCTTTTCTAAAATCACTTTTTTATACTCATTATTCTTTTGAATTTACTTCTAAAAAATTATCTCTTCTCCTTAAGAAATATTCTTTTATTTTATTTTTTTGAATACCAGAAGAAATTTATTTTCTAAATTTGTTCACATAGATGTAAATATGATTTGTTTTATTTGTGTATTTACACATAATAAACCCACATACCCTTTAATGGTCTAAAAAGTACAAATGATTGTGTCTTTAAGAAATTTTAAAACACTCTGATTTTGATAAAAAAAACATATTCATTAATATCCATGGGTTATTAATGAAATGATTTATTATGATCTATATAGATCTAATGAAATTAATACATTTGAATGGTGTTCTTTGATAGCACTTCAATTCATTGTTTAAAGTATTTAATCTCTAGATATAACAAGTTTTATGATACCTTGGTTAAAAACCTTGGTAATTTTCATTTATGACACCTTGCTGACAAAACATGGTGATATGATTATGAATGTCTCAATAAAATGTTTCATCCACAATTACATGTTATAATTCAATTTTTTTTTATTTTTTTATTCTTCATGTTCCTTTTCTCATGCCATTTTTATATTCCTCGTGTTCTTATTGATATTCCTCATGATCCTGTGTAAAGTGTTTTCCCTT
Source organism: Viscum album (assembly GCA_963277665.1). Taxonomy (NCBI): domain Eukaryota; kingdom Viridiplantae; phylum Streptophyta; class Magnoliopsida; order Santalales; family Viscaceae; genus Viscum; species Viscum album. The sequence goes on along the minus strand of OY728157.1, from coordinate 830,487,660 downwards.
ACTTGGCATCATGCTCACCCATTTCCTTTAATGTATGTCCCCAAGTTATGAGATAAAATAAATGTACTTAGGATGAACCTATGAAGAATCCTTTCATGTGTATTAGAAGAATATTTTAAGTTTTCATGTATCATTTACCCTATTTTTTTAAGAAACTAAAAATTAAAATATCCTTTAAATATAAGTTGTAATTAAAAGTTATGTAATAAAAAGGTGGGATGATATAGTTGGTATAAAATTATGGTTTAGTAATTTTTGGAAATTAGGATTTGAAAATTTTAGTTATAACCTATAGAAATTTTTAAATATTGTAAAAAAATCTTGGTATTTGGGTGAAGTATTAAGTTAGTGGTTTCCAAGAAAATAAATCCATGTCTGGATATGAACAAGTGGATGTGGATCTGACACAGATTTATCTAGGGGTAACATCGGAAAACACCACTTTGAGCTAGAATAGAACAGGAACTGATGTACAACAATGGGACTTTCTGGAATACTAGTTTGAAACTTCTATGGGATATTTTTAGTTAATCACATGATTTCTATGAACCATTATAAAGAACATATATAAAATCTAATTTTTGTTAAAGAATAAAATATTTAAACATGATGTTGTAATAAATAAAATGATTTTAGAATTATATGATTCTTAAAATAAACAAGTTTCTCGCTATGTTTTTCTTATTTTAGAAAATGGAGGTAAAGAGGGGGAACTACATAAATGATGAGTGCAATGGACCTTGCTCCAATTTCCCTATGATAAAATTTGGAATGGAAACATTGATGAGAATAATGAATCAACTAACTTGGGTTATGAATAAAAACTTGAATCAAGATGAGAGACTAGATTCACCTCAAAGGGAACAACTTTTAATTAAGTTTTTTATGCATTGATGATAACCTTATTTAGGTGGATCTATCAACCCATTGATTTCTAAAAATGGATAATCTCTATCGAAAATATCTTTTTTATACTCTATTGTTTGGAATAAGAGAAAGTCACCCTAGTTGTGTAATGCAGAGGGATAAGATGATTAGTGGTGTACACTGATTAATAACATGAATCCAAGAAGGGGGGTTGATTCTATGGAGTGGTAATAGTTCAGGGAAACCATTTTCAATAAATATTTACCATGTTAGATGCAAACAAAAATAGAGGAGGAATTCCTCAAACTGATGAAGAAATAAAATGAATCAGTGGGTAGCTATGAGATGAACTTCAAAAGACTTTCACATTACACCTCGAGATTTTTTATGGATCCTAATGGAATTTTTTATATATTTTAAGTGGACTAAGACCAAATATATAGAGGAATCTATCCAATCATGACTATGATATCTATGAAGGGATAGTGAGGAGTGCCTTGAAGGTTGAACTAGAGTTCATAATGACCTATTGGTAACATAAATTAAATTAAAATAAGATATATTTAGATCCAAAATTGGGTAGGAACTTTGATCATAGAATAAGAGGAAAGGAAGTGAAACTTCCCACATTAAAAAAATATGGAAATAAAAATTTAGGGAACATCTTTCTCAAGAGTAGAAAATGTTATAAGTTTGATATAGATGTCCATGTAGCTTGAAACTATGAGAGTGAGGTGAATCCTCAACATATCAACATTAACGACAAAGGGAAGATAGTGAAATCCCATCATGAAGTCCAATGATTTAAGTTTGTAAAGCTTGTGAACTTTTCTAATCACTGTCAAATTAGAAGATAAAGGAGGGGACTCACCATCAACCTCTATATAGGCCAAGGGAGTAAGTTTAGGCTTTTTTTATTATGATGTATGAATTAAAAATCTCCTAATGATGTGGTGGGAAGTACTTTCATTGTTATCTCAAAGCTCAAAAATAATTTGTTTGATTCTTGTTCTATCCATTCCTTTATTTCATCCATGTTTGTAAAGAATTTAGAATCAATATCTAAAATACTAAATATAGATTTATCAGTCAAGAATCCCATAGGTATTAACCAAGAATCAATAGTATAGTGAAACTCTAGTATTAACTTTGTCAAGCACAATCTCATAAAAAATATTGTAGTAATTACCAGGGTGTAATTTGACACTATACTAGGAATGGATTTTCTCTCAAATTATAATGCTAATATCAATTAGATAAGTAAGGAAATATCAATATTATTGAATGGAAAATGTATAGTTATTTTCAAAGTAGAGATATCATGGTCTGAGATTTGACTAGAAGAACCACCCATGGCATTATTTACAGAGATTATTAGTAAAGAAGAAGAATAAAATGAAATTATAAGAATAGAAAATGACTCCATCATTTAGGAATACATTGATGTATTTTCTGAAGATTTACTATGTCCTCCCCTCGAAAGATAGGCAGAGTTTCTCATTGAACTCATAACTAGATACAAACCAATATCAAAGACCCCATATAGAATTGAAAATGTGGAGAAAGGGGGATTTAATAAATAAATTCAATATATTTTTGAGAAGGAGTTTATCTGACCAAGTTTGTTTCCATGGGGAGCACATATTTTGTTTGTGAAGAAAAAGGATAGATCAATGCAGCTACACGTTGATTATGTAGAAATTAATGATATCACAGTGAATAATAAGTACCCTCTCTCAAATATAGATGATTTATTTGACCAGCTTCATGGGGTTCAATTCTTCTCCAAGATTGATCTTTGATCTGGCAATCATCAATTGGGGGTTAAGAAAGAATTTATTCTAAAGACTGTCTTTTGATCAAGATATGGGAATTATGTTTTTTTGTTACGTTCATCGACTTGTCTAATGATATTTCTATATTTACGGATTTGATGAATAGAGTCTTTAAGGACTACCTTGATAACCTTTTGGTAGTTTTTGTAACACCTTGGAATAATAAAGGGTTAAATGACTAAATGTTATGAATCATGTTAAAAAGGTGAAAAATCCTTTTTGGGAGTCTACCTGATTAGAAATCTACAGTTAAGAATGATTGGCCTGTAGTAGTTATAGTGACTGAAGCCTTTTACATATAACATTTCATGATTTTATGCATAATTAATCATCAGAGTACAAGCCAAGGATCATTAAGTCTAGTGTCTTGGAAGACTAGGTACATATAACATAAAACATGGGGCTAAAAAAACTTCTTTATTTATTTTCCATAAAGATATCCTAACTTCCTTTGAGCTCTTACATCTACATAGGGTACCCTGGGGAACACATGAACAATGGGATGAGCTAAAAAGCCCAATAAGGGAATGAATAGAAGGATACATCTCAAGCACAAGTGTTAGGAGTCATGACATAATGATATCCAAAGCATGAAACTTATAAAATATTTGAATATAAGCATGGGATAATATAAACATGGAATCATATAAATGTGGAAGAATCATAAAACATTTCTTTAGTACGGGTCAAGGCTAACTGCCAATCCTGTTTCCCATTTTAGTATGGGTCAAGGCTAACCGCCAATCCCGTTTCACATCGTATCTCATGAGACTCAACTTTACCCAATGTATTGGCACACTATCTGGACACACCCATCTCAAAATTTTCATGAATATTATTTCCACAAAAAATATTCTTTCCACATAAATAATCATACATAATCAACCTTACATAAACATAAGGTTACCCATGGAGAGAATTGGGTACCACAATCATGACATAAAGCATAACCAATGATTTTATCATGAAAGTGTTCATGAAATAATGGTATTAGAACATAAAATAATGTTTATAAGGTAATATAGTCATATAACATGGTATGTGGTAACAAATAGAAGTGACATCACATAAGAAATGTATTTGAGAGACATTAGCATTAAAACATTTTTGTGCGGTTTTAAGGAAAATACTATAGAGCTTTTAAAATAGTAAAGAATAAAATATTTTATATAAAACCAGAATTGAACCAGGAATGATTCCATAATAAAAATAATTAATTTAAAAATAAAATGGTGTCTTAAAATAGAATATAGAGTGCACTTGAAATTGGGTAATAGTTCAGTAAGTTCCTTTAAAACGATAGTGCTTACTAGGAAGTATCATGGAGAGATTCACTTAAAATCGTGTACTTCCCCGAAATAGAATGATAGATGGATATTGGAACATGATTTTGGAGAATATAAACATAATTTTGAAGTTCTACATAAAAATAAAACACAACTACATTTTTCTAAAAAGAAAGATTAAGCAACCCGAAGGAATAAAGGATGTTCGGGTAGAATTCTTTATGGTTTATCGGCTTGGTATCAGGTGTAAATATGAGGGATTTATGAGAGATATAAGGGGTTTATAATCAATTATAAAACATTAGGGAAGTATGGGGAGGTGATTAAATATACCTCATCACTTGGTATTACAGAAAAAAAAGGCATATCATAGAGAACAATCTTGATTAAGAGTGAAAAGGATATGACCCATTACCTTAAATCTGTTGGTGTTCTCCATTTGTTATTAAAGACCATAATAAAAAAATTTAGGCTTATTAATTATTATGTACAGAACCTCTTCTATATGTAATTTATTTTTTATAACCCTTTTTAGTTCATTCAATTCCTTTTTCATTAGTTATAATGTTCAATTTCATTGTTCGGGCTCGTTTGTTTACTGGGCTTTAAAAGATCAGTTCACTTATATTCAAGTTTGGATTATAAGTAAGATGAAAGTGGTTGTACAGAAAAGAAGTTATATTATTTATTTAAAATGAAGGATATTACATGGTTTTAATTTTAATTCGGTTACTTAGAGTGAAGTTGAATTATTATATATATAACCTTAGTGATAACCGTTTTTTTAATCGGTGGATTTGATTACGAAGAACATGTTTTTCTTTATAACTTAATACCATCTGTACAAATGGATTACAAAACCAAAAATAGGATATATAACATATATAATAATCTGGTTCAACCATAACACAATTGGTTTCATGACCAGAATTAAATATAATAATAGAAATTGATAAATCGTTGTCCTTGAATGTGCTAAATTAGCACATCTCAAATGGTGCTTTCATTTATTTCAAATAAAAGGGTGGGGAAAGGAGAGAAGATAATTAAATATACCATTAGAATGAAAATATTCTAGTACATTTATGTTACTTGATTTATTATACTATTATGGTGAAGGGAGGTGAGGAAATAAATTTAAAGAAAAGAACTTAAAAGAAAAGAAGGAATTGGGAAGAGGAATTTACCTCTTGAGACTTCTTCCTTTGAGAACCTCTTTAGGGGGGAGGTTTTGGTATTTTGAGGAGGATGAGAGCTTCTGGAAGTGGGGGAGAAGCCTGGGGAAATTTTTGGGTAGAATATTGGCAAGGCACTAGGCTTGAGAGGAGTGAAGAGAAGGGGGAGTGAAGTGGGTTTTTATAGTGGAGGAGAAAAGGCATTTCATAATATTATAACCATTAATTTATTATTTATCCACAAGACAAGAAATAGTAAGTATTCCATGACCAAGAATAGTAATTTTATCATGTGATCTCAAACCAAGTGGGCTTACATAATCATAAAATCATTGATGACTCAATTAATCCATTATTTAGCATTTATTGTGAATTATCGGATTCTACTATTCATAAAAAATTCAAGTATTTTAGAAATATCCCAAAAATTCACCATAACTATTTTTCGACATGCAGAATCCAAAAATGAAGTCCATTTTTCAAAAATAATTTTCTAAATATGATTATTTTAATATTTAATTAAAATAATAATTTATTATCAAACCCAGTTTTAAAACATTCATTAACATATTCTAAAATATAGGTATATCAAACTTCCAACTTGAATATTATTTTTATAATACCATAGGTGAGGATACTATTCATTAGGGAATATCACTATTCATAAGGGTATGTTACTATTCATTAGGGTAGGTTACTATTCACCAAAAATTATGTTTTTCTTATCGGACTCTAAATGAGTTACTAATTACAATCGTGTATGCTGGATTTTCAAAATTCGAAACACATAAGTGACAAACTTATGTTTAAAGGTCACTTAGCACATAGTATTTTATTGTGTTGTGTTTTCATGTGATTTTATGACATACTTATGAGAAAGGTATTTCCATTTAAAAACATTGGGTCATTACATTCTTCCCCCCTTATGAAATTTCGCCATCAAATTTTTTTTTTACATTCTAAGCCAAAAAAAGGTGTGTGTACTTTTCCTTCATTGCTTCCTCCAGTTCCCATGTTTCCTCTTCCTACTTATGGTTTCTCCATAGTTCCTTGACCAGATGAGTAGTCTTGTTGCGTAGAACTTTGTCTATATGATCCAAGATCTTCACTGGCTACTCCTCATAAGAGAGATCATCGTCCAACTTTACCACCTCTGAAGTGAGTACATGTGAAGTGTCTGGTATGTACTTCCTTAAGAGGGATACATAAAAGACATAATGTACTTTCAACATGGTAGTTGGAAGTTCCAGTCGATAGTCCACAGCTCCGACTCGATCAAGGATCTCGCAGGGGCTGATGTACTTGGGAATTAACTTCCCTTTCTTCCAAAACCTCATGACCTTCTTCCATAAGGATATGTGTAGAAATACCATTTCTCCAACTTTGAACTCAAGGTCTCATCAACGGTTATCTACATAACTCTTCTGTTGACTCTGGGATGCATTGATATGTTACCTGAATGGTTTTTACCTTTTCCACCTTTTCTTCGACCATTTCAGGTCCTAGCAGCTTATGCTCACCGACTTCATCCCAACACGCCGGTGTTGTGACCCTTTTCCTATAAAGGGCTTCATATGGTGTCATTCAGATGCTCGAGTGGAAACTATTGTTGTGGGAGAATTCAACCACTGGAAGATGTTGGTCCTATCCTCCTTTGAATTACATTTAACATTCTCTCAACATGTCTTCCAATGTCTGAATAGTTCACTCAGATTGGCCATCAGTTTGAGGATTATATGCCATACTGAATTTCAATTCAGTTCTTAGATCATGTTGGAGACTTTTCCAGAACATCGAGGTGAACCTCGGATCATGATTGGATATAATAAATAGTGGTAATCCATGCATCCTTACCACTTATTTGATGTAAATCTATGTAAGTTGATCCAATGATAAGTCCTCTCGAACCACGATGAAGTGAGTTGTCTTTGTAAGACGATCCACAATGACCCATATAGAATTGTTTGCTCTAGATGTATATGGAAGTCTAGTGACAAGGTCCATGGTAATGTTATCCCACTTCCATGCTGGTATGGGTAGTGGTTGCATCATCCCTTTAGACTTTTTTCTCTCAGCCTTCACTTGCTGACATACAAGGCACTTTGATGTATATTCGGAAATTTACCTTTTCATATTGTCCCACAAAAATTTTTCTCATAGATCGTGATATATCTTTGTGCTCCCTGGGTGGATAGAGAAGTTTGAGCTATGTGAATCATTCAATAGCTCTTTATTTATCTCTACATCATATGGTACACATAATCGTGTCCCAAATATTACAACTCTTTCCTTATAAATTTTGCAATCAGGGAATTCCCCATTTTTAACAACTTTCACCCTTTTCTGAATTTCCACATCCTTTTTTTGAGAATCCTTTATTTTATCCAATAGGGATGGCTGAGAAATCATTTGAGAAATGATTGATGATGTTCATACCTTAATGATTCCTATGTCTATCCTTTGAAAATCTAAGAAGATTGGATCCTTTTCAATTCTCATCATTGATAAAGATGCATGATCCTTTCTACTTAGAGCATCTTCCACCTACTTTGCCTTACCAGGATGGTAGTGGATTGAGAAGTCATAATCCATAATGAGCTCTATCCATATTCACTGGCACATATTAAGCTCTTTCTGTGTGAATATATATTTGAGACTCTTGGGGTAGTATATATCTCACATTTTCCCCATAGAGATAATGCCGCCAGATTTTCAATGCAAATATCACAGCCTCCAAATCCAAATCATGAGTAGGATTGTTTTTCTCATAGATTTTAAGATGCCTTGAGGAATAGGCTATCACCTTATAATTTTTCATTAGTACGCAGCCTAATCCTTTCTTAGAACCATCACTATACACCATAAAGAGTTCTACACTTGAAGGGAGTGTGAGTACTGGCAGAGTGATAAGCCTCTCTTTCAACTCCTTGAATTAGTCTTCACATTCTTGTGTCCAAACAAATTTTACTCCCTTCCATGTCAGCTTGGTCATTGGGTTTGACAATCGTGAAAATTTCTTCACAAATCATCGAAAATACCAAGATATACCCAAAACGTTGCGAATATCCATTATAGAAGTTGGCCTCGGCTACTCTTCAATTGCCTTTGTCTTGGAAGGGTCCACATATATCCCCTTCCTGGTGATAACATGCCCCAGGAATGATACTTCCTCCATCCAAAACTCACATTTACTGTACTTTTCATACAACTTGTCCCTTTGCAAAGTCTTTAACACAATTTTCAAATGATCCTCATGTTACTCCTTGATCATGGAGTTTATCATAACATCATCAATAAATACCACCACAAATTTATTGAGGTAATATCTAAAGACTCTATTAATTAAATACATGAAAATTAATAGAGCATTAGTGAGTCAAAAAGGCATCACTATGAACTCATAATGTCCATAACTCATTCAAAAGGCAGTCTTGGGAATGTCTTCCTTCCCCGCCTTTAGTTGGTGATATCCCAACCGAAGGTCCACCTTAGAGAAATAACTAGCCCCACAAAGCTGATCAAAGAAGTCATCTGTCCATTGAAGGGGACACTTTTTATTTATCATGATTTTATTGAGATCACGATAATCAATGCATAGGTGCATTGATATATCCTTATTCTTGATGAAGAGGACTATCACACCCCATGGTGAAGCACTCAAGCGTATAAAACCATTCTTTATATTCTCTTGTAACTGCTTCTTCAGCTCTTCCATCTTTACAGTGGCCATTCTATAAGGTTTCTTTGATATTTGTAAAGATCTGGGAATAGCTTCAATTGATAATTCAACCTATCAGTCAGGAGGAAGACCTGGAAACTCTTCAGGAAATACATCAGTGTAATCCCTCACATTGAGCATGTCTTCAAGCATGATTCTATCCTTTGTCCCGATTATTTGTGCTAGACAAGCTTCCTCACAGGAAGCATTATATAAACATGAGACTAAGATTCTTAAGGAGACTCATCTTTCTCCTTACACTTGTAATGAATCATAGGTTGCTTCGGGATGTGAAAAGTGATCTCCCTTTCCCGACAATTGATGTTTTCCTGGTACAAAGATACACAATCCATGCCCAAGATAGCGTCGAACTACACTAAAGGAAGTAGGACAAGATTTTCTGGGAGCTTCAGTCTACAAAAATTAACCGGGGAGGAGTTATAAACCATGGACATAGTAATTTCCCCATTCGATGTTCTCACAGATAACTTTTCCACTAAATTTTGAGGTGGTTTTTGAATAGTTATACTAAACTTGCAAGATATGAAAGAATGCGTAGAACCAGAATCAAATAGTATGTTCTCTATTCTTGAATTAATAACAACTGTACCTATCACCACATCATTTTCCGGTTCCACCTCAGTAGTAGTGATAGCATAAGCCCTTCCTTGTTTCCTTGGAGGTTATTGCTGATTTCCACCAACAACCCTCTACTTAGGAAAATTGTTCGCATAATGCCCAATCTCCTTGCAGTTATAACACTGCACCACATGTTGAGTTTTGATCTGAACCTTCCTTTATTCTTCGACATTAACGGTATTTTTCATATCCCTTCAGCATTTCATGGCTATATGACCAAAATTCCCGGATTTAAAGTAGTTCTTGGTTCCCTTGATATAGTAACCAAGATGCTTCTTCCCAAACAAAATTCAAAGGGGAAAGTTAGGCTTCTTTCCATCATGGGATTTGTTTGATGAACCACCCATGATGTTCTCCATTTTCCGCTTCTTGTCACTAGACCCATGAGACCACTGAGAGTCTCCAATCTCTATTTCAACCTTTAGGGCACAACAGAGAATCTCCTCATAACTCTCAAAGTCTCGAATCTCCAACACTTTTTAAAGACTTTTCTTTAGTCCGCTAAAGAAGTGATCCACCTTGATTTTGGTGTTCATAAAAAATATAAAGGCGTACCTTGAAATCCTTGTAAAGTTCACTTCATATGCCCTGATGGACTCATCTTCCTTCTGCTTGAGTCCGAGGAACTCTATTTCCATCTTGATATGGAGGGTTTGAGGAAAATATTTGTTGAAAAACATCTTGTTGGATTCCTCCCAATCTATGGAATCAATTTCTTCTTGGGACTTTGTATTCTTGATCAGTGTCCACCAATGATCAGCTTCCCTGTCAAAATGATAGACCGCCAGTACAACTTTCTTTTCTTCCAAGCACTGGAGGAGAGAGAAAATCTTTTCAATGGAGTTAATCCATTATTCTTCGAGGAGGGGATCGGAAGACCTGTTATACATGGGAATCATTTTCCGCATGAATGATTCTACGTCAACTTGCTCTTTCCTTGGAGGAGGAGGTAATTCTTTATGATTCAAGTTATTATTCATAACTCGAGCCAACTGAGCAAGTACTGTCATGAAGCTTTGAGCTCCCACTCCCGTCATATCACGCATATCATTAGGGCAATCATCACATTGCCTATCACATTGGGTTTTGGAACGTGTTCTTCTATTTCCCGCTATTAACTAAGAAAAAGAACGTATAATTATAGGTCATTAATAATTAGCTATTGATCATAAAAAGGAAACTTTGAAAATAAAAGTATAAACTTATAAAGAAGAAGTATGTCCTAACTTGTGATTCCCTGGGTTTATATCCAGGTTATCCTCAATCTATTTCATAACTTATATTCTTATGGGATTCTTATTTTTTTACCTTAACAATGGTTTGTACTAAGCTTGTGAATCTACCGAAGCATATCCCCCAGGATTAAAGTAACCAAGAGTGCAGCAAGGCCCGTTGTCGTGCACCAGTTCCCATTTGATTCTAGCTCATAGTAGTGTTTTTGGGTTTTACCCCTAGATACATTTGTGCCAAAGCCACCTCTACCTACTCGTATCCAGAAAGGGATGTATTTTCTTGATAAACCACTTACTAAATACTCACCAAAATTCTGGAATGTTTTCTTATACTTAGTCTCATCCTTAAAGTTCTCACTATGGTACTCTATTCCTAATCTCTAAAAATAACTAGACCATCCTCTGATACCAACTATAGTGACCCGAGCCTTTTACATATAACATTTAATGATTTTAATCATAATTAATCATCAGAGTACAAGCCAAGGATCGTTAAGTCTGGTATCTTGGAAGACTAGGTACATATAACATAAAACATGGGGCTAAAAAACACTTCTCTATTTAATCTCCATAAAGAGATCCTAACTTCCTTTGATCCCTTAAATATTCATAGGGTACCCTGGGGAACACATGAACAAAGGGATGAGCTAAAATGCCCAGTAAGGGAATGAACATAAGGATACATCTCAAGCACATGAGTTAGGAGGAATGACATAATGATACCCAAAGCATGAAACTTATAAAATCATTTAATATATTCATGGTATCATATAAAAATTGAATCATATAAATGTATTAGAATCATAAAACATTTCTTTAGTACGGTTTATGGCTAACCGCCAATCTCGTTTCCCATTTTAGTACGGGTCAAGGCTAACCACCAATCCCATTTCACATCGCATCTCATGAGACTAAACTTTACACAATGCATTGGAGTGCTATCTTGGAACACCCATATCAAAATTTTAATGAATATTATTGCCACATAAATATTCTTTCCGCATAAATAATCATACATAATCAACCATACATAAACATAAGGTTACCCATGCAGAGAATTGGGTACCACAATCATGACATAAAGCATAACCAAAGAGTGTATCATGAAATTGTCCATGAAAGAAAGGTATTAGAACATAAATGGACGTTCATAAGGTAATATAGGAATATAAAATGATAGTTGGTAACAAATATAAGTGACATGACATAAGAAATGTATTTGAGAGACATTAGCATTAAAACATTTTTGTGCGGTTTTAAGGAAAATACTATAGAGCTTTTAAAATAGTAAAGAAAAAATTATTTTATATAGACCATAATTGAACCAATAAGGATTTAATAATAAAAATACTGAATTTACAAAGACAATGGTGTCTTAAAACAGAAGATGGAGTGCACTTGAAATTGGGTAATAGTTCAGGAAGTTCCTTTAAAACGAGTGTGCTTATTGGGATGTATCGGGGAGAGATTCACTTAAAAGCACGTATATCCCCAAAAGAGAATGAGAGATGGATCATGGAACCTGAGTTTGGAGAATATAAACAGAATGTTTAAGTTATACATAAAAAGAAAATATAACTACATTTTCATAAAAAGAAATATAGAGCAACCCAAAGGAATAAAGGAAGTTCGTGTAGAATCCTTTATGGTTTATTGGCGTGGTATCGGGTGTAACTATGAGGGCTTGATGAGAGAGATAAGGGGTTTATCATCACTTATAAAACATTAGGGAAGTATGGGGAGGTTAGGAAATATACCCCATTACTTGGTATTACACAAAAAAGTCATATCATAGATAGCAATCTTGATTAAGAGTGAAAAGGAGAGGATCCATTACCTTAAATCCGTTGGTGTTCTCCACTTGTTATTAAAGACCTGAATAAACAAATTTAGTATTATTAATTAATAATTACAGAACCTCTTCTATATGTAATTTATTTATTATAACCCTTTTTATTTCATTCAAATCCTTTTTTATTAGTTATAATGTTCAATTTCATTGTTTGGGATCGTTTGTTTACTTGGATTTAAAAGATCGGTTCAATTATATTCAAGTTTGGATTATAAGTAAGATGAAAGTGGTTGTCCATGCTTGAAGTTATATTCTTTATTTCACATCCCGAAGATTACATGGTTTTAATTTTAATTAGGTTACTTAGAGTGAAGTTGAATTATTATATATATAACTTTAGTGATAACTGTTTTTGTTAATCAGTGGATTTGATTATAAAGAACATGTTTTTCTTTATAAATTGATACCATTTATACAAAAGGAATACAGAACCAAAATTAGGATATATTAAATATATAATAATCTGGTTCAACCAAAACCTAAATGGTTTCAGGACCACAATTAATGATAATAATAGAAACTGATAAATTGTTGTCCTTAAATGTGCTAAATTAGCACATCTCAAACGGTGCTTTCATTTCATTCAAATAAAAAGGTGGGGAAAAGAGAAAAGATAATAAAATATAACATTAGAATGAAAACATTACAGTAAATGTATGTTACTATATTTATCATACTATTATGGTGAAGGGAGGTGAGGAAATAAATTAAAAGAAAAGAACTTAAAAGAAAAGAAGGAATTGGGAAGAGGAATTTACCTCTTGAGACTTCCCCCTTTGAGAACCTCTTTAGGGGAGAGGTTTTGGTATTTTGAAAAGGATGAGAGATTTTGAACATGGGGGAAGATCTTGGGGAAATATTTGGATAGAATATTGTCAAGGAACTAGGCTTGAGAGGAGTGAAGAGAAGGGGGAGTGAAGGGGGTTTAGAGTGGTGGAGAGGAGGGATTTCATAATATTATAAACTTTAATTTATTATTTCTTCAAAATACAAGGAATATTAAGTATTACATGACCAATAATATTAATTTTATCATGTGATACCGAACCAAGTGGTATTAAATTAGTAGGGAATCATCGATGACTCAATTAATCCATTATTTATCATTTATTGTGAATTATCGGATTCTACTATTCATAAAAAATTCAAGTATTTCAGAAAAATCCCAAAAATTCACCCTAACCATTTTTAGACATGTAGAATCCAAAAATGAAATCCATTTTTGAAAAATAATTTTCTAAATATGATTATTTTAATATTTGATTAAAATAATAATCTGTTATCAAAACCAGTTTTAAAACATTCATTAACTTATTCTAAAATATAGTTATATAGTACTTCCAACATTAATATTATTTTTATAATACCATAGTTGATGATACTATTCATTAGGGTATATCACAATTTATAAGGGTAGGTTACTACTCATTTGGGTAGGTTAATATTCACCAAAAATAAGTTTTTCTTATCAGACTCCAAATGACTTACTAATTACAACCGTGTATGCGGATTTTTGAAATTCCAAACACATAAGTGACAAACTTATGTTTAAAGGTCACTTAGAACTTAGTAGTTCATTTTTTTGTGTTTTCATGTGATTTTATGACATACTCATGAGAAGGGAATTTCCATTGAAAAAAAATTGGCTTATTAAAGTAGTGATCAGGATGGGTGACCTTCTGGGAAGTTTTCCTGGTGTGTTTGAGTGAGGAAAAAGAACATTGTAAAGGACATGTGTTGGACTATTGTGATATTCATTAGTCAAATGACCCTCTCGAGCACGTGGGTGGGCCACAGGGTGGGGACCACGTGTCTGCGGGGAAACTGGTGGTTCCTGGCGGGCTGTGACCCGATGGCCATGTTAAGGCGGGGTGTCTGTGCTGTCACCGGGGCCCAGTTGTCATAGTTTTTATTGATAATATTCTGATATATTACCAAATTTATAAGGATCATGAGGATAATATAAGGGTTATATTGAAAACTTTGAGGAATTAGGGGATATTTGTAAAATTCAGAAACTGTGAATTTTGGTTACAAAATGTTTCTTTCCTAGGGAACATTCTAACCAATGAAGGGATCTCAGTTGTCCCTTCCAAGGAAATGGTTGTGGAGGAGTGGCATCATCCTACAAAAAAAATAATATTCATAGTTTCCTGGGTTTATTAGGATTTTATGGGAGGTTTGTGAAAAAAAATTCATGACTTTATAATCCACTAACCATGTTAACTCAAAAAGGGGCTATGTTTATCTGGAAAAAAGATTGTAAGTAATGTTTCCAAGAGCTAAATAAGATATTGATTACTGCAGCTATGTTTTCTCTATGCTATATCAGATAAGGGTAGATTATTTTTAGCTATTCATCTATGAAAGTACTTGTGTGCGTTCTCATACAAAATTATTGGGTGATTGCTTATGAATCTCAACAGTTAAATCCTAATGAACAATATTATCCTAAGCATGACCTGAAGCTATATGTGGTTATTTTTTGTCTAAAAATATGAAGGTTCTATCTTTATGGAGAGAAATGTGATATATAAACATATCAACACAATTTGAAGTATATTTTCATGAAAAAGGAATTGAACATGGGATAGCGGAGGTGGTTGGAACTTCTTACATACTATGATTGTTCAATTCATTATTATCCTAAAAGAGAAAACAAATTCATTAATGCATTAAATAGGAAAGAACCCATTGTGAAGGAAATGATGATGATTCAAGGAGATCCATTGATCAAGGACCTAGTACGTTTTTACATGGGAATCATGAGGTAAGGGACTTCATAAATCCTATCTCAAATGAATTCTCTACCATCATTACACGATAAGATCAAAAAATATCAAAGGTAAAACCCTTTGTTACAAAATAAGATAGAGTCTTTAAGAATGGGAAGTTTTCTTAGTTCAATATTGATAAAAAATGTGTAATAAAATTTCATATAAGGCTATGTGTTCCATATATTCCTAAAATAAAGAATGAGGTGATGGATGAAGCTCATAGCTCTTCATTCTCTATACATCTTAGAAGCACTATAATTTATATGGACCTTCATGATCATTATTAGTGGGATATAATGGAAAGGGAGATTTCTAACTACACTATAAGGTGCTTGATGTGTCATCAAGTGAAGGCGGAGTGAGAAATTCATAAATGGGTATTAAAACCACTACCCATACCAACATGGAAGTGGGAAAATATAACTATGGAATTTGTCACAGGTCTCCCAAGAACATCTAAAGGGAAAAAATTTATATGGATTATAGTGGACCGACTCACCAAAACTACCCATTTTATCACTATTCGGAAAGATTTATCTATAGAAAAACTTGCCAATATATATGAAAAGGAAGTTGTGAGGATGCATGGGGAACCATTTTTTATCATTTATTATCGTGATCAAAGGTTCACATCTAAATTCTAGAGAATTATTCAACATGCTTTGAATATTGAATTGAATTTTATTATGGCCTATCACCTCCAATGGATGGAAAATATGAAAGGAATATTTAGGCACTCAAGGATATGTTGCGAACATGATTAATGGAATTTAAATGTTTATGGTATCAACACCTCAAATTAGTTGAGTTCTCATACAAAAATAGCTTCTACTCGAGTATTCAAATGGAACCCTATGACCCTCTATATTGGAAATGATGTATAACTCATACATGTTGAGATGATGTTGGTGAGAGAAAGATTTTTGGTCATGATCGTGTGTAATAGATGATAAAAAAGATCCATACCATCCAAAAAAACCTAAAATATACTCAAATTCAACTGAAGAACTATTTTTACAACCATCTAAGGGACATGGAGTTTGATGTTGGTGAAAAAACATTCCTTCCAATATCACCATGGAAGATATTCATTTGGTTTGGGGTGAAAGGTAATCTTATCCCTAGATACATTGGACCCTATGAAATCCTTGATCTCAAAGGAGAAGTTCCCTATTGTCTTGAACTTCCACCAAATCTACCTCAATTTCATGATGTATTCCATGTATCTCTCTTGAGGAAGTACATACTTTATCCCTCACATGTACTGAATTGGGAGGTGGTACAAATGGAACTTGGACTCTTTTATGAGGAGAATTCATTGAATATCATGGACTATAGAGATTAGGTTCTATGAAAAAATACTACACAACACATCAATGTGTTGTGGAGGAACCATAAATATAAATAAGAGACATGGGAACCATAGCTAAAAATGACACAGAAGTACCCACAACATTTATCATCTGAGAGAACGAGTTGAAAATTTTGATGATAAAATTTATTAATGGGGTAATAATGTAACGATATATACTTTTAAATAATAATTTTTTTCAAATGTGTGTTATATTATATTTTACAGAACAAAACCATATCTCTTTAATAATGAATTTATTATAAAGCAAAATGTGACCATCTGGATTCAGTCGTTATAAGACCATTGGTCAAATATGACCATCATTCAAATATGATCATCGATCAAATATGATCATCTGTAAAATATGATAGTTGGTCAATATGACCATTGGAAACCATACTATTGATAATAATTTTAATGTTATAATTTTTGTTTATAAGCATAAATTAAAACAGATAATTAATTCATAAAGTAGAAGTGATGGCCTTAACTAGTAGAGTCATGTCGTATGAAGCCCATTTTTTAGAAATTAGGATGGAGGTATCATAACTAGGGGTTTCCTTGGACCAATCCCAATATGATCTTCAACAAGTGAAACTTCAATATAATCACCTATGGGATAAGTTCAAGTTAGTGTAAATTACCACTCGAGTGATGTTAGCAGAGTCACCCCATGAATCTATCACAATCGCACACATTACGGTTAGGTCGTACATAGGTGTTATAAGGGGTTATGTGTTTAGGATTTAGTTACTTAAAGTGTAACTAATTTCTATAAATAAAATTTTTATTCCATCAATTCTATTTTAAGAATATTTTTTCTTAATAAAATATAGGTTTAATTGAGTTGGAATTTGAAAAATTGATATTTCAGATACAAATTGTAATTTTCATAAAACATATAAATTTGTATAATAATCTAAGTTATTATGAATAATATTTATTTTCATGAAATATTATGTTAAAAACACTCTTATTTAAATATAAATTATAAAATAATTTTATTATGTCCTTGAAAAATTTTAAGTGTCAAAAATTTTACTATGTATTATCAACCTACTATTTTTTTTAAAATAAGGATTTTTAAATTTAAAAGATAAAATTATCATGATTAGATAATTAATATAATAAAATAAGATTCTTTTTTGAAATCATAATGTTGAAATTAGATCAGGTTGAATTAATGATAATTTTCTAAAATACTTTATTTTTTCATAAATAGTAACCATACAGTTTGAGGTTGTTAGTATGTTTAATGACTTCATAATTATTTCATAATTTTGCAATGATTAATTAACCACAATCCATGACCAAAAATATGTTATTTTATTAATATAAAGTATTTTAATATATTTTAATCAACTTCCAAACATATAATTTACATTCCAAAGTCTAAAATGGAAACATTGTCTTTAAAAACATTATTTCGTGAAACATTATTTTTTCTTGTCAAAATAAGTAACATAATATGATGATTGGTTATTGTTGGTTAAAATAACATAAAATATGTCCAAAGTTTCAAAAACCATGGTAAACCCATGGTCAAGGCCAAGGTTTTGTGTTTTCCACAACCTATATTTCCAAGGCCTTTATTTGGAAATTATTAAACAAATCCTCCACTTTTTCTATAAATTACCACCCATTTATCTATTTTATTTCACTAATAATATATCCTCCACAAATATCTAGTATTTGTACCTCCCAAGGAGTCCCCCAAGGTGTCCTCAATCCCCCATGGTTTCATTCCTCATGATTTAGGAGTAACACTTCACGGTAAGGTAATTATCCTTATTTTAAATTCCATCCATGAACCTCTTTTCATAAATGTCTTCTAAATTTTATCATTAATTTATTTTGTTATCCATTTTATCGTACCCTTACTTCAAAATTATGTTTTATCAATGGATAACATTTTCCCCTCTCATTTTATCCTTTTCCAAAATCATGTTTTATACCTGTTATGCTACCAAATTTACTAATCAAAATTTCTCTCTTCTTATAAAATTAACATTTATTTATTTTATTCAAGTATTTACACATAATAAACCCACATACCCTTTAATGGGATAAAAATGATATAATTATCATTTCATTAAGAAATTTTGTAACTTCATGATTTTGATAAGAAACTCGTTCTTTAATATCCACAGGTTCTTAATGAAATTATTTATTATGATCTATGTGGCACACATGAAATTAAGACATATGAAGGGTTCCTTCTGATAGTAATACAATGTATTGGGTAAATAATTTAATCTCTATAGATTAAATTTTTTACAATACCTTGGTTAATAACCATTGTAATTTTCATTTATTACACCTTGGTGACAAACTATGGTGATATGCTTATGAATGTCTCAATTAAATTTTCCATCCACATTTACATGTTATGATTTGTGATATTTTTATTTTGATATGCCTTATATTCCCTTTCTATTTCAATAATTATATTTCTTATGGTCTTATTGATATTCCTCATGATCACTTGGAAACTTTTTTCCCTTATTGGGCCTTATAAACATGCCTTTCCTTTGATGTATGTCCCCAGGTTATGAGATGTAGTAAATTTACTTTGGATTAACCTATGAACAAGAATTTAAATTGGATTATAATAATGTTTTATGTTTTCATGTATTATGTACCCTATTTTTTCAAGAAACTAAACTTTAAAAGATCCTCTGTATGTACAATTTAATTAAAAGTTATGTAATAAAAATATAGGATGTTATACTACTCTCCTCTAAAAATATATTAAGCACAGAGTTCTTGTAATTTCACCTCACTAAGAGTTACTAAAATGTTCCCTCAAGGTCTCTAGGTGTTATCCTCAAGTTTTATGAGTAAAATCTTCAATGTAATGGAATTATCCTCTTCTCCTTTTTCATTCGAGTACCCATTTTTGTGTACCTTATAAATGTTAATATGATTACTTATATTACAATTTTGATATTAACCTTACTGATTATATTATGTTTTATTAATGGTTGACCTTCATTCCATACCATTACTCCCTTTCCATAATCTAAAATGTATACCATCATGTTGTTAAATTTATTTCTTGAATTTATATTTTCTACATATAAAATTTTCACATTGTGAATACCCAAACATCTTTCATTTCCATGGTTATTAACCAAGATGTAAGAATTCCTTATTTATTTATGGATTTACATATATAAAACCCATATTCCCTTCTCATGGGTTAAAAATGATTTTATGTTCAATTATTTAATCATTTTATATGCAATTATTTTTATGTGAAACCCGTTATTTATTTTTTATAGGTTATTGATGAAATGATTTGTTATAACCAATGTGGATCACGTGAATTAATACATATGAAAGGTGATACTTGATTGTTCTCCAATGCATTGGTTAAATAACTAATCTTTATAGATGACATATTTTATGATACCTTAGTTAATAACTAAGTTAATTATGATTAATTATTACTTGATGATAAACCTTGGTAATATGCTTATGAATGTCTCATTTTTATTTTCTAGACACATCTCCATGTTCTGATTCGTATTATTTATATTATTATATAATTAATGTTTATATGTTCATGACTTATTAAGATGCCGCTTGTTCACATACTAAGTATCTCCATTATTTATTCCATTGTTGGGATTTATTCTCACCCCTTTCTTTGATATATGTCCCTAGGATATGACATGCAGTAAAAGTAACTTAAGAATAACCTATGAATAAGTATTTAAAATGGATTTGGAGGGTTTTTATTTTTTCAAGTATTATTTTCCATTTTTCAAGACATTATTCCTCAAATGATCCCTTGTTTTTTTAAATATGGTACCATGTAATGAAATTTTTATGAAATAGGAAGGCGAGTCATCATAGTGGGTATCAAAGGATGGTTTATTTTTTGAGAAAATTAAGATTATAAAACATTGGTAAAAACACTTATCATAAGTCTAAATGTATTAAAACATTATTTATTTTTGATGAATTATTAATTAATTGGTCTCTGATAAAATATATCCTTTTTTGGATACTACAAGGGGATGTGGATCTGGCATAGTTGTAACTAGGGGTAATAACCCCAAAAAAGGATGCATTGAGAAGGACTCAATATCCACCTAGTTCATGATAACATTAATTTCTAAAAAACTAGTTTGACACTCCCAAGGGATATTATTTGGTTATAATAATATTTTTATGAACCAACATGAAAATTTTCATAGAAAGTTTAACTTTCTTTCTTAAAATAAATAAAATATTAAAGTACATATTCCTAGAATCCCTATGTTAGAAAAAACTTTTGCATTAAACTCTCATTAGGAATTACTTACCCAAATAAGTCTTAAATGTATACTTATTATTATTTAAGATTTTATTTTATCTGATGGGTGGAAAAAATAGGTAATCAAACATGACAATATTTTGTTATAAACAATTATTTTAATGTTTTAACTTTGTCATTTCAACAGATTAAAGATTATTTATTAGATGGAATGAAGGAAATCCTATACAACCTTATTATCTCTTCCAGATGATATAATCATCAATATTATTTTAAAATATATTTCATATTGTTTTGATATTTTTCAAATATTCAAGTCTCATGCAAGAAACTATTTTATATATCCAACACTTTTTTATTTCTAGAAAATTATATGGAACATGGTGTTTTTTTTAAATTATTTCAAAAGCTCAATTTTTTCATCTCTTTCAATAAAGGAAGAACCCCCAAGGGATTTAAAATGTATATATTTTAGTTTCATAATTCATGTTAAAGGATGAATTAAATATCATCAATTTTGAGGAAAACCCATATCTTTTGAATTAAGGGTCTTTACTAATAAGATAAAATTGCAAGGATGCAATTTTCTTAAGAAGGGAAGAATGTAATGCCCCGAAAATTAAATTCTATTATTAATAGAACTTTTATTTTATAATTAATGATTTATTATGACCAAATATAAATATATTTATTTTTCTTAACAACTATACACATCATGGAAAACTACAACTAGGAACAATAAAGGGATTATTTAATGATATAATTAAAATTGTATTATTTTTGGGAGATTATAAACATATTATATTAGAATTTTATTTTACAATAAATTTATTAGTTTTATATATAATTTAATTTAATTAAATAATCTTAAAAAAATTAAATGATAATGTATTTTAATGAATTCCTAATTAAATTTTATAATGGTTAGAATGTTTGTTTTTCTATGAAATTGTTAAATTTTAATAAATAAGTTTATTTATTTAAAATATTAAATAATCATATTTATAGAATTATTTTGAAAAATAAACTTCATATTTGGACTCATCAGATCAAAATTATCTTAGGTTATGTTTTTGGTAAATTTTTACAAAAATTTATTTTTGGGTTAAAAAGTGAAAATACTATTATTAAGAAATATGATTACTCTTATGATATAATTAGGATATGATCCAGATTTAAAATTTTATATTAATTATTCGTAATAAAAAACTATTTATGTAACAACATAGTAAATAATTTGTTAAATTTAGGAACACATGCTTAGCATTTTTTAAAAAAACATGATTTTATCCTTTAAAAAAAGTGTTTTTATGAGTTATACTCATATATTATTTAGAATTTATTTTCATCACTTTTATAAATTAAATAAATTAAAATATATTGAATATTTGTAATTATAAGGTCTATATTAGGTAACAAGGTTAATTACATTTTTAGAAATAAAAATTAATTGTCATAAAAAAAGTAATATCGTAATGTAAGTAAAATAATGTAGTTTGTTAATGTTAAATGGTAAAATATTAAAATACCTAAACACTAAAGTATTAAATGGATGGTTTATTTACTGTACAAACTTAACAATCCTTGAAAAAATTAATTTAAAACCAAAATCATTGAAATTAATGTCATCTAATAGTGGTTAGTCTTAAATACAAAATAATCATTACTTAATCACTTAAAGCCACCCCTCTTCAAGTCTAAATACCCCTTTAAAAACTGCACTATCCACCCCAAATATCATAATAAAGAATTTATGGTTATCTCACCTTTTAATTAGTCCCTCCAAGGTTCCATCAAGGTCTATAGGTTTAATCCTTAAGTTTTAGGAAGTAAATATTCACGGTAAGGGAATTCAGTTCTTATCCTTTTTCATCCTAGTACCCCTACTATGTATAACTTCTTAATGTTAGTCCAATTTCTTTTGTTATAAAAAAATTGGGTACAACCGCGAAAGCGGAACACGACACAAAGAAGAAAATTACAGTAAATCTCATGCCCGGGGACTTGAATTTCCCCTTTCCACATGAGAAATTATGATATTATAGATTCCCAAACCTATTATATTTCCATGGGTATTCACCTATATGTAAAAATATATTATTAATTCTATTGGTCGGAGTGGATACTCAAAATGGGGGTGAATTGAGTTCCAATTAAAATTTCTGTTTTAAAAGATTTGTATTAAAACCCCACAATTCATAAAACAAGTTAAACTGTAGTGAGTTTATAAAGATTATAAGTCTTCAGTTAGTTTCTCAAAGATTGATTATTTTTCTATTAAATTAATCTTAATATTAAGTTAGCTTTTGAAACTAACTTACTGGATAACAATAATAAAAAATACTTGCTAGTTTAACTATCAATGTTACTTTAGTTTCATAGTGAATAGTAACGGAATATTGAAAATATTTTAAACTGAAACTAAGATGCATAGAAAGTTGAGACTTAGTCCCCTAAAATTTTTTATATAAAACTTTTATCCACACCATTGATCAGGGTTACAATAGTAATCAGACTATCCAGGTCCTTGGACCTCTACCACAGTTCTACGTGGTAAAGAAACAGAAACAACACATAGGTTGTCTAGGTCCTCAGACCTCTACCACAGTTCTATGTGGGAAAGAAAAAAAATAGCACACAGGTTGTCCAGGTCCTTAGACCTCTACCATAGTTCTACGTGATATATACATAGGTATGAAAATGAGGGTGTGAAGATTTCAGTATCCTCTAGTTCAGCTTAGAATACAGTTTCTGTTAAAACAGATAGAAGTACACACTAATCATAATGTAATGAAAATGATCACAATAGACAAATAATATGGAGATAGGTTTAGGAAGCTCTTGTGTGATGTCAATGAATCTCTGAACTCCTTTGGATTGAAGAAAATGAAGTTTTGAGTCCTTCTCTGGTAGTTGTGTGAAAAATAGAGTGTCGTGGTTCAGCTTGTGTTCTTCGTGAGGCTCAATCGAGCAAATATGTTCCTTAAGCTTAAAATATGCTTCGTGTGTTTAGCAGCATCAAGTTTCTTGAAGTGATACTTTTTCTTGGGACTTCCTCCAAGTATCTTCTTAGTTATGGTGTTTGCATCCCATGCTTTTCATTTGTGTCGTGTGTGCTGATTCTTGGTCACACTTCGCTTTTAACTTGGAATACACATGTTGGAGCCGACAGGTTGCATGTGTTATGCACCTTGTACCTCGTACTGTCTGATGATATGTCTTCAATGAAACATTAATTATTTCAGTGCATTAAAGTCATCAAATATTACCATTATAATGTAAATTTAAATATGACATAATAGTTTAAGAAACGGTGTCACAATAAGTCCTGGAAACAGTGTCTCCTTCACACGGTGTCTAGTTTGATCATGGTGAATGAGTGTCACGGTGTCTTATGGTCACGATGTCTGCTTCACAGTGTCTACATTATGGTGTCTTGTTCACAATTTCTAGATTCACGGTGTCTTGTTCACGGTGTCTAGCATCATGGTGTCTTGTTCACAGTGTCTTGATTCACGGTTTCTTGTTCACAGTGTCTTGCTTTATGGTGTCTGGCTTCATGGTGTCTTGCTTTACAGTGTCTGGCTTCATGGTATCTTGTTCACGGTGTCTTGCTTCACTGTGTCAGAAATACATATCCAGTGGTCGAATCACGGTGTCTTAGACTTTCCAATGTAACTATGTTCAGACTTAAATAATGATGATAATAGAAAGGATTAGACTTAATCATTTGTGAAAGAAGGTATTTTGATAGTAGATAAATGATTGTATAAATTAGGTAAATTTCATATAGAACAATTTATATCTTGCAAGGCTCTTCTTAAAGCATGATAAAACTCTTAACATAAATACACATGATTGGATATAATTTAGAAAATTTAACTAGGTTGAATAATATTTGGAATCATTAGCACATGATTAAATAAGATTGGTGATCATTAAAACATGATTAATACATTAGGATTCCAAAAATCTCTCCCTTTTTGATGATCAAAAATCATTTACAATTAAGGTGTATATTGGATTCAACTATAAAGATAAATTTCTAAAATAGTATATAGAAACTTCTCCCCCTTTTGGTATTATCAAAAAGATAAAATAGGAGAGGGAAAAAAAGGTTCAGAATCCATTAATAGAAAATAAGTGAGAGTACAACAAAAAGATTTATAGAAAAACAATAGTATCCATGTCAAAAAGAGTAAGCACTATTCTTCTTCAAGGGTTGTTCTTCTCTTTGCCTTTTGCAGTAGCAGAAGAAGAAGCCATAAAGGCAGTGGTTGATGTAGAAGAAGGCAGATAAGTGGTGGATAAAGAGGGTAAAGGGAGGCATTCAAAGACTGGGGGAGCCAAGGTAGGAGCAGTAGAAGATCTAGGTTGTTACTAATCAAGAATCACAAGCCTGATCTGATTGAGTGCTTGAACAAAAAACATGGTGGTTGAGGCTAGAGCAGAGGTGAAGGTAGGCAGCCTAGGTCTGGGAGGTGTAGCCACTGGAGCAACAATGGTTGTACTCTGGACATGAATATAGGGCCTTAGGAGATTGATGAAATCTTTAATAATCTATCCACCATACTACATGGATTTCTCAAAATCATCCTTGTTCTCCATAAACTTGTCTGAAAATCTAGTAAACTCTATGAACTTATAGAATAGGATCTTAAAAGATTGAGTCACAGGAGGAATCTGTAGATTTTCTACAAGGTACTTGAAAAGGTTTGTCATATTTGTCTTGGAGAAAATTCTATTGAAGTAGATATCCGATATCTGGGAAATATCTTGTTGAGAATCATTAGCAATTTTGGAGTGGATTTGTACTAGGTCAAGAACTCTATCACTGTTTTTGAATACTTCAGTTAAAGAGGCCGCATTGAAACCACTGAAGACATTTTGAAGCTCTTCTTTGATTACAACTCTGAGAAGATCACTGTCCAAGGAGGGTTTAGAGGATTGACCAGATTCTTTGACAGCTGTGTTTAGGGATTTTAGTTGATTTAACACCTTTTGAAGACATCATGTGTACTCATCAGTGAGTTTATTGAGGTTGGAATCAAGTTATTTCATTTCCTTCACAATTTGCTTGTTCCTTTCAGAAATCTTTTAATCTAAATATGCTAGATAAGGTTGAATCGGAGACACACAAACTTGTGGTATTTGAGAAGCAGTAGGTTCTACAGGAGGAACAATATATTCAAATATCGAGTGCAGCTCTCTCTACAAGTCTTCAACCATACTTATTAGGGTATTCACTTCATTACTGATCAGCTTATTTTCAACTCTCACTTCTTGAATTTCATGTAGCATATTATGTTGTATTTTCCAAATAATCTTCTCCAATAATAGTGAGGCATATATCTCACTTAAATGTGTCACAGCACGGGGTTAGTTATTCATGAGTTTCTCGACTCCGGATAAAAGAGTAGCACCAAATTTCTTCAGATCATCCTTACTTACAAAGGATGGTTGTTCATATAAGGTTTCAAGACTAGGGACTGGTATAGGCTCAGGTTCCTTCTTAGGTGAAAAATTTGAGACTAATTTCAACTGAAATAGGGATGAAATGTCAAGTCTGGTAGTTTTAACCTGTTGAGAATCATTCATGTCATAAAAACTAGGGAATTTTTACTGAGTGTCTACAGGACATGACTCAGTTGGATGTGAGGCTTCAACGGACTCAAGATTTGGGGTTTGATCCCCCTAAACAGGTGCCTACTTCTCAAGACTAAGAGGCTTAGGATCTTGGTCTAACTCCCCAAACTCAGCTCTAAGCTCTTCATTCATTTCCTTTCTAGCCAGCTGAAAATCTAGCTTCATCCGTTCTTCAATAAAAGGTATGATTTCAAGAACAGATTGTTCCACAGGGACTTCCTCAAGATTTAATTCTTGCAGAATAGGCATCTCTTCCACTATAGGTTCTTCTACGGTAGGCTCTTCCATGTCATGCTTTTTAGATTCTTTGGAAATTGATTCTTTTACAGCTTCAGGTTGAATTTCCACATTGATAGCTTCTTTAGGAGCAGGGACTTCTTCTTTAAGAACTACTTGAAAAACATTAGTTCTATCTTCCTCAACAATAACAGCTTCCCTAGGTGGCACTTCAGCCTCTTCTTCCTCTTCTTAAGGATACTCAACAATATCATCTGGTTCCAAACTAGGATCAAAGATGTCTTTTGGTCATGAGGGATAATCCACCGGATTGAATTTCTCATAAATTTTATCATTGTCTTCTACCCATTCCTTTTTCCAAGGATTCCAGTTTATCTTCATTTATTTGATAGTGGATTTTGATAGGTAGTACTAATAGTCCATAATAAATTCTTCATTCGGTCCAACCACACATTCTGCAAGAATCATGGCTGATATTAGATGACAGTAAAACAGAGAAGTTGACTTGGATGTTACATTGATCAACTCACACATATGGTGAATGGTATACTTGCACAGTTTATCTTATGTCCATTTTTCATGAGGTGAATCAAAAAAACATCTTGATATTTTAACATAGAAAAATCTCTTTTTCTTGGACTTACCAAATTTTGTACAAACTTAAACAGAATCCTTGTTTCTCCATATAATTCTGTAGCAATGGATCTCCTCTGGGTTCCATTTCTAGTTAGTGTTTTCATAGAATCTTCTAGATCAAAGAAATCGATTGAAGGTGGAGTTCCTCTCTGATAATCCTCACATATACCTTCATGAGGTATCCTAAGGCATGCATCCCATAACCTCTAAGATAAAGAACATCTCTGGCCATTGACCCATCTCCTCACAACATAAATTTGAGCTACTAACCTAGGATAGATGGGACTATCCTCCTTCAAGAACCATTATAACCAGCCTTGTTTCTATAAAACTCTCAATACCAGTGACTTACTAGACAAAATCCACTTGGGGAAAATCTCTTTCTTAGGTAAAACAATGTGGTTTACCAGATTCAGATTTAAAGTTCCTTCAGGTGTTATCTTAGATGAAATCTTCTTCGTCTTCAAGCTGTGCATCTCAGGTGTCGATGATGACAGACATTTCATTATTTGCATCCACTGAAGGTTTGAGCGAGAGAAGGGTTTCAGGGATAATAAAGGTTTTAAAAGAGTAGGTAAAATAAACCTTGAGTGAAGAATTAAGTGATACTTTCTTTGTTTTATCATTTATGAATACCAAACGTCGCTAAAATAAAAACACATGAAAAATAAAAGAGGTGAAAAAATAATTACCACGATATGGGTTTAAAGAAAAAAATAAATAATTTTTTATGGTGAAACCGTGATTGGTCATTACAGCGAGATAGTGAGCGGTCATTACGATGAGACAGTAAACGAGTTTCACGGTGAGACTGTGAGTGAACTTTTCAGTGCGCGTTACAGTGAGACTGTAAGCGTCAGACCATAAGTACAAGATGCTAACGGTGAGACCGTAAACATAAAGCTTTACGATGAAATAGTAAACATGAGAGACAATAACTGAGAAACAGTAATCATGAAACAGTAAAGTATAACACAATAAGATATCAGACAGTAAGACCGGAAATAGTAACAAGTAAGGTATCTATTTGAGATTTAGCATGCCTAGTTCATGTATGATGTAGTCTATTCTCTAATAATTTAATGGTTTAGTGAATATATCTGCAAGTTGATATTCAGTACCAATGAATTCCAATGTGACATAACCTTTTTGATAATGATATCTCAAAAAGGGATGTCTTACATCAATATGCTTTGTCCTAGAATGTGAAACAGGATTTTTTGATATGTTAATAGCACTTGTTTTGTCACAATTTATAGGTACATGTCTGAATTGATATACATAATCTAGTAATGTGTGTTTCATCCACAAAATTTGTGCACAACAACTGCCAGCAGCTATGTATTCAAATTCTACAGTAGATAATGCAACAGAATTTTGATTCTTAATACACCATGATACTAGTGACTTGCCTAAAATGTGACATGTTCCAGATGTTCTTTTTATATCTAACTTACATTGTAATTCCGCAACCCCAGTTACCCAGATTCGGTGCAATATTTTAATACATTGGCATGATTACAAGGAATCAAGTCCCGAAGGACCAATCGGTTTAGCAGTCTTGGAAAATAGATTACATAAATGAATGTTACATTACACTTTATAACATAAAAAACAACATAAATAATCCTTTATGAATTCCATTATTCCCTTGTATTAACCCTTTATATCAATCACAATACACTTCTTGGAATCCTTTCACTTTCCTTTAGTCGAGGGTACGTTTAACCTCCTATTCTTCGGGTTCTTATTTTGATTTGATCAAAAGGGATCCTTAGGTTGGCTTTATGATAAAAATAATGACTCTAGGTTGAATTTAGGGAAGTTGGGAGGCTATTTGGGCAGGTTTTGGCCGAGCCAAATGGCTTTGGAGGTGTGATTTTTAGAGAAGGGGAAGTGCCCTTCTATAAGAGGGGTGAGGGTCACTTTAGGAAAAGATTAAAGTATTAATATATTATACAATCATATCTAGTTTATAATGTTTCAAAATGAGTTTATTTCGATCCTTAGGTGGTTATGGGTATAAATCCTCTCAACCAATATGTTTTATACAAGTTTAAGTTACCATTTTAACATTATCATTTAGATTTAACTCCTAGTTAAATAGTTTAACTTTTACCGTGTCTTCTTGTATTATTACTATATGTGGTTAATAAACATACTATAAACTTCCAAGAGAACCTCAAGTTCCTTATTAATGACATATATAATATTATTTAATCCATTTGGATAAACCTTACATTTTTAGGAATATTATATCAACCAATAATATAGTATTTGTTTTAAATATTAATTTAGGTCAATTTTGACACTATTTGGTATTTTGTTTTTATGAAGGCCATCACAACTTTATTACTTCTAAAAATATACATTGAATCATCCCTAACATGTCATAGTCACCTAGAAAATTCTTTGATTTCATAAAAACTTTTAAATTATATTTATTTTAATATTTATAATACCATTTATTTGATTCTTTCATTAAAAAGGTAATTACTGCATCATCACTGTGTCATTAATTAATTTAATTGTTTAATGTCTAAAAAATATAACTAAACTACCATGATGTATGAAATCTTTTTATCTTTCTAATTAATATTTATAGTCTAATTTATCTTATGTATAACCCTATATTAAAAATGGTTTAGTTAATAAACATTGAATTTAACGCTTTTAACTCTTCTTTAAATTAAATAATAATAAATGTCCTAATCTAATACAAGTGGACCTAAAGGGTAATATTTTATTCCTAAGGTTGTTTTTGGTCAAATTACACTTATCCAATAGAATTATTACATGTCTTAGGGTAATAATAATATCATTTTTACCCTTAATTACCCTACTTACTTTTAATCGTGGTAAATAAAAGTAAAAAGTTATTGTTCACCTAAAATTATTTTTATCTTATTGAACCACATTTTACTCCTTGATATTAACCGTGTTTCTCAGATTTTTAAAATTCAACTCACATAAGTGGTAAAATTATATTTTATGTGAATTTACAAATTCTCCTAAGTGGTGGGTAAAAGATGGTGAAAAGTTCAATAAAATTTTTATATAACTAAAATTATTATAAACTGACTCCAATGAATTAAATTGAACTTATATAGGTATTATGTAACTATTTTGACCTAAAATAAATTTCAATAAATAATTATTTAAAATAAAAAATCGGTTTTAAACTATAACTCAGTGTTTTTCATAATTCATCAAAAATTAAAAGTTTTCAGAAAAATACAAAAAATTCACCCTAAGCTATTTTTGATATTCAGAATTCAATAATTAAGTCTAATTTCTTAAATTCAAAACATAGAATTTTTATTTATTAATTTAAAATTAATTCCCACTGTCAAAACCAAAAGATGTATTTTTAAGAAATAATAACTATGTAAAGTTTGACACTTGTTTATGTCAAATTTCAAATTGAAATTACTTACAATAAACATCATTGGATTAAATGGTAAAAATATAATCTATTTATACTTCAAAACCATTAAAATGTATAATTTAACACTATAAATTATTTTGATTAAAAAAGTTGTTTTCAATTAAAATATAGTATTCTTCACTATTCACCCAAATATGAAAGTTATCAGAAAAACACCAAAACATTATTGAAACTAAATTCTTACATCTCGATTCTAAAGAATAAGTGTATTTTTTCAAATTGAATATATAAAATTTTCAAATATTGGATTTAAAAATTCTTCTCCATTAAAAGGCGGTAAAATTGCATTTTTTGAAAAATACTTATTTTATCTGAAAAAATGTATTTGTTCATACATTTTGTCTAAGAAACTCATAATATGGATTCTAAAAATATAAGTATTATATATAAGTTCAAAATTCAGTTAATACTATTCATAACCACTTTTGAATGGCTAGTTTGGTAAGTCATGGTGTGCTAGAACACGGTGTTGTGTACTGCAATTTATTGAATTACTTTGAAGAAATAACGTACTATGAAATCTTGGGGTGTTACATTCTTCCATCCTTCAATAAATTGCGTCCTTGAAATTTGAAATTATTTTTCGAAAATAAAAGGTTAAAAATAGAAAATACCTTTGGGAAAACCCACATTGGAAATTAGGTTAATAAAATTTAGTCTTAATAAGAGGAAAAGGGAAATAAAAGGGTCACCACCAAATTATGATCTCAATTAGGATAACATTGGTGGAAATTAGAGACGTATAATTTGAGGAAAACATAAATATTTATAGTTAGTGATTGAGGTCATAAATCACAAACAAGTGTAAAATTGAGGGCCTTAAATTCATCAATCTATGATGATTTAAAACACCATCGGTTCAACAAAACATATGGTATTATGATAACACATTTTTGGTTTTAAGATCCCTTCACGGAAGTATAAGAATTAATTTCTTCATAGAATAAGAGAAGAATAAAAATATATATACTTTACAAGTATAGTCCCATACTTTAACTAATTTCTACCAAAAACTCATCTTTCACTCTAAAAGATAATAGAACTTTAAAATAATATTCTATTTATCCTATTTTTATAGGGTTCAAAAAAATGAATTTATAATTCATCTACCAAATTTTTTTAAAAAATACTACATTATTCAATCCAGGTTATCACGTGGTCCAGTGGTAGGTGATACACCCTTGTCTCTCTTCGGGTGTAGGTTCAAGTCTCGTGGCCTTGGCAGACGTGACGGGTTGCCTCTCAACCTCTGGGTTGTCCTTTTATGGCAATCCAAAAATAATCTCAAACTAGAATTATCCAAAATAATTCTGTCCAAACTCACAGTCCAAAATTTATAAGGGAGGTAAACACAATGAAGATCCTTTTTTCCACGTAATAACATATGGACACCTTCATCATGTATTCTTTTAAAACACTAAAACATCCTGAATTACCATAAAACCTTATTGATTACATTCTTGATCCCTTATTCCTTATAGAATACTGGATATACTCCTTCTATCCAAAAATGTTTTAAACTCCAACAATGATGGAATATACAAATCATTAATCAGTTTCAAGGTAGTCAAGAATATCCAATATAATTTATCCAAATTAATCATGTATTATTCCAAAATCACTACCTCGGTATCCGAACCATATTATGGTTTATCTTTATCTCAACCATATATTTTCCAAAAATTTAACCTGCAATTGAGTCACTTTTCTTGGTTCCACACAATCTCAAGTCCTTAATGAAATAGTACTGCAGTACAATCCTTATATACTCCATAATTATTATAACCATTACATTATTGATACAACAATCAAATGACATAATTCTTTAATAAAAACATAAGAACTCTAATCATTCCTCCTCATTTGTGGTAGTATCATAACTTGACTATTATCCAATAGCATCATTTGGGGCATACTCTGATGATTTGTACATTGGTTCGCATAGTGTCCCAACTCCTTGCAGATGAAGCATTGTACATTTAAAACCTTTTTATTACCCTTGAAGTCACGTACATGGTGTCCTTTTTCTCCACACATATAAAATAATCCCATTCCTTTCAGGCAAGTTCCAGGGTGTTTCTTCCCACAGTTATCACATATGGGAAAATTTTTCTTTTCCCTCTTCCCTTTATCCGTCTTTCTCTCTTTCATCCTTTTCTTCTCTTGCTTCCCTTCAAAGCCATAGGACTCAAGGAATTCTTTACTTATCTTATTAACACATAATATTATTTCTTCATATGTTGAGAATACATGGGAGAATATTTCCATTCTAAATTTTTCCTTAATACCGTGAAATATATGATCCTTCTTACTCTTTGGATCATACATATTACTAGACTTCACATTCCTTATACTGGGCGCCATTTCTATACAATAGCATAAACTAGGTCAGTTTATGAATTAAAATGAATAATTCCAAACTTGTAAAATAACTAATGTAAATTGAATGATTTATGGATATAATCCATAATCATGAATATTTTTTCATTGACGAAGTATATACTCATAAACCTTTCATAATGATTTTTAAAGAAAATGAGAATTATCCTAAGCATATCCCCAGGGAGTGTCATAACCAAAAGTGCAGCAAGGCCAGTTGGAATGCACCAGTTCTCGTTCGAGTCTAGATCAAAGAAGTTTTTTTGGGTTTTAACCCTAGGTACATCTGTGCCAGAGCCGCATCTACCTGCTCGTATCTAGATAGGGACGTATTTGCTTGGAAAACTCACAAAATCTCTACATTACCAAAATTATAGGAATTTCTTCTATAATAATCCTCAAAGTATGTCTTAGGTCTGTGTGATATAATAATAGATTATCTAAATCTATCTTCCAAGTTTATTTCTAAACTTCCTCTAATACCAACTATAATGCCCCAACCCCAGTTACCCAGAGTCGGTGCATTATTTTAATAAATTGGCATGATTACAAGGAATCAAGTCTCGAATGACCGATCGGTTTAGCAGTCTTGGAAAAATAGATTACATATATGAATGTTACATTACACATTAGAATAATACTTTATTAATTCCATTATTCCCTTAGATTAATCTTGTATATCAATCACAATACACTTCTTGGAATCCTTGCACTTTCCTTTAGTTGAGGGTACGTTTAACCTCCTCTTCTTCAGGTTCTTCCTTTTGATTTGATCAAAAGGGCTCCTTAGTTTGGATTTATGATCAAAATAAGGCCTATAGGTTAAAGTGAGGGAAGTTTTGAGGATATTTGGGTAGGTTATGGCCGAGCCAAATGGCTTTGGATGTGTGATTTTGAGAGAAGGGGAAGTGGCCTTTTATAAGAGGGGTGAGGGACACTTTAGGAAAAGATTAGAGTATTAATTTATAATACAATCATATACAGTTTATAATGGTTCCAAATGAATTTATATTGAGTCTTATGTGGTAATGGGTCTAAATCCTCTCAACCAATAGGTTTTAGACAAGTTTAGATTACCATTTTAACCTTATCATTTAGATTTAACTCTTAGTTAAATAGTTTAACTTTTACCGTGTCTTCTTGTATTCTTACTATATATGGTTAATAAACTTAATATAAGCTTGCAAGAGAACCTAAAGTGGATTATTAATGACATATATAATATTATTTATGCCCTTTGGCCGAAGCTTACATTTTTATGAATATTATATCAACCAGTAATATAGTATTAGTTTCAAATATTAATTTATGTCAATTTTGAAACTATTTGGTATTTTGTTTTTTTGAAAGTCATCACAACTTGATTACTTCGAACAAGATATGTTGAATCATACCTAACATGTCATAGTCACATAGAAAATTCGTGTTTGTCATAAATACTTTTAAATTATATTTATTTTAATATTTATAATACGATTTATTTGATTCTTTCATTAATAAGGTAATTACTGCATCATCATTGTGTCATAAATAAATTTAATTATTTAATGTCTAAAAATTATAAATAAAATACCATGATGTAGGAAATATTTTTATATTTCTAATTAATATTTATATTCTAATTTATCTTATGTATAACCCTATATTAAAAATGGTTTAGTTAATAAACTTTGAATTTAACGCTTTTAACTCTTCTTTAAATTAAATAATAATAAATGTCCTAATCTAATCCAAGTGAACCTAAAGGGTAATATTTTATTAATAAGGTTTTTTTGGTCGAATTAAACTTATCCAATAGAATTAGGACATGTTTTAGGGTAATAATAATATCATTTTTACCCTTAATTACCCTATTTACTTTTAACCGTGGTAAATAAAAGTAAAAAGTTACTATTTACCAAAATTTATTTTTATCTTATTGAACCACATTTTACCCCTTGATATTAATCATGTCTCTCAGTTTTTCTAAATTCAACTAAG
Organism: Viscum album; assembly: GCA_963277665.1. NCBI lineage: Eukaryota > Viridiplantae > Streptophyta > Magnoliopsida > Santalales > Viscaceae > Viscum > Viscum album. The sequence goes on along the minus strand of OY728157.1, from coordinate 830,452,335 downwards.
TGAAGCGGTAAAATTAAGTTTTATGTGAATTTACAAATTTTCCTAGAAGGTGGGTAAAAGACGGTGAAAAGTTCAATAAAATTTTTATATATCTAAAATTATTAAAAACATACTCCTATGAATTAAATTAAACTTATATAGGTATTATGTATCTATTTTTACCTAAAATAAATTTGAATAAATAATTATTTAAAATAAAAAATCGGTTTTAAATATAACTTAGTGTTTTTCACTATTCATCTAAAATTAAAATTTTCAAAAAAATACAAAAAATTCACCCTAAAATAATTATGATATTCTGAATTCAATAATGAAGTGTATTTTACCAAATTCAAAACATATAAGTTGAATTTATTAATTTAAAATTAATTCCCACTGTCAAAACCAAAAGGTGTATTTTTAAGAAATAATAACTATCAAAAGTTTGACACTTGTTTATGTCCAATTTCAAAGTGAAATTACTTACAATAACCATCATTGGATTAAATAGTAAAAATATAATATATTTATACTTCCAAACCATTAAAATGTATAATTTAACACTACAAATTATTTTGATAAAAAAAGTTGTTTTCAATTAAAATATAGTATTTTTCACTATTCACCCAAATATGAAAGTTATCAGAAAAACACCAAAACTTTATTGAAACTAAATTCTTATGTCCAGATTCTAAAGAAGAAGTTTATTTTGTCAAATTGAATATATAAATGTTTCAAATATTGGATTTAAAAATTCTTCACCATTAAAAGGCTGTAAAATTGCATTTTTTGAAAAATACTTCTTTTATCTGAAAAAATGTATTTGTTCTTACATTTTGTCTAATAAACTCATAATATGGATTCTAGAATTATAAGGATTATATAAAGTTCAAAATTCAGTTAATACTATTTATAACCGGTTTTGAACGTCTAGTTTGGTATGTCATGGTGTGCTAGAACACGGTGTTGTGTAGTGCTAGTTATTGAATTACTTTGAAGAAAAATAACGTACTATGAAATCTTGGGGTGTTACATACAGCCACCGAAGTCAGCATCAGAATAACTAACTAATTCAAATGACATTCCTTTAGGATAAAACATTCCTATATTGGGTGTTTTCTTGAGGTATTTGAAAATTATCTTTACAGCATTTAAATGAGATTCCTTAGGGGTTTCTTGAAAATGAGCACACATACACACAATAAACATAATGTCATGATGACTAGAAATTAAGTAAAGTAAACTTCCAATCATTCCTCTATAAGTAGTTTGATCAACAGATTTTCCATATTTATCAAGATCCAACTTACAAGTGGTACTCATGGGAGTGTCACTACTTTTAGTGTTATCCAATCCAAAACATTTTAGAAGATCCTTTTTATATTTACTTTAATTTAAAATAATACCATTTTCATATTGAAAAACATGAAATCCAAGAAAATATTTGATTTCTCCCATTAAACTCATATCAAATTTGTTTTTCATCAATTTATAAAAATCAAAACATAAATAATTCCTCGAAGATCCAAAAATATTGTCATCTGCATAAATTTGAACGATTGAAACATCATTAGAAATTTGTTTTTAAAACGAGTAGGATCAGTTATTCCTTTTGTAAATCCTTTAGAAATAAGAAAGGTATTCAATATGTCATACCAAGCTCGTGGATCTTTCTTTAAACCATATAAGTCTTTTGATAATTTAAAATTTTGATTTGGAAAATGGGGGTTTGTAAATCCAGGGGTTGTTCAACAAAAACATCCTCAGTTATATACCCATTTAATAATTCACTCTTAACATCCATTTGATATAGTTAGAAATTAAAATGTGCATCATAGGCAAGCATGATTATGATGGATTCAAGTCTGGATACTGGTGAAAAGGTCTCCTCATAATCAATTCCTTCTTCTTTACTATAGCCTTGTGCAACTAGTCTAGCCTTGTTTCTAACTATGTTACCATATTCATCAACTTTATTCCTAAAAACCCATTTAGTGTTTATGGTAAAAGTTTCCTTAGGTCTATCTACTAATTTCCAGACTTTATTTCATTAAAATTGATTTAATTATTCTTGCATATCCATCACCAAAAACTCATCATTGATTGAATCATTGATATTTTTAGGTTCTAACTGTAAAAGGAAAGCTTGATGTTCAACCTTATTTCTTAGAGAAGATCTAGTTTGTGTCCCTCTATATAAATCTCCTACTACAGCTTCTAAAGGATGATTTTTAAGAGTCTTAGTTGGTCTAGAGAAGATAGGGCTAGAAACTTCAGTTTCATTTACAGGTTTGGGTTCAATAGAAGAAAGTTCTGAAATATTTCCAGAACTGGTTGTCTTAACAATAGGTCCACTGTTTTTGTCATTAAGGTTTAGAATGGTTATATCTTCTTCAAGATTTTCAAGAGGGGTCTTAGGTTTATGTGGATCAGTTTCATCAAATTTGATGTGTACAGATTCTTCCACACATTTGGTTCTCTTATTGAATACTCTATAGGCTTTACTAGTTGTAGAGTAACCTAGAAAAATTCATTCATCACTTTTGGAAGAAAATTTGTCAAGATTATCTTTAGTGTTGAGAATAAATACTTTGCAACCAAAAAATCTAATGTAATTAACCTTAGGCTTCCTATTGTTCCAAATCCCATAAGGGGTAATTTTAAGAATTGGTCTAATCAAGACTCTATTGATAATGTAATAAGCTGTATTGAAATCTTCAGCCCAAAAGTAAATAGGTAAATCATATTCATTGAGCATCGTCCTAGAAATCTCTTGAAGTGTCCTATTTCTTCTTTCTACTACACCATTCTGTTGAGGTGTTCTAGGAGAAGAGAAGTTTTGACTATAACCATTAAGTGGGCAGTAAGATTCAAACTCCGGATTTTCAAACCGACGACCATGATCACTTCTCAAGGTCTTCATCCTAAGTCCACAAAGGTTTTCTACAGACTTGGAATATTTGATAATATAAGAACATGCTCCACTTTTGTGAGCAAGAAAGTATAGCCAAGTGTACCTATAAAAATCATCTACAAGAACATAAACATAGTTCTTCCCATTTATACTTGAAACCCTTGATGGTCCAAACAAATCCATGTGAACCAACTCAAGAGGTTGAGAAGTAGAAACTTCTTTATTTGATTTGAAAGAAACTTTGTGTTGTTTTCCCTTTTGACAAGGATTACACACATTGTTGATTGGTAATTATAGTTTAGGTAAGCCTCTATATAAACCTTTCCTAGTCATATTTCTAAGTGAGTGCACATTACAGTGTCCTAGCCTTCTATTCCATAGACAAGATTCTTTATGAAAATCATTTAAACAAGTAACATTTTTCTTAGCTAAAGAATTCAAATATACAGCATAAACATTTTCATTTAGTAATGCAGTAAATACCAAAACATTTTTAGAATTAAAAACATTGCATGAATTATTTTCAAGTTTTACATTTAAACCATCATCACACAACTAAGAAATTCTTAGCATGCGGTATTTTAATCCATCACGAAATAGTACTTTAGAAATTAAAACAGAATCAGTGTTACCAATCTGGCATAAGCCGATGATTTTTCCTTTTGAGTTATCCCCAAAGGTGACATGTCCTCAATCAACTTTGATTAATCTCTTAAAGCATGTGTAGTCTCCAGTTATATTCCTTGAACATCCACTATCCAAATACCATATCTTCCTATAGGAACATTTCACGTAAGTTTCCTACAAAACAGATTTAGACAGAAGATAATTTTGGTACCCAGATTTTCTTGGGTCCAAAATGGTTATCAACTAAAACTTTAGGTACCCATATTTGTCTAATGGGTTTCCTATAATTAAAATATTCAAATGATTTTGATAATTAAACTATGTTTGGTCTATAATAATTTGAATAGCTAGATGAATCATAAGAGTTTCCAAAACTTGAACTAGTAGCATACTGTCCATATTTTGGAATAAATTTATTCTTAAAAATCTGTCTCTGTCCAGGAAAGTATCCTAAACCAGTAGTATACCTTGGTGCAACTTTTTTTCCAAGCATTTGAGTTAGATTATTCTTTCCATAAGCAAATTTTTCTAAATCTTTCCTGAGTTGCTCATTAGACAATTTCAGTTCAGTATTTTCCTTTAGAAGTTGAGCATTCTTTTCCTTTTCTACTTCTAGTGAATATTAAACTATGCAAGTTAAAGCATGCTATTTATTTAAGGATTTGTACTTATCTTTTAGTTCATTGAATGTGTCCTTTAACATATCACAGTATTCAAATAATTCTTCACTAGACATGTTTTTAGCATCATAATCAGAATCATCTCCAGAATAATAAGAGTTTAAAGCAGGATTATCCAATGTTACCTTAGATGTGTTTGTCAAGAAACACATATTGGATTTTTGAGATTTTTCATCCTGAGTAGAATCATAATCACTTAAACTGTCTTCTAAAGCACTCCAGGTTTCTTTAATATCTTTCTTATATTTGTTTTCCTTGTACTCATATTTCTTCTTGTACTTTAACTTTGGGCAGCCATCTTTCACATATCCTTTCCTTTTACATTCATAAAAGACTATGTCATCACTTTTATCAGTCCTTTTCCAATCCTTCTTCTAGTGACCTATATTTTCATATTTACCCTTATAATTTGATTTTCTGAAAAACTTCTTTTTCATATAAAACTTCTTAAATCATCTGGTTATCTGAGTCATTTCAGAATCACTATCAGATGCACTTTCTTCACTACTTGAACTATCACTTGCATCAAGAATTTTTATTTTTCCTTGATTTTTAAAGAAGAGGTCTTGAAGGCTACTGATTTCTTCTTAGGTTCATCATCTTCTTCTTTGTTTACCTTTAACTCTTCTTCATACATCATCAACATACCAATCAGCTCCTTGAAAATTATCTTTCCAATGTCACATGATTCTTGTATAGAAACAGAGGTTCCTCTCCATCTGTCCGGTAGGCATCTTAGTATCCTCATGATTTGCTCCTTTGCTGGAACAACTTTTCCTAGTGAGCTCATTGTATTGACTATCTCATTAAACCTGAGATACATATCAGAAATAGATTCATCATATTTAATTTTAAAATTATCATACTTAATAGTGTATGTATTTAGTCTCATTTCTTTAACATTGGTTGTTCTTTCATGGGAAACAGCTAGAGTATCCCATATTTCATAAGAAGTCTTAAAGGCAGATATTCGATTAAATTATTCATCTCCTAAAGTGAAATATAGGGCATTCATTTCTTTACAATTATTATTTTAAGCAGCTTTAGTTGGTTCATCCCAAGTATTTCTAACAGTTTCTGGAATCTTATACTGAGTCTCTATAGCAGTCCAAATGTAAAATCCCATAATTTTTAAATGAATTTTCATTTTTATTTTCCATTGGGCATAATTAACACCATTAAAGAATGGTGGCCTATTGGTAGCTACACCTTTTAATCTGTTATCCATAATACCTAAGTATTAAAAAGATATACAAAGATATAAAAATTTAGAATTAATAGAAATTTTGAGATCTTTAAGATACAAATAAAATCACAGTTGAAAACTTTTCACAAAAAGAGAGTTTTGAAAAACTTTTAACAAAAACCTTTGATACAAAATTTTGGTCATAGTGGATACTCAAGAGGGGGTTAATTGAGTTCCAATTAAAATTTATGTTTTAAAATATTTGTATTAAAATCCCCCAATTCATAAAATGAGTAAAACTGTAGTGAATTTAAAAATATTATAAGTGTTCAGTTAGTTTCTCAAAGATTGATTATTTCTCAGTTAAATTAATCTGAAGATTAAGTTATATTTTGAAACTAACTTAATGGCTAACAATAATTACAAACACTTGGTAGTTTAACTATAAAAGTTACTTGAAAACAGATTTGAGTTTCAAAGTGAATAGTAGAAAAATATTGATAATATTTTAAACTAAAACTAAGATGCACTGAAAGATGAGACATAGTCCTCTCAAATAGTTTATATAAAACTTTGATCCACACCCTGGATCGGGGTTACAACAGTACTCAGGCTGTCTATGTCCTTAGACCTCTACCACAACTCTACATGGGAAAGAAACAGCAATAGCACAGAGGCTGTCTAGGTCCTTATACCTATACCACAGTTCTACGTGGGAAATCAATAGAAACAGCACATAGGTTGCCCAGGTCCTTAGACCTCTACCACAGTTCTACATGGGATATACACAGGTATAAAAATGATGGTGTGAGTATTTCAGTATCATCCAGTTCATCTTAGAAGATAGTGTGTGTTAAAACAGATAGAAGTACACACTACTCGTAATTTAAAGAAAATGATCACAACAGAGCAATAATATGGAGATAGGTTTAGGAAGCTCTGGTGTGATGTCGATGCAGCTCTGAACTCTTTTAGATTGAAGCAGATGATGTTTTGAGTCATTCTCTGGTATTTGTGTGAAAAACAGAGTGTCGTGGTTCATCTTGTGTTCTTCACGAGGTTTAATCGAGCGAAGATGTTTCCTAAGCTTCAAATATGCTTCGTGTGTTTAACAGCATCAAGTTGCATGCAGTGATCCTTTTTCTTGAGACTTCCTCCATTTATCTTCTACATTATGGTGTCTGCAGCCCTTGATTTTCATTTGTGTCGTGCGTGCGGATTCTTGGTCACACTTTGCTTTTAACTTGGAATGCATGTGTTGGAGCCGACATGTTGCATGTATTCTCAACCTCATACCTTGTAATGTCTGATGATATGTCTACAATTAAACATTAATTATATCAGTTCATTAATGTCATCAAATATGACCGTTAGAAATTAAATTTAAAGATGGCAGAATAGTTTAAGAAACTGTGTCATAGTAAGTCATGGAAACATTATCTCCTTCACACGGTGTCTAGGTTGATCACGGTGACTGAGTCTCACAGTGTCTTATAGTCATGGTGTCTGCTTCACGGTGTCTGCTTCACGATGTCTTGTTCACGGTGTCTGGATTCACAGTGTCTTGTTCATGGTGTCTGTCTTCACGGTGTCTTGTTCATGGTGTCTTGCTTCATAGTGTCTTGTTCATGGTGTCTTTCTTCACGGTGTCTGGCTTCACGGTGTCTTGCTTCATGGTGTCTGGATTCACAGTGTCTTGTTCATGGTGTCTTGCTTCACGGTGTTAGAAATACATAGCCAGTGGCAGAATCACGGTGTCTTAGAATTTCCAAAGTAACTATGTTCAGACTTAAAAAATGATGATAATAGAAAGGATTAGACTTAAGCATTTTTGAAAGAAGGTATTTTGAGAGTAGATAAACGATAGTATAAATTAGGTAAATTTCAAATAGAACAATTTAGATCTTTCAAGTCTCTTATTAAAGAATGGGAAAACTCTAAACATAAATACACATGATTGGATATAATTTAGAAAATTTAACTAGGTTGAATAAGATTTGGAATCATTAGCACATGATTAAATAATATTGTAGATCATTGAAACATTATTAATACATGAAGAGTTTAACAAATTCAGATATTTATATGTATAAAACTCATAGTCCCTTTTTTTGGTTTAAAAATGATGTTATGTTGAAGTCTTTAAGCACTTTGTAAGTGATGATTTTTTATATGAAATTCATTCGTTATTTTCCAAAGGTTATTGATGAAATGATTTATTATTACCCATGAGGCTCACATAAATTAAGACATGTGATGGTTTTGACAGATAGTTCTCTAATTAATTGGGTAAAGAACTAATTTCTAGAGATGACATGGTTTATGATACCTAGTGAATAACCTTAGTAACTATCATTTATAACACCCTGGTGATAAAACTTTGTGATATGATTATGAATGTATCATTTTTATATTTTATCCATATTTACATTTTATTCATGTTATTTATATTATGATATTTTCCATGTTCATATGTTCATGCCTTATTGATATTCCTTCTTTTTACATGTTATGTATCTCCTTTTTTAATTCCCTTTTTCAGATTTATGCTCACCCCTCTCTTTGATGTATGTCCCCAGGATATGAGATATGGTAAAGGTAACTTATGATGATCCTATAAAGATGTGTTTAAAGTTTATTAGAATAATTTTTATGTTTTTCATGTATTATTTATTTATTTACAGGAAAATAAACCTCAAATAATCCTCTGTTTTGTTAAATTTTATACTGTATAATGAATTTTTTATGAAATAAAATGGCCGGTCATCATAGTTTTTGTCAAATGATAATTTAGTTTTTTTGTAAATTAAGATAGGAAAAAAATTAGTGAAAGCCTTAGGGATAATTCTAAATATAGGACAATATCCTGATATTTTGGTGAAGTATTAAGTTATTTTTTTCAAGAAAATTCATCCCTGTCTGGATACAACATATGAATCTGGCTCTAGAATAGTTTTACCAAGGGGTAATAATCACTAAAAAGATGCATTAATCTATAATCAATTACAACCTAGTGTATAGAAACAGGACCTTCTTCAAACCTAGTTTGACACACTTAAGGGATATGCTTTGGTTATAATAATATTTTTATGAACCAATATGAAAAGATTCATATAAATTTTAACTTCTTCCCTTAAATGAAAGAAATGATTAATTTATATAATCCTGGAATCCCTTTATTATAAAAAAAATATCATTAAATTCACCTTTGGAATGTATTCCCATGAATTATTCTTAAAAGTATCCTTCTAATTTTATATGATTCTCCTTTATCCAATGGATGGAAATTGGAGTTAATCAAACATTTTATAATTTTGTTAAAACTAATTAATTTGAGGTTTTAACTTTTTCATTTCAATATATCAAATATCATTTATTATATGGAAGGAAGGAAACCCCATACAAAATTATTATCTCTTAAAAATGATATAATAATCAATATTATTAAAGAAATATAGTTCGAATTATTTTGATAATTTTTTTAATATTCAACAATATTGAAATAAATTGTTTGATATATCCAACAACTTTTCATTTCTCAAAAAATTATACGAATCATGGAGTTTTTTATATGATTTTAAAAACTAAATTATATCATATCTTTAGATAAATTAAGAATCACCAAGGTATTTAAAATTTCTATATTGTATTTTCATACTTAATATTGAAGGATGAATTAAATATCCTTAATGTTAAGGAATACCCTGATCTTTTGAATTAAAGGTATTGATCAATAAGTGAAAATTGAAAGAACGCACTTTCTTTAAGGGAAAAGAATGTAACACCCTAAAAATTACTTTTTTTATTAATGTATCCCTTATTTTATAATTAATTTTTTATTATGAGTGTATATAAATATATTTACATTTCATAATAACTTTACACATCACGGATAAGTGTAACTAGGAATAGTGAAGGGATTATTTAATGATATAATCAAAATTAATTTATTTTGGGAGATTATAAACATATTCTATTAGAAATGTGTTTTGTGATAAATTTAGAAGTTTTAGATAAAATTTAATTTCATTAAATAATCTTATATAAAACTATTTAAATGATAATATATTTTAACAAAGTCCTAAGTATTTTTTATAACGGTCAAAATGTTTATTTATCTTTGAAATTGGTAAATTTAAATAAATAAAGATATATATTTAAAAGAATAAATTATTTTACTTGTAGAATTATTTTAATAAAATAAACTTTATTTTTTCACTCATTACATAAAAAATATCTTAGGTTAAGTTTTTGGGAATTTTCTTAAAAAGATGATTTTTATGTTAAAAAGTAAAAATGGTGTTTTTAAAAAATAAGATCACACTTATGATTTAATTAAGATTATATCAAGATTTAAAATTTATTAATACTTATTATTAATCAATAAAAATATTTAATTAAAAAAAATATTATATATGTTTTCACATTTATAAACACTTTCTTATCATTTTTGAAAAAACACAATTTTATCCTTTCTAAAAAACATGTTTTTACGAGTTATACTCATATAATATTTAGAATTTATATCTATAAATTTTATAAATTTAATCAAGTATAATGGATTGAATATTTATAATTATATGGTCAAAATTTGGTAATAATTTTAATTTCATTTTTATACGTAGAAAAAATTATCATGGTAAAAAAATGGTCATCGCAATATAATTAAAATAATGGAAAGAGTTTAAGTTAAATGGTAAAACCTTAAAATACCTAAAAACTGATAATTTAAATCAGTGTTTAATGTATTTTATTACCTTAAAAATCCATTAAAACATTAATTTTCAACCAAAATAATTTTAATTAATGCCAACCAATAATGGTTAGCCTTAAATAATAAATAATCATTATTTAATCACTTAAATCCACGCCTCCTAAAGTATAATTACCCCATTCCCACCATTAATATCCACTAAAAATCTATTACTCATGAATTTATGGTTATTTTACCTCCCAGATATTCCCTCTAAGGTCCCCTCAAGCTCTATAGGTTTCATACTCATGTTTTAGGAAGAAAATAATCAAGGTAAGGGAATTCTCCTCTTATCATTTTCCATACAAGTAACCCTTTTGTGTATATCCTATAAATGTTTGTCCTATTAATTTTTATCCTCTTTTTGATGTTTATCCAATAAATGTTTATCCTATCAATGTTTATCCTATTCTCATTTTCCAATTTTTTCCACTTTTATTCTCTTTTTATATTAACTATACTTAAAAAATTGTGTTTTTCAATGGTATTCCTTTTCTCTTCCATTATTACCTTTCCATAGTCCATTATGTATATCTTCATGTTGTTGAATTCATTTATTGAGTTTATCTTCTCTATATTAGAAATTATTATATTGAGAATACCCAAAACTTTTCCATTTCCATGAGTATTCACCTACATGTAAAAATTTCTTATTTATTCTAGTACTTACATATATTAAACCCATATTCCCTTTTCAAGGGTTAAAAAGGATATTATGTTCAAGTCTTTAAGCACTTTGTACACAATGATCTTGATATGAAACTCATTCTTTATTTTCTATGGGTTATTGATTAAATGATTTATTATGAATAATGTGTCTCACATGAATTAATTAATATGAAATGTGTTACCTTATATAAATCCAATTAATTGTTTAAATAAATAATCTCTATAGATAACGTGTTTTATGATGCGTTGGTGAATAACATTGGTAATTTTTATTTTGACACCCTAGTGATAAACCTTGGTGATATTCTTATGAATATCTCATTTTTATATTATAGACATATTTATATGTTATGATTCATCTTATTTATATTATGATATGCCTTATTTTGATATGTATTTTCATTATTGATATGCCTCTTGTTCACATTCTAAGTATCTTCTTTGTTTATTCCCTTATTGGGCTTTATGCTCACCCCTTTTTTTAGTGTCTTTCCCCAGGATATGAAATGCAGTAAAAGTAACTTAAGACAAATTGATGAAGAATTATTTCAAGTGTATTAGATGAATTTTTATGTTTTTGATATATTATGTTTCTATTTTCAAGACACTAAACCTCAAATGATCCTCTATTTTATAAAATGTTGTACTATTTAATGAAAGTTTTATGAAATAAAAATCAGGTCTCCACAGTTGAAATAAAATGATGGTTTAGTTATTTATGGAAATCATTATTAGAAAACAAAAGTATAAACCTATTTTATAAGTCTAAATATTTTAAAAAATCCTGGTATTTTCGTGTAGTATTAAGTAAGTGGTTTCTAAGAAAGTACATAGCTTCTAGGATAATATATGTAGATATATCGCTAGCATAGTTCTACCTCGGGGTAATAACCCTAAAAAGTACATATTAATCTAGAATCAATCCTCACCCAAGGCACGATAATGGGCCTTGTTGGAGATATTGTTTGAAACTCTCAGGTGATATTCTTTTTTTATCATAATATTTTTACAAACCAACAAGAAAGTATGCATAAAAAGTTTAAATTTTTCTCTTAAAATAAATAAATTATTAAATTATATGATCCTAGAAACCCTATGTTATAAAATGAATTATCATTAAACTCAACTTTTTAATTTATGACCCTAATGAGTCTTAAATTATCCTTATTATTTTTAAGGTTTTGATTTTAGTGTATGGATAGAGATAGGAGGTAATCAAACATGTCATAATTTGGTTACAAATAATTAATTTCATGTTTTATCTTTTTCATTTCAATATATTAAAGTATCCTTCAATAATTTAAAAGAATTTACTCATACATTACAAAATGTATAAGTAAATATAAATGGTCACCACTACTTGTAACCTTAGTCCATTAAATCTCTTGTACATTTTATTTTATGAAATTATTAGTCAATGATATTTTACATGGAATAAATTTAATCATTAACATTAAAATTCAAAAATCAACCATATAGTGCTAGAGTGAATCATACATTATGACTTTTCTCATAACACTACCATTTGACATAGCTAAATCATATATTATGATTGAATTGTAAGAATTAATATGATATCTATATATCCTATATTATGATATGTCCAAATAAATATATAATACTCTTTTCAAGAATGGAATTCATATAATATGAAATCCTATATCATATCATTCAATATATCCTAGAATGTATAATATGTATATATGGTTTAGGAAATATCTCAATCAATCTCCCACTTACACCAGATTCTCAAAGCTTTGCGCCATTTCACCATATATTGTATATCATACAATAACTAGGGAAAAAAATTCAAAAATCCTTTTGAATATCCTCTAAAATTGTTTTAGAAAGATATCATTGAATTCGTGGTGTATAACACCATGGAAAACACCCTGTGAATATCCATCCAAAATTACATTTGGATAATCACTAAACACTTTTAGAGAACCTCTCTAACTTTTATAAAACTCAATCCCCATTCAGTCAAAAATAAAGTGTGACCCCATAAACCTTTATAGAATTTATGAAAAATATGAATTCCTGAATTCATAAAGTTTAGAAAATAGTATCCTCTAGAAAATAATTATTGTTATTTATGATATAAATAAATATGTCATGATATACATAAAGAACATGTATCTATATACATATATCCAAAGGTTTTATAATTTACAAGTATTCATAATCATATAATACATTTGTCTAAGACACGAGTGACCATAGGACATAGAGTGTGTTAATACCATATAGTATCCTCGTACATTCTTCATTCTCCGAGTATAGACTGACCAAGTTGATGAATACATTACATGTCATTCATATAATATGATGAGAAAATATCATTCGTATCATCAAAATAAATAATCAAATTTTAATATTATTATCTAGGTATGACCATAAATTTTCAAAAACTATATCAATTGAGGGCCAAATGTCATACTCTTCATATGAGAGGACAAATATCATCTTGCTTAAGCCTCAACAAAAAAAATGATTAGAAACATACCCAACCACCTTTGATTATATAATCCTAAAGTATTTCATGAAAAAGGTATCAAATTATGAAGGTTCTCATGTCAATAATTTTTTTAAACTTTGGTATCAGTATGTATATGATACATGAACCCCTAAAATACCAAAGATATAGTGTATGACACTTCATGTGGTATACTTGTCTAGTCATCCAACACACAAAAACTCTCTTTGTTTCTCGTGAGAATATTTTATACCTCTATATGAAATTATAATCATGATAACTTTTACATTTAATCAAAAACTATAAAAATACCTGATAAAATCATTTAGGGATAACTAAAATCATTATTTTAAAGGTCAATTATCATTTCCCTTCATGAAATATATACAACTAACATGAAAAAATATAAAGTGGATACTTACTTTGGTATAACATGATATATTTTATATTCTTAAACTAATTTAAGAATATGAACAAATACATACATAAGTTTCTATATAATCATATATCATATGATATACCAATAGAGATTCCTTATGTTTGTTTTACTTTTAGGGTTTTGTTAGGCCCATTACATCTCTATGTAATTACTATCACATCTCTATGTGGCCATCTGAAAAAGCTCCCCCACTAAAATATTTGAGTGAGTAACAATTATAAAGTAAGTATGTTTGCATAATGTTGAGACACATGAATCATATTCTAAATGTTCAACTCTATAAACATAGTATTCAAACTCAATTACTTCTCAAACTAGAATGTTGTGATGTTAATAATTATTACTGCCTACTTATAACTCTTTCTAAGTTCATAATCATCATTCTTGTAACTTTTCCGTTAAACTATTTATTTGAGTTTATATTGATAATAAATGTAACTCTGTACATTTTTATTTAACAACACATCCTAAACTCCTTTAACATATAAAGTGTTTTTTCAATTCTTTATGATAACTAAATATAACTTTTAACATTTCTATTTACCAATATAAAATAAACTCTTTTAGGATATTAAGTGATATTCGGTTTCAGTTTTGACTATTTTAATCCTTTATTTGTTAACTTTAACTTATCTAAGTATAATCATACTCCCAATAGTCTCTTAGAGACTAAATTCACTTCATAATCCCAAATTATGATATAAAAATTCGATTGGGTTAGAAAATAAAATGTATTTCATTTTAGTGGGTATATTAAAAAAATGAACTATTAAAAACCTAATTTATATGTTATTCTATGTGTTTGGAATAATATACTAAAAAGAATAATTTAATATTTAAAGTATTCCATTGGTGGTGGTGGGATCTTTTTCCCTCATATTTTAACAAATGTCTTGGGTAAACTCTTTTACCCTATATAAAACTCCTTCCATCCTTATCTTTTTTAAAATATGTTATATAATTTAATTAATCTTAAACCATATATACCCAAACCATTATCTCATTTTTTTCATAAAAACTATTTATTTAAAAAAAATTATCTTTTTATATAAGTTAAATATAAAGGAAAATACATATCATTTATTCTAATTCACCTGAGATTGAAATATTACTTTTTATATAACTATTTGATGTAAAAACTCTTTACATCATATTTTTAATTAATTCTATAAGATTTATAAATCCAAACATTTATTTTTAACTCTCGTATACTTACAATATTGTTAAAATAAAAATTTAGTTTCATAAACCCTTTAAAATAAAATAATTGATTTCTATAACACTGATGCCTAACATGGACTCTATATAAAGTTTCTCAATACCCCTTAAAATATATCAAACAATTACATCTCATATGGAATTATTGATCCTCCTTCCTTACACCTCTCTTTGGTGCCAATTACCAAATATAACTATTGGAAATGTCTAATCTTCATGATCTATTTCAAACATTTTCCCTCATATAAAGTCAACAAAATAAAAGAACTTAGACATCATATGTTATGATAATATATCCACAAAAATTTCAGAAAATATGGTAAACTTTTATTTAACTCATATACATTATAGTAACATCTCCATCAATGATTATAGAAGTAATTTCATTGACAAAATACGCCTTAAAGAAAACATTGAATCTATCCAAGTCATAAAATTACTCAATCATATTGAGTACATGGGTGGAGATGGACGTATCTTTACTCCTTTCACATATAATTCCTTTGAATCCTTATTTTAATCCATATATTATTTTCATAATCATATAGATTCACCTTTTAAATAACTTTAACATGTAGTTACTCAGGGCGGTGTTTCCTTTACATAAAGAGTTTATCTTCTTGCTTAAGAACTATTATCAAGTTTCAATACTGGTCATGAAAATTTTCTTCTGCTAAGATTCTCCTTTTAAATATTTGATATCAATTTCCTTTTAAATGATGTTTATGTAATTTATCTATAATATGATATTTTAAAAGATGATTATCATGCTTTACATTCATTTAATAAATACTTTTATAAAATTTTCTCCAACCAAAATTATGACCCATTTTAAATAACATTATATCCATTAGTAGTATAAGATATATGATGCGCAATTTATTTAGTCTTCTTTGGAATTCATCTCATCACTTTTCTATTTAGGTAGGCCATAATACCAATCATATCATATATGAATCTTGTATAGTTGATGAGACATTTTTTTCCCAACACATCACATGGATAAAATCAACATTATTCCTCTAGTATCCTTCCTAAGTTTTTATTGGTTAAGTGTAACCCAAAGTAAATCAAAAAAATTAGATACATAACTCTTAGGTTCACCTCATTAATTTATTTCCTAACACAAGTGTATGAACCCGGATCTTCTTCTCAGGTATGTTTTTCCTTTTCTGGGAGTTTTTGAGAAAAAGAGGAAAATCTGGAAATTTTTAGAGTACACGTCATGTACTTTATGAGTACACACCATGTACTTCGATGCCACTGGAATTCATGTGTTGGTTGTGTCATGGACACACACACAGCCGTGTAAAGGTGACTAGGTGGCTGCCTAAAGCGGAGTAATGAAAAGGCAAGTACATGTCATGTACTCTAGAAGTACATGTTGTATACTTTTTTTCATTAAACGGATCGGGGTCGCGTATAATCTTTATTTCCATATTCAACTTTGCCTATTTCCATCCAGAGCGTCTGAGGAGGCCGAATATTCTCCGAACCATCTATCCATCACTGGTTATCTGAATCAAACACTATCGGTTGAAATAGAATCGCAGCGGTGAGTTCTTGGTTCTTATTTGGCCACATTTCCCGATTCTTTATCTTATGAGAGTTATCGTAGGTTAAACGTTTTATACATTTTTGAAAATATACTCCATTATAGGACAATTCATGGGCCGAGGATCAATTATATAGATCTCCTAGGATTGAGTTAGGTGGTTTGTTGCCTTGTGTTGAATGTCTTTGAGTTTTTTTGCAAACGTGTCGGATTACCATGTTTTGGGTATCCTGGGTTAGCTATTTTGGTCCTATTGTTTAATTTCCATAGATTTCTTGTTAGATTAAGGTTAATTTATAATAAAATATTCTTGTTTTCATGATTGAGGATCACTTCATGGGTGTTATCCCTGTTTGGATGTTTATGGTTGTTTGGCATAGTTTTCTTGCAAGGCAAACTCTATTGCAATTTCTAGTTTTCTTGTTATAACTAATTTCATGTGTTTCCTATTGTTTTAATGATTTTGATGCATTGTATGTTTTATCCAAGTAGTTTCTAAACTTACTTAGGGCTGATGACAGTCGATTACGCGTGACGGGACTGCTCAAGGCTGTGAGAACCTGGTGTGGGAGACCAAAGAGGGAATAGATGATTAAGTGCTTCCCTAGGGGTTCTGTTGGAATTAGTTTCGTACACAGGACCTACGAGAATTATAATTTGTGATTCCTAATATTTTCCCTAGTTTACACACATATCGAGACCACGGGAGGAATTAAATGTAAAAGATTCTCAGAGAGTCTGTAGCTATCGTTGCAAGAGCACAGGGGAATTGACGTGAGTGCTTCCCAGAGTGTCTATGCCTTTGTATGTTTACTTGACTATAGGGTTCTGCTAGTTTGACCTACCCAGAGAGTTAGTGTGAATGTGGATTGTTTGGTTGGTTTAGATAAGTCTACCAAGCCAAAGCCCAAGCTGAGATCTATTGTCCTGCTTGTTTGTTTCGGTAGTCTTTTGATGCCTTCTGTGTTACCTGTTTACCTTGGAATAGAGAGCTTTGCTAGATTCCTTGGTTGTTTAATTAAATGATTAAATAAATTTTAAATGAATGTGAATGGTAATTGGTAGTATTTTTTACTTGTGTACTCCTAGTTCATTACTACATCTACTTTCATTAATTTAGATATATTACTCGATGATAGTAGAGCACAGATCTTGTGGTGGTTGCCTACTGGGATTAGTCACACACCCTGTTTGGGTCCTGCTTTTCAGCCCAAACAGTTTATATGGCTTCAGGTGTGGTTAGGGACTGTGGCCCTTCTACTTCAGGTACATGATTGCTGGTTGGAGCTGGAGAGCATAGGACCAAGCTTAGGCTTGTGATACTGCTGGAGTAACTATTTACTTTCCGTACATTGTTTCTCAGTTGTATTTCATCACATTGTTGTGTTTTCTACTTTCCTTAGATACTTGTACCTACAACATCATTATTATCATTACTATATATTCATTTCTTTCGTTGTTTAGTTTCAGTTATTGTATGCGGTTTACTGCTTCCTCTATTGACTTTTATTTCCTTTCCCTTGTATACTTTACCAAATGAAGGTATGGTTTCCCCAATGACTCACCAAGGTCCTCGTTGTTAGTCGGCAGCCTCTGAAATTTGTGGAAATTTGTTTTAGGTCATGTGGCGAACCGGGTACGGGGCACCAGTTGAGTGGCACCGGATTCGGTTCATTACAATGTGGTATCAGAGGGGGTTTCTTTTCTTTTCTATTGACTTACTGTTTAGAAACATTAGACAGGGATAGTATAGAATACGTAAATGGTAAATAGTTGTGCCCGGGAGTTCTAGAACCCGTGTATAGAGAAAAATCTAGGTTACCTCGAATATTTCAATTTTTGAGTTTTTCAAATGTTATAGTTTAATTGACTTCACCATTGGGTGGTGAAGCTGTGTTGTGATGATACTGTTTATATGGTTATGGTTCTATTTTGTTGCAACCCAATGATATGAGGGTATTCCATCTCATGAATCATATAAGAACTTGTTAGAAAATCATATGTCATACATTTTTTCATTCCATCTAAATTGCATTAGAAATTGCATGCTGTTGTGATATAATTTACGATAGACTATGCATGTTGTTGTGATAGTTGTTGTGATAGAATACCTTCTATGTTGATAGGGTATTTTTTGTTTAGAGATTCTTTATCATGGACGCCAAAATTTAGTCTTAGAGGTGTTATGGGCCCTCAAGGATCGGAATTTGGTGGATCGTGAGTTTGTTATATAGTTTACTTGCTATATGAATTGTTATGATGCCAAGCTTTGATTCGCGGGGACTATGGGCCCCCACAGATTAGAATTTGGCATATGGGTGCTTGTTTTAGTGGGTTTTTAGTGGTTTTGGGGTTCTTGTTTTTTTAATGCATAGAAACCTAGAAAACATGGCATGTGGTCTTATGAACACACACCATGTGTTCTTCTATTCAGGAAGAACTACTTTTCATGGTTACACGCCATGTATTTTCATGGACACGCCATGTACTTGACTTTCGTGTGACCTAGACATGTAGTTGAATACATGGGTTGGGAAATCCACAAGACAACACGCCATGTTCCATGCTGAAATGTCGTGTAGTAGTGGTCTGTGTACCAGTCCGTGTGACTAACGACACGGATAGGGGAAAATATTAAGGACACTCCGCGTAGTGGACAAACACTCTGTGTCATTTCCTGCTGGGACAGTTCGTGTTCCTACCCATGTAGGAGTAACCGGGTAGGGAGGAAAAGGGTTAGTACAGACCGTGTAGTTTGAGAACATGCCATGTAGCCGGGCGGATTACATAGCCATGTATGGCCAAGGTACACGCCCAGGGTAAAATTTCAGGAAACACACCGTGTAGTGGTACTACAAGCCGTGTAGTCATGTTTTCCCCAAATTTTAGAGTTTTTATCTCTCGGTTCATTTTACTCTCTTAAGTTGAAATTGTGTTACGTCTTTAATGAAGTTTTTATTGTAACATTTCAGACTCATTCCACCAAGACATACTCCCATTGAACATCAGGAACCAGGTCGTGACTGTACACCTGATACGGAAAATCAGGGACTACCAATAGTTCCGCCTATCGTTACGGACATGGAACCTGCAGTGATTCCAGAAACTGGTGTTGATGATCAGTTTAGAGAGGGTTTCATGAGATTCATGCAGACCTTCCAGGTATCACAACATCCTGCCCCGTCTATGGTAGAGCTGACGCAGGTTTTTCAGCAGCAGCATCCTCTCACATTCACACGGGATGGAGGACCACAGGCTGTGGAGTCATGGATAGAATCCATGCTATCCATCTTTGAGCACCTATAGAAGCCTTCAGAGAGGATAGTTAAGATCACGACTTATATTCTATGCGATTCCACCAAGAGATGGTGGGATGTGGTTTCACGGGCAGGGCGCCAATAGGCTATGGCTTGGAACGAGTTTCAGCGTACGTTCTATGACTACTTCTACCTGTCGACGCTGAGGGATGACAGGGCCAGAGAGTTCATTAACTTGTATCAAGGAACTCTCATAGTTATGGAGTATTTCTCTCTCTTCACATAGTTACAACATTTCACTCCTTTTCTAGGGAATGACGAGCTATTTTTATTGAGGAAGTTTGAGGAAGGCCTCAGACCGGACATCAGATCATAGGTGTATGTATTTCAGTTGACTTCTATTACTCTTATAGTCAACCAGGCACTTATCACGGAGAGAAATATGAGGGAGACTGGAGATGTAAACCAGGGCGGTTCAGCATCCAGGGCTGATTCATTTCAGATAGACAGCAGGAAGCACCACTGAGAGTCTACACGAGGTGACTCGAGGAAGAGGGGTATTCCTTCTGGTAGACATGATCTTTCTTCTAGAAACCAAGTGGTGTTATATAAGTGTGGAAAACATGGTTATAAGATGCCTCATTTCTCGAGAGACCCAGTGGAGTTGCGATATTGCGGCAAGATGGGTCATCTACAGTGTTTCTTCAAGGTTTTCCTTCCAGCAGCTAGTGAAGGAGGATTAGTTTCAACTTCGCATACAGGAGCAGGATTACCAGTTCCACAACAGACTAGGGTCTGGAGTTCATCAGGCCATTTAGGACAGGGTAGAGGTCATGGAAACACTGGTCAGGGTCAGGGAGGGTTAGCTCAGGGATCTTAGGATGCTACACAGGGCCGCAGTGCAGGCCAGACTTTTCTGGTAGAGCAGATTAATCAGGAGCAGGATCATGGACCTTCTATAGTTTGAGGTACGATTTTAGTAGCCTAAGTTTTATCCTATACACTTTTCGATATAAGAGCTTCTCATAGCTTAATTTCTGTGCATACTGTGGAAATCCTTGGACATACTGTTTATACTTCTGAGGATATGATGACGCTAGACACTCCCTTGGGAATTAGACCTGCTAGCGTGTGTCAGTGATTAGACTGCCCCCTTGAGGTTGTTGGGTGTCATTTTTCATCGAATCTCTATTTTTTGGAGATAAAAGGATATGATTTCATTCTTAGGATGAACTGGTTAGTTCCCTTCCAGGCCTTTGTCGATTGCTATCGTCGTAGGGTGTGTTTCACATCACCAGAGGGTGGATCTTTTCTTCACAAGGGCGAATGGGATTCCAGGTGAGTAGATATGGACTAGAGAATCATGGGTTGGGCTGTGTTATAGCCTAGATTTCTAGCATATATATGGATGACCAGAGGACTTCTCAGATATATTTTCCTCCAATGGTTGATTGCTTTCCAGATGTCTTTCCAGAAGACTTTTCAGGTCTGCCTCTGGAGAGAGAGGTAGAATTCTCTATTGAGCTTGTTACAGGAGCAGCACCGGTATCCATACCTCCTTATAGGATGACTACAACTGAGTTACAGGATCTCAAAAAGCAGTCGGAGGAGTTTCAGGCAAGGCGTTTTATCCGACCCAGTACTTCTCCTTGGGGTTCGCTCGTTCTGTTTGCAAATAAGGTGGATGGTACTTTATGGATTTGTGTGGATTATCGGAAGCTAAACCAATTTACGGTCAAGAACCGATATCCATTGCCATGGATAGATGATCTATTTGATTGGATTCGAGGAGCCAGAGTGTTCTCGAAGATCGACTTGAGATCTGGCTATCATCAGTTGCGTGTCAGACCATCTGATATACCTCTTACAGCCTTTCAGAGTAGGTATGGTCTGTATGAGTATTTGGTTATGCAGTTTGGTCTCACGAACACGCCAGTAGTTTTCATGGCACTATTGAACGGAGTTTTCCATCCTTACTTGTATTCTTTCGTGGTGGTTTTCATGGACGATATCTTAGTGTACTCTCACACTCGACATGACCATGCAACCCATCTTGAGATAATTTTGAGTACACTGAGGGAGCATCAGTTATATGTTAATCTCTCAAAGTGCCACTTTTGGATGGATGAGTTTCACTTCCGGGGTCATGTCATCTCAGATACATGAGTATTAGTAGACCCAGAGAAGGTGAGGGTAGTGGTTACCTGGGAGCAGCCGAAGAATGTCTTCGAGGTACGAATTTTCTTAGGGTTGGCTGGTTACTAAAGGTGGTTTAGACAAGACTTCTCATTCTTAGCAGCGTCGTTGATAGGCTTGACTATGTAGGGGGTGAAGTATGTTTGGTCAGAAGCTTGCGATTCAGCCTTCTAGGAGCTGAAGGGGAGATTGACTTCAGCACCGATTCTAGTTTTTATGGAGTAGGGAAAGAGTTATATAGTTTTATGTGATGCATCTGGAATCGGGCTTGGATCAGTGCTTATACAGGAGGATCGTGTTGTTTCATATGGATCTCGTCAGTTGAGGCCCCATGAGAGGAACTATCCTACGCATGACCTGGATTTCTCTGTAGTTGTTCATGCTTTGCGTTGTTGGAGACATATTATTCTAGGATATCATTTTGTGGTATATACTAACCACAAGAGCCTCAAGTATATCTTCATGTAGCGTGACTTGAATCTGAAACATCAGAGGTGGGTTGAGTACCTACTCTCTTTCGATTTTGATCTTGGTTATACGCTTGGGAAAGGCAATGCTATGGAAGACACACTGAGCAGGAGGACACAAATACAAGCAGTTTAGGAGGCCAGTAGCGAGTGGAAACTTATGGCTCTATTATCTGAAATGTATTTGAAGGTGCATGACAGACAGAGTCAGAATTTTCTTTCTTCTGTAGCTGTTACCTCTACCCTTCTTGACTGAGTTCGAGTGAGGCAGCTATCAGATTCTGAAGTCCTAGTCCTATGGGAAAGCATGTTAGGAGAGGACCCTCTTCCTAGATGGACTGTAGGAAAGGGTGAGAGCTTGTGTTTCCAGGGACGTGTATGGGTGCCAATAGATATACGTGAGGAGCTGATGCGAGACTTTCATTCCTCAGTTTTGGAAGTTCATCCTGGAATCACCAAGATGTATCGTGATCTACACTTCCAGTATTGGTGGCCAGGTATGAAGAGAGATGTTGATGGTTTTTTCATGAGGTGTTGCACCTGTCTGTAGGTGAAGGTGGAGCACCAGCGACTAGCAGGGCTTTTACAGTAGCTACCCATTCCCGAGTGGAAGTGTAATGATATCGCAATGGACTTCATAACAGGGTTACCGACATCTCCTCGAGGGAATGCCGCAGTATGGGTTGTCATTGACAGGCTTGTGAAGGTTTCTCACTTATTTCCGATTAAGGAGACCTTCGGTGTTGATGAGCTTGGACAGTTGTACATCTGTGAGATTGTACGCTTGCATGGGGTTTCGAGTACTATCATTTTAGATAGGTATGCCCATTTTATGTCACATTTTTGACAAAGGCTACAGAGGGATTTGGGTACACAGGTACTTCTGAGTACAGCTTACCATCCCCAGACAGATGGCTAGTCAGAGCGCACGATTCAGGTGCTAGAGGACATGCTACGAGCATGCATCCTTGATTTTGGAGGTTCTTGGGAGAGAAATATACCTCTAGTGGATTTTTCCTACAATAATATTTTTCAAGCAACTATTATGATGGCACCTTATGATGCTTTGTACGGTAGGTCGTGTTGATCACCCTTGTGTTGGCTGGAGGCAGGAGAGGCAGCTATGCTGGGACCTTGTCTTGTTCAGGAGACCAAAGAATAGGTGGAGTTGATTTGGAAAAGGATGGATACTGCATACTCTCGGTAGAAATCTTATGTTAATCAATGGAGACGACCTTTAGAGTTCAAGGTTGGAGATCAAGTTTTACTACATGTTACCCCGAGGTTAGGACACAAGAGGATCAGAAGATAGGGTAAGATTTCACTGAGATACGTCGGGCCATTTGAGGTTCTAGAGAGAGTTGGGCTGGTTGCTTATAGGTTGTCGTTACCTCAGAGGTACCAGGATATGCACGACATCTTCCATGTTTCTCAGCTTCGACGCTATTTCTCATACCCTTCTCATGTTTTTCAACACGAGGAGGTTGAGATGGAGCAGGATGCATAATTTGAGGAGCATCCTATCAGGACTGTTGATCATAGTGCAAAGGTACTCCGTGGCTGGTCTATTCCTCTGGTATGAGTTCTATGGAAGCACGACCGTGTACAGGATGATACTTGGGAGAGAGAGGTCGATATGCGATCACAGTGGCCAGAGTTGTTCGAGGCTTCTTCTTCACCACCTTATTAGGGAAATTTGGGGATGAATTTTTTTAAGGGGGAAGTTTTTAAGAACCCAGATCTTCTTTTTGGTATGTTTTTACTTTTCTGGTAGTTTTTGAGAAAAATAGGAAAATCTGGAAATTTTCGGAGTACACATCGTGTACTTTATAAGTACATGTCATCTACTTCGATGCTGCTGGAAGCCATGTGCTGGCTGTGTCATGGCCACACACACGTCCATGTAAGCATGACTTGGAGGCCGCCTAAAGCAGAGTATATAAAAGGAAAGTACACATCGTGTACTTTCTTTTTTTGTTAAACAGACTGGGGTCGCATCTAATCCTTATTTCCATCTTCTTCTTCGCCTATTTCCGTCCAGAGCGTCCGAGGAGGCCGAATATTCTCTGAGCCGCCGATCTGTCACTGGTTATCCGAATTGAACACCATTAGTTGCAATATAATCGCAACGGTGAGTTCTTGATTCTTATTTGGCCACGTTTCCTGATTCTTTTTCTTATGAGAGTTATCGTAGGTTAAAATTTTTAGATGTTTTTGCAGATCTACTCTGTTCTATCATGATTCACGGGCTGAGTTTCAAGTATATTGATCTCTTAGGATTGAGGTTGGTGGTTTTTTTCCTTACGTTGAATGTCTTTGAGTTTTTGTGCAAAAGTGTCGGATTCCCATGTTTCGGGTATCCTGGGTTAGGGATTTTGGTCCTATTGTTTAATTGCCTTATATTTCTTGTTATCTTAAGGTTAATTTATAATAAAATATGCTTCTTTTCATGATTGAGGATCACCCCATGGGTGTTATCCCTATTTGGTTGTTTATCGCCATTTGGCACAGTTTTCCTGCAAGGAAAACCCTATTGCAATTGCTAGTTTGCTTGTTATAACTGATTGCATGTGTTCCTTGTTGTTTTAATGCTTTTGATGCATTGTAGATTTTAGCCAAGTAGTTGCTAAACTTAATTAGGGCTGATAACAGTCTATTACGCATGATTGGACTACTCAGGGCTGTGAGAACCGGGTGTAGGATACCAAACAGGGAATAGACGAATAAGTGCTTCCCTAGGGGGTCTGTTGGAATTAGATTCGTACACAGGACCTACATGAATTAGACTTTGTGCTTCCTAAGAGTGTACCTAGTTTACGCACATATCGAGACCATAGGAGGAATTAGATGTAAGAGCTTCCTCAGAGAGTATGTAGCTATCGTTGCAAGACCACAGTAGAATCGATGTGAGTGATTCCCAGAGTGTATTTGTCTTTGTATGTTTACTTGACTATAGGGGTCTGCTAGTTTGAGCCACCGAAAGATTCAGTGTGAATGTGGATTTTTTGGTTGGTTTAGATGAGTCTACAAAGCCAAAGCACAAGCTTGGATCTATTGGCCTTCTTGTTTGTTTAGGTAGTCTTTTAATGCATGTTGTGTTACCTGTTTACCTTGGAATAGAGAGATTTTCTATATTCCTTGGTTGTTTAATTAAATGATTAAATATATTGTTAAAAGAATATTAATGGTAATTGGTAGGATTGTTTACTTGTGTACTCCTAGTTCATTACTACATATACTTTCATTACTTCTGCTATATTACTCACTGACAGTAGGGCATAGATCTTGTGGTGGTTGCCTATTGGGAATAGTCTCACACCCTGTTTGGGTCCTTCTTTTCCACCCAAACAAGTTATATGGTTGCAGGTGTGGATAGGGATTGTGGACCTTCTACTTCAGGTACATGATTGCTGGTTAGAGCTGGAGAGCATATGACCGAGTTTAGGCTTGCGATGCTGCTGGAGTTACAATTTACTTTCCGTACTTTGTTTCTCAGTTTTATTTTAGAACGTTGTTGTGTTTGTGTCTTTCCTTGGATACTTGTACCTGCTACCTCATTATCATCATTACTATATATTCATTGCTTCCTCTATTTAGTTTCAGTTATTGTATGTTGTTTACTGCTTCCGCTATTGACTGTTATTTCCTTTCCCTTGTATACTTTACCAAATGAGGGCATAGTTTCCCCCATGACTCACCAAGGCCCTTGTTGCTAGTCGGCAGCCTTTGGTGTTTGGGGAAATGTGCTTGAGGTCATGTGGTGAACCAGTTATGGGGCACCAGTTGAGTGGCTCCGGATTCGGGTCGTTACAACATGAAAATCCATGCGCACCATGATTTGGTAAAAACCTACTATTTTGGATAATAGATCCCTTGAAAAGTATTTTATTTAGAAGGAATATAAAATTTAGTATGTTAAATAGGGATTTAATCTCACCACATTATCCAAAATATTCCCTTTACATAGATCCATGATTCTAATGATTTATTATTGGAATCCTTATTCCTTCCACCAAATGAATATGTTCGAACCATATTGATGTGAAACTCTTTACGCAACTCATGATAAAACCGTAGTCATGGAAGAATTACACTAAATAAATTATCATAATTAGCATATAACTCTTTAAATATATGTATTAAAATTTAAATAAGTAGTTTAAATTCCATTTAAACTAAACCATACATCAAAATTTATAATATAAACAATTTATATCTATGAATAAAGTTTATAACAAAATAAATAAATAAACAATTCAAATATTTAAACGTGAGATAGACAATTTATGAATAATTCATATCTCATGAAATTATAAACATTTTATAATTTAGCCACACATTATGAGAATTTCAAATTTAAATAAATATAAACTTTAAATATTTACTTCCAATATGAACTCCTTTATACTTATATTTATATTGAATTTTACTTAAAAATGTGATATTTAAAATATTAACATTATATATATGAATTTTTCATATATTATGTAAATATTGAGAATATAAAACATTTAATATCATTTAAACCAAGACCATATCTATTATCAAAACTTCTTTTGATATTTTTTTCATAATTTTCTCAATTAACATTTAATTTGAACAATTCAAATTAATAATTATGGAAAATTCATAGTTTTTTATAAACTCTTCTATATTGGGACTTACATTTTTCTTTATAAACACTTTATAAATTTCGGTAAATTTTTTTATATAAACCATTTTTATCAAAATTTTAAATCATTCCATATAATTTTAAAATGTATAATAATATTAACAATTAATTTTATGGATGTTTATTTTTTAAATATTTCAAAAATATTTAAATAATGAATTATAAACACTTTATAATTAATCAAATTATAACCACCTTTATAAATTAAATAAATATTACAAAATAACTTTTTCCCATAATTTATAAAAATTTTATAAATTATATCATTTAGTTAATAATTGAAAATGGAAAAATTAAATGGTTTGTGCATATCATATTTTTACAATATACTTATATCATATCTTGTAGATCACCCTTATTTCCAGAACTGTGTTTTATGATTAGAGACCCTCGATTTATGATATATGTAGTGTTATCTATTTTAATTAAAAATATATGTATATTATAGGTTTTTTGAAGGATAAATCTATATCACACAATATGGAAGGACTGTGATATAAACTTTGGTTCCTGGTAATTATATCTTATGACATATCTTATATCATAAATATGCTATGACACACTTTTTTTACAAAACATATTAAAATTATTACCTATTATGATCTACATATCATACACTTTGATTTATCAAAAAACAATAAGATTTCACTATGTCATCACATTTGATATCACGTATTTTAAGGTATGACCATAGCACATCATATGACATCGATTATCCTAAAACAATACATATATGAAAATTTATACCATTTTTCATAATAAGAAAAATGAAATAAAAAAGGACATACATTTTATTCATTTTTCAAACATAATTTTGAGAATAAAGAATAATGTAAATCTTTAATATAACTGAAGAGTTTTTAAGGAATGAATAACACTTTTTAAATGCATCAAAAGGCAATAGAATACTTATTATCAAGATCATCAAGATATTAAAAAGTAAAAGCATATATAAATAGAATAAATAACATGTACCTTACACTAATGTTGGTTGTAATAATATTATTCAATTACAGTGGTTTGTTAAAGATCTTATAGAAGAAACCAATGGGTTCCTCCCTCTGTGTTCTATCCATAGGCAGATGGAATCACCCCATTATTAGTTGGGATCCTCCTTACATACATGGTATTCTAGTGCCTCACACATTAAATAAAGCATAAGGAGATAGCTTTAGTTGGAAAAAATGAGAGGAACACTCATATCAATGGTTTTAGCTTATTTATATAGGCCTTGTTACATTCTCAGTCCTTTAAATTCATTTATTTATACTTTATAAAACACATGAGTAATGGTCACAATTCCTTGTAACCTTCAACCATCAGCTCTATCATATGTTTCATATTGAGAAACCTTTAATCAATCATGACATATATGTAAGATACTTAAACATTTCTATTCTATTACCAATATCAATCATATTGTGTTAGTGTAAATCATATAATATGGCTCTACTAACAACACTTTCATACAACATATCTCAACCATACATTATGTTTGGATTGGAAGAAGTAATATAATATCTCTATATCATATATTTTAATATTCCCCAAGAAATATATAATATTCTTTTCATAGGATTAATTCACATAATACAATAACCCAATATCATCTCAAATGATATAGTCCATAATATATCATATACATATAAGTTTTCGTACATGTTTCCATTAATAAAATCATGATCTTCTGGTATTTTATTAATGAAATAAAATCTTTTTTATATAATTAACTTCATATCATTCATCACATGATCAAATAATGAATTAAATTAATTTAGTCACTTAAATTTTGACCCATAATACTTTGGAATAATTATTAGAATATTTCTGAAGTCAGGTGCTAACTTGGTGTGGGATTCCATGGCCCCGAGAGCCTCGATGTAGTGATATTAAAAATATTAAATATATTTTATCACACATAGTTTATTCAAAATTTGGTGTTTACCCTAAGTGCGACATAAAATTTTTTAGTGTTGGGTGCTGGGTCAAAGGAATGTTGGTGGGGTGTTAAATGGAGGGTTCTTTATTTAATTAAATGAATAACCCCCCCCCCCATTTGTCATGTGCATGAAATAGGGTAGACCCCCCCCCACAGAGCAATGTAATAACTAAGGTGAAACCAAGTATATGAGGCCCCATTGATCCTTGATCTTGATGATGATCACTCTTTGATTGTGGTGCAGAAGCTTCGAAGTGTGGATATGGACCCAAATCTTTGGTGTTTCACCATGAGGTAGGAATATTTAAGCTTGAAGTCCATATTCACATTTTTATGATTTTTTTAATATTTTAGATCCCTTATAAAACTTCTAGGGACCCTTTCAAGATCATTCTATGGGTTTTGGTGGAAACAGTGGTGTTTCAGGCGGCTCGTAGGGAATTACTATTTATAATTTCTGATCTCACATCATACAGTACAGGGTCACACACCATGGGTTATTACTATTTTTGGAATATGGTCTTATGTGGACTACACACCGTGTATTAATCCTTGGTCGTGTGGTCGATGGACATGGCCAGGGTAGGTGTGTCAATGAACATGGCTATGTGGAACTACATAGCTAGAGTAAATTGGAATGGGGTTCCAGACATGGGTATGGGATAAGGACATGTCTAATTTTTCAGCAAGCTAAGACACACCATGTATCAAGGGTACATGTTGTGTGAGGTGACATGGCCAGACGGTTGTGTATGGATAAAGACATAGTTAGGACTTCAGTCAGGGTCACATGTCGTATACTCCCCTTGGAGGGTTTCCTCCCTCATGCATCTATATCTTTAATAATTGTATGGAGACCTATGATTATCCTATATTGAGAATCTTTTCATGTAGAACATGATGGTGTCCACAATTTTGGACTCTGAGGTGCGATTTGTGGTGAAAATTTAGGGTTGCTTCAGTTAATAATGTTAGGACTCGAAGTGGTTGAGTGAGTCCCTTGGTCTATTCCAATGAGGGTATAGTGTTTAATTATTTCCTCATCATAGGATTTTGATCCCCTGGATAGGATTAGATTTGATAGAGTTGGTGTATCCCTCAACAATTTTTTATTGATTCCCTTGTTATATCCTTATAAGGGTATAATGTGGAATTATACCCTCAATGTGGGATTATGATCCCCTCGATATGATGATCTTGGATAGTGTTGTTGTATCCATCCTGGGAGTTTGGGGTAGGATCCTCTATCATATCATTTACCGAGATCAGTTTCATGGTATCTTCATGACCTACACTACACAAATAGTCATCCTCTGTCTTTCAGGATAGCCTAGTGGGGTTTATGGAATATGTAGTGTGTTATATTATTAGGGTTTATGGATTCATTGGGTACATGATAATCTACTCGGTAGATGGTTTAAGGAGGGGTTGTTTTATCACTGAGAGTATGATCCCCTACTTCGCGAGTTGTGTCGGGTCGTGTTTGTGGAATCGTCGTGATGAACACTCCATGGGTGACAATCCCCTATCTGAATGATGTGATTTATGGGGTGATAGATTGGGTTTTTTATGTCCTCCAGTGGTCCTGGGTGTGAACCCCTATCTGATTGAAATATTTTGGGTTACTGAATTGGGTTTTTGGTGTCCCCTAGTGGCCCTGGGTGTGATCCTCTATCCGATGAGATGTGGTCTTCAGTGATCAAGACAAGGTATTTTTGTCCCATAGTAGTAATGTGACTGATCCCCTATCTATGTGATGAGACCATTCATGGTTTCAAAAGGGTTAGAGTTGTCCCCCATCAAGGATATAAGAGATACCCTATCTGATTATCAATATCTGTTGGGTTATATCATGATTTATTTGGGGTGAGATCCGAGGAGTGTGATATCTCATATGTATGCCCTATTTATGGAAAGGACATGCCATCATTTTTTCAGTTCCTAATAGAGCATTTATCTCTTACATTCCATCAGTTATGGTAGGGTTGTACCTAATGGAGTTTTATCTCTTGGATTAGTGTCATCAGGGATGATTGAACTCATGGAATATGTTCTCCTAGACGAGTTTGACCTTAGAGCCTTGAGTATAATCTTGTGGAGGTCTATGTGGTCAGGACCTCTTGAGATTTGGAATCGTAGATGAGTATATATGAGTCTATTTTCTGGGTTTCCTTATGGTGTTTTGACATTTCTTGGTTAAATATCCATATTGATAGATCTGACTAGTATTGTATAGCCGAGGATGGTCAATATGGTGTTTCTCTCTCATTTGGGTTCCCTCTGGCTGGGTTGATCATATTGTTGCCTATCAATTTATTCCTTTTATTTTGGGTATTTGGGGTGCCTACTGGGTATTGTTTTACTCACCCCTTCATGGATTTTTCTAGCACATATTATGTCTTTTGAAGATGAAAGACATTTTGATGGAGTTCAAGGAGGACCCGGAGTAGGTGGGTCTTAGTAAGCTAGAACGACCAAGGTGTTTACCGGTTCTTGGATGAGGATATTTCTAGTAGTATTATTTGACCTTGATACCCTCCTTATGAGAAGTTTGGATGATTTTATAGTTTTTAGTGGGCATTTTCTTTCCCCTTTTTATACTTCTAGTGTACACTAGTTATGGGATAGATTTATGCATGCATTTTTTTTAAGTTTTATTATCTTTGAATTTTTGTATGGAGATGTAAGTTGGTGCATGCTTACATGTAAAATAATATAAGGCCCTCCATTTTTGTGATAATCCTACTCATTGTTGGACTCTATCCCCTATAATATTGGAGTTTGTCTTAGGAATTTGCGACTTCGGCCCCATTGGGTTGGGTTGTGACAAAGTGGTGTCAAAGAGGGTTCCGCCTTAGGACTGTAGTTTAGTGGTTGTCTATCTGTGAGGTTGATTTGAGTTACACAATGATAGTGATAAAGTGTTTCAAGTTCAAATTTCAGGACAGGGGCTCTAGTTATAGTGTAGTAGTCAATGTAAACACTCACTAGGATGTGGATAACCTGTTTTCTGACTCATTACATTAAGGAACTATTTATAGGAAAATTTTGGCACATGCGTCATATAGGACTGGGTTGTGGGTCCCATGTACTTCTTAAGTAAACTCCCTAGATATACTGTTTGATCATGGAGGGTCTTGATTCTATTTTAATATTGCACCATTATGATAGTCATTCTGGTTTCCATGGCGGGATTGTGATTATGATCTTCACATAGAAGAGGATTTAGTACTAGGAACTGGTTTTGAAGATGGATATCTAGGTGGTCCACCAGTTGAGCCATCACCCATTGAACAGTAAGTTGGTCTAGCATTTTAGGATGAGGATTTGCGTAGTCTAAGTACTATACATGAGTTCTAGAGGCAAGGACTTATGATTTATCCAGATGAGTTGGACCCCTAGGTAGCTGATGACTGTCTTGAGGCATTCACGTTTATTTTTTACCTTGTGAGTACACCTATCGATCAGATCATGATCCTAGCAGTGAATATTCTGCAGGGCTCACCCAAGTGATGGGGGATTCTGTTGATACATACCCATGATGAGGTGATTCCCACTTGGGTGGAGTTTGAGTGGCTATTCAGGTAATATTCTAATCCATCTACATTGAGATTAGTGTGTACCTAGGAGATTCTGTAGCTTCTTCAGGATAGAATTACCATGGAAGAGTACTTGGTGAGTTTCATAGACCATTCATGATACTCTCTATATATGTTTTAAGATCTATTTTTTCATATAATTGAACTTTTAGAATGGTTTTTATTGGGATATAAGGGTATCTATGGTACTGTTGTGCATTCCCAGTTATGCTAGAGTGCTCAAGAGGGACTTGGTGGTGGAGATCTTCATATATGAGCAGACTCTGACTGTTGATGTTGGGAACACAAGATCTGATAACTCAATATCAATTATATGATGTTAGTAATATGGATATGGTTGTGTGAAATGCTTCATGATATAAACCTATAAGGGAGGTTCTAAGGCTCTGGGATTCTAGGCTATATCTAGTCAGCCACAAGAGAGGCGGTGTTACACATGCAATGGATGAGGAAATATTTCTTGAGATTTTCTAACCCTTCATGATTCTAAGAGGGTGATATTTTATGGACCACCTTGGAAGAGGAAACATTTGGATAATGGAGTTTTGAATGATAATGAATGTAGAAGAGAAGCAGGGATAGTAGAAGGAGGTGGAAGACAGTTTGAGATATTACCACCCCCCCTAGGTGGTCCGCGCCAGGCTCATGGAGATAGTGGATGGGGGCAAGGAAAAATTCAGGCCATTGAGACCTATAATCCAAATTCTCCAAGGATGATTATAGGTAAACTATATTTCATTTATACTTTATATAGTAATATTGTTGGACACTATTATGGGGTACTCTATTCTTACTACTTCTTGCTCAAAGCTTGTCCAAGGTGACATTGGGCTTCAGTAGAACCATATGTTGGTGTTTTTTTAAATATATTTAGATTCACAATGAAGAGGGATGCTTCCCCTATCAATAATAATTCTTATAATGTGATTAAAACTGTGCAGGCGAGTTAGTTCTACCCAAAGAGGATAATTTCGAGGTGTGGTGGATGAATTCTTTTGACTTGTGTATTAAATGACAGGTTGTGAGTTTGAGGTTTGTTGAAAGAGGGTCTAGTAAGACCCAATGTGTGCATATGGGAATCCAGATGTTGTACATTGATACCCTTTTGTGCTTTTTTTAGTTTATTTTCAAGACACTTGAGGAGGTTCTGATGCAGTTCATCTTGTGATTGATGAGTATTGTCGAGTTTCATTGGTATCTACATCAGGTTAGCAAGGTGGTGTTATGCTAGACCCTATAACCACATATAGACAAGTTACTTATTTTTTCCACCATTCGCAGTTTAGGATACATGTTTCAAATTTTTATAATGATTTATAATTATCTTGAGTTGGATGTTGGGTGTTCTTTGACCCTTGAGGTTCCCTTAAGTGCATGCTTATAGGCAGTTTGGGAACCCTTGGTGAGCTCACTGTCATGGGAGTCCCAGTTGACAGATAAGTTTTTCTTCTTCTTAGGATTTCTATTTTCTAGGATGAAAATACTTAATGTTGGAGGATGTAGCGACTCGAGTTTTAAACTATAAGACATTGGAATAATTCTAAGAATATTTATAAATCTAGGCGCTGAGTTGGAATAGGATTTTAGGGATTAAAGAGCCTTAGTGCGGTGATATTAAAAATATTAAATATATTTTATCACCCACATGTAGTTTCATTGAAAAAATGTTCTAACTTGCATGTGGAGTCATAGATCATAAATCTAAGATCATGTTTGAGTTCTGAACATGGTGAGTACCCTAGGTGCGACATACAACATTTCAGCATCGAGTGTCGGGTCGGAGGCATGTTGGTGGGGTATTAAATTGGGGTTTATTCATTTAACAAAAATTAAATTAATAAATTATTTCCCCCACTTTTTTGTGTGAACAAAAGAGAGAATAAAAACACCTCCCCCTAGAGTGATAGACATGTTCATCAAGGTAAACCAATGAGAGGATTTTTCACCTATCTTTGATCTTGATGGTGATCGCTCTTGGATCATGGTGCAATAGCTTCGAAGCATGGATCAATACCTGATGCTTCGGTGTTTCTTCATGAGGTAGTTGGATTTGATTTTTATGTCATAATCCCCATTTCAATGCATTGTTTTAGGATTTTAGATCCCATAGACAACTGTTAGGGACCCTATGAGGGTCATTCTATGGGTTTCATTCAAAATTGTGGCATTTTGTGCTGCTCATACCCATTCAAAATTCCAATGACATAGTGTGTAGTACAGGGTCATATGTCATGTGTTCTTCCTATTCTAAGAATATGTTCTTTTGGGGACTACATGCCATGTATTGGGGTTACACACTATGTAGTGATTCTAGGTTGTGTGGCCAAGGTACATGGCTAGGGTAGTCATGTTAAGGGACATGGTCATGTGGAACTATAGGGATAAAGTACACTAGAATAGGGTTCTAGACATAGGCATGGACTGAGGACACGTCCAAGTAGCTGGGAATCCAATACATGCTGTATACAGGGGGTATACATCATGTGAGGCAGCATGGCCAGCTGGTCGTGTATGGCTGAGGACATGACTAGGAGTTTGGCCAGGGTCACATGTTGTGTGGAATGGGTTCATGTCGTGTACTTTCCTTGGATATTTTTCTCCCTTATGCATCTCCATTATTAGGAATCATTTGGAGTATTGTGAGTATCATGTCCTGAGAAGTTCTCCACGTAGAACGTGGTGGTGGATATGGTTTTATCCTTCGAGATATGACACAAGTTGATAGATGAGGGTGTCTTATATTAGTAACATTGGGACCAAAAACAGTTGAGTGAGTCCCTTAGTCTATCCCTCTGAGGTTAAGGTGTGTTATTACATCCTCAAATTAGGATTTTTATCCCCTTGGTAGGATGAGATTGGATAGAGTTAGTTTATCCCATATCAGTGTTTGAGTGAGTCCATTATTTTATCCCTATGATTGTAAAATGTGGCATTATGTCTTCATCATAGTATTGCGTTCCCCTTGATTGGATGAGCTTGTATGGAGTTGGTGTATCCCTCTAGGGAGGTTGGGGATGGATCCTCTATCTTATAATTTTCCTAGATCGAGTTCATGGTATCATTGTGACCTACACTAAATGGGGTGTGATCCCTCATCTAAAAGGATAGCCCATTAGTGTTTGTGGCATCACCGGTTATAAGAACCCCTATATAGAGGTTTGTATTAGTAGGGCTTATGGAATTTTTGGGTATATGACTCCCTAATCATCATGTGGTTTTAGTAGGTTTTTGGGTACCTTTCAGAGTATGTTCCCCTACTTCATAGATTGTGCTGGGTGGGGTTTGTGGAATCGTCATGACCAACACTACATAGGTGGTGATCCCCTATCTGAGTAATGTCATATCTGGGCTGAATAAATAAGTTTTTGGTGTCCTGCAATATTACTATGTGTGATCCCATATCTGTGTGATATCTTTTTGGTTACCATATTGGGTTTGTGTTGTCCCCCAATGATCCTAGGTGTAATACCCTTTTTGATGAGATGGGGTCTTCATTGTTCTAGACTGGGTTTACTATAGGATTCCAGGAATTTATAGAATAATACTTTTTCATTTATATTTTTATTTATGAATAAAATATTGTTTTTAAATTAAAGGTATGCTTTGTATGATAGTGTACTCAACACGCAACAATGGGTTTCTCTAAAATCTTATGTTGCACACAATATTGAGTTATACCGAAAAATAATATAATAATAATAATATTTTAAATGGGAGTCAACTCATTGTTGTTGTATTGGTAGGAATGAACAGAACTAACTATATTATGATTAAAATTGTTTGTTAAAAGTTTTTTACATTTATCCAATAAATTTTAGAGGCTTAAAATGAGAATGAATCAGATTTTAAGCATGTAATACTCGAATATTTTTTAAAAGGTCGTTTTACCACCTTTTAATGGAGAACCCTTTTTAAATCTAGTTTTTGTCACATTAATATGATATATTTGAAAAAATAAACTTCCAATTTAGATTTAGGACATAAAAATTAATTTGAATGAAATTTTGGTATTTTTCTGATAAAATTTATATTTTAATGAATAATGAAAAATATTGCATTTTAATCCAAAACTGCCTTTTCATCTAATTTATTTATATAGTTAGATTTTCCTTTTAATTTTTTTAAAGTGTAATTGGATTTTGTTTTTATCATTTAATATAATTTATTTTCATTGGATGTAATTTCACATTTTAATTGGATATAAACACATGTCAATATTTTGGTAGTTTTTACTTCCTAAAAACACGCTTTCTGGTTTTGACAACAAGAATTAATTTCAAAATAAATTACTTAAATTTATGTGTTTAAATTCATAAAAATGGATTCCATATTTGGAATCACAAGTTTCAAATTGTGTAAATAGTCACAATTAATTTTTGGACATTATGAATAGTAACTTTAATAATTATTTTTTATTTATCATGGTTAAATAGTAAATCATGTAATTAAAGGAACAAATAACATTATAATAATATAAAACTACCCTAAAACATATCATAATCCTTTTGGATGAGATATTTCTGACCATGAGAATTCTTAGGCTGAAATTTTGGTATTTGGGAGCCACTTGGATGTGAAAATGACATTTTATAATTTTTAATTTAAAGAAAAGGGAAATATAACATAAATATGTATCTTTTACTAAAAAAATATATGGGGTTATAAAAATGATCTATTAATCTATAAATATTCATTATAAATATAAAAATATTTAATACATAATTATATTTTATTTATAATTTTTAGAGCATAAATAAATAAATTTAATTATGACAGAATGATGATGCAGTGATTGATTCATTGATAAAGGATTCAAATAAATGATATTATAAATATTAAAATAAATTTAATTTGATTGTTTTTATGTCATCCACTAATTTTATGGATTATATTCACATATTATCTTTGACTTAATGCTTTTTCTTTAAATAAAAAAAGTTTTTATGACTTTAAAAAAATCAATTACTTAATGGTGTCAAAATTGACATAAATGATGTTTTAAAACAAAAACTATTTTATTAAATGATATAATAGTCCTAAAAATATAAGATTCAGAAAAATGACTTATATAATGTTACCAATTTCTTTAATTATCCACTTATGGTTCTATTTTCATTTTATAATAACTATAGTAACTATATATTATGAAAATACAAAAAGACATGGTAAGAGATATCATTTTTAACTAAGGGTTAAATAAAAAAGATATGGATTAAAAAAATATTCCAAACATGTCTTAAAATTATTTAATTATGGGTATTCAAACCAACATCATATTATCTTTGAAATAAATTATTTTGGTACCATTTTAAACAGAAAATAAATTTATAATAAAATAATATTTTGAGACCTTCCTAAAGTTCCCTTCCTCCATCTTATAAAAGACCACCACCTCTACCCACTTACTCACACCTCTCAATCCTCTTGGATCATCCAAATTCTACTCAAATAATCTTATAGAATCCCTCCTTTATTCCTATAATACTTACCTTAGGCATAAGGCAATTCAAGAATTCCTTTTGGCTTAAATCAAAATAGGTTACCCGATTTAGAAGTAATGTCTTCTCTTAAGTTCATTTCTTTTATCTTACTTTTCCACCCCCTATGGTCTTATTATTATTTAATTAAATAAAAACACTAGTATCATCAATATAATAGGATTTTTTATGATAAATATTCTAACTACACTTACACACACCTCCATCTAATGGATAAAAACATATTGTTTCTATGTATGGCGAACTACTGCCTCACGAAATGATGATTGTTCAATTTTCCTCTACAACGTATCATGGTGGCCATTATTATGGCACTATATTTTTATATGATATATATTATATTCAAATTTTCTCTATTCTTCTATGTTTTTATTTACATCATACCCTTATGTTTTCCATAATGTGTAAATACAATAATTTCATTTGAGGAAGTGATGACTACCGCCACCTCAAAGTGATATGACTCATTCATGCCATACATTGAAAGTATAAAGGATGAAGTTAATGAACTTGTGTAATGTATATAAAATATTATATTATACTATAATTATAATATACCTATGTATCATTAATTATTCATTCCTTTAATTTGAAAAATAAATGAATGTAGCGTTTATGCGTACGTACGACCTACTATCTCCTTGAACAATGCATTTCATTTATTATCTCCAAATGTTATGGACTATTATAAAAAAAGATATAATGGATATATATTGTACTTAAATCATGAATAATATTTTGGTGATGATGGACTTTTTACTACATGGACAATTTACATCAAAACAAGTTTATTATCGACTCAAGTACCGAATATCGACAAAATGACCGATATGAACTTAAATAATTATGTAATTTTTTTGAAATGATGATAAGTAATATGAAATTAATAATAAAATTTAAAAGGTTATGAATCAAGTAGAAATTATACTAAATTTATTATTATATAATATAAATAACGAACAAGACACGTCTAACTCAAGGTAAGGGACTTCGTCTCAATATCCTTTTATTGAGTCATATTTTGGTTTATACACGACTTTATTTTATACAGGGTATACTCAACCCCTTTGAATTTTAATTTCATTCAACGGATTTTAAAAGTAATCTTTTGTTTTACGAAGTGTTTTACTAAATGACAACGGGAATGTTTCTTTTTAACGTACATTGTGACAACGACCTTTCCGATGCCACAAGCATTATTTGATATTTGGATTCCTTAACAAGGTGTAATTTTTTTAAAAGGAAAATAAGTACCATATACACTTTTTATGTGTTTTGGTATTGAATATGGTTTTGAGAAAGAATTTATTATATCCATATCTTGAAATTATATATTGTGATTTCAATGTGGAAATATTATCTTTCCTTTTTTCTTGTTTTATGTGTTAATATTATGTTATGGTTCTTGGGAATTGTTTACATATACGAGTGGTTTTGTGATAAACTGATGGAGGTCAAGCCCTTGATTGATCTCCAATGAATTGGTTAATATGACGGAGGTAAATGATAAAATTTCTCCTAAGAGATTTAGGTAATATACTATGATGGGTATTCCAAATGTAACCATGAAGGCTACTCCCTATATAGCTTTTAAAGCTACAATATAAGTATGTTATGGATTCCACAAGTTACCTTTATGATTTATGATTTCTCTTAGTTATTCACAATTCTTATTATTTCACTATATATGTTAAAGATTTTAGGTTTTATGAGTAAAAACTATGATTTCATTGATTTTTATGTATTTATGAACTAATGTTTTTTCCTTATTTTATATCCCTTACTAAGATTTTTATGATCGTCCCTTGTTTTTGAAATTATTTTCACAGGGTATAAGGTAGGTTAAGATAAAGGAAGGATTCCAGAAGATTTTTATCATGAAAATAATTCTAGTTCTATTTAAGGAGTTTTATTTTTTTTAAATTAGATAGAGTTTGAGTGTCTACATTGTAATATTTGAGATGCAATATAATAGTTATGGACTAATTCTCTAAAACTATAAACCTAAAAAGATCCTCAATGTGAATTCTTTACTTAAATCATGATTATGTAATGTTTAAGGATGGTTCCTTATAGTTGGTATCAGATATTGGTTTATATAACTTTAGAGTTAGGATATTGTTAAATGAATATCCATAAATTATTTTTACTTTATGGAAAGACTAAAATGATATAGCATTTTAATATTACCTTGTTACTTCATCTAAGATATTTACTTGTTCATATTGGTTTTCCAAATAGAAAATAGGGAAGCTATTATGGTACAACATCAAGAGGAAAATATCCTTCCAAATCAGCAACCTGAGATGTGTGGTGTTGGGACTCAATAGTTTGTTGCAGTGATGGAATCGTTGACTCATGCTATAAATAGTGGTGATATCAATGCACTAGATCATCCAAATCCACCAAAAAAGAACATGTCGGTAGTGGAGCATTTAATGAGGAAACATCCCCCATCATTCAGAGGGTCATTTCACCTCGTGCTAGATGAAAGGTGTTTTAAATCACTAGAAAAGATTTTTTATGTCATGGGGTGTTCAAAACATCAAAAGGTTAGTCTTGTTGTTTACCATTTTGAAGGTGAAGTCGATCATTAGTGGTTTATGGTTACAAATATCAGTGATAGTGAGGATATTGATGCTCGTGATTGAAAATAATTCAAAGGTATGTTCCATTAGAAATATTTACCTAAGGTGATTCGACTTAGGGTGGAAAAAATTCTTAGAATTGAGGTAGGAGGATGACTTAGTGGCTTCTTATAAAAAAATCCACTCGACTGGAAAGATATGCTCCAAATTTCATAAGGTTTCTTGATAGTAAAAGCAATCATTTTTACTTAGGATTAAATTAAAATTATCAAAGGGAATTAGCTTCTCAAGAGTTCAAAATTTCTGAAACACTTGTTCGATGTGTAGAGAAGGTGGAAATAGAGTTTTCCAATGATCAGGTGTTCTTTAAAAAACAGAATAAGAGGTCGAGGTGGTAGAGGAAAGGGAATAACTCTTCAAAAAAATTGATGGTAATAAAATTAAGTTTATAGTTTTTGAAAATTATGGTAAAAAGCACACTGGGGAATGCATTTTCAATTCTAGTAAGTTCATCTGATTTGGTAAAATGGGACATAAGGATCATAATTTCACTAGAAGGAATTAGTATAGTGGTAAGATAAAATTTTATTTATAGTTAGTAAAAATTTTTAAGTGAAATTAAATGGGTCATTATGAAAATGAGTGTCCGAAGGAGAACTCAAATGATGGAAAGTAGCCGAACTAAAAATATAAATGAGTGGTGAAATCATTTGAAACCACTTCATCAGATGTTGGGCCACCAAATGAATTAGTGTCTAGTAAGTTATTTGTTTATTCGGATTATGCCAATTTTTTGTTTCATTACGAGTCTACACAATATTTCATTTCTGATAAATTTTCTAGAAAATTTAGAATTCCATCTCAATATATGAATCTTGAAATTGTGGTAAAAACACCTAGAGGAAATGTAGAGACAAAAAGAAATTATAAAAACCTCCTTATCCTTTTGTGTGTAAAGAATCTACCTAAAAACATCATTTTTTTCCTCTAGTAGAGTTTGATGTTATTTTGGGTATGAGTTGGTTTTCTGTTTATCATGCTTTGATTGAATGCAGAGTTAAGGAGGTTTATTTTCAGAATGAATTTCTTTTTGTGTACAAGAATGAACCCTTACTTTTGATAACATATCAGGAAGCTGAGAAACTATTAAAATATGGAAATAAATGTTACCTTTAACATATTTCTGGAAACAAATGAATTTTTCATATTAATGATGTGTTAGTGGTCAATAAGTATCTTGATGTTTTTCCTTATGAGTTGTCTAGTATAATACCTAATCGGGTAGTTGAATTTACTGTTGAATTGGATCCTGATGCTAAGCCAATTTCAAAAAAAACCCCTTATTGAATGGATCAAATTGAAATTTTAGAGCTAAAGAAGAAATTGTAGGATTTATTAGATAAAGGTTTCATTCGACCTATCACATCACCATGGGGTGCTTCTGTCTTGTTTGTTAAAAATAAAGATGGTTCAATGAGACATTACATTGATTATAGATCCTTGAATAACATCACTATTAAGAACAAGTATCATTTTCCTCATATAGATTATTTGTTTGATCATCTCCAAGGAGCTCAGTATTTTTCAAATATTGACTAGAGGTCGGGTACCATCAGTTGAAAATCAAGGAATAAAACATTTTGAAGATTGTGTTTCATACTAAATATGGCCATTATGAATTTTTAGTTATTACTTTTGGTTTAACCAATGACCCTACTATATTCATGGTTCTTATGAATATATTTTTATGTGAGTTCTTGGATAAGTTTGTGGTTGTGTTAATGGATGATATTTTGGTATATTACAAAAGTAAAGAGTATAATGAAAGTAATTTAAGGGTTGTCTTACAAAACATAAAAAAAATATTGTATGGTAAATTAATTAAGTGTGAGTTTTGGTTACCAAAAATTTCATTCCTTGGTCACATTGTTTCTAAAGATGGCATAACTATTAATCCTTCTAAAACAAAAGTTGTTGAAGAATGGTCAGGAACACAAATATAACCAAGATTTGTAGTTTTCTTGGTTTAGCATGTTATTGCCAGAGGTTTGTTGAAACTTTTTCCTTGTTATCTATCCCACTAACTAAGTTAACTTGAAAAGGTGTTAAGTTTATCTGGACAAAATAATGTGATGAAAGTTTTGAGCAATTGAAAAGAATATTAGTGAATGTTCCATTTTCGGAACTACCTTCCAAGAATGGTGAATTTTTTATCTACAATGATGTTTCATTAAAAGGAATTGTTTGTGTCTTAATTCATAATGATTAGGTAATTTCTTATGCTTCATGTTAGATTAAAACTCACGGGTTAAATTAACCTACACATGATTTGGAATTAGCTGCTATTGTTTTTTCTTTAAAAATTTAGAGGCAAAATTTTTATGGTGTAAAGTGTGAAATATATATTGATCACAAAATTTTGAAGTATATATTCACTCAGAAACAATTAAACACAATGCAGTGGAGATGGATGGAATTAATCAAGGATTATGATGTCATGATTAATTACCATCTAGGAAATGAAAATAAAGTGGCTAATGCTTTGAGTCGAAAGAGTAATGCAACATTAACCATGTTATTTTCAGAATGAGATCCATTGGTTTTTTATTTGACGGATTTTGGATTAGAAGTTGTTGGTACATGGAATTCCTCTATTTTTTTCGAGTGGTAGTGAAATCATATCTATCTGATTGAATTAATAAAGTGTAGAAAGAATACAGTTTGTTATAGAAAAAGGTATATTTGTTTCATAAGGTTAAGTTACCTGAATTTAACATTTATAAAGACTATGTTTTGAGGTTTGGAAAGAGATTGTGTGTGACTTGTGATTCACAGTTGAAGAAAGAGTTGTTATGTAAATATCATAGTTCTCTGTTTTCAGTTCCTCATTGAAGTACTAAGATGTACATAGATCTTCAGGAGTATTACTAGTGTGATGAAATGAAAAGAGATATTGTTGACTTTACTATGATGTGTTTGAATTTTCAAAAGGTTAAAGTAGAGAGATATTTACTGAAAGGGATGTTTCATCCTTTTTCTATGCCAGAGTGGAAATGCGGAAATATATCCATGGATTTTGTAGTGGGATTACCACATATTTCTTAAGGTAACAATGCAATCTGGGTTA
This sequence comes from Viscum album, assembly GCA_963277665.1. NCBI lineage: Eukaryota > Viridiplantae > Streptophyta > Magnoliopsida > Santalales > Viscaceae > Viscum > Viscum album. The sequence goes on along the minus strand of OY728157.1, from coordinate 830,408,496 downwards.
TTGTTGATCAATTGACTAAATCTTCTTATTTTCTTACTATTAGAGACACTATGTCTCTAGATCAACTTTCATGATTGTATATTAATGAGATAGTCAGGTTACATGGATCTCCCCCCTACATTGTATTTGATCATGATCTCAGGTTCACTTCTAAGTTTTTGAAGGGCCTTCAAAAGTCGTTGGGTAATGAATTAAATTTTAATACAACTTTTCATCCACAATCATATGAGCAGTCAGAACAAAATATATAGATATTGGAAGATATGCTACGTGCTTGTTCAATGGATTATCAGGGAATTTGGGACCAACATATTTTTTGGTTCAGTTTTCTTATAATAATAGTTTTTATTCCAATATATAGATGGAACCATTTGAATCATTATATGGAAATAGGTGTCGAACTCTAGCTTTTTGGGATGATGTAGGTGAAAGGATGTTGATGGGACCCTAATTGATAGAAGAGATGGAAGAAAAGGTTCAGTTGATCCAAAAGCATATGATAACAACTCAGAGTAGGTATAAAATCAATTTAGATAACCAGAGGAAGGATATTTATTTCAAGGTAGGTGATCAGGTGTTTCTCAAAGTTTCTCTTTGGATAAGTGTGATGCGGTTTGATAAAAAGGGAAAGATAAGTCTGAGGTTCATTGGACCATATGAAATCCTGGAGAAAGTTGGATCAGTTGCCTACATAGTGGATTTACCTCCAATTTTGTTCAATGTACATAATGTTTTTCGTGTTTCAATATTGAAAAAGTATATATCAGGTCCATCTCATGTTTTGAGTCTAGAGGTAGTTTAGTTAGAAGAGAATCTTTCTTATGAGGAACAGCTAGCCCAAATTATTGATCGTTGAGAGTAAGTGTTGCAGAAGAAGGTAATTAATTAGGTAAAGGTTTTTTGGAAAAACCATATGGTTTAAGAGGCAATATGGGAATCTGAAAATTCTATGAAGGATAAATACCCCCACTTATTTTATAAGTGAATAAAATTGTGAGGACATAATTCTCAAAAGGTGGGAATGATATAGGATCCCAGGTATTTATAGAATAATACATTTTCATTTCTATTAATATTTATGAATAAGATATTATTTGTACATAAAAGGGGACACTTTGTCTAATAGTATAATCAACACGCAAAAACGAGTTTCTCTAAAATCTTATGTTGCACACAACATTGAGTAATACCAAAAAATAATATAAGAATATTATTATTTTAAATGGGTGTTAACACCTAGCCATTTTGTTGGAGGGAATGAACAGAACTAACTAAATTATGATTACACATGTTTTTTAAATGTTTTTACATTTATCTAATAAATATTTGAGGCTTAAAATAATAATTAATTTGATCTTAAGCATGAAATAATCTAATATTTTTTTAAAGGCCGTTTTACCACCTTTTGATGGAGAATCCTTTTTAAATCTAGTTTTTTCCACTTTTACATGATCTATTTGACAAAATAAACTTATTCTTTATAATCAAGATATAAAAATTTAGTTTTGATGAAATTTTGGTATTTTTCGATAAAATTCATATTTTAATGAATAGTGGAAAATACTACATTTTAATTCAAAACTGCATTTTCATCTAATTTATTTATATAGTTAGATTTTATATTAATTAGTTTTAAAGTGTAAATGGATTATGTTTTTATTATTTAATCCAATGTTTTTCATTGGATGTAATTTCACATTTTAATTGGACATAAACACATGTCAATCTTTTGATACTTTTTACTTCTCAAAAACACGCTCTCTAGTTTTGACAATGAGAATTAATATTAAATTAATTATTACAATTTCTGTTTTTTGAATTTAGAAAATTTTATGCGGTATTTTTAATCATAAGGTTCAAAATGTTTAAATAGGCACCTTTTATATTTTGACGTTATGAATAGTAACTTCAGTAATTATTTTTTATTTACCATTGTTAAAGGGTAAATCCGGTAAATAAGGGTAAAAAATAAGATTATAATAATATAAAACTACCCTAAAATGTGTACTAATCCTATTGGATGAGATATTTCCAACCATGAGAATCCTTATGCCGAACCTTTGGAATTTGGGAGCCACTTGGGTGTGAAAATGACATTTTATAATTTTGAATTTAAATAAAAGGGAAATAAAACATACACATGTATCTTTTAATAAAAAAAATTATATGGGTATATATAGCTGATATATTCGACTATAAATAGTAATTATAAATCAAAAAATATTTCCTACATCATGATATTTTATTTATAATTTTTAGACAATAAATAAATAAATTTAATTGTGACATAATGATGATGTAGTGATTTCATCATTAATAAAGGATTCAAATAAATGATATTATAAATATTATAAATTTAATTTGAATATTTTTATTCCATCCCTGAATTCCATAGATGATATACACATATTATCTTTGAGTTAATTGATATTTTTTTGAAGGAATCAAGTTTTTATGACTTTAACAAAATTCAATTACTTAATGGTGTCACAATTGACATAAATGAGTTTTTAAAACAAAAACTATTTTATTAAATGATATAATAGTAATAACAATCTAATATTTGGACAAATAAATTATATAATGTTACAAATGTCATTAATGATACACTTACGGTTCTATTTTCATTTTATAGTATCGATAGTAACTATATATTATGAAAATATAAGAAGACATGGTAAGAGTTACTGTTTTAGCTAAGGGTTAAACAAAAAAAATAAGGTTAGAAAAATATTCAAAATTTGTATTAAAATTATGTTAATATGGTTATTCGAATGAAAATCATCTTATATTTTAAATAAATGATTTTGGGACCATTTTAAACTGAAAATAAATTTATAATAAAATAATAGTTTGATACCTCCCTAAAGTGTCCCTCCTCCCTCTTTTAAAAGGCCACCACCTCTACCCACTTACTCACACCTCTCAAGCCCCTTTCTTGGTCCAAAGTTTTCGCAAATAATCTCCCAACATCCCTAATTTCTTCCTATAAGCCTTACCTTGGTCATAAGGCAATTCAAGAAAGCCGTTTGGATTAAATCAAAAGAAGTTACCCGATTTAGAGGTAACGTCTTCTCTCAAGTTCCACTCCTTTATCTTCCTTCCCCACTCCCTATGCTCTTCTTATTATTTTATTACATATAAAAACCAGTATCATAAATTTAATAGGATTTTTTTATGAGAATTATTTTAACTACACTTACACACACCTCCATCTAATGGATACGAACATATTGTTTCTATGTATGGTGAACCACTACCTCATGAAACGATGATTGTTCAATTTTCCCCTGACACCATTCATGGTCGCCATTATGATGGAACTGTATTTATATATGATATATAATATATTAATATTGTCTCTATGCTTCTATATTTTTATTTACAGCATACCTTAATGATTTTCATAATATGTAAATATGATAATTTCATTGGAGGAAGTGCGGACTACCTCCCCCTCAAAGTGATATGACTCGTTCATGCCATACATGGAAATTATAAAGGATGGTGTTAATGAAATTATGTAACATATATAGAATATGATATTATAATTGAATTATAATATACCTATGTATCATTTATTTTTCATTCCTTTAATATGAAAAATAAATGAATATAGAATTCATGCGTACGTACGGCCTACCATCTCCATGAATGGTAAATTTAATTAATTATATCCAAATTTTATGGACTATTATAAATAAATATATACTAGATATATATGATACTTAAATCATGAATAATATTCTGGTGATGATGGACTTTGACTACATGAACAATTTACATCAAAATAAGTTCATTTTCGATTCAAGTACTGAATATCAACAAAACGACCGATACGAACTTAAATAATTATATAATTTTTATGACATGATTATAAGTAATATAAAATGAATAATAAAGTTGAAAAAGGTTCTAAATAAAGTATAAATTAACCTAAGCGTATTACTCAGGAATATAAAGAACGAACGAGACAAGTCAGACTCAAGCTAAGGGACTTCGTCACAATCTCCTTTCATGATGCATATTTTTGTTTATACACGACTTTATTTTATACAGGTTATAATCAACCCCTGTGAATTTTAATTTCATTCACTGGTTTTCAAAAGTAATCTTTTGTTTTATGAATCGTTTTACTAAATGAAAAAGGGAATGTTTTATTAATGTACGTAGTGACAATGAACTTTTCGTCGTCACAAGAATTATTTAATATTTGGATTCCTTAACAAGTCATAATGTTTTTAAAAGTAAAATAAATACCATATAACCTTTTTATGTATTTTGGTATTGAAAATTGTTTTGATAAAGCATTGATTATGTCAATATCTTGAAATGATATATTATTATTTCAATGTGGAAATGTTATCTTTTATTTATGCTTGTTTTATGTGTTACGATTATGCTATGGTTCTTGGGAATTGTTTACATATATGGATAGTTCAGTGATAAACCAAGGGAGGGTGATCTCGTGATAGCTCTCTAATTAATTAGGTAACATGAAGGAGGTAAATGATAAATTTTCTTCTAAGAGATTTAGGGAATATACTATTATGGGTATTTCAAACGTAACCCTGAAGTTTACTCCCTATGTAGGTGTGAAAGCCACAAAGTATGTATGTTATGGATGTGAAAATATACCTTTATGATTTATGATTTCTATGAGTTATTCATAAATCTTATGATTTCATGAGGTATATTAAAGAGATTATTTTTTATGCGTAAAAGGTATGATTTTATTGATATTTATATATTCATGGACTAATGTTTTCTTTCCTTATTTTATATCCCTTACTAATCTTTTTATTCTCATCCCATATTTTTGAAAAAAATTTCTCAGGGTATAAGGAAGGTTAAGAGAATATAATATTTCAATAATATTTTTATCAAGAAAATAATTCTTGTTTTATTTAAGGGGTTTTATTTTTGTGAAAAATTGGATAGAGTAGAAGTGTCTACTTTGTAATATTTGAGATGTGATGTAATAGTTATGGCCTAATTCTCTAAAACACTAAACCTGAAAAGATCCTTAATGTAAATTTTGACTTAACTAGAGATTATGTAATGTTTAAGGATGGGGTCTTGTATTTGGTATCAGAGGTCGATTTAGACAACTTTAGGATTTAGGATATTGTTAAATGAATATCCATAAATTATTTTTACTTTATGGTAAGATTCAAATGATATATAATTTGACAATTACCATGTTTCTTCATATATGATATTTCTCTGTTCAGAATGGTTTTCCACAGAGGAAATAGAGCAGCTATGATGGAATTACATCAAGAGGAAAACAACCTTCCAAATTAGTAACCTGATATGGGAGGAATCGAGACCGAACGGTTTCTTACAGTGATGGCACAGTTGACTCAGGCTATAAATGGTGGTGGTATTCATGCATGAGTTCATCCAAATCAACCACAAAGTAACATATCAATAGTGGATAATTTGATGAGGCAACATCTCCCATAATTCAGAGGATCATCTTACCTCATTTAGTTGAAGGGTGGATTAAAGCACTAGAAAAGATTTTTGATGTCATGGGGTGTTCAGAACATCAAAAGGTTAGTCTTGATGTTTATTATTTTGAAGGTGAAGTTTATCAGTGATGGTTGATGGTTAAAAATATCAGGGATAGTGATGATATTAATTCTCTTGATTGGGATTAATTTAAAGGTATCTTCCTTGAAAAATATTTTCCTAAGGCGGTTCGACTAAGGATGGAAAAACTATTCTTGGAATTGAGGTAGGAGGATGACTTAGTGGCTACTTATGAATAAAAATTCACTTGACTAGCAATGTATGCTCTAAATTTCCTAAAGGATCTTTCTAGTAAAATCAATCATTTTTACTTAGGATTAAATCCAAAGTATCTAAGGGCACTAGCTTCTTATGGGTTCAAAAATTATAAAAACTTGTTTAATGTGCGGAGAAGGTGGAAATTAAGTTTAATGATGATCAGGTGTTCTTTGAAAAACAACAGAATAAAAGGTCAAGGTGGCATAAAAAAGGGAATAACTATTCAAAAATAATATGGTAATAAACTTAAGTTTATAGTTTGTGAAAATTATGGTAAAAATCACACTGGGGAATTCCTTTTGAATTCTGGTAAGTGCTTCTAATGTAGTAAAATGGGATATAAGGATCATAATTTCACTAAAAAAGATCAGAGTAGTGGTAAGATAAAATCTAATTTATATCCAATAAAATGTTTTAAGTGCAATGAATTGGGTCATTATGTAAATGAGTGTCTGACGGAGAACTCAAATAATGGAAATAATCTAAACTAAAAATATAAAGGGGTGGTGAAATCCTTTGAAACCAATTTAGTAGATGTTGGGCCACAAAATGATGTAGAATCAAGTACATTATTTGTTTATTCAAATTATACCAATGTGTTGTTTGATTCTGAGTCTACACATTCTTTAATTTCTAATAAATTTTCTAGTAAATTAGGAATTACATCCTAATATGTGAATCCCAAACTTGTGGTAAAAACACCTTGAAGAAATGTTGAAACAAAAAAGAAATTATAAAAACCTTCCTATCCTTGTGTGCAGAAAGAATCTACCTACAAACCTCATTGTTTTCCTCTAGTAGAGTTTGATGTTATTTTGGGTATAGATTGGCTTTTTGTTTATCATTCTTTGATTGACTGTAGAGCTAATGATGTTTCCTTTACAAAATGAATTTTTTTTTGTGTACAATAATGAACCCTTACTTTTTATAACATATCAGGAAGCTGAGAAACTAGAAAAATATGTAAATAAATGTTACCTTGTATATATTTTTTGAAAACAAATAAACTGTTCATATTAATGATGTTTCAGTGGATAATGTGTATCTTGGTGTTTTTCTTTCTTAGTTTCCTTGTATAATACCTAATTATGATATTGAATTTACAATTGACTTGGTTCGTGATGCAAAGAAAATTTCAAAAACCCCCTTATCGAATGGATCAAATTGTACATTTAGAGTTAAAGAAGAAATTGCATGTGTTATTAGATAAAGGTTTCATTCAACCTAGCACATCACCAGGGGTGCTCTTAACTTGTTTGTTAAAAATAAATATGGTTCAATGAGACATTACATTGATTATTGATCCTTGAATAACATCACTATTAAGAACAAGTATCCTTTTCCTCATATTGATGATTTGTTTGGTCAGCTCTAAGGAGATCAATATTTTTCAAAGATTGACTTGAGGTTGGGGTAATATCAGTTCAAATTATAGGAAAAAAACATTCCAAAGATTGAATTTTGTACTATATATGACCTTTATGAATTTTTAGTTATTCCATTGGGTTAACCAATTCACCTGCTGTATTCATGGATCTTATGAATAGAATTTTCCATGAGTTTATGGATAAGTTTGTGGTTGTGTTTATTTATTATATTTTGGTATATTATAAAAGTAAATAGAATCATGAAATTTATTTAAGGGTTGTCTTGCAAAACCTAAAATAAAAAAAACATATGGTAAGCTCAGAAAGTGTGAGTTTTGGTTAAAACAAATTTCATTCCTTGGTCACATTGTTTCTAAATATGGAATAACTATTGATACTACTAAAAAAGTTATTGAATAATAACCAAGACCCACAAATATAACTGAGATTCGTAGTTTTCTTAGTTTATCATTTTATTATCAAAGGTTTGTTGAAAACTTTTCATGGTTATCTAGCATACTTACTAAGTTAAATTGAAAAGGTGTTAAGTTTATATGGACAAAATATTATGATGAATGTTTTCAGGAATTGATAAGAAGATTTATGAATGCTCCAATTTTGGCACTGTCTTCTTGCAATGGTGAATTTATTATATATAGTGATGCTTTATTGAAAGGACATGGTTGTGTCCCAATTCAGAATGATCAAGTAATTTCTTATGCTTTATGTCAATTGAAATCTCATGAGTTAAATTACCCAAAACCTGATTTTGGATTAGATGATATTGTTTTTGCTTAAAAAAATTGGAGGAATAATTTTTATGGTGTAAAGTGTGAAATCACAAAAGTTTTAAGTATATATTTACATAGAAATAACTAAACATGAGACCGAGGAGATGGATGGAATTAATCAATGATTATGATTGCATGATTCATTACTATCTCGGAGAGGCAAATAAAGTGGTTGATACTTTGAGTTGAACAAGTAATGCTACATTAACCATGTAACATTTGGAATGAGTTCCTTTGGTTTTTGATTTGATGATTTTTTGGATTGAAATTTTTTCATGCAGTGAATTCCTATATTTTTTTCAGGTGGAAATGAAATCATCTCTATTAGACAGAATTAATCAAGCACTGAAAGAAGATAGTGAGTTGCAGAAAAATGTATATTTGGTTTAGAAGGGTATGTTGCCTGAATTTAAAATTGATAAAGGCTATGTTTTGAGGTTTGGAAAGAGATTATGTGTGAATTTTGATTCGCAGTTGAAGAAATAGTTGTTATGTGAAGCTCATAATTCTTTGTTTTCGCTTCATCCTAACAGTACTATGATGTACAGAGATCTTCAGGAGTATTACTGGTGAGATTAAATGAAAAGAGATATTGTTTACTTTATTGTGAAGTGTTTGACTTGAAAATAGGTTAAAGTAGAGTGGGAGTTATTGAAATGGATGCTTCAACATTTTCCAGTGATAGAGTGGAAATGAGAAAATATATCTATGGATGTTTTAGTGGGATTACCAAACACTTCTTGAGGTAATAAAGCAATCTATGTTATTATTGATCGATTGACTAAATCTTCTTATTTTCTTCCTATTCAAGATTCTTTATCTTTGTATCAACTTTCTCGATTTTATATTAAATAGATAATTAAGTTACATAGATTTAACCTATGTATTGTATCTAATCATGATCCCAGGTTCACTTATAACTTTTATAAGGGACTTCAGAAGTCGTTGGGTACTGAATTAAATTTTAGTATAGCTTTTCATCTGAAATCAGATAGGAAATCAGAATGAACTATTCAGACATTGAAAGATATTCTACGTGCTTGTTTAATAGATTACCAAGGAAGATAGGACCAACATCTTTTTTTGGTTGAGTTTTATTATAATAACATCTTTCATTCTAGTATATAGATGGAACCATTAAAAGAATTATATGGAAAGAGGTGTCAAACTCTAGCATTTTTGGATGAAGTGGGTCAAAAGAAGATGATGGGACCAAAATTGGTAAAAGAGATGGCATAAAAAGTTTAGTTGTTTTAAAATCACTTGAGAATAGCTCAGAGTAGGAAGAAAAGTTATACAGATAACTGGAGGAAGCATCTTTCTTTCGAGGTAGGTGATCATGTATTTCTCAAAGTTTCTCCATGGAAAAGTGTGATGTGTTTAGGTAAAAAGGGAATGATGAGTCTGAGGTTCACTGGACCCTATGAAATCCTAGTGAAATTTGGATCAGTTTTTTAAAGAGTGGATTTAACTCCAAGTTTGTTTTAGGTACACAATGTTTTTCATGTTACAATATTGAGAAAGTATATTCTAGATCAATCTCATGTTTTGAGTCTAGAGGTAGTTCAGTTGGAAAAGAATCTTTTTAATGAGGAATAGTTGGTCCAAATTCATGAATATAGAGAGAAAGTGTTGTAGACTAATGTAATTCATCATGTCAAGGTTTTTTGGAAAAACTGTATGGTTTAAGAGGCAACCTGGGAATCTGAATATTATATGAGACATAAATACCCCCACTTATTTGATAAGTGAATAAAATTTCAAGGACTCAATTCCCAAAAGGGGGAATGATGTAGGATCCCATATATTTATAGAAAAATGACTTTAAATTTATATTAATATTTATGAATAAGATATTATTTTTACATTAAAAGGGATTCTTTTTTCGATAGTGTACTCAACATGCAACAATGGGTTTCTTCAAAAATCTTATATTGCACACAGTATTGAGTTATACTGAAAAATTATATAATAATATTATTATTTTAAATGGGAGTTAATGCCTAGGAATTGTATTAGTTGGATTGAATAGAAATAACTAAATTATGATTACAGAAGTTTTTTGAATGTTTTTAAATTTATTTAATAAGTTTTAGAGTCTTAAAATAAGAATGAATCTGATTTTAAGCATGAAACACTCTAATATTTTTTTAAAGGCCATTTTACCGCCTTTTGATTGAAAACCCTTTTCAAATCTCATTTTTGTCACTTTTATATCATCTATTGGGAAAAATAAACTTCTTCTTTATAATTGGGACATAAAAATTTACTTTGGACGAAATTTTTGTCTTTTCCTAATAAAATTCATATTATAATGAATAGTGAAAAATTCTTCATTTTAATTCAAAATAGTCTTTTCATCTAATTTATTTATATAGTTAGATTATCATTTTAATGTGTTTTAAAGTGTAATTGGATTATTGTTTTATAATTTAATTCAATTTTGGTCATTTTAAGTAATTTTATATTTAAATTGGACATAAACACATGTAAGTCTTTTTGTAGTTTTTACTTCTTAAAAACATGCTTTCTGGTTTTGACAACGGGAATTAATTTTAAATTAATTAATACAATTTATATGTTTTGAATTCAAAAAAATGGATTCCATATTTGGAATAATAAGGTTAAATTTTTTTAAATAGGCACATCTTATTTTTTGACATTATGAATAGCAACTTTAGTAATAATTTTTTATTTACCATGGTTAAAGGGTAATTCAGGTAAATAAGGGTAAAGAATAAAATTATAATAATATAAAACAGCCCTAAAACTTGTCCTAATACTATTAGATGAGATATTTCTGACCATGATCATCCTTAGGAAAAAGGTTTGGCATTTGGGAGCCACTTTGGTGTGAAAATAAAATATTATAAATTTTAATTTAAGGAAAAGGGAAATATAACATAAACATGTATATTTTAAAAAAAATTATATGAGATTATATAACTAATCACTTCGAATATAAATATTCATTAGAAAGATAAATATATATCCTACATCATTAAATTTTATTTATAATTTTTATACATTAAATAAATAAATTTAATTATAACATAATGATGATGTCGTGGTTGCTTCATTAATAAAGGATTCAAATAAATGATATTATAAATAATAAAATAAATGTAATTTGATTATTTTGATGCAATCCACGAATTTTTTGAATGATATTAAAAAAATTTATTTCCATTAATTCCTTTTTTTAAGGAATCAAGTTGTTATGACTTTAACAAAAATCAATTACTTAATTGTGTCGAAATTGACATAAATGAGTTTCTAAAACAAAAAACTATTTTATGAAATTATATAATAGTTATAAAAATGTAAGATTATTCTAAATGACTTATATAATGTTAAAACTTTCATTAATGATCCACTTATGGTTCTCTTGGAATTTTATAAAAACTAAAGTAACTATATATCATGAAAATACCAGAAGACGTGGTAAGAGTTAATGTTTTTAACTAAGGGTTAAACCAAAAAGATAAGGCAAAAAAATTAAAAACTTGTCTTAAAATTATTGTATGATGGTTATTCAAACAGAAATTATATTATATTTTAAATAAATTATTTTGGGACTATTTTAAACCAAATATCAATTTATAATAAAATACTATTTTGATACCTTCCTAAAGTGCCCCTCTTCCCTCTTATAAAAGGCCTCCACCTCTAGCCACTTACACACACCTCTCAATCCCCATGGATAATCCAAATTCTAATAAAATAATCTCCCAAAATCCCTCCTTTCTTACTCAAAGAATTACCTTGGGAATAAGTAAATTCAAGAAATCATTTTGTCTTAAATAAAAATAAGTTACCCGATTTAGAGGTAATGTCTTCTCCTAAGTTCTTTTCCTTTATCTTCCTTATCCACTCCCAATGATCTTCTTATTAGTTTATTACATAAAGACACATGTATCCTAAATATACTAGCATTTTTTTATGAGAATTATTATAACTACACTTACACACACCTCCATCTAATGGATACGAGCAAATTATTTCTATGTACGACAAACTACTGCCTCACGAAATGATGACTATTCAATTTCCCCCTACCACCTCTCATGGTGACCATTATGATGGAACTATATTTACATATGATATATATTATATTCATATTGTCTCTATACATATGTATTTGTATTTACATAATACCTTTATTCTTTCCATAATGTGTAAATATGATAATTTCATTTGAGGAAGTGTGGACTACCGCCCCCTCAAAGTGATAGAACTCGTTCATTCCATACATATAACATATAAAGTATGGAATTAATGAAATTATGTAATTTATATAAAATATTATTTTAGAATTTAATTATTATATACCTATTTATTATTTATTTTTCATTCCTTTAATATGAAAAATAAATAAAATTAGTGTTCATGCGTACGTACGACCTACTGTCTCCATGAACAGTGCATTTCATTTATTATCTCCAAATTTTATAGAATATTATAAATAAATATATACTGGATATATATGATACTTAAATCAGGAATAATATTTTTTTGATGATGTAATTTTGACTACATGGAAATTTTACAACAAAACAAGTTCATTTTCGACTCAAGTACCGAATATCGACAAAATGACTGATATGAACAAAAATAATTATTTAATTTTATAACATGATGATAAGTAATATAAAATGAATAAAAAAGTTGAAAAGTTTTCTGAATCATGTATAAATTAAAATAAGTTTATTATTTAGGAATATAAATAATTAAAGAGACAAGTCAGACTCAAGGTAAGGGACTTCGTCTCAATCTTCTTTCATTAAGGCATATTTTGGTTTATACGTGACTTTATTTTATATGGGATATAATAAAACCCTTTTAATTTTAATTTAATTCAATATTTTTCAAAAGGAATATTTTATTTTACAAATTGTTTTACTAAATGATATTGGGAATGTTTTTCTAAGGTACACAGTGACAACGACCTTTCCGCCGCTACGAGCATTATTTGATATTTGGATTCCTCAACAAGCCATAATGTTTTTAAAAGAAAAATAAATACCATATACCCTTTTTATGTATTTTGGTATTGAAAATGGTTTTGAGAAAGAATTTATTATGTAAATATCTTGAAATGATATATTGTGATTGCAATGTGGAAATTTCATCTTTCCTTTATGCTTGTTTTATGTGTTATGATTATGTTATGGTTCTTTGACATTGTTTACATATATGGGTGGTTCTATGATAAACCATGGGTAGGTGAGCCCATGATATCTCTCCAATGAATTGAGTAATTTTATAGAGGTAAATGATAAAATTTCTCCTAAGAGATTTAGGTAATATACTGTGATGGGTATTCCAAACATAACCATGAAGGTTAGTCCCTATTAGTTGTGAAAGCTATAATGTAAGTATGTTGTGGATTACACAAGTTACCTTTATGGTTTTTGATTTCTATTAGTTATTAAAAAATCTTATGACTTTATGAGGTACGTTAAATATATTATGTTTTATGAGTAAAAATTATGATTTCATTGATTTGTATGTATCCGTAGAGTAATGTTTTCTTTTCTTATTTTATATTCCTTACTGATCTTTTTATTCTCATCCCAAGTTTTTGAAATGTTTTTCATAGGGTATAAGGAAGTATAAGAGAAAGGAATAATTCAATAATATTTTTATCAAGAAAATAATTCTTGTTTTTTTAATGACTTTTACTTTTTGTGAAAAAATGGATAGATTATAATTGTCTACATTGTAATATTTGAGATGTAATATAATAGTTATAGCCTAATTGTCTGAAACTCTAAACCTAAAAAGATCCTCAATGTGAATTCTTGACTTACATCAATATTATATAATGTTTAAGGTAGGGTTCTTGTATTTATAGTGTCCCCCAGTGGTTTTAGTAGTGATCACCACTCTATGTGATGATACTGTTGACGGTTTCAGAAGGGTTAGAGGCATCCCCCATTTGGGATAGGTGAGTTCCCCTATCTGAGTATCAAGATCTAATGAGTTTCAATGTGACTTTATTTTCGGTGAGATCAAATGATCATGATTTCTCGGATGTATTCCCAAAGAATGGAAAGGACATGCCATCAGTTTTGTGGTTCCTGATGGAGCCTGTCTTCTAGAAATACCATCAAGGATAGTGGGGATGTACCTAATGGAGTGGTATATCTAGAATAGGTGTCATATAGGATGACCAAGCTCATGGATAGAATTCTACTATATGATTTTGACCTTAGAGCCTCAAGTATAATCCTATGTTGGTATATGAGGTTAGGACCTCATGAGACTTATAGTCAGATACGAGTATATCTAGGTGTATTTTCTGTGTTAACTTGTAGTGTTTTTACATTTCTTGGATAAATCACCATCTTTATACATCTCACTATTAGTGTGTAGTTTAGGATGGCTGAGATGGAGTTTCTCTCTTGTTTAGGGTCCCTCTGGATCGGTTGAGTAGACTTTTGCCTTTTATTTTTTCCCTTTTATTTTGGTTTTTTGGGGCACCTAATTGGTATTGTTATACTCACCCCTACATGACATTTTCCCACACATGTTGTGTCTTGTGAAAATGACAGACCTTTCGATGGAGTTCCAGGAGGACATGTAGTATGTAGAGCATAGTGAGCTAGATTGAACGGGGTGTTTTCTAATGCTTGGTTGAGGATCTTTCCAGAAGTTGTATTTGACAGTGATCCCCACCTTTTGAGTAAGTTGGACTATTTTACAATTTTCAGTGGGAATGTATTTTTACCTTTATGTATATATATTATACAGTGGTTGTGGGATGGATGTATGCATGGACTTATTTTTTAGTTATATTTTCTCTGTACTGTTCCAAGGAGATGTATATGGGTACATGAATATAGGTACCATAGGCTAAGGCCTCCCATTTGTGTGATATTACTACTTAGAGCTAGACTCCAGCCCCTAGCCGATTGGATGTGGGATTTGGGAGTTGAGGATTAGGCTTTGTTTGGTCGGTTCTTAATAGCCAATAATCCCTAGTCACTTTGATTCTTAGCTAATGACTGTCAATTCTCGTATCTAAATTTATTTAAAAGATTATTATACCTGATAATCTTGAAAAATAACCATTCACAGTCATGGGAAAATCCATGTCTAGTAAATTTATATAATAGTACACTCCATGTAAAATATTATAACTTTATTGTTAATCTAAAGATTATATTATAATTTCATAAATGGTTGGCCTTAATCTATCAATTAGTTGATTCAAAGTGCACAATTGATTTCAATTCCTCGTAATAGATTAAAATCAATTTATCATATGAAAGAGATAAATTTCATAACCAATTTGAATACCATAAGTCCCTAAATAGGATCAACATGATCAATCTATTATACCCATATTATTTATTGGTGCACTAAATGGTTTATCAACATGTGAGAAAAATCGCATTGGTTTATATTATTTGTTTTTTGGGTATGTATTGTCATTGACATTAAAAGATAAAAAGAAAAGTTTTCATACATACGAAATAAGGATAAAACTAGTCATATGTGAGATATCCTTTTTGGTGTTAGTCATAAACTCAAAGTTATTGAATGAAAACTTAAGGTTTCATTATTGACACTCATAGTGCCAATTTGGATCCTATTATAGTTAATTCAAGTCTTTTTAGAAGTGAGTTCAAAAATATTAGACTATATCATGAATGGGTTTGCAATTAAAAAATTTACAAAAGAATAATTATATTATTTTTTAAGTTGAATATTTAACTAAGGTAATTTTAATTCACTGGTTAACATATGATAATAGGATCTTAAAATGGTTTTATATAGATAAATTTGTCCCGTTAAGTTATATAATTATTATTCATTCACTTGGTCAATTGAAATATTATTTTTCCCACTTGAATATAATGATGTAATTATTGATATTTAATTACTATATCATGATTCCATAAAATAAATTTTCAATCTTATTGATTATATTACACTAGATTTAGAATTTGTGGTTATTTTTTAGAAATTTTTAGTTTCAAAACATCTTGAGGAACTGGAATAACATAAGACATATTCCTCATTATCATTATGTTATAATGAGATAGGTGTATTTTATTCATCATAAGTACAAGAAATCATAGTCATATATTTTGATATGATTTATATTTCTAATATATATGAATTTAATCAAAATATAAGATATGTATTTACATATGTTGGCACTTTTATGTCTTAACAATCTCTCAAATGGATTCTTATCACTACCACATCAAATTACTCAAAGATATTTAAAATTAATGAGGTAAATTATTAATTTTTTAGTTATTATCAATAATTAATCATGTTAATATGATGATTGAATTATCACATGAAAGACATAAAACTATAATGTTGTATAAAGATAATGTTTCATGTATTACACAAATAAAATAAAAATACATAAAATGTATTTTAACTAAGAAAATTTATATAAAAATATTCAATTATCAATATATTGTTTTCAATGAATGTATTAATATTTTTAATAACTTCTTAATAAATAGTCCTATAAAAATTTATAAATAAATTATCATTTTTATTTTTCAATAAACTTGTATATAACATCCATATACCGCGATAAAAAAATTATTTTATAATTAATTAATTTTAAATTAAAAATATATTTATTATATATTTTTCATTTCTTGTATTTTCTCATTATCTTTTCCCTATAAAGGATTTAATGAGGGATATCATTTAAGAGAAAATACTTTAAAATGAATGAATTTATATTAAATATATATTTTTTAAGAATAAATAATAATTAAAAGATATACATTTGTTTATTCTCGTATCCTGATGTGTTTATGTGACACCCTATATCTTAACTCCTATATTTAGTGATATAAAAATTCACCCTTCATTACATTATATAAAAAACCATTACATTCATTCAATTACCAAGAATAAAATTTTAGTATCTTGAGAACTAAGGCCATAATAGAAGGTAAAAAATACTATATTATTTATTTATAGATTATGGTAGTCATACCTAAATCCTAAAAATTATCTATTGACATTTTATCCTTCATAATATAATTTTTTTGTTTGATTTTACATATTAATAAAAGAGTGAGATTGAATTCCTAAAAAGAATTTCATATAATCATAATAGTGTGTCATGGATTATTCCTCCATATAACATAGGATAGATCATGATATAAATATAAATCATGTGATGGATAATCAATAATCATAAAATATAATTAATGAATTATATTTGGAAATAATGAATTTAGAATCTATATTTTTAGTCATTGAATGAATGTGGGAATTAATTTATGTTTGTTTATTGAAGTAGAGTTTCTATGATAAAAGTGAAATTGTCCTTTCGAATTTCATTATTAGTTATGGGTTAATTACAATTGAATTTTCATTGATCGATGTTCATGTGATTATATTATTTAATTATAATAAATTATTTTTTTTAGATGAAATATATAGATTAAATATTTATTGAGTGATTTATAATTGGCATGGGGTATTTTATTAAAATATTTTTTGATGTGGAATTTATGGAAGTAAATTATTTGGGGTTGGAAGATTGAGAAAGATAATTAACTGGGGAAATAAAGTTGGTTTACTATGGAATTAGGGTAGTCTACCTTTTAAATAATTATAAAGTAAATAGAGAAATGAAAGTCATTCATAAAGTTATGGCACATAAAGAAAGTAATTATTATAGTGTTATTTACACATTAAATGGAATTTTTACTATTATGAATTCATGGTGGAATTATATATTGATTATATGATAAGTTTATAAATAAATGGGCTCCTTTAAATACTCTCCTATTTGATCTATTGTTATATTTTTCAATTGGTAAAAGATAAATTTTTTATGAAGGATTAGATAGATGGTGAACAAAGAATATATAATTGGTTAGAATTATAAAGGACTGAGATGTGTATTTTTAATATATTTTATATAAATTACTCACAGTTTTTTATGAAATTTAAATTTAATGAAAACCTTTAATTTTGACAATATTATGTTTAATCCATTAAACTTATGTTTTATGATATTTGGTATGGGTTATATGAAATTAGCATGGGGGGCCATCCACTTTCTAGATAATTATTCTCTAATATTTTCAAATTATATACTTAAAAATTATTTAGTGACGCATTATTCATGCCACGGTTTATAGTATACATTCCATATTTCATATGGTTTTTTCCATTCACTAGAGACTATTTACTCCGTAATAGTTAGTTATATGGGCGTAGTTCCTAAATAGCACGGGTCATGTGAAATATTCTTAGGGGTCATTCCAAACAACACATGTTGTGAAAAACTTGTTTAAAGATAGGATTATTTTATTTTTTTATAAATTTTTATTTATAGTGGAATCATGATAATATGGATTGGTGTTTCATACTATTAATATCATTATATTTTAATCTTGAAAATTATAAGTAAAGTGTATCTAGGTATGTGGATTAAATCTATTCTTGTCTTGGGTTAGTTCTTATGTGGATTTTTGGTGTATTCTTATACAATAAAAAATTATTAAAAAATTTTGGTAATCCATTATACGAAATTTTTAAATCATTATTTGAAAAAAAATTAATATTAAGGGAAATTGAGTTTTCTGTTATCTATCATGTGATTTAACAAATTAATGGTTTTTTATAAAATATATCAAAACTATTTTTAATGATATATTAACAAAGTAATTTATAGTGATGGGTTGGGTTTTAAATTTCATTTGGATAATTATTTTTATGAAGATGTTTTCCTTATATTTAATTATATAACTTATAGGTTTTTTATTAACTAGGAAAAATGGTTTTTTATTGTTTTCATAAACATGTGATTATATTCCAGCTATGGAAATTACTATGATTTAAAATTTAATGATAAGTAAAATATCATGTATTTTTATGAGGGTTTAATCATTTCAAGAACTCTTTATTTTTAGGGTTCAATTTAATTAAAACCTCTCATAGGGTTTAATTTCCGAAAACCCATGTTGTTGCAACATGAAAAACCTCAGGTGTAGTCATGAGGGTCAATTTTTATGAAATGGGTATGACAAAATTATTATTAAAATAGAATTTTCATATGGGGAATCTTGAAATATGTTATACAATGAGATTATGATTATAAAATAAGGATAATAATTTTTATTATCATTGTATTGTGATTAAACTAAGAGATGTTCCATGTGTTTTAAATGTGTGTTTCCTTATTTCTTGTTGAAATTAGGAAATATTTATTGAAATTTTTTTAATAAAATATTTTGTTACATTTTTATAACCTTGAATTAACATTGTATGTTTGGATTACTCGTGCATGGGATTATTTTTAGGGTCATTTGGTAAATCCTAATATGTTTATAATCACCCTCTAAATATTCACTTCAGTGAATGTAATGTCCCCAACCTGGGTGCCACTAAATCAGTGCCCTCATCCAGGTCATCACATGACCTCAAGCATGCCTCCCTATATTCCAGAGGTTTTTGACTAGTATCGAGGGTCTAATAGGTCATGTGGGGAGACTATACCCTCTTTACGATAGTAATACATAGTAGATCACAATATAAATATAGGAAACAATAGTAAACAAGCAATAACATGCAGAGCCAAACATTTCTCAAACTGGGTACAATCCACAAGAAACAGTAAATATGCAATGTCATGCAACAATTCCAAGTGAACTAAACCCAAAATAAAGAAAAATAGTGGAAACCCCAAAATGGTCATGAATCCTAGACTAGAACCTCATCCATGCATGTCCCATGTCCAAATCAACTCCCTATAATGGGTCCCTTTCCTTTTTTATAACCTAAAAGCATGAAATCTACTTAGGTACCCAAAAGAGGATCAAGCAATATGTGAGTACAACTCAGTAGGACACCACTAACAGTATCTAAAAATATCCAGTCTAACAGATAGTTCATGCCAGCATAAATAAATAACAAGTAATGGAAAGAAAATTTTGGGGCCACTAGTTAATAATCTCTACTTAGTTATTACCAACCAAGTGCCAATTCATTATTTATCTTTTATGACAAGTTCATTATTATTCATGAAGTGCATAAGTTAGAAATTCCTATCATTCAAAAAGGTTCCTGGAATTTTTATTTTTTATAAGGGAATAATTAAGTCCCTAACTCACTAGGGATAGCATATCACAACATCACAGTATCCTTACCTTGAAGTCTCGGTCTGGGTGGAATGGAACCATTAGGAGAATAGAGATATGTATCCTTCCCTAAATCGTTCATTGTGGGTGGAGTTAGAGAATTTTTCCAACTCGGCCCAGGGAGGAGCCTCATACCTTTATGCCACACCTCAATCCATGTGCACATTCTTATCCATCCATTCACCACACAAACCATATCACAACAAAATACCACTAATACATATAACAATAATACCATAACAGAACTAACATAACCAATATCAAGGGATATAACAATACCCAACTATTAATCTGAGAATTAATATTATGCCATAACCCATTAATACATTTCCATTTACATTTCAAATCTCATTTGACCCAATTCTCATTCTTGTGCCTTAACCCATTAATTATGTTCATCATTTACACACCTTAACCAACATTCAACAATTAACATGTATTAACCCAATTAGCCTATTTATTATTTCACAATCATTTCCCACTTATGAATTTAAATTTCAATTCTTATATCACTTAACAAAACCACTTTATCACATTCAACCCATTAGGTGTACCTCATATTTTCCATGTATTTACCCATTCCACATATTCATCAATCACCTTATGATAAATCCATTTACATGATATTCAATTCATAAGAAATTTACAATTTAACATGTTCATCAATTCATATATACTAATTATTTTGGGAATCTCAACATAATTCATAAACCTTTTCAGACAATCGCCTTTAACATAATTAACCCTTTACTAAGTCATTCTAGATAACCCCTTAATCCATCACCAACCTAGGCATAACTATCAACATTCCATTTCCAATTAAACTACAGATATTAGCATGTTCAACAAGGGATCAACGTTATCACATGTCAATTTCACACTTAAACTTAACAAATTACTAGGTCCGACAAGGTCGGCGAACCCCATGGGTGACCCTAAAACGTTTGATTCATCCTTGACACATCCCACGGGGACCATGAGAGATTCAATTAATCATTTAGACCCCCAATTTACTAAATCATACTCAAGGTAAAAAATAAACAACAAGAGGAAGGCAAGATCTCAACACACATGCACAAATCTATAGCAAAACTATGGGATATAACTTGTAGACCACTTACCTCAAATATGATGATGAATGCACCCTAAACGTTGCCTTAGATATCGATCCAATCCCCATTGAAGTTACAAACTAGGTTCCAATAGAAAATTGGGTTTTAGAGCTTTAGAAAGATATGATATAAACTACAAACTCTAATCTAAAAAAGAAAAACAATAGGAAGATTAAACTTACTTAGATCTTTGATCCGCTACCAACAATGTCCAAAACAGCCTAGAAATGAGATAAATCTATCCTTTAAAGCTCTTGGAGGTCTTGGTTCATCACTAGAGTTGAGAGGGGAAGAAATCAGTAAAATATTGAGTGAAACTTTAAAATCCTGGAGTGGCAATTTTGTAAATTTGTCAACTTTACTAGGAAGCATGGTTTACCCACACGGTTTTCCAAACCGTACACAAACTGTGTGTGAGACACTATCCCAAAATCACCCCTTCACATGGTTTCCTATGAATTCTAAATGGATACCTTAACCGTGTGATAACCATGTGCAATCCTTTATCCAAGTCTACATGGTTACCTAGGATGCTCCACGTAGTTTTCACTAATCGTGTGCAAAACGTGAAACATGCCCAAAAAACAACTTTTCCCTCCTCTTTTGTGCCTCGAACCCCCAGAACACCCTCAATCCTTCTAACGAACTTTGGGAAACACTTATTTAACCAAAATAAGTGACTTAAACTAAAACGTAAACAAACACTCATCTTACAAAAATATGGGATCTTACTACCTCCCCATCTTATAACGGCTCATCCTTGAGCCACTCTTCCCATGAATCACTGAGCATCCCCAAAAGGAGGTAATTCCACTAGTACCACCTATCCACTCCCATTTATCAAGTTTTTCATTTAACATTATAATGATACCATAAAAAGTGAACCAATTCATGGAATTGACCCGCAAGACTTCCTCACCACAACCCCAACATGAACCAGATACTTCTCAAGGAGGCATCAACTTCAACCACACTCAACCATTAGAACTTTGTAAAGAAAATTTTGGAAACAGTTCTTAACTCACAACACATAGAAACTTCACACACATCATTATATCATCGTGGAGGAACCATTAGGTAACCCATTGGTCTGATCCTCTACACAACTCATGACCGAAATTAGTTGGCATTGTTTTCCTCCATTTTCAAAACCCCAGTGGTGGCCAAACCCAGTATCACCTAGAGGAAAACACATGATCCTTCCAACCACAATTCATGATGTATGTCGATACACTACTAATGTCTCGATGATCCCATTTCACAACTATCTATCCAAGAGAAACTAAAACTTCTGGGTACTTGACCGATTAGACACATGTCTAAAGCTCACTACCTGGTCCAACTCACCCAAATGGTGACCACTTGAGTCACTCCAACCCAAATATTTGATCACGTCATAAACCTTCCATTTATCTATTGTGTTTATCTCTACCATATTTAGTTACCTGGAACCTCCACTCTTGATTAATGAACACCATAATCTCAAATCAACATTCACAACATACCTGATGCACCCACTAAGGTCATTCCCTGACTTCTGGTATAATCCCTTCATCATGGAACCAATTTCCTTCAAACCCTCACTAGGCTGCACCGTCTCAACAACATTACTAATCACTAGCACCCCTACCATTAATACACTATCTAAAGAAGGATAAGTTCTCACTCAAGCCCATTAAGAATTTTGAAACATACTCCTACCTCTAAATTATCCACTAAAGGTGATTTACCACTCTTGAAATTCATCCCTTTCTCAAAGTCGAGTCGAGTTTCCCTAGTTGACTCATCCCAGAATTATTATCTTCACAATTGGAATGACACTACATCACACAGACAAGGTTTCTTCCAACTTCAGGGCGTTCAAAAACAAATAAATGATGCATACCTAATTTTACTTTTGATTTACATTGGAGTTATAGAACCCAACCTCTCTTTCCACCAAATGATGTTATATTTCACCACAATCTTTGAGAACTAAACAAAATAATGTCAAATTTCATTTAGAAACACCCTGGGCCAAAATCTAATGATTAGCTCAATCAAGCACCATAGTCAAGGGCCAATTTGCCTTTTTGAGAGACCCATTATGCATCTCACAAGTTCCTTATTAGCATCTCGGTGCTGCTACATCAACTCAATGTTCTCCTCCCTGCATTCAGGATTGATTCATCACTCCTCGCCTTAGGAGTGTTGTTACTATTTTTCTCCAAATTGGATTATAATCACCATAGATCACACCCAATCACAAGATGAATCCAAAAATTTTGACATGACTATCTAGGCTTCTCTAGAATAAGATATTGGACATCGACCGGTGCTCTCTACCAGATTCCATGGGTGGAAACCATGATGTTTGTTGACAACTGGTCCATACCAAGTACCTCACTCAAAACCATCGATGGTGTGAATCCCACCATTCTACTTCTTGTATACCACCCATATAACTGTAAACATCATGATGTCCCTCATACTACCAAAACACCTTCAATTTTATAGGTGTAAATCCATAGCTTCTCAACATATCTAGGATGATGTCAATATATTGGGCATGATCGTCACTAGTTGAGGTATGCTAATAAGTTTTCGAATAACACATCCAACTTATTTATTTCTGATGTCACCTCCCATGATGGAACACCATGATCAGATGAGGATTTTAGGCTTCCCTACTACACACCTCTTATCAGCATTTAACCACCACCGCTCAAGTGTGATTTCCAACAGAGACTCACCACTACCCTATGACCATCTGTCAAGCAGTCGTGAACCAATTTTTTTCCCTGGTACTACTTCCACCACACCACTCAAGTTCTTCCAGTAAATCCCTAACAATTAATTATTGAACACTATAGTTTTCCATGATAATAAAATCAATGGTCCCTCGCATGATCATGATTTATTCTTTGGTTTCATAAGGAATAACACATGCCTATCCCATTTAAAATTATTCCCCTCCAGTGTGTTCCCACTTCTAGACCCCTTAGATCCCTAAAGGTTTCTCACTTTCCTTTGACCACTCTCATACCAACTTTAGTTTCAACAATACAACCACCGCCTAGGCATATCTCAACCCCCACTTACTCAACTAACCATGCCTATTAGTTTGTTAGCCTCATGGTCCCAAGGAATTCTCAATATGTCACCCAACAACTAAAACATTCATATAAACAGTCCCATCTATATGACCACTATAACGACCCAAACTTTCATTAATGGAAATCCCTCTTGATCTAATTAAATGTCTCTTTATGTAAAATGTTTATATAAAATGTCATATTCTTTGGTTTTATGTTTTTTTATTTTAAAATATCGTTAAGGATTATGACCATTTCTAATATATCCATTTAATAGTGATCACATGATTAGTATAAATATAGGGCTTTAACAAATCCAATTTACTCAGACAAAGGAATCGATGGCCTCATCCAGTAGACTTTTCCCATACGAATCCCATTTTTCAGAGCTCGGAAAGTAGGCGCCATCATTGGGATTTGGTCTTGACCAAGTCCAAACCTATATTGAATATGTTAAGCTCGAGCGGGACCACCTATGAGATAAGTGTAAGTTGATAGAGATTACCACCTGAGCAATGTTATCCAAGCCACCCCAAGAGTCTGTCACCATCGCACACCTTACTCTTTCGTCTTATGTGGGTGTTATAATAGATTATGTAACAAGACCCTAGTATTATGGTTATGTACATTATTTTTTTATATAATAATGAATATAATTTTATTTTATTATTGTTACCTTGTAAATATTTTTTAAAGCGCCAATAGTATTTTTAGTTAATTTTCAACTAAGAAATCTATTTAGATGAATTCATGTATTTTTGAATTAAATATTATTTTAATAAAACATTATTTTTTTAGTAGATTAATTTTTATTAAATATAAATTATCGTATAATTTTATGAATGCAATTGTAATTTTTATTAAGGTTTGAAAGCCATTTTTTTAAAACCCATGAATTTTCGATAAATGTCAGTTTTTATATTAAAAGTGAAAATTAACATATTTAGAAAATTATTTAGATAAAATTAATATTATTTTTGGAATCATAATGTTGAAATTATCCAATGGTGAATTTTTCATAATTTTCTGAGAGAGTCAAATTTTTGGGTAAAAATTAAATTTCATTTAAATATATAATGTGATTTATGACATCATAATGACCAAATAGTGATGTAATAAAATACTATAAGCTTTATTTTTGGCCAATGTATGTTTTATCATTAAAATAATGTGATTTTAGGTTGGTTTGATTTATTTTAAAAAACATTTGTGGACCCTCCAAGAGTTATTAAACATTTTGTCTTTTTAAATTGTTTTCCTTGGGAGTGTGACTCACCTACACATAAGCAACCCCATTATTTTAATAATTTCAGACTTTGGCCTTATAAAATATTTTTTCCCACTTCCCTTTTCCAAAAACCATGGGCAAAAATCATGATATGGTTTGTGTTTTGGATTAGTTTAATGTGAAGTGTCCCAATCCTAAATAATAAAGAATTCCCTCAACTTTCCTATATAAACCCACTCAAGATCCCACTTAATCCCCAATAAAATCATTTTGATTTCATAAAAACTATGAACTCCTATCTCTATAATCCTCCCAAGGTTCCCCACGCTCCCAAGAAGCCTCTCTCAAGCCTTTGGAAGCACACTTCCAAGTAAAGGTTTTTCATCCTTTGTCATTTTTATCCAATATTTTTTAAATTGTTATACCCTTTTAATTTCAATTATAAATGTTGGGGTATAGTTTTTCACATTCCCATACTTCCATATTTATGTTTTAATGATGTGATACCCCTTTCTCTCTCATTAAATGCCTCCCATGTACACCTGTTACTATGTCAAAATTCCGTAAGAGATTTATCTCTCCTCTTCTACATCCAAGAAATTCTTTTGTATTGTGCATCTAAATTCCATTAAGTTTGTTGGTACATGTATATATATGAACCCCGTATATTCCATTTCATGTAAATATGATTAGACACCCTTTTCTCTCTCATCAACCATTTTAATGAATCTTTATGTCATGTTGTTATGCTGCCGAAATTGCACCGTATTTTTTCAAGCCAAGATCATTGTGTAGTGAATACCATACCCATGTCTCTATCAAGGGTATTAAACTTTATTAACATATAAATATTTAATGGTACTTTAATGTATTTATTCTAAATTAATTAATCATGGAATAACTTATGATGTTGATTGATTCCATGTTATATGATCCATGTGGCACACTTATGCATGAAATGAAATTTTTAAGAAGGGTGCACCCTAATAGCGCTCCAATGAATTGGGTAAAGTATAGTATCATGATAAATCATGTTAAATGGGTTTTGAATCATTATAATTCAAGTTCAATGAGGTTTTAATCATGATTCATGTGCAATGATTGTTTACTCATGCTCCATGTGCAATGAGCCTTGGCTCATGCTAATTCCATGTTGAGTGTTATTGCCACATCTCCATGTTATGATTATCATTCTTTATCATGCCCTTATGTTTATGTCTCTATTATGCTCTATTTATATGACTATTTTCTAACATTTATTTTTTTGCCGCATGTTATTCCATTATTATTCCCTTACTGGGCTTTATATCTCACCCTTTTCTTATCCATGTCCTCAAGTTATCTCATGCAATGCTAATTATGAGGGAATGTAGTGGTCATGTAAAGTAAGTTTTTAATAAAGATGTTGTATTTCATGTTTTAAGTTGTTATGTACTGATCCTAATCCCCAAATACACTAGACCTATCGATCTTCTATGTTGTATCAAGTGAATTTTATGTAATAAATTATGTTTAATTGTGTAATAAAAAGAAGGGTTGTCGTAGTTGGTATCTGAGGATAGGTTTAGTTATTTTTAGGATTAGGATTTAAAAACCCTAGTAAAGACTTAGAGACAAGAATAAGTATAATAAAAACATCCCTAAGTAATGGTGAGTATTGAGTAAGTGGTTTATCAAGAAAATATGTCCCTGTCTGGATATGAGCACATAGAGGTGGCTTTAGCACAGATGTATCCTAGGGGTAAAACTTGAAAGCACCGCTTTAAGCTAGACTCGAATGGGAACTAGTGCATGACAACGGGATTTTCTAAACTCTTGGTTATGACACTCTCTGGGGATATTCTTTGGTAAATTCACAAGCATAGTATGAACCATTATTAAGGGACTAAAAAAATGCCCTAAGAGTATATGTTAGAAAGTAGATCATGAATGGAATAGACTGAAGCCAATATATTAATATGTTAATAAAATAAAAGTTATTTATAAGTCATCAGTTTTTTCCTTGTATTACCCTTTATGTGTTACCCCTAACTTTCCTTTTATTCTAGCCAATGGATGGTAATAGGAGGACTCGGGCTAACAATCGATGTGAAGATCAATGTGATGAATGTACTAATGAGATGCCCAATCAAATGGGAGTAGGAATCTTGAACTTTTTCATGCTTCTATCTCAGATAACTCGAGATTTGAATAGAAACATGGGTCAATAGGAATGTTCAACCCCCCCTCCCCCCCCCCCAAGAAAGAACAAGTCGTTATCAATAGCTTCATGAGACAAAGGCCTCCAACTTTTAATGGATCATCTTATCCCTCAATTGCTGAACAATGGATCTACTCCATTGAAAAGATTTTCTCCATCCTTCAATGTTCTGAATAAGAGAAGGTTATATTGGCTGCTTATCGTGTGGAGGGTGAAGTTGATCAATGGTGGACGTTGATCAAAAACATGAAGCCTGAGGAGGAGATCGAGGTGTTGGAATGGAAGTATTTCCTGAAGATGTTTTTCAATAAATATTTTCCGCACACCCTCCAACTTAAGATGGAAAGGAACGTCCTTTCCCTAAAGAAGAAAGATGATGAATCATTCAGAGAATACAAGGAAAAAATCACAAGGCTTGCACGATACACATCCAGATTTGTCATTACCCCTAAATTCAAGGTTGATCGGTTATTTAGTGGGCTAAAACATATCCTGTGGAAAGAGCTGGTGATCCTTGACTTTGACAGCTATGAGGAAATTGTGCGATGTTCCCTCAAGGTCCAAATGGAGATTGGGTAATCTCAGGGGTATCAAGGGGATAAGAAGCGTAAGGTGGACTTCAATTCTATCAGTCTGATGGATAAATCCAACAGTGCTAAGAAGATCCAGCAACCCACTTTCCAAAGATACGGAAAGAAGAACCCCGGAAACTACCTGAAGGGGAGGAGGAAATGCTTTAGGTGTAGAAGAGAAGGGAACATAGCTATTAACTGTTGGAAATAAAGACCTATGGCTACGATAGAGGATAGGAATACTCCATTCGAACCTCAACGCGTGGTTCATTGCTACAACTGCAAAGAACCAGGGAATCTTGCAAATCAGTTCTCTAATTCAAGGGTTTTCGGAGGCAACCAACAACCTCCAAGGCAGCAAGAGTGAGATTTTTCCATCACTACTACTGAAGTAAACCCCCAAAATGAAGTGGTGATAGGTACTCTAGTTATTCATTCAAGAATAGCAAAGATAATTTTTGATTCAGGTTCTACGCATTATTTTATATCTCAAAAGTTTAGTAGAACAATCCCAGCACCACCACAAATAATGGAAGTGAAGATGTCCGTGAGTACGACAAATGGGGAAATCATTGCATCCCATGAATATAACTCCCCCCTGTAATAATATGTGGATTAAAATTCCTGGTGAACCTCTTCATACTCCCTCTTTTAGAATTTTATGCAATTCTTAGCATGGATTGGCTTTCCTTACATAGAACCAACATAAATTTTCATTAGAGAGAAACCACTCTCCATGTGGAGAATCGACCCCCAATTCTTTACAAGTGCAAGGAGGAAGATGAAACTTATTTAGCTCCATCATCTCAAGTGTGGATATTAATTCCCTATGAGCACATGTATCTGGCTCAGATGATTGAGTCTAAGGAGGAAACCATCCTAGAAGACATTCCTAGTGTGATGAAATTTGCTGAAGTGTTTCTCGAGGAATTTCCTAGTCTACCTCCTAGAAGAGATTTTGAATTCTCAATTGACCTTATACCTGGGGATTTTCCAATATCCAGGACTCCATATAAAATGGCGGTTGTGGAGCTTGAGGATCTGAAGAAACAACTACAGTACAATCTGGATAAAGGGTTTATACGCCCAAGTACTTCACCATGGGGTGCACCCGTCCTCTTCATCAAGAAAAAGGATGGATCAATGCGACTTTGCATCGATTATCATGAGCTTAACAAAATCATGATAAAGAACAAGTATCCTCTCATGTGAATTGATGACTTGTTCAATCAGCTACATAGATCACAATACTTCTCCAAGGTGTATTTGTGGTAGGGATATTATCAAGTAAGGGTGAATAAGGAATATATCCCCAAGACTGATTTTCGCACAAGATATGGGCACTATGAATTCATAGTAATGCCTTTTGGACTCACTAATGATCCAGAAATATTCATGGACTTGATGAATAGAGTACTTAGGGATTACCTTGACAAATTTTTGGAAGTATTTATAGATGATATTACGATATACTCCAAAACCAAGGAGGATAATTAGGAGAATCTAATAACTATACTAGAGACCTTGTAGAAGGATAAGCTCTATGAAAAGTATAGAAAGTGTGAGTTCTGGGTGAAGGAGGTCTCATTCTTGGGCCATATCATCACAAGAAATGGGATATCTGTGGTTCCCTCCAAAAAAATGCAATTGAGGGATGGATGAGGCCAACATCAGTAATGAATATTTGTAGCTTCTTGGTGTTAGTTGGATATTATCAACGATTTATGAGAAATTTATCATGATTGTCCAATCCTCTTACCAAGATAACTCAGAAGGGAGTAAAGTTTTCATGTAGTGATGAATGTGAAGAAAGCTTCAAGGAGTTAAAAATGAGGCTTATCACTGCGCTCGTGCTCACTTTACCCACAAGTAGAGAACTTTTTGTGGTATTCAGTGATGCTTCGAAGAAGGTCCTGGGATGTGTGTTGATGAAAAATGACAAAGTCATTACTTATGTTTCAAGGCAATTGAAAGTTCATGAACAGAACTATCCAACACATGACCTCAAGTTGGTTGTAGTGATCTTCACTTTGAAAATTTTGCAGCATTATCTCTTTGGGGAGAAGTGTGAAATATATACGGACTAAAAAATTCTCAAGTATATATTCACACAGAAAGATTTGAACATGTTCCAATGAAGATGGTTAGAGCTGATCAAAGACTATGATTTCTCAATCCATTACCACCCTGGGAAAGCGAAAAAGGGGTTGAATTCCCTAAGTATAAAGACCTTGAAATTCTATCATTGATGAGAATTCAAAAGGATCCAATATTCT
Organism: Viscum album; assembly: GCA_963277665.1. NCBI lineage: Eukaryota > Viridiplantae > Streptophyta > Magnoliopsida > Santalales > Viscaceae > Viscum > Viscum album. The sequence continues at coordinate 830,377,940 of OY728157.1, read as the reverse complement.
TAGATTTGATGAAGATGGACATGGGAATCATAAATAAAGGAACATCATCAATCCTTTGACAAATGATTACTCAACTGTCACTTTTGGAAAGGTTAAAGGCTACTCAAAAGGATGGTGTGGGAATTCAAGAAAAAGTGGAAGCTATTGGAAAAGGGAAATCCTCAGAGTTTAATGTTAATAAAGAAGGAATTGTAAGATTTGGGAAAATACAATGTGTTCCATCAAGTCCAGAGCTGAAGAAGGAACTTTTGGATGATGCACATAGTTCAAATTTCTCTATTCACCCAGGAAACACAAAGATGTATCGAGATCTCCGAGAGCATTATTGGTGTGATAATATGAAGATGGAGATCGCTGAATATACATAAAAGTTCCTAGTGTGTCAGCAAGTGAAGGCATAGATGTAGAAGTCTAAGGGGATAATGAAACCATTGCCCATACCAGAATAAAGATGGGAGAACATCACCATGGACTTTGTCACCGGACTTCCGAAGACATCCAAATTCATTAAAGAAATCTGGGTTATTGTGGATCATCTTACAAAGTTTGTACATTTCATTTCTATTTAGGAGGATTTCTCATTGGATCAACTGGCATTGATATATATCAGGGAAGTGGTAAGGCTGCAAAGAGTACCACAATCTATTGTGTCCGATCGAGATCCAAGATTCACATCAATGTTTTGGAAGAGTCTTCAACATGCTCTGAATACTGAACTGAACATCAGTACGGCCTATTATCCTCAAACTGATGGCCACTCTGAGTGGACTATCCAAACACTTGAGGACATGTTGAGAGTTTGATCAATGGACTTTAAATGAGGATGGGATCAACATATTATTTTGGTTGAGTTCTATTATAATAATAGTTTCCACTAGAGAATCCAAATGACACCATATGAATCCATTTATGGGAATAGGTGTAGAACACTGACGTGTTAGGATGAGGTCGGTGAGAATAAGCTACTAGGACTAGAAATGGTCGAAGAAATGTTGGAGAAGGTGAAAACCATTCAGCAATATATCAAGGCAGCCTAGAGTTGACAGAAGAGTTATGCAGATAACCGTTGACGAGACCTTGAGTTTAAATTTGGATACATGGTATTTATATGCATGTCTTCATGGAAGAAGGTCATGAGGTTCTGAAATAAAGGTAAGTTAAGTCCAAGGTACATCGGCACCTTTGATATTATTGATCGTGTCAGGGTTGTGGCCTATCTACTAGCACTTCCACCTACCATGGCCAAAGTACATGATGTATTTCATGTATCCCTCTTAAGGAAGTACATACCAGACCCTTCACATGTACTCTCTTTAGAGGTGGTATAGTTAGAGGATGATCTTTCTTATAAAGAGTTACCAGTGAAGATCTTAGATCATAGAGAAAAGGTTCTACGAAATAAGACAATTCCCCTCATCAATGTGTTGTGGCGAAACCACATGTTTGAAGAAGAGACATGGGAATCAAAGGAAATGATGAAGAAGAGTTACTTACATCTATTTTAGTGTTGGAAAAGGAAATTTTGAGGGAAAAAATTCTTAAGGGGGGAAGATTGTAACAACCCAAACTTTCAATAATAAAAATCCCTCTTGATCTAATTAAATTTACCTTTATGTAAAATGTTTATAAAAATTTTCAACTTCTTTGGTTTTATGTTTTTGGATTTTAAAATACCGTTAAGGATTTTTACCATTTCTAATATAGCTAGTGAATAGTGATCACATGATTAGTATAAATATATGGATTTAAAAAATCCAATTTACTCAGACAAAGGAAGTGATGGCCTCATCCAATAGACTTTCCCCATACGAAGGCCATTTTTCAGGGCTCGGAAAGGAGGTGGCGTCATTGTGAATTTCTCGTGACCAAGACCAAACCGAGCATGAATATGATAATCTCGAGTGGGACTTCTTATGAGAGAAGTGGAAGTTGATAGAGATCACCACCTGAGGAATGTTATCTGAGCCACCCCAAGAGTATGTCACCATCGCACACCTTACTCTTCGGTATTATGTGAGTGTTATAAGGGGTTATGTAACAAGACCCTAGTACTATGGTTATTACATAATTTTTTGTATATATTAATGAACATACTTTCATTTTTTTATTATTACCTTGTAAATAGTTTTTAAAGCACAAATTGTATTTTTAGTTAATGTTCAACTAAGAAATATATTTTGATAAATTAATGGATTTTTGAATTTAATAATTTTTTAATAAAATATTATTATTATTAAATTAATTTTTATTAAATATAAATTATTGTATAATTTTATGAAGGCAATTGTAATTTTTATTAAGTTTTGAAAGCCATTTTTATCAAACCCCATGAATTTTCGATAAATGTCAGTTTTTATTTTAAAAGATAAAATTAACATATTTAGAAAATTATTTAGATAAAATGAATATTATTTTTGTAATCAAGATGTCGAAATTATCCAACAGTTAATTTTTCATAATTTTCTGAGACAATCAAATTTTTGGGTGAAAATTAAATGCCGTTTAAATATATAATGTGATTTATGAAATCATAGTGACCCAATAGTGATGTAATAAAATAATATAGACTTCATTTTCGGCCAATGTATGTTTTATCATTAAAATAATGTGATTTTAGGTTTGTTTGAATTATTTTACAAAACATTAGTGGACCCTCCAAGAGTTATTAAACATTTTGTCTTTTTAAATTGTTTTCCTTGGGAGTGTGACTCACCTCCACATAAGAAACCCCATTATTTTAAGAATTTTGGGCTTTTCTCTTATAAAATATTTTTTTCCACTTCCCTTTTCCAAAAACCATGTGCAAAAACCATGGGTTGGTATGTGGTTTGGATTAGTCTAATGTGAGGTGTCCCAAACCTAAATAATAAAGAATTCTCTCAACTTTCCTATATAAACCCACCCAAGATCCCACTTCATCCTCACTCAAAGACTTTTTAGTTCGTCCAAACTCTGCCCTCCTCTCTCTATAATCCTCCCATGGTGCCCCAAGCTCCCAAGAAGCCTCTCTCAAGCCTTTGGAAGCACACTTCAACGTAAGTATTTTTATTCCTTTCTCATTTTTGTCCAATATTCTTTAAATTGTTATGCCCTTTTAATTTCAATTATAAATATTGGGGTATGGTTTCAAACCTCACACATATTTCCCTCTTTATGTTTTAATGATCTAAAACCCCTTTCTATCTCATTAAATGCCTCTCATGTACACCCGTTCCTATGCCGAAATTCCGTAAGGGATTTCTCTCTCCTCTTGTACATCCATGTAATTATTTTATATTGTGAATATAAATTCCATTAAATTTGTTGGTACATGTATCTATATAAACTCCTTGATTTACATTTCATGTACATATGATGAGACACCATTTTCTCTCTCTTCAACCGTTTCCATGATTCCTTATGTCACGTCGTTATGCTGCTGAAATTGCACCGCATTTTTTCAAGCCAAGATCATTGTGTAGTGAATACCATACCCCTGTCTCTATCAAGGGTATTCACCATTATACACATATACATATTGAATGGTAGTTTCATGTATTTATTCCGCATTACTTTATCGTGTAATAACTTATTTTGTTGATTGATTACATGTTATATGATCCATGTGGCACACTTATGCATGAAATGAAATGTTTAAGAAGGGTGCACCCTGATAGCGCTCCAATGCATTGGGTAAAGTATAGTATCATGATACGTCATGTGAAATGGGTGGTGACTCGTGATAATTCAAGTGAAATGAGGTTTTACTCATGCTTCATGTGCAATGAGGGTTTACTCATTCTCCATGTGAAATGAGCCTTGGCTCATGCTAATTCCATGTTAAGTGTTGTTGCCACATTTCCATGTTATGATTATCATGATATATCATTTCCTTATGTTTATTCTTATCTTGTGCTCTATTAATATTCCTGTTTTAAATCATGTATTGTATTCCCCATGTTATTCCATGATTATTCCCTTACTAGGCTTTATATCTCACCCTTTTATTATGCATGTCCTCAGGTTATCCCATGCAATGCTAAGTACGAGGGAATGTAGTGGTCATGTAAAGGAAGTTTTCAATAAAGATGTTGTATTTCATGTTTTAATTTGTTGTGTAATGATCCTAATCCCCAAATACACTAGGCCTCTCTATATTATATGTTGTATCAAGTGAAGTTTATATAATAAATTATGTTTAATTGTGTAATAAAAATTAGGGTCGTCATAACCACCCTCACCTTGGATGTCATCTTCCAACAAGAGCATATAACCATGCTTTAGTCACCCAAGTAAAAAAAATTCAAAAACAATGCTGACAGGTCCATTAACCATCATCCAAATAGACAGGTTAGGAATCCATGTAATTAAATTTACTAAAGCTTAAATTTACTCATATGAATCGATCTCTCCTTTGAATCATTCCCCATGCCTCATATTCCAAAACACCCACATCACTGGGCTATACTCCCCTGAGGTTTCCCTTGATTTCTCTAAAACTATCAACACATCACCATAACTCAAGTAACATCACCAAATCATCGACCTTCCCATTTATCCCTCTAGGATAACCAGCACTAGATGACATATTCCACATCCCACTGTCAAGGTCTAATATCCACCCATATAACACACACCCAAGAGAACTAAAACCTTGTATAACCTCTATCAAAGGCCACATTGAAGTTCGAGTGATAATGGTTCCCTAAACTGAAGTGAAGATGGAAAAAATCCATTGATTCTCACACACATTGAGTTATAAACGAATCAATGTTTGTGAATGGAACTCTCACCCCCATTCTGATACACACTGTAACTAGCACATCGGGCGACCATTTTATATAGGTTTGGGATCCAAGGTAATCGTACACATACATCATCACCATGAATGAAAACCCCCACTCTATGTTCTGAAATACAACTTGTAAGGCCTGAACTGACATGGGTCACCACACCCAATACAACACCCATCTCTAAGGACACTACAACAAAGACACTCATTATATTTCCATCATACAACCCACAAGTTTTACTAATTTCACATTACCGATAATCACCTTAATACCTCAAGGACACCGCCTAACTAATGACACAATGAAGAACTCCCAATGGTTCACGATTTAGAATATTCTACTTACCCAAATTCTCAAAAATCACTACTTACTCAAAGTCATATCCCCCAAAAAAATTCATCAAAAAATATCTCAAAGGAAGTACAATCATTATAGACCGCAATAGAATAATTCACTACATCCCATACTTAATCCACTATATATACACTATTATAATAGATTTGGTCACATCTCTACCACTACCCTCAACCCCTCATACAACAGTTCATGGTCAACATGGGGAAGCCAAATTTTTTCATCTCAAACCATTCATTAAACATATCTTTAAACCATTCCCCTCTTTTACACATGAATCTTTTCTCTTAGGCACATTTCTCATATCAAATATTTTTATAACCATCATTTTAACTCATTTAAACATTTCATTATGAAAAATTCATTAACTATTTCACCACCACTAAAGAAAAAATTTCTCTTTTAGACACTATTCAATCTTTACAATTTACCACAACCAAAATTTATTTTTTTAACCCAGTCATAATGTTTATTTATATACAATACTCATTAAAAATACATTTAATTCTTTCCATTTACCCACTTTAATTATCCTTATTAGGAACCATTTTCTTAAAGTTTTTTTCCACAAAGTAAAATTAATTATACTCTCTATTCCCCACACACCCATCTTGTTTGTGCCTATCATGATGCATGAAACCTATATCCTTAGGTTCCCAAAATGATACATGAATTCAAAACATTATTCCATTCCAATCATGAGAAAAATATCATAAACTTATCAAATCACAAGTCATGTGCATCACCCAATAATGAAATATAATTCAAATATAACAACACACATCAAGAACAATAATTCCCACCCCAGGTGACTTGGGTTTTCCCTCGTACATGGGTTAGATACTCCCAAGCATGATCTCATTACCAAGTCCTGACACATCATAACCTCATGTATACTATCCCAAATAATGATACCATAGAAACGACCACCTCAGATACCACTTTGTAATGTCCCCAACCTAGGTGCCACTAAATCAATGCCCTGATCTGAGTCGTCACATGACCTAAAGTGTGCCCCCCCCCCGTATACTAGAGGTTTTCAACTTGTGGTGAAGGTCTAATAGGTCACATGGGTAGACTATACCCTATTTACTAAAGTAATACATAGTATATCACAATATAAATAGTGGAAACAATAGAAAACAACTAATAACAAGCATATCCAAACATTTCAAAAACTAGGTATAATCCACAAGAAATAGTAAATATGCTATTTCATGCTACAATACCGACTGAACAAAACCAAAAATAAATACAAATAGAGGAAACCCAAAAATAGTCCTAACTCCAAGTTTAGATCCCCATACATGCATTTCCCATGTCAAAATAAACTCTCTAACATGGATCCCTTGACCTTGTCCTAATCTACGAGCATGAAATCTACTCAGTTACCCAATGGCAGTAGGAGGAGGGTGCGAGTAAAACTTAGTAGGCCACCACCAATGGTGTCTACAAATATCCAGTCTAACAAATAGTGCATGAACATATAAATAAATAACAAGTAAATTAAAGATAATTAGGGGTCCACTAGTTAACAATATATACTTAGATATTACCAACCATGTGCCAATTCATTATCTCTTTTTATTACTAGTTCATCATCAATCACGAAATGCATAAGTAAGGCATTCCCATCATTCACACAATGTTCATGGAATTTTTCATTTTTCATAAGGGAATAAGTAAGTCCCTAATTCACTAGGGATAACATATCACGACATCATAATATCCTCACATCAAAACCTCATTCCTGGAGGAATGCAACCATTAGGTGAAAATAGCTTCATCCCCTTCCCTAACATGTGCATTGTGGGTGGAGTTAGAGCATCAGTCCAACTTTACCTGTGGGAAGAACTGCAGTTCTTTATCTCACACCTCATTCCATGCGTACATGCTTATCTATCCATTCACCACATAAAACATATCACATCCAAACACCACCAATACATATAACAATAATACCATAACAGAAAAAAATAACCAATATCAATGGAAATAATAATACACAACAATCAACATGGGAATTAATATTATGATATAACCCATTAATACATTACCATTTACATTTCAAATCCTATTTGACCCAATTCCCATTCCTATGACTTAACCCAATAAGTATTCTCGTCAATTAACACCTTAACCAACATTGAACAATTACCATTTATTAACCCAATTAGCCCATTTATCATTTCAAAATTATTTCCCATTTATGAATTTCAAGTACAATTCTTATATCACTTAACATAACCACTTTATCATATTCAACCCATTAGGTGTAACTCATAATTCCCATGTATTTAATCATTATAAATATTCATCAATTCCTCTATTCAAACCCATTCACATGATCTTTAATTCACAATCCATTACCAATTTAACACATTCATCACTTCACATATACTAATTCTTTTGGGAAACTCAATATAATTCATAACTCTTTTGACATAATCTCTTTTAACCTAATTAACACATTACTAAGTCATTCCAAACAACCCATTAATCCATTACCAACCTAGGAATAACTATCAAAAGTACATTTCCAATTCAACTACACATATTATCATGTTAAACAAGTGCTCTACATTATCACATGTCAATTTCACACTTAACATTACCAATTCCTAGGTCCAACAAGGTCATTGCACCCCATGGGTGACCCTAAAACATTTGATTCATCCATGACACATCCCATGAGAACTGTGAGGGATTACAGTAATAATTTAGGCCCCCAATTTACCAAATCATACGCAAGGTAACAAATACAAAATAAGTGAAAGGCAAGATCTCAACACACATGCACAAATATATAACAAAACTATGGGATATAACTTATAGACCAACTACCTTTAATATGATGATGAACGCACTCCTAAACATAGACTTAGATCTCAATCCAAACCCCCTTGAAGTCCCAACCTAGTTTCAAATACAAAATAGGTTTATAGATATTTGGAAATATATTATATAAACTATAAACCCTAATCCAAAAAAGTGAAACAAGAGGAACATTATAATTACCCGGATCTTTGATTCACAACCAAAATCACCCAAAATGACCTAGAAAAGAGAGATATCAATAATTGAAATATCTTGGAGGTATTGGTTCATAACTAGGGTTGAGTGGGGAATAAAGGAGGAAAATCCTAAGTGAGGCTTTAAAATCCCAGAGTGGCAATTTTTTAAATTTCTGAACTTTACTGGGCTGCACGGTTTACCTGCATGGTTTACCAAACCATGCGCAAACAGTGTGTGAGCCACTATACCAAAATCAACCATTAATATATTTTCCTATTAATTATTCATGGTTAGATTAATCATGCAATAACCATATTCAAAACTCTATCTAATTTTATACAGTTACCTGGGATGCTTCGCACGGTTTTCCCTAACTATGCCCAAACCACGCAACATGCCTAGAAAACACATTTTTTATCCTCTCTCTTGCCCCAAACCCCTAAAACACCTCTGATCCTTCTCATGAACTTAGGGAAACATTTATTTAACCAAAATAAGGGAGTTAAACTAAAACATAAATAAATACATACCTTATGAAAATAAAGGATCTTAAAGTGAACCTATAGATTCTATTAGATGTGATGTATTAAAATGGAAGACATTTTTATTAATTAATAGAAATTTGTATATACACATTAATGGTATGGTATGATAAGTTAATATCATGGGATTAATTAACTTTATTTATTAGCATCATGTATTTATTTATACTCTTCATTTCATAGATTTTATAACTCATAACTCTTTTCTTCTTTTTTCACTATAAAATTTAAATTATTTTTAATAAAAATATTTTTACAACTAGTTTGGGTGTAAAAATTTGGGTAATTGGGTGGGTTTGTTACAAAAAAATTATCAGAACATGATTAATTCATGGGATATTTATTATTAATAGATAATAGTTTGATTTAAACTTGAAATGTGGCCATAAAATACATACATAACATTTTTATGTAAAACATCAAGTTTCTAAGATTTATGGGTAGAATAAATATTGGTGATAAACTTAATATAAGTCCTTCCAATATCTTTTTAATGATGGGTTAATACGGTTATGTGTTTGAGAATTATTATAAACATGGAAAAACAACATCATATGAAAATGGTTTGGAAAATATTTCCAAAAATAAATTTCCAATCACTTAATGTTTGATGTTTGCAAAAATATTTTTGAAAATGTTTTGGAAAAAAACTTATTTGATTGTTCTAGTTGTTTTTTGAATGCCATGTAAGATAGATAGACACTAATATGTAATCTAGAATAGATATATTATTAATTTTATTTAAGTTAATTCTATAAGGATTATAAAAAAAATCCACCAATGAGAGATATTTCTATACAAGGATATAAGGGGTGGAAAATTCCCCTATGGATCTATAGCTTGGGGAAATAATTATACAAGCCATTCTGGTGATTGGTAGGTAGGATAATATTGATAGGTAGATAATTGAGCCATGGAGTTACATAAACAAAAAACACCATAACTTATAAGTGATGTAAGGCCATATTAGTAGAAGTAATAGTTATAGAACATACACCACATATTATACTTTTTATGGACACATAAGACCTCAATAATCCATTTTTTAACCTAATTTTTAGAGGTATTGAATCATAAATGGTGTGAGTCAATGATAAAGGTTGGATTGTATAAGTATCTTGACTAGAAGTGTTTCTAGGAGATCATAAATGACTAATATTTTCTATATGAGTTGGATCCATAAAGAGATATTGAGTTTGAATAATTTAAATAAAGTTATATATCTATAATGTTATATGCTTAAAATTTTGTTGAGTTGGTATGGTATGTTCTAGAGTATGTTACTAACAATAATTTCAATCTATAGATTTTTGATATAGAGATAAAACTATAAATATGGCTAAGAATAATTTTATTAGGTTTCCTACTTATGTATATTTGATAAGTAGGTAAACCATGTTGGAAGTATACAAGGAAAAAATATATAGTATAAAACTTTTCCTTAAACAACCTTGTAAGGGGGGATCTTCTTCATTGATCATAACAGGAAATGAAATGATTTTCAAATGAAATACTAAGTTATGTATTTAGGTTCCTATTTATGGGTAAGGATTGTTATGTTATTTCAATATAGAGGAATGGTTCATGTTAATACTAATTACATGACTACATCATATCCTTTCTAATAATCTTATAACATGGTCATTTAAATAAATTTAAAGATTTATTCTCTCAAGTGGATGGTATAGGGGTATCCAATCTAATTCAAAGATCACATATGTTAGTATATAAAATAAATCAATATAGGTTAGGAACCCATGGAATAATAGATAGACCTCCGAATAAATAGGGTTGACTTTTTTGTAGATAATAAAGTGTCAAAGGTATCCAACATAGAGGATGGGCCATAAACTGTTCAAGTTACTATATTTATTTATACCATACTCATTATCACTTTATTTGATATGAAATAATCACATTATTTTGTATCTAAAAAATTAGTACACCTTTTATGGTTTTATATTGAGATAAATCCTTAAATATAAGAATTCATACTCTATTGGGTGAGAGAAATATAAAAGGATCCATATGTATATATTTTAAGATTATGAAAAGTTATGTAGAATTATCATATGATTTTATATTTTTGAGATGAAAATTTTGATTCCCGGCCTAGGTATCACTCAATGGTTCCCTAAACCCTGCTGGCCACATGGCCTCAAGCACACCTCCCCATATTCTAGAGGTTTTCAACTAGCAGTGAGGGCCTAGGGTGATTCTATGGAGATAATATTCCCTCATGTCAGATTGGAGCATAACGGTATACAAATAGATAGATAGAAAAAGCATGATATCAATGAGTAAGCAGTAGAAAAGTAGGAATAGAAGTCTAATAAAAAAATCAACTCAAAGCTAAATCATATGCATATTATGATGATATATGTTATGTATATAAAAAATATGAAAACATATATACATGGAAGTAGGCAGACAGTACGTCATATTCTATAAAAAAGAATAGAAAAGAAGCAAAAAACAATCCAAACATCCCAAGCACTAACCCATTCATTTGCTACCAATATCTATCCTAAATAAAGTAAGAAAGTTAGGTGTCCAAAGTAGTATTCTTCCCCATATCAACACCTACATTCATATAATATTCTCGAGTAACATTGGTGGCCTAGATAGGGTGTGAGATAAATTTTAGTATGCCAACATGAATGGTGTCTATGAAATATAGACTGTGAATATAAACTAAAAGTGTGAAGGTGTGTATAAATGTAAATAAATTCCAAATAAATAACTCATAATTTCTTCATCCTCAACTAGTAATGTCTCTAAACATGGGATCTTTTAATTAATTCATTTAAGTCCAATTTATATAGAATATCCTCATGAGGCGTAACAATAATGATAATATATCATAATAATAATAAGAGATGATCCTAGGTATAACCCGGGCATCCTTGAGCTTAGGGTTTGGCCAACTAATAGTAGTAACTCATGTAATCTAGAAACAAAATGGTATGATTGTAATCCAAGTGGAATTTCCAAAGGCATTCCATGATATATGATTCTAACTGAGTCCAAGGATCATGTTCAAAGTAAACACGGGATAACCATGAATGGGACCAATGGGGGGAATCCATGATACCATGTGTCTAAATACATCATGTTGGATCCAAGGAGTGTATCCAAGGCATCGTAATATCCTGAATACTCTGAAAGTATCATATAGTATCATGTTGGGAATCCTATAGTAGACAAGGACCATGTTTTAATGTGGTTATCTCCCTTGGAAACTACATCCTCAAATCATAATGGAGTCCTATGAGTGCTCGAGGAATTACCTTGGGAATCCAAGTATGGCTCAAGTCTGACCAATCCAATAAAGATAAATTGGTCGGTATGAAATATGCACATTATAAATATATCATTATTTATTTTATCCCATGTAATACACATTCCATTTAATAAGTCATTTGGTTCATTCTATTACCTTTCATTAATGTGACAAGGCTAATCAAGGATATTCAACCATTTATTTCTGTAATTACATATTTATTTATTAGGTACACTCTTTTAAATTTCATTAAACATGAAAAGGTAGGATAAGGACATGAAACTGGTTACCATTTCAATTATAATAGAATTTATTAGGTTTATAACATTTCCTTTCATTTATCCTTATAAGGTAATTTTGGGATACATAGTCAATTTCAAATTCAATTTATAAATCCATTCCAAGTGATATTTATAAATAAACTTTACATTTAATAATTAAAGATTCATTTATTTAATTAAAACAATCACCTTTATTAATTCAAAATATATCTCACCCAAATGGTGGAATATGTAAACCCAACATGGGTTACAAATATATAAAATAGGTTACACCTTACTTGGGGTGGACAGCATTGAGGTTCCTACCTCTAATTTCTTGATTAACATGTACATAATAGGCTCTAAAACATTAGTTCAACAATTATAATCATAGAATATGAATTTAATAATAAATTCTCACAAATACTGACATGAACACAATGACAATGGTCGGAATGGACTGAAGGCATTTTTTTTTATAATATGCCTTTCAATGGGTGAGGTGGAACCCATAAAAGACCCGAACGCTTAGAGACAATTACATGGCCCGTAGGTCTTAAAATGAATCACCCAGACACGAAAACATGGAAATACTCCTCCCCAACATATGTCATGATATCAGAACTCCACCTTCACAGGGTTGGTTATCCAGTTGTCCTATGTAAAGCTTCACAAGCCCAGTACTAATAGAAATGGCATACCCTCTTGTTATTCCAATTATGGTTAGCTCTTCTCTAGTGAATGCTCCTACCCTGAATCCTCAGCTGAAGTCTTCTCCCTTGTAGTCTGACTAGTACATCTACATAATCATGTGTCTTGAAGTACTTAGGGTGGCTCAAAGGCCTTAAGGAGTCCCGAATTCCTTGAGAGACAACTAGCTCGAAGGCCTTTGGTGGCTCTAAAGCCTTGTAGGACCTGAGGACCAAACCGGTGGCCCTGAGGCCCAGATGGACGAATATTTTCAGCTGTAATAGTACCAAACAGTACATACTATAGTGACTACTACAGTACTACTACAGTAACCTGGAAATATGTCTCCACCCGGATTTGATCTTGGGTCTCATGGATGCACTTGATGAGTCCTCACCAACTGGGTTGAAGCTCATGTGAATGCATAATGAAAAAGGTTTATAAAACTATGATGCTTTGAGGGATGAGTCATATACCACCTACCTTAAGCCTATAGTAATATCCTCATTTAGTATTGGTCCTTATTTTGGCCTGGATCTTAGGAAAATTGAATAATGGAAAAACACCCAGAAAATAAATAATTTGAGCCTATATCAAAATAGAATCATCAAGAGGAATATAAATGAATAACTGAGCCAAAATAATGAATATATTTCCTATGGGAATCCAATGAGACCAAAAAATCTTGAATCTAATATCAGATGATGAAACGGGATCAAAACCTATGAAGAGGTGTTTGTGAGTTCATCCATGTAGAAAAGGGCCTCATGTTTGATGGAATGAATAAAGGATAATGAGGGGTGAATTAATTATATTTTTAATGGAAAAATTGTAATTTCCCCCAAAAACTAGGGGTCACATTATTTGGCCACATGGTTAGCCAGACCATGTGCCAACCATGCACTAGGCTCTTCCTCAATAGGGGACCTGCATGGTTATGTTTTACAATTTGAAAAACTGTGCACCAACTATGATATATGGATCTTATAAAAATTGAAAACATCCAACACAGGTGTGAGGTTTAGGGTGGATGATTATGGAAAATCATGCACCCGTATTTTCCCCCTGAAATGACACACATAGTTAAGAGGAATCGTGCATGCTGGGTTGCACAGTTTCTACTAACCATGTGGCCCGGTTCTTTCTTCCAACGGTTGAAGTTATAAGCTCCACATAAGCCCCAAAAAACCCCCAAAATGTTAATAAACTCATTGTGAATATGTAATATGTCTAATATAAATAATTAGACTAAAATTTAATGGAGTATTTCCTTATATAAAAAATGGGTTCTTATAGTCTTCCACCCTTAAAGAAACTCATCCCTAAGTTCACATTCCAAGGGTGCTAGAACATTTTCTGAGAATAACTCTGGCCAGTGAGCACATACGTCAGTCTTCCACTCCCAAGTCTCATCTTAGACATGATTGTGATACCATACAACTCAAAATAAAGTGATATACTGACCTCTGAGAGCCTTCATACTCTGGTCAATTATGTGTATGGTATACTCCTCAAATGAAGCATCAAAATCTAACTCAACCTCATCAGGATCAAAATTGTGAGATTACTTGGCATGATAATGGAGGAGCTGTTAAGCATGGAAGATATCATGCATGGAATGGAACCTCTGAGGTAATAACAACTGATAGGCTACATGACCGACTTGATCTAAAATATAAAAATTCCTGACATATTGAGGTGACATCTTCTCTTTCCTATGTATCCATATATGCCCAAGTTTGGGTGATACCTATAAGAAACCAAGATCCCCAACCTCGAACATCAGAGGTCATCAAAAACGATCGAAATATGATTTTTTTCTAGACTGAGTAGTAGACATATGTTTTCTGATCATCTAATCCAGCTCCAAGGTCTCCTAGATGAGATGATAACCTAGTATCAATGCCTCTCATGTATCTATCAATCACAGTGGTGAATGACATGGACTTCCATATAAGGCCTCGTATTTATCCATCTGAATCATCACATAAAATATATTATTATAGGAAAACTTGATGATAGTGATATGATTCTCCAAAGAACCACTAAAATAAAGGAAACATTCTCATAGTATGTCCTACAAAACCTATATCATCTATTCTGACTAACCAATAGTCTGAGGGTGAAAATTTGTGCTCATGAGAACCTGTGTACTCATAGCTCTCGGTAACCCCATCCTAAACCTTGAAGTAAAATGAGAACCCCAATCTTAAATGATAGTATGAGGGACCCTGTGTATACATGTGGTCTCATAAACATGAATTATTCTCAGATCATCAACTGAGAAAGTCTACTAGATAGAAAGAAAGTGGGATATTTTCATCATTCGATCCATGACTATCCAAACCACATCGTTACCTCGAGGTTACCTTGGTATTATAACTAAAAAATCCATTTCAAAATCTTCTCATTTCCATTCTATGGTTGGTGATTAATGTAACAAGCTATTGGGTTACTATTACTCCACCTTCACCTACAGATAGGTGGAACAGCTAGTAATAAAACATGCAATTTGAAGTATCATTCTAGGCCACCAATACTAGTGATGCATATCACGTTACATCTTAGTGATGCATGGATTAATTTCATACTAAGAATCATGGGACCCTCACATCAATTCCTCTCTCATGTATATGGGAACTTTGATATTCCCATGTATCCATAGGTTGTCATCTCCATCAACAGACCAGTCCAAATGTGGATCCTATCCAAAAATACATTCCTAAAAAACTAATCCTTCAGGATATAAGAACTACCTGCTCTTCACCCTATCAAGGAGTAAAGAGGTAACAACCAAGGATAAAAGATAAGTTTTCTTATGACACTCATGATACTTTATATTCATCTCAGAAACGAGGGCCATAAATTTCTTTTCAACACTGTATTCCCAAACAACTTATGCATGAATTTTTTGACTCAGCACATCCGATACTACATTTCCATTTCTATAAATAAATAAAAGATCAAATTTAAATGATTGAAGGTATTTGAACCATATTCATTATCTAAGATTCAATTTATGTTTTGAAAGTATATATTTGAGGCTCTTGTGGTCTATATACACTAAAAATAACTCACACATCAATTTTCTAGTAGTGTAAGGGATGGAAAATAGCTTCTTAGTCAAGTTCATGCATCTGGAAATTGGGCTAATGAGCTCTCAACTAGAGAGACCCATACACAATGACTATATCCTCTTACATCATCATTACACCCAACCAGAAGATTGATTCATCCTATAACTCTGTATAGTTTCTTCTAGGATCTAGATGAATCAAAATTAGTGCCAAGTTTATCCTTCCTTTCAACTCCTAAAAGGATTTCTTACATGCTTCAGACCACAGGAACTTCACACCCTTCATTGTAAGTATGGTAAGGGGTGCAGTAAGGTATGATAATTCCTATATGAAACACATGTTAAATCTATCCATACCTAAAAAACAACATATATCAAACATGTTCTTGTGATGTTCCCCAAAAACCATAACAATCAGCAACTCTGGGTCAATGTATACTCCTGAATCTAAGATAACATGACCCCAAAAGTGAAATTTATTGATCCAAAAGTGTCACTTAATAATATTATCATATAGTTGATTCTCTCTAAGTGTATTTAAAACGATATCAAGGTGTTTATAATGGTATCTTGGAGTATGACAATACAAAAATATGTCATCCACAAATTCTATGATAAAGTAATAAAGATAAGGGTGGAAAACCCTATTCATCAAATCCATGAAAATAAAGAGTTCATTCGTAAGAATGAGCGACATAACAAGGTACTCATATAAACTGTAATGACTATGGAAAGTTATATATGTTATATCTAAATACCTGACTTTCACCTAATGATAGCCTGATCATATATCGATCCTTGATAATACCCTAGCTCCTTGAATCTTGTAAAAGATATCATCTATTCTAGGTAGTTGATACTTGTTCTTAACCATAAACTAGTTTAATCATCGATAATCCATGCATTGCCTAAGGGTATCATCCACCTTCTTAGAGAAAAGCACGGGTGAACCCCAATATGAAGTATTGGGTCAGAAAAAACCCTTAGCTTTTAAATCCTCCAACTATATATTGAGCTCTAGGATCTTATTAGGTTCTATCATTTAGGGAGGAATAGATATTGGAGCTTCTCCTAGAACAAGATCAATCTTAAAATCTACATATCTCTCAATATGTAATACATAAAATGATTAGGAAATTATTCCTAAAATTATCAACCATGGGAGGAAAATATTCCAGATTTATTCCCTAATCTTCCAGGAAAATACTATCAATCCGGATGGTCACTCCACATAGCACATAATGCTCTAGTCCATCTCTACCATCTAAGACATTCCACTCACCCTTGTGAATATAACTGTTGTCCTCTGATGATGTAAACAATACCCTATAGTGATACAATCCCACAAAGGCATGATATGAAACCAACCAATCCATTCTAAGAATGACATAAAAACATGTCATCTTGAGTATTAAGTGGTCCCATAAGAAGGGATAATTTCATACCTCAAGGTAAAGTCCTTGCATTGTCGTATTCCCTCTGACCAAACTCTCAAAAGTGTGTCCATGGTCATCCCACCAAAGAAGTACTAAATTTTTTTCCTGAGACTTTCCATGATTGGTGAAGAGATAAAGGAGTGAAAAACACCTGTATAAAATAAATTTGACACAATATTAGAGGCTAATTGAATAGTACATCATACTATAGATGGCCCTACACTATAATCCTCATGTATCAGCTATAAAGTGTGTAATTGGTCTGATCTGTGACCCTGAGCTACAGATGGACTACCCTAAGATTGTCCTCTATGCTGAAGCTGATAATCAAAACTCTAGATTTAATGGTCACGAACTACTCCTCATCTTGTCCTATCAGTTCTACTCTAACTACATTCATAACACATTGCAACAAATCTTGCTCCTGAATGTGAAGCTGGAACAAATCCTCTTCCACTAGAAGCAAGTGGAAAGGTCTGACAGAATCCTTCGAGATGTCCCATATAACTGCAAGCATGACACTCAAGATGGTCTCTATCACACTGAGGCTTTATATTTTTATTTCATTCAGATTGATGGTATATCACATAGTTTCCAATGTGTATACTCTATCTACCACTACTCTGATGAGAAACCTCAAGTTTACACTTCCTACTACCCTGCCTTAGAATTGAACCTCTATTCCCAAAACTATCAGATTCTCTTAGGTTTTTCTTAGTGATAAGATCCTAATTAAATATCTATGAAAAGGTAGGTAATCCAAAAACATTCACCTATGAGAGGATGTCATACTTGATCCCATCCTTGAAGCCTCTCACTCACGATAGTTCATCGACATCAATAAGTGGTGAAAATCATTGAAACTTAGTAAAACATGCTAAATACTCCATGAAATACATAGCGCCTATTCTAGGTGCATGAACTCTCTAGATCAATCAGTTGTCAATGTTTGAGAGAAAAATTAATCATAGAAGGTGATTTGGAAATTAACCCAGACCATGCCATGATGATGAATAGCCTAAGGAATCACATCCCTCCAACTCTTGGATGAATCAAAAAGCATGTATGTGGAAAGATTAAATTTCATCTCTGAAGGAATCTCTAAATTCTCAAAGATATAAAGAGTGGCCTCTATCCAACACTCAGTAGCATGTGGACTTTCATACCCCAAGAATATGGGAGGATGTTGCTACTAGAAATCATGATTCAAATCATCCATAGTAGGTAAAGGTCATGGATCACCCTACATAGACTGTATTAGATGTATAAAACTCTCTTGAAGCTGAGAATCAGTTCCAAATTCAGATATAATAAGTGGGTCCTTATGTGGAACTCTTGAAGGTATCATTGTTGGCTCAGGGCCTACCACCTCCGGAGCGTATTCATCACTTCCCTCCTAGCGCATGACTTGAGGAATTCATGGTGGAATAGATCTAAAAATTCAATGAGCATGCCTCAAATTAAGATTTTAAAAGATGATATAATCACTAGAAAAATAAAGATATAAAAATAGGGGCTCACTATATAGCATACTACACAAACTAACAACTTAGAAGGCCAGGGTATTGATAAGTGTTCATGTTTGATTTATAGAGGTTTCAGTAGGTGAATGTTAAATTGTAATTTTACTCTCCATTTACTAGAAACCATTTCATTTTATAAGTCAATATTTATATTTTATTTTCTTATTTTTTTATATAAATATATCAAGGTTCAATTAAATGTATCTTCATTGAAAACTAATAAATTCCCATGCACTTTATAACTGAAAGTAACACCCATTTAATTTCAATTAGTTATCTTACCTTCAGTCTTATAATGTAACAAGTAATATATGATGGATTGACTTAGTTTATTTCTCATTCCAATTCACAAGGGCCTATACAACTCATAAATTGAAACTATTAGTCACTCAATCGCAGCCAAAGACTAGCTCATGTAAGTAGAGGTACATAGTTGTCATGGGTATAAAATAGGTATTTAATATGACACAATAAAACTATATAGAAAAATATTATTTTGATTGATATTATCACATTAAATAACCAATTACCTTACAATATAAAAGATGTTAGTAGCACTGGCATATATAACAACCATGGATCACTCAACAATCATAGGAAACACAAGTAATGCAAGTAGTGAAATTCATCTATATGGCATGGAATATTCATGGAATGTAAATTATATATTCTTATAATGATGCATGTAACAATGATCCTTATCTTACCTAGACAAGGTAAAATATCTTTAATGTATATTAAATAATAGAACTCCTGTACATCACCCAATGGTGAATGTATATAACCTGTAATAATGAAAATTAGAAAAACAATTTTTTATTCCTAGGTAACTTGGTATTTACACCAAACATCGGTCAGATACTCCCAAGGATAGATTATAATAAATTTACTACATATTCCTAATCTTTTTTTATACTTCCCAAACAATAAGATAGAATAATAGAAATCTTTAATACCACTTTGTGATATCCCAACCCGGGTGCCACACAAAGGTTCCCCAAACCCAGTTGGCCACATGGCCTCAAAAAAACCTCCCTATTTTTTAGTGGATCTCAACTAGTAGTGAGATCCTAGGGTTTGAATGTGGAGAAACTATTACCTCATTTCATAGTGGGTCATAATGGTATAAAAATAGATAAATATCAGAAACATCATATCAATGAATAAGCAATGAAAATCAGGAATAAGAATCACAAAATAAAAATCAACTCAAAGTTGAATCATATAAAAATGATGATAATATATTTCATGTCTCTACAAAATAGTAAAATAGTTATACATTAAAGTAGGTAGATATTACATCTTCGGTTATACAAAATAATAAAAAGGAAGTCAAAAACTATCCAAGCATCCTGAGAACTAGCCCAGTAATTGGCTACTAAGATCCATCCAAAATAATGTGATAAAGTTTGGTGTCTAAAAGAGGATACTTAATTCTATAAACACCTACATATATATAATTTTCATGTATACCATTGATATCTTGGATAGGGTGTGATAAAAATATCAATAGGACACCACCAACGGTGTTTATATAATCCATCCTGTGAATATAAACTAATAGTGTGAAGATATATATAAATGTAAATAAATGGAAAATAAACAACTCATGTCCTATTTAGCCTCATCTAGTAATGTCTCTAAACATGGTATCATTTAATTAAATCATTAATGTTCACTTTATATAGATGAGTCACATGAGGTGTAATAGTGATGAAAATCTATCATAATAATAATAAGGGAGGATCCAAGTTATAACTAGGGAATCCTTGACCTCAGGGGTCTATAGACTTATAGTAGAACTCATGTAGTCTGGAAACAAAATGGTGTTTTAGTGTAATCCAAAGGGCATCACCCAATTCATTCTACTGAATATGATTCTAACCAAGTCTAAGGATCTCATCTAAGGTAAACATGGCCTAAGCTTGATTGGTACAATGGGTTGAATCCATAGTGACACATGTAAAAAGAAATAAATAAGGAACCAAGTAGTGTATCCAATTAATCCTAATATCCAAAATATATTGAAGGGATCTTGAGGTGTCATTTCAGACATCTACTAGTAGACAATGACCATGTTCTAAAGTGGGTATCTCCCTTGGTAACCAACTCCTTGAATCAGAATAGCATCCCCTAACAGTTGGGTATGATGATGGATATAAATTATATGTATTATATTTAAAACATAATTATACCTATGTATAAATTATATGATATATATTTTTACTTTTAATTCCTTAGTATATATGATAAGGTCGTTTGTGTGTACGGAAGACTATCGTCTCGTTTTCACTAAAGCATTACATGGAAGTTAATAAGGATAAATATATGTTATATACATGAAATAATTATTATAATAATTAAATATATATTATTATGAAAATATAATATATCATATTTATTCTTACCTTTTCACTCACTGAAATATGATAACGTCGTTCGTGTATGAGTGGACTACCACCTTCATGAAGTGATGTGACTCTCTTTTCAACACCAAACCACATGGATGTTATGTATAAGTATATATAAATAAATAATAAGGTATTTATGATATTATTATCCTTTTTAATGATAATATATTACCTACCTGCTTTCTATAATGATAATTTAAAATGAAAATGGTACTCATTCATATGTATGGCCAACCGTCTCCATGATCTTAACGTACTTCATTTCTCAAAACCATCTTTCATGATTGGTATTAAAATTATAATTAATGTATAAATATGATATTTATTTCATAATTATTATTATTTAGATGGTGTAACCATGATAAAATTAAGAGTACTTAAAATAACAAATCAAATCATACACAAAAAAAAGCAGTAATACCCAAAATGTGATTTCTATAAGGAATTGTAAATAAAACAGTAGTAAAAGATCATAAGTAAATGATATATGGTATGATATATAAAATTATGGTTCTTTAATAGATTTATAATAAACTTATATTTATTATAAAATAGTTTTTAACATGTATGAAGTAATTTGAGACTTAAGGTAAGGGAAATCTAGTCTCTATTTTATTTATGGGAGACAAAAAAAATTCACCACTTATTTTTTTGTATATAATTACCTATTTACATGATATATCACAAATATCCTTAATTTAGTTATTTTTAAATTTTCCTTTGATTTTATTATTTACATGGGATTACGATTCAAAATATTATTAAAGTAGTAAGGGATTTTCATCTCAATTTTCCTTCTTTGAGACATATGGCTATGTTATAAACATAAATTATTTTATAAGGTGTATATACATCCCATTTGACATTTAATGTCATGAATTTATTTATACTCATGATATTTTAAGTTTATTTAAATTGTATTCCTTCATCGGGCTTATATTTTAAAGTTATCAAAGTGGTAAAAATTTTATGTTACAATCTCATCAGTTATTGGGATTATTTATAAATATGTTTCTGATGATTGAATATTATGATAAATATCTCAATAAACTCATGGATTTTCTTCTCCTCGAGTTATTTCATGAGAATAAATTTTTTGCCTTCATTTTTCTATCTTCATGTACTAAGAGTTCAAAAAAATTATGAAAAATATTCTTCATGGTTAAAACACCTTTTCATTTTAAATCGTGTTTTCTAAAAATATTTTTATCATTTTTAAAATAGTTTAATAAATATTTTTACACCATGTTTTAAATTTTCAAAAAAAAAATTTAAAATAATCTTCATGTCATTTTTCAAATAATTATTATTTGGATTTTACTAAAAATGTGAAAGGAATATTTATTTTAATGTGTACGACATGAATGGAATTTTAAGCCATCATGAGCATTATTTTCTTTAAATAATCCTTTATAAATTTTCAAGGTTATTTTCAAAGAAAATTATTTTCAAAATTTTTTACGTTTTGAAAAGTTTTTTCAAATTGGAGAGAATGTTTTTCTCAATAAAATGTTAAAATTATTTTTAAAGATTATTTTATAAGTTTTTAGGGTTGTTTTCAAAGAAAAGGATTTTCAAAATGTATTATGTTTTAAAAAATTTATTTTCAAAGTGGAAAGGATATTTTTCTCAGGATATTTTTTAAATTATTTTTAAATATTCCTTTATAAGTATTAATACTTATTTTCCAAGAAATGTATTTTTAGAATATTTTATGTTTTGAAAAGTTTTTTTCAAAGTAGAAAGTATGTTTTCCTCAAGAAATGTTTTAAATTATTTTTAAATATTATTTTATAAGTTTTCAGAGTTATTTTTACAGAAAAGGGTTTCCAAAATGTTTTATGTTTTAAAAAATATTTTTCAAATAAAATTTATTATCCTCAAGAAACGTTCCAAGTGATTTATCATTCAAAATCATTCTCCATAAAAATTGACATCCTTTGAAGTAAATTATGATTTTATAGGGATATAAATGAAGGATACCATTATTATTCATTATCTTAATGTTTTATAATGACAATATGTTTATGAAACCTATTTCTCTTCATGGGTTATACCATGAAAAATTATTTTGAAACCCTATTATTTTTCATGGGTTATGCTATGATGAAATGATGAAATGGTTATGAAACCTATATAATTTCCACAGGTTATAAAATGGTGAAATGTTTATCAAACTAATTTCATTTCATGGGTTATGATATGATTAATGTTTTATTTCCTTATGGAACAAAAATGTATGATTTTCATTATGTGATTGGTGGGACCTATATCTCCTTCCAATGTATTGGGTAAAGATTTATATCTCATAAGATATGTAGGAATGTAATGGGGAGTAAACCCTATAATGTAAGGATTGTTTTCTACTGTGATGGTCTTGGGAATGAACCTTGACTACTGTGATTATTTCGGGATTGAACCCATTCCACAATAATACCCTTTGTAGTTATCCATGAGTACTATGGAAATGATTTTATATTCTTATGTGTATGCCAAAATTCCATGTATTATGACAATTTTATTATCTCAGGGATCATGTTTGTTAATTTATTTATGATCCATTCCTTATGAACATTCAATATTTATTCCATGACAGAAGATTATGATCTTTTATATGAAGGGTATGGTTTTTATATGTTATATTCATGTTCTTATACCCTTATGTTCATGTTAAAATTACATATACCTCCCATGTTTACCCTTATGGAGTATCTGAGCTCACCCTTTCTTATGTTTCATTTACCTAAGTTATGAATAAAGGTTTATGTAGGGTATTTTTGTAAAGAGTTCTAATGGAGAAGATATTTGTGGGAAATTTTGAATATCTTTCTCCAAATTATAAGATTGTATACCTAGTCTCCAAACTATTATGGTCCTTAGGTGTGTGTTTGTGTGATACATTTAAATTTCATCTAAAAATATGTAATATCCATGTATTAATAGTCTAGGTAGCTATTTTCACAAACCATTCTATATATCTTGGTACCCTTATATACGAGTCAGCCCAGACATGGCCCAAAGGGTGTTCTTAATCCCCATGGGTTGGCAACTAGCACCTAGCATCATATAAGAATAAAGAGGTAGTAGTTTTTTCATAAAACATAATAAGATAAATAGATAAAATTCAATAAATCAACACTCTTCAAGGATAAAGTACCAAAATCCAAATAGGTAAAATAGTACTCAATCATATTGATAAATAAATCAATGGAACACCAACCAAAACTAACATCTACAAATATAAAAATACTAAAAACCCTATGTAACAAGTGGACCTCATCTCCATTGGTCACCATCACCACTCCATAGTCCCATGGATAAAAAAACATACACCACCTCCAAGTAGTGATTTTTCTTTTCTCAGACCTGGAATAAGAAAATCTATAAAAACCAAAAGGAAAAGGTAGGGTGTGAGCTATATTTCCCACTAAGGTCTCACCAAGTATTTCATAATATAAGTCAAAATAATAAACCAATAATTTTTTCAATTTAAAAAAAAATAGGGCATAGAATAATATATCATTTTCATATTTAAAACAAAACATGAGTCCTTTTGTATAGATGGAAAACATTTTAAACATGGATTAAATAAACATTTTATATATAATCATTTATAAAAATCATTTAGAGTGAGTAAACTAGTTCTATAATCAATGGAATATATAATCAAAACAAACAAGAAAATAACCATGGTCATATTCTCTAAATTACATTAGTTTCTAGATACAAGATCCTCACACTTCTCAAATCAGTGATCACAACAAAACATGTGGTGACAGGCCCCTCAGGCTCTAGCCAAATAAGACTCGTCAACATCCCATTGGGGATAATCACGATGAACTAGGATTTTGTTAGATTTTTTATTGTCAATCCATTTCTAAGGGATCAAATCATATTATTCTTGTCCCAAATAACCCACTTACTACCCAAGCACACATGTGCTCAATAAATCAATAAACAATTGTAAAATCATCACATTTCAAATCAATCATCATTTACAATTCAATTGCCTAATTTTTAGTTTGAATATGCCAATTTAGTTTCAAAAACAAAACATGATTTTTTTAATTATTTCATGACTTTACAATAAAAAAACAATCATAGGTTTTTATCATTTGAATTTAATCTAGTTTTCTCAAAAAATTATAAATCATTTCATCAATTCCATTATTTTCCAAATTCACCCCACAATTCCAATTATATTTGAATTGAGGGGGTTTCTAAAAATCCATGTTATTTAAAATCTCATAATAAAATAATTTCAAATAAAGGTTTTATAAATAGATTTAAATATATTTCAAAAAAATCAAGAAATTGAAGGTTTTTATTATATGTAAAATCTCAAATGGAACCACCTACCTTTAATCATGGAATCAAATGATCAATGCCTGCAACGAGAAATCCAATGACGATCAAAGGAAAAGAAGATTGATGAATTGAATATAGAATCAAAATCCATAAAAATGTATATTAGATCAATCAAAAATGTAATGATCTGTCAATCTCGACGAAGTAGAGAAGGAAAGATCGGAAGAAATTATATGAGAGGAGAACCACTTATCAGAGAGTGATCAGATCATCCACCAACACTTTTATTCACCCATGGAGGAGGATTGAGGAGAAAAAACACTTATTGGGAATCTCAAAGGAAGTAAAATTATATTAAGACCTAATGGGGTGATTAGTGAGTTAAGATGAGGGGTTTGTGATTTTAAAATATAATTTTGGAATATAAAAAACCCATTCATGCTATTAACTGGAGGGGGGAATGTTGTTATGGGAAACCGTGCGTCAATCGTGTGCTCATACTATTTGGGGAACATGGTTTCCCATGGTTGGTCACACTTTTTGGGAAACCATGCACTAACCATTAATTCTTTACTATCAAGGGGTGCATGGTTTGTATTGTGGATGCATGGTTTGGGAAAACCATGTGCCAATCGTACACAACATAATAAGCTTCCAAAATTTTCCAAAATATCCCAATAAACCCCAAAATAAGACCCATCTTAAAGGATGCCAAAAAAAAGTGTTAATAAATACCTAAAAGAAGGTAAAATAATTTTATAGATATATTCTCTACCTCAAATAGACACTCCACTTCACTTCATCATAGTGTATCACTTCATTAGATAGATTTCAGAATATCTCATGTCGAGAATGAACCAAAATGAATAACTTAAATAATTTGTTTAGATTTGATAGTTTATAAATCTTCATTAAGAATGATACTATTTAACACATGTTCTTTATAATAATAATAGATTAATCATTCCAGGATGGATGCTTCTTTAATTTTTTTCTAGTGTTAATACCTTGTACACCTTCTCTAGTTCAACCCCTGAGAACCATCTTGAACTTTGATTCCCTTCATGGTTGGAACAAAAATACAATACATATAATAGGTAATAAGGTGTAACTTCTTATTACTCAGTTTGAATAGCATGGTTTAGAATACATTCACTACTGGAAAATCCATCTATCTAAATGGAGCTATACCCATGGTTTAGGAAAACTATGAGTGTAGAGTTATTGTCCAAGTATATACCAATGTTTTTTTAAAAACAATTGGTATAGGTTGGTCTGTACCAATGGTTTTTTAAAACTATTGGTATAGTTTTTTTGATATTGGAGGTCTACTCAGTATCCCCCTACCATGTTACTAATTAAAACACTAAGTCTCATGTACATCAGCACTTCCCCTCCCATCAATTAAATTTGGCCTCCTCGCTCCCCTACTCAAGTGGATTTGGTGTCCCCCTCCCCTCATTAAGAACTTTCAGCCTCCCACTACCCTCCTTGGGAAAATTTAGCATCCCCTCAGGTGACATTACACCCATATGATAGTATTATTACTCTATTTTTTGAAAAAATTGGGATCTTAGAGAGGTAAGATTTCCTTCCATCCTCTTATTTCTTCTCTTGAGTTCCTCAATTTTCATGGGTGTGAGACACTTTTATAAAAATTAATTTTTTTACTATATTTTTTTAATAATTTTCAACTGTTTTAGATTATAGATTCATTCTTTTCCATTTTAGTGTATTTATTTTGTGGGAAAAAGTTTCAAAATGGTTTATTTGATCACTAAATCCTTGTTTTCAACTACAAGGGATTAGAAATATAATTTCAATATTGATATAGAATGAAATGAAAATGATTAATTATTTTATAAATATATATAAGGATGTATATAAGAATTAAAATAATAATATTGTATATTTCTCCACTTGATATATGTACTTACAAATATTTTCATTAGGACTAAATTCATTCAATACATGGTCATCGTACAAGCACATATCCAATAAGTATATTTATGATGTGTATTGTTTAGTAATAATTCGAAAATAATATAATTCAAATATGATAAGCAATGAAACAAAAATATAGTATTTAAAATAATTATTTTATTATATAAATTTTTCATCAAAGTTTCATATTATTATTCTTATTAAAGATCCATTTTATGTATTAAAAAAATAAATTCCATTCCATTTTATATATTAAACAATTGTATGAGATAATTAATTACCTTTCCTTATACCTATGTCATTATTTGTCCACTTTCATTGAAAATTTCATTTCATTCACATTAATGAATTGTTATATAGAAAATGTCTACCCAACCACACTAAAAAATGGCATATCCACTATCCCTCTCAATTTCCTCCATTCAATTAAAATTATTATTAATAGAATCACATTTTCAATAATAATATATTTAAATTAAATTTTTATGTATTGATGAAACAAAAATGGTTGAAAATTATAATATATTATCTTATTATTATTAAATTACCTCAAATATGATTTACTTGGATTCATTATCATAAATCGTAATCAACCCATAAATAAAAAGAGTAGTGGAATGAATAAATAATTTAAACATGATTTTTCCACTGACATTAGTAATTTGAAAATTATGAATATGGTATATTGGAATGAGGACTGGTATTACAATTTTTATACACATATTTTCATTGAGTAAACATGACTTATATGTGATTTTATTTTATTTTTACTTTGATTTCATATAATTAAATGTTTTTTTGATTATATTTTTTTCAAAACATAATGTCATATGTTTTCCTAAAGGATTTTTTGGATGTTTTATATAACAGATGGATATATTTAATAGATATTTATTATGTTTATATTTGATGTATTTGTGTTTTATAATACAATAATAGTTTATTATTTTATTAATCTATGTTTTAATGTTATTTATTTTAAAAAACTTTATTTCATATGTATTAATGAAAAATATATGAAGTTTTTATCCTAGGTTCCCTAATGGAATTATTTTTTTAGTTGTATTTTTATTAAGGTGAAATCATTTCCATTTTGTAAGTTTATTTCTTTTGAACTTGTGGCTAGACCATGTTGATCAAGAATGAAATTTAATCCTTATGGTAGACAAGATTGAGTATAAGGATAGATAAATAATGTTGGTTTATTAAAACATAAGGGTTTATAAGGGAATAATATGGATTGTATTGTCAAAGTTATTCAATTTATCCACCAAGATAGTGAATTATTAAATTTAAAGGATACCCACCTTGATTCATTATTTGTAGTCATCGCTTATAGAATATTTTAGTTCTCTTATTCTGTATTTTTCTAATTAATCATATTATTTGATTACTTTCATATTAAAATTGGTTGTAATGAATTTTTTAATTGTGGTTTAAATTTTTGATTGAAAAATAACTTTTTTTACTTTTAATTTATTGGATAGAAGATGGATGTATCATACCGATCAAATTTCAACTAAGTTTCAAAATAATTTGAAATGTTTTAGAATTTTCATTTAAAAATACTTCAGATGGAGTTTGTATACACTGTCTATACTGTAATTATGTTGGAACACCATGGTTAATCCAAGAAGAAGTTAGCTACCATATAAATAAATATGGATTTCAAGAAAACTATTATGTTTGGCATAAACATGGAGAGATGAGACAATCTTCTACTGTTCATGAATGAAAAGAAAGAAGTGGTATGGAGAATTTGATATTTTATCAGTTTCCATTTGGGAAAAAAAATTTAGGAGATCATATTCCAGTACAAGAATGAAATGATTTCAATATAATTGAGAAAAATAATAAAGATGATTATTTTTAGATATTAAAAAAAATAAATGGATGACTCCAGAACTATAGTATATCAAGAATGTACTAAAATGGAAAAGTTATAATTTTTAATGCAGTTATATCATGGAAAAACCATGTATGTAATTTCTAATACCTACAATGATTATATTCTTAAATTTTTGAAGTAATTTATCTTGTATTGTGTAGATATTCTATGAAATTATTATAAGGTAAGGAAGTTAATTAAACAGCTTGGATTTGCGACTAATAAAGTTCATGTTATCCAAAATATTTTGATTTATTTTGGGATAAAAAATATGACTATAATGACTGTATATAATGTGGTACATCTTGATGTAAGGAAAATTCATATGGAACACCATCTTATGTTCCACAAAAAGTCATGTGGTACTTTCCATTGATTACTAGACTTAAAATATATTCATGTCTATAGAAATCTCATCCAATATGTGATGGAATAATGTTTAGAGAATGAAAGGTAATGATGAGTTGGTTTATCCTGAAAATGGATTAGCATGGTGGGAATTTGATGCACGACATTCAGACTTTTTAGCTGAGCTGTGTAATACTAGATTGGGTTTATCCTGTGATGGTTTTAATCTATTTAGTCATATTCTTACTGCTCACAGCACGTGCCTTGTTTTTATTCATGTTTATAATATTCCTCCATTTATGTGTATGAAAAAACATTTAAATTTATTTATTATCCTCATATTTGTACCATCTAATCCTGGAAATATAGATGTCTACTTTTAGCCTTTAATATAAGATTTGAATTATCTTTGGGATGTAGGTGTGCGGACATTAGATGCTTCTTCAAAAAATATATTTTAGATGTGTGTTACCCATATATGGACAATAAATGATTTACCTACTTATGAAATGATTTATAGTTGGATAATGAAAGGGAAAATATCATGTATTATATTTATGAATAATACATGATTGATAAGGATTAAATATCCTCATAGTTTCAGTTTCATGGGGCATCGACGATTCTTTCCAATGGATCATCAATATAGGAAGAATTGTCTGAGGTTTGATAATACTATTTACACTAAAAAAACTACCTCAACGTATGTCAGGTAGTGATTTGATTAATGAATAAAAATATTTTAGTTTTTCATTAGTTAAAGGTCAGATTATATCTAAAAAGAGTAATAATGTTGACGCTGAAGACACTTACAATTGGGAAAATAGAAGTATCTTTTATGAGTTTTCATATTGGTCTACCAATTTGTTACATCATTGTTTATATATAATACACATTAATAAAAATATATGTTCCATGTTGCTTTCAAATATTCTAAATATAAATGGTAAGACCAAAGATGACTTTCAATCTCATCGTAACTTGGTGGATTAGGGTATTCGACCAGAATTGCATCCTTTGTGTATCAGTGAAAACAAATGGAAGGTTCCTTATGATTCTTATGTGATGACACCATCAAAGAGAGATCAATTTCAGGAATTATTGGAGAATAATAAGGTTCATGATGGCTATTACTGCAACATATCTAAATGAGTCAACAAAAGGGAATTGAAACTAAAATACTTAAAAACTCATGATTATCACATCCTTCTTCATGAATTGATTCCAATAGAAATTCATCTTTTGATATCCAATAATGTAATGGTGATATTGATTCACTTTTTCTATTATTTGTAGAGACCTTTATGATAAAATTTTATCCAACCCATTCTTGATAAAAATAAGTTAGGAGGTGCCATTAATTTTTTGTGATATGGAAAAAAATTCCTCAATTATTTTTCACCTGCATGCTACATTTAACAGTCTATCTTCCAACTGAAACACTTCTTGGGGACTAGTTACTTTTTAGTGGATATATACAACTAAAATAAATATGTGCATAATGAAATCATATGTCTAAAACAAGAATTTTCAGGAAGTTTTGATTATGAGATGTTATCCGGATCAAGAATGTATGGATTTTTGTTCAATGTATTTTTATGATGTGAGCACAAGACATAACCAGCCAATGAGAAATTAAGATGACTAGTATGGAGAAATTGATCCCTAATTTCCATCTCTCACCCAAATAGAAGTAATTATTGGGTCTTATACATTAGAAACATTGAGCCTTAAAGAGTGATATATGTCACATCACACAGTCTTGGGTAATTATGGTTTTTTAGATGAATATATAAATTAAGTAATTTGGATATTTATATTTATTTCATATTTTGGAATTTCACATATACCTTATAATTTTATTATCATTTTATGTAGGTAACATAAAAAATTATAATTATAGTTCATATATCTTTTCCTTAGAGAATGATAGAGGATTTTCATATCCTAGAGTTTCTTTCTTGGTTAAAATCAAAGGTAGGACTATTACTTTAATTATATTAAAATATAGATATCCATTTAATTGTATTATTCATATATATTATAGGTATTTATTTTACCTGTTGAATTTTTTTCTCAATAATTAATGGCATTGGCTTTTGGTCCCAATTCTTTTCTTCATGAATGAAAATCGTTAATAATCAATTGGTATAAATTTGTTACAACTGGTCAAGTAGTGAAAATAAGAATAGATCATGATGGAATTATGTTAAATTCTTCAACAGGTTGTTATTCTAGTGCATCATATAGTCATCCTTGATATAAAGATGTATATTATTATAGACATGTTGAGAAAATATAGTTATTGGATTACTAATCTCAACCTCCAGTCACTATGATGAAATTTAAATGGTTTGATTCAATGATGTGACAGGGTACATTTATTGATGGCCATGTATTTATAGTTATTAACATGAGTTGATTCATGCATACCGATGAAGCATACATTTTGGCAACAGGGTAAAAACAAGTGTTTTATGTGAAATATCATCTGAGACATGATTACAATGCCATTAATAAAGTAACCCCAAGATATATTTTTCATGATGCTGGGGATGAAATTTCCACCATTTATGACACATTGGTGTTGACCAAAATATTTCATTTTATGACACAAATTTTCCCATTGTGAGAGTTTATGAACCTAAAGTAGTGGTGGGTAATATATATAAGAAACCATATATTCTCATTGTTAATTTAGTTTAAATTGACATGAGTTTCTTAGATTAGTATTAATGTAATTATTTTCAATTTGAAATTATATGTCTATTTTATTATTGTCTGGTTTAATTTCATTTAATTAGATTTATTTAAATTTAGAAAACTGAGTTTAAAATGAGTTTTTAAAAAATGTGTAACTTGGTTTTACTAAAATATGTTATGAAATTCCTTATTCCTTATTTTACTTCTAAGTGGTATGGATAATTTTTAAAAACTATTTATAAAAAATGTATATTTAATTCTTAAGCATATTTTAAAAAATACTTCAAAAATTCAAAGGATTTGACTATTTGATCTTAATCGATAGGTGTATGACCTTAAATTTCCTCTTTATATTCCCTCAGTGAGTATAATAATTGTAACACCCCAAGATTTCATAGTGTGTTATTTCTTCAAAATAATTCAATAACTTGCACTACACGCAACACCGAGTTCAAGCGCACCATGACTTACCAAACAAGCCTTTCAAAAAAGGTTATGAATAGTATTAACTAAATTTTAAACTTTATATAATCCTTATAATTTTAGAATCCATATTATGAGTTTCTTAGACATAATGTAAGAACAAATTCATCTTCAGTATTGTAGTTTTACCAATTTTTAATAGTGAACCCTTTTTAAATAAAATATTTTAAACTTTTTGACTAAATGGGGACATCAAAAAATTTAAAATAAAACATCCCAAGCTTCAACGGTACGCTTTCCTTTGAATAAAACAGTAGCGTGTGTTGTACGCAACTTCGAGTTTTAACACACACCACAACCGATCAAACTAGCCGTTATGAATAGTAATACTTAATTTTTTGAAATTATATATATTTTATATTTCAAAATGGACTTAATTTTTGGATTCGGAATATCAAATTTATCCTAAGGTGAAATTTTGGTACTTTTCGGATAACTTTCATATTTTGATGAATAGTAAAAATTACTAAATTTTAATTAAAAACAACTTTTTTAATCAAAATAATTAATAGTGATAAATTATGAATTTGAGTGGTTTTAAAGTATATTTAGAATATATTTTTACCATTTAATATAATTTTGGTCATTGGACATAATTTTACAATTAAACCGAACATAAACAAGTGTCAATCTTTTGATAGTTATTATCTCTTAAAAACACGCTTTTTGTTTTGACAGCGGAAATTAATTTTAAATTAATTTCTGCCACTTCTGTGTTTTGAATTTAGAAAAATGGATTCCATATTTGGAATCAGGATGTTCAAATTGTGTAAATAGGTAACTTTTATTTTTAGACATTTTAAATAATTATTGCGGTAAATATTTTATTTACCATGGTTAAGGGTAAATCCGGTAAATAAGGGTTAAAAAATAATATTATAATAATACTAAATTACCCTAAAACGTGTCTTAACCCTATTGGTTGATACATGGTCGACCATGGTCATCTTTGGGTCAATTTTGGGACCCCATTGATCCACTTGAAAGTGATAATGACACTTTATTTTAATTAAGTTAAAATGAATACAAAAATGGCATAAGCTTACATCTTTTAAAAGAAAAATTTTTACATAGGGTTATACATGTTGGATTTTAGATTATAAATATTCATTAGAAAGATAAAAAGATTTCCTAAATAATTATATTTTATTTATAATTTTTATACATCAAATAATTTAAATTATTAATGACACAATAATGATGCAATGTTTACCTCATTAATAAATCATTTAAATAAATAAGATTATAATGATTAAAATATTATCTAAAACCTGTCCAATTCTTATTGGTTGATGTTATTTAGAATATGAGTCATCTTATCTTCGACCTCAATTATTTTTGGACCATTATAAACCGAATATAATTATATTATAAAGTAATACTTTCACTCTTTCCTAAAGAGCCCCTCCTCTCCCTTATAAAAGGAGACCACTTCTACTCATTCCTCACACCTCTCAAGCCACTTGGCTCGTCCAAACTCTGCCCAACTAAGCTCCCCACATCCCTCTCCTCCTCCTTGAAGCTTCCCCTTAGGCAGAAAGCATTTCAAGAAGTCCTTTGGTTCCAACCAAAGTGAGTTACCTAAATTAAAGGTAACATTTTCTCTTAAATTATTTTCAATTATTTTGCTTCTCCAACCGCCAAACTCTTTTTATTTCCTTTCTTTTGTAACAACACCAGTATCCAAAATATACTAGGATGTTGTTATAAGAAGGATTCAAACTACACATTCACACAACTCCATCTAATGGATGATGAACATAATGTTTCTGTGGATGGAAAACTAACGCCTCACGAAACGATGATTGTTCAAATACATCTTACCGCCTCTCATGGTGGCCATTAGGATGGCACTGTAATTAAATATGATATTAATGATATATATTTTATATATAAGATTCTGTAATTCCATTTTATTTCATACAATTATTCGTTTCATGTTGTATATACATACGATAATTTCATTTGAGGAAGTGCGGACTACCGCCCCCTTAAAATGACATGACTCGTTCATACCACACATGGAACGTATAAAGGATGGTGTTAATGAACTTAAGTAACATATATAAAATATTATATTTTACTGGAATAGTAATATACCTATGTATCATTTGGATTCGATTCTTTTAAAATAAAAATTAAATGGAAGTAGTATTCGTGCGTACGTACGGACTACCGTCTCCACGAACGCGATGAGATTCATTCTCCATCGTATCCATTCAAGTATAATTATCATTTGATGATTTAAAAATGATGTTTAAGGACTTGATACCATTCTGGATATGAATAATATACATCCCATTAATAACGAATATGGCTCACATAATAAAGAATGTAAAGTAAAATGAACCCGTTAACACCTGAAATGACGATAATTCTAAGATATTATTAACAAATCAATGTTAAAAGATCATATATGATATCATATTAAAGTAACTGATTCTTGTATTATTCAATAACAATTATTTCACCATTATACAGGAGGTAAACCTACCATCGACCAAGGAAAAAGTACAAAGTAAGGGATTCTCTTATCTCACTTTCAATTCCGTGAGATTTCCATTGTTCGCTACTAAATTATTGAAAGTGGTGTATTGTGTACTTCCATTTGATATATATTAT
Organism: Viscum album; assembly: GCA_963277665.1. Lineage (NCBI taxonomy): Eukaryota > Viridiplantae > Streptophyta > Magnoliopsida > Santalales > Viscaceae > Viscum > Viscum album. The sequence goes on along the minus strand of OY728157.1, from coordinate 830,342,282 downwards.
CATGATTCACTTTATATTCATGTTATTCTGTAAATCATTTGGTGGTTATTAACTTTTGGCCATACGACTCAGTTGATTAACGTGGTAAGGGGTTTCTTGTCTCACTTTTAATTCCGTGAGAATTCCCTTGATCACCACTTAATTATTGCATGTGGTGTATGTGTACTACCCATGATTGTATTCATTGTGTAATATACTTTATTTTATGGGTATTTACATCATCAAGGTATGATATTTCTTTCATGGGTGTTTGTTTCTTAAGTTACCTAATCAATAAAGGAATTTGAGATTTCAATTTCCACTCATTTGGCTTTACGCATATTTCATTGATTATATTACCCCAAGATTATGTGTGGAATCACTATTCATTTGATTATGTCATAATTTCCACTCCCCTTCCTGTGGATATAAGTTTGATACACATAATCACTCCAATGATAATTCTCAAGTCATTGATATGAATTTGATAAGAGTAATTTTAACTCATTTACCATTTGTTGAGTTAAACATCCAATTCGTTGGTATTGTTTTTACAAGAATATGTGTGAATGTCCTTTGATTGTTTTACACTGAATATCCAATCATATTTAGTGTATTTATATTTTTCACACATAATTATGTCATTGATTTATCCTTAACCTAAGGATATGGCCTTTATGAGAGATTTCATCTCAACTTACATTCCATTGAGACTTCTTTGTTGATATACACCAAATCACTTTTATGTGGTGTATATAATGTACTTTGACATAGTATGTCATGAATTCCCTTTATTCTCATGATATTACAAAGTTTTGATTACCTCAATTATTTTCATTCAAGTGTCTCTCTTTTGGTTAGAATCTCTAACTAAAATACCATTTTTAAATGTTTTAAAGACTTATTCATCTAAATCTTTCTCATTAATGTCCATGTTTTAAAAATGGTTTTAAGGATTTATTTATATGGACATTAAAGTTTATAAATTAAAAATCCTTTTAAAAGGTTTCAAAGTGGTATGGGACACTTTGATTCAAAAATCTATTTTTAAATGGCTTCTTGACAAATAGTGTGACTTTTAAATGTTTTCAAGAAAAGGGGGATATTTCTCTCAAATAGTTTTGATGATTATTTTCATCTATGTAAACATCCTTCATTATTCATGATTGAGGTTAATGTGATACAATACAATCTTCCATATTGTATCAAATGAGTTATATTTGACTGTGGATGTTCTATTTTTATACCATTCATGGTTTGTGGTTAAAGTATTGACATTTCGTATGCTAGTTTTAATACGAATGTTTATTTTATGCTTAAACCTATTCATATGAGGAATGCATTGGACTTAATAAGTGACGGGTGGAGCCCGCTATAGCTCCTCGATGCATCGTTAGGTCTCATGAGACAAACTAGTGTCTTGGCACAAGGCCTTGGCAAAATCTTATTTGTAGTCTTGGCACGAGGCCTTGGCTATGTGGTTATGATAGTCTGGCATTATGCATTCCATCATTATGAAAGTGGTTATTGATATTGCATGTGATCATTCGACTAGTAGAATATCCATGTGAGTAAGTAAATGGAATTATTTCATTTTACCTTTTCCATTTTATGCTGAAGTTCAAGTTTCAAAGGCTTTTGTTTTAGTTATAAATTGCCTTAAGTGTTTATGCTTATTTATGAAAGCTTCTGCTATAATGTTATCCTTACTGAGCATCCGAGCTCACCCCTTTCAATGTTTTATTTTTTTCTTTTTCCAGGATTATGAAGAAGTAATTTATGAATGACCTGCAGGGATAGTATGAGGGGATATGAAGACAAGATGTTTTTTTTATGATGTAATGTAAAACTTTATGGATGTATCTAGTTATTCCAAGGCTACTAAACTAATCAGTCTTTCGAGACTTGATCTTTCTCATGATCATGCCAATGTTATGTAATAATGTACCGACTCTGGGTAACTAGGGTCGGGGCGTTACAGTTGGTATCAGAGGAAGTTTAGTACAAACCTTGGTAGCTAGATTTAGATAAACTCTGATTAGAGAACGTAGACCTAAGATGAACTTTGAGGATTAGTATAAAAGAACTTCCTAGAATTTTGGTATTGTAGAGATTTTGTGAGTTTTCCGAGCAATACATCCCTGTCTGGATACGAGCAGGTAGAGGCGGCTCTGGCACAGATGTACCTAGGGGTAAAACCCGAAAACACCGCTTTGAGCTAGACTCGAACGGGAACTGGTGCACGACAACGGGCCTTGCTGCACTCTTGGTTACGACACTCCCGGGGGATATTCTTAGGATAATTTACATTTTCATTACAAACCGATTTAAGTAATATATACATAAGATGAGAGTAAATGACCTTGGTTAATCCTAATATGTTTCAAATTGAGAATATGGTGACATTTTAATCTCAAAATGATTTTACGACTACTATTACTCACACAATGCTTTCTGGTTTTAGTCAATGGCTGGATTCCAAGGAAGTCATAGTGACTTTGAGAATGATGTACAAGGTGGGAACGGTGGTGGAAATGAGCAACAAAATGGAATGTTGATAGGCGTAAAAGATATCGTCTTTATGCCAAATCAGTTTTCCAAAAATATGATCAACAACATATATATTAACCAACTCCCAGACTCAACAAGGAAGAGAAAGGTGATAAATGATAAGATCTCCAGCAATGGAGACCATGGAGAAAAGAAACCTCAATTTTCATCATGCAGGAATTGTGGAAAGAGACACCCAGGAAAGTGTCTCAATGGGACAACGAAATGTTTTACGTGCGGGAAGGAAGGACATAAAGTGAAGAATTGCCGAAGAAAAATTAAGAGTACTATGGAAGAAGATAAAAATGGTCCCAAGAGTCCATTTACAGTCATTTGCCGTAAATGTAGGGGACATGGCCATTACCCGAGTGAATGTCCTATTTTATAGGATATTTTCTTGCTCAAAGAAGAAGCTATGCAGAAATAAATGGTTGGAGAAAAATTTAAAAAGTATTAGCACTCCTTGTTGATGGGTTTACTTTGGAATAATTATCTCTTGTATTTGTAACCCCTCAGTTTTCCATGTGAGAATGATATTTGAGGAATAATTGTCTCTTCTCTTGTGGATATAGGTATAAATAACCATTTGGTTTTATATGATCATTGGGGTTTGAGAAAATGATAAGTTATTATAATTTGGGATGAAAATGCAAAGTATGATATAACATTTGTGGTTAAATTATGTTATTTTGAAAAATTTATCTCATTTTGGTAATATTATAGAATATAGTTTTTGAAAAAGGACAACACGTAGACCGTGTGACAACCCGTCGCGTCGGACAAAGCTGTGGGAATCGAACCCACAACCAAAGTGCGATTGGGATTTATCGCCTACCACTGGACTACGTGAAGTCCCTGGTTAGTATGACTATTTTTTTTGTTAAATGATTTTATTGATCAATAATAAGATGATTTGGGTTCTTATGTCTTATCAAATGAATACCCTTGGTATAGGAAAATGATTTGGTGATTAAGTGATAAATGTTATTTTGGAAGATGTTCGTTTTGTTAGGAACACTATATGCCTAAGGAAAATAGAATACAATGAGGTTTCATTTGTAGAGTAATGGTGGATTTTTATCTACATTTTTATTGTTGATTTATAGTGATTTGGGTTATTTATGGAAATGATTAACCTATAACAGAGAATATGTGATGATGTTAATTACTTTTAAGTATGTGACTTTAAGAGTATTTGATGTCATTTGGAGATACAATGTAACATGGGAGACTACATAATCAAATTATTCTATGTTTTGGGTTTCAATATTAGTTTGGATTATATTAAAGGATTTTAAGGACAATTGGTTATTGAATGGTATCTATTTAACTTTGGGGTATTGTTGGTTTAATTTTAGAAATTAAGATTAGTGCATATTTATCTCAATGAATATCCTTTTGGGGGATCATTAGATCATTCACTAACCATTTTAGTTTTGATTAATCTTCAAAGACAATGTAAATATATGGTTTATCCTGCATGGATCATGTGATTCTATAGAAGTTTATTCTAGCTCTTCCAGTGTGACCAAGTCTTCTTGAATACTCATCGTTTAAAAAAATTGAGTTAGTGGTGGAAATTTATTAAAGAATGAAAATCTACTTAAAATTTAAGTATATCTCATAATGTTCTTAGTCAATATCATAAATGAATTCCTCTTCCTTATGTAATGTAACTTTAAAAAAAAATGTTGTCCTAGATGGTACCTTAAATCATCACTAATTTATGGCTTTGGGATTGTTGGCCTTTTCATAGCCATGTTCTCTACCACTCTCCATCAGATAGTTGATGGTTAGATTTCTCATCCATATCCATATTTTCCTACATGGAACCCTAGTATGTGTTATTTTCGGTAATCTTCATACTTTCCACTCTTTATTTTAAATAGAGGCCTCATTAATTCATTTTTCGATGTGGGATTTCAACTAAGATATTTTGAAATGTAAAAAATGTGTGACCCCAATACCCTATATTTTGTTGAACCGATGGTACTTCAAATCATCATAGATTGATGAGTTTAAGGACCTCAATTTTATACTTGTTTGTGATTGATGACCTCAACCACTACCTATAAATATTTACGTTTTTCCTCCAATTATATGTCTCTAATTTCCACCAATGTTCTCCTAATCGAGATCATAATTTGGTGGTGACCCTTTCATTTCTCTTTTCCTCATATTAAGACTAAATTTTAGTAAACCAATTTCCGATGTGGGTTTTCCCACAAATATATTTTCTATTTTCAACCTTTTATTTTCGAAGAACAATTTCAAATTGCGAGGACGCAATTTATTGAAGGAGGGGAGAATTTAACACCCCAAGATTTCATAGTGTGTTATTTCTTCAAAATAATTCAATAACTTTCACTACACGCAACACCGAGTTCAAGCGCACCATGACTTACCAAACAAGCCGTTCAAAAAAGGTTATGAATAGTATTAACTAAATTTTAAACTTTATATAATCCTTATAATTTTAGAATCCATATTATGAGTTTCTTAGACATAATGTAAGAACAAATTCATCTTCAGTATTGTAGTTTTACCAACTTTTAATAGTGAACCCTTTTTAAATAAAATATTTTAAACTTTTTGACTAAATGGGGACATCAAAAAATTTAAAATAAAACATCCCAAGCTTCCACGGTACGCTTTCCTTTGAATAAAACAGCAGCGTGTGTTGTACGCAACTTCGAGTTTTAACACACACCACAACCGATCAAACTAGCCATTATGAATAGTAATACTTAATTTTTTGAAATTATATATATTTTATATTTCAAAATGGACTTCATTTTTGGATTCAGAATATCAAATTTAGCCTAAGGTGAAATTTTGGTACTTTTCGGATAACTTTCATATTTTGATGAATAGTAAAAATTACTAAATTTTAATTAAAAATAACTTTTTTAATCAAAATAATTAGTAGTGATAAATTATGAATTTGAGTGGTTTTAAAGTATATTTAGAATATATTTTTACCATTTAATATAATTTTGGTCATTGGACATAATTTTACAATTAAACCGAACATAAACAAGTGTCAATCTTTTGATAGTTATTATCTCTTAAAAACACGCTTTTTGTTTTGACAGCGGGAATTAATTTTAAATTAATTTCTGTCACTTCTGTGTTTTGAATTTAGAAAAATGGATTCCATATTTGGAATCAGGATGTTCAAATTGTGTAAATAGGTAACTTTTATTTTTAGACATTTTGAATAATTACTGCGGTAAATATTTTATTTACCATGGTTAAGGGTAAATCCGGTAAATAAGGGTTAAAAAATAATATTATAATAACACTAAATTACCCTAAAACGTGTCTTAACCCTATTGGTTGATACATGGTCGACCATGGGCATCTTTGGGTCAATTTTGGGACCCCATTGATCCACTTGAAAGTGATAATGACACTTTATTTTAATTAAGTTAAAATGAATACAAAAATGGCATAAGCTTACATCTTTTAAAAGAACAATTTTTACATAGGGTTATACATGTTGGATTTTCGATTATAAATATTCATTAGAAAGATAAAACGATTTCCTACATAATTATATTTTATTTATAATTTTTAGACACCAAATAATTTAAATTATTAATGAAACAATAATGATGCAATGTTTACCTCATTAAAAAATCATTTAAATAAATAAGATTATAATGATTAAAATATTATCTAAAACCTGTCCAATTCTTATTGGTTGATGTTATTTAGAATATGATTCATCCTATCTTCGACCTCAATGATTTTTGGACCATTATAAACCGAATATAATTATATTATAAAGTAATACTTTCACTCTTTCCTAAAGAGACCCTCCTCTCCCTTATAAAAGGAGACCACTTCTACTCATTCCTCACACCTCTCAAGCCACTTGGCTCGTCCAAACTCTGACCAACTAAGCTCCCCACATCCCTCTCCTCCTCCTTGAAGCTTCCCCTTAGGCATAAATCATTTCAAGAAGTCCTTTGGTTCCAACCAAAGTGAGTTACCAAAATTAAAGGTAACATTTTCTCTTAAATTATTTTCAATTATTTTGCTTCTCCAACCCCCAAACTCTTTTTATTTCCTTTCTTTTGTAACAACACCAGTATCCACAATATACTAGGATGTTGTTATAAGAAGTATTCAAACTACAAATTCACACAACTCCATCTAATGGATGATGAACATAATGTTTCTGTGGATGGCAAACTAACGCCTCACGAAACGATGATTGTTCAAATACATCTTACCGCCTCTCATGGTGGCCATTAGGATGGCACTGTAATTAAATATGATATTAATGATATATATTTTATATATAATCTTCTGTAATTCCATTTTATTTCATACAATTATTCGTTTCATGTTGTATATACATACGATAATTTCATTTGAGGAAGTGCGGACTACCGCCCCCTTAAAATGATATGACTCGTTCATACCACACATGGAACGTATAAAGGATGGTGTTAATTAACTTAAGTAACATATATAAAATATTATATTTTACTGGAATATTAATATACCTATGTATCATTTGGATTCGATTCTTTTAAAATAAAAATTAAATGGAAGTAGTATTCGTGCGTACGTACGGACTACCGTCTCCACGAACGCGATGAGATTCATTCTCCATCGTATCCATTCAAGTATAATTATCATTTGATGATTTAAAAATGATGTTTAAGGACTTGATACCATTCTGGATATGAATAATATACATCCCATTAATAACGAATATGGCTCACATAACAAATAATGTAAAGTAAAATGAACCCGTTAACACCTGAAATGACGATAATTCTAAGATATTATTAACAAATCAATGTTAAAAGATCATATATGATATCATATTAAAGTAACTGATTCTTGTATTATTCAATAACAATTATTTCACCATTATACAGGAGGTAAACCTACCATCGACCAAGGAAAAAGTACAAAGTAAGGGATTCTCTTATCTCACTTTCAATTCCGTGAGATTTCCATTGTTCGCTACTAAATTATTGAAAGTGGTGTATTGTGTACTTCCATTTGATATATATTATCATTATTCACTTTATATTAATTTTATTTTGTAAATCATTTGGTGGTTATTAACTTTTGGCCATACGACTCAGTTGATTAACGTGGTAAGGGGTTTCTTGTCTCACTTTTAATTCCGTGAGAATTCCATTGATCACCACTTAATTATTGCATGTGGTGTATGTGTACTACCCATGATTGTATTCATTGTGTAATATACTTTATTTTATGGGTATTTACATCATCAAGGTATGATCTTTCTTTCATGGGTGTTTGTTTCTTAAGTTACCTAATCAATAAGGGAATTTGAGATTTCAATTTCCACTCATTTGGCTTTACGCATATTTCATTGATTATATTACCCCAAGATTATGTGTGGGATCACTATTCATTTGATTATGTCATAATTTCCACTCCCCTTCCTGTGGATATAAGTTTGATACACATAATCACTCCATTGATAATTCTCAAGTCATTGATATGAATTTGATAAGAGTAATTTTAACTCATTCTCCATTTGTTGAGTTAAACATCCAATTCGTTGGTATTGTTTTTACAAGAATATGTGTGAATGTCCTTTGATTGTTTTACACTGAATATCCAATCATATTTAGTGTATTTATATTTTTCACAAATAATTATGTCATTGATTTATCCTTAACCTAAGGATATGGCCTTTATGAGAGATTTCATCTCAACTTACATTCCATTGAGACTTCTTTGTTGATATACACCAAATCACTTTTATGTGGTGTATATAATGTACTTTGACATAGTATGTCATGAATTCCCTTTATTCTCATGATATTACAAAGTTTTGATTACCTCAATTATTTTCATTCAAGTGTCTCTCTTTTGGTTAGAATCTCTAACTAAAATACCATTTTTAAATGTTTTAAAGACTTATTCATATAAATCTTTCTCATTAATGTCCATGTTTTAAAAATGGTTTTAAGGATTTATTTATATGGACATTAAAGTTTATAAATTAAAAATCCTTTTAAAAGGTTTCAAAGTGGTATGGGACACTTTGATTCAAAAATCTATTTTTAAATGGCTTCTTGACAAATAGTGTGACTTTTAAATGTTTTCAAGAAAAGGGGGATATTTCTCTCAAATAGTTTTGATGATTGTTTTCATCTATGTAAACATCCTTAATTATTCATGATTGAGGTTAATGTTATACAATACAATCTTCCATATTGTATCAAATGAGTTATATTTGACTGTGGATGTTCTATTTTTATACCATTCATGGTTTGTGGTTAAAGTATTGACATTTCGTATGCTAGTTTTAATACGAATGTTTATTTTATGCTTAAACCTATTCATATGAGGAATGCATTGGACTTAATAAGTGACGGGTGGAGCCCGCTATAGCTCCTCGATGCATCGGTAGGTCTCATGAGACAAACTAGTGTCTTGGCACAAGGCCTTGGCAAAATCTTATTTGTAGTCTTGGCACGAGGCCTTGGCTATGTGGTTATGATAGACTGACATTATGCATTCCATCATTATGAAAGTGGTTATTGATATTGCATGTGATCATTCGACTAGTAGAATATCCATGTGAGTAAGTAAATGGCATTATTTAATTTTACCTTTGCCATTTTATGCTGAAGTTCAAGTTTCAAAGGCTTTTGTTTTAGTTATAAATTGCCTTAAGTGTTTATGCTTATTTATGAAAGATTCTGCTATAATGTTATCCTTACTGAGCATCCGAGCTCACCCCTTTCAATGGTTTATTTTTTTTCCAGGATTATGAAGAAGTAATTTATGAATGACCTGCAGGGATAGTATGAGGGGATATGAAGACAAGATGTTTTTTTTATGATGTAATGTAAAAATTTATGGATGTATCTAGTTATTCCAAGGCTACTAAACTAATCGGTCTTTCGAGACTTGATCTTTCTCATGATCATGCCAATGTTATGTAATAATGCACCGACTCTGGGTAACTAGGGTCGGGGCGTTACAATAATTGTAATATTTTTATTCTACATTACAAATAATTTCTTGTTAATATTCTTTATCAATTTTTTAGGGATATTAATTTCCACAAAAGTTGAATCCTCATCCTACTAGCATGGGTCTGAGCATGGATTGTCCAAGACCTAGTTAGAGCACCCATCATACCCATTCCCACACTGAACCACCAGCGGAAACCCTACCAACCACACCTTTTCATCCTCTTCATGAGACTCTAGGGATGTTCCCAATCATTACTCTATCACCTCATTTATCCTCTTCTTCCCATTAAATATCTGTGTTGACTCCATAGATGTTACCACCTTTACTATATCCATATTCTTTGATGTATCTCATAGAATAATACCCATATTATTCCATGTCTATGCCGCCTCCATTTCCTACTATCCATCTAAAATATGATGAGTCTAATCCTTAATCTTTCACTCTAGTTCATGAAAATCACCCAGATCATGCATTTGAATAGACACTTATTTCATAGGATACTGATCTAGGACATCCCACTGATCTATCACAGCCTATTGAGTATCATGCATCAGGTTTTTTTATTATAACTATGTCAAATTATATCACTTAATTTTTGTACTGTCATATCGTGATTTAATTCTTATTTTTTACCTATTATATTATTCAGTGGGATCTTCTAATAGGTGAATTGGGAATACTCACATACAGGAATCTTGGAATCTCCAACCACATATAATGGTAGATTACAATGAAGAAAATCATATGATAGGTAAAATTAAAGGTGGTTTAGAAGTTTCATGGCCACTTTATCCAAGTACCACAATATCATTTTGTTGGAACTAGTCTCATGGAGACATCTCAGTAATTATATCAAGGAAAATTAATAGGGACATATATGGGTAAGAAAATTTTATAAATTTATATCTATATTATTGTTGTATTTATATGAATTAACATGTTCATTGTATAGTTAGTTTAAATTTCCTGATGGTGAAGCTGCTAAGACTGCAAGGTTGATGGATCTTGGGGATTTATGGCAATCATACAATCATGAGTTGTATGTTGGTTGGAAGAGTAGAGTTAATTTTGATTTAGAGGTTGTACCTATATTCCTCGATTGTCCAAAAAATAAATATCAAAAAATGATTTAATATTGGAAGACTGATAAGTTTAAGCTATTTCCAATCATTAATGGTTTGAATATAAAATTTAATTATTATTACTTGTATTGAATTTTTTATGAATCATTGAGGAAAAAAAGTAAAATTATTCAATGACATATCTACACACATTGGGGTTCACTAAAATGCCCGAGCATGAGAAGCATCAAGTACTTTAATCTGAATTGAAATAATTTCCTTATTTATATTGTTACTTAGTTAGCTTTTCATGCTGAATTTTATGTTTTATTATCATTAATACCTTTAATATAATGTTAAAAATACCCCTTTCAAATGTACATTAGTCCTATATTCCAATTGGCCATTATTCATATAGGCCAATTGACCATTAGTCCTAAAGACCAATTGGACATTAGGCCTATAGAAAAATTGGTCATTAGGCCTATAGTCTAATTTTCCATTAGGTCTATACACCAATTGGCCATTGGGCCTATAGGATAATTGTCCATTAGGCCTATAGTCCAATTGGTCATTAGGACTATAGGCCAATTGGCCATTAATCCTATAGGCCAATTGGTCATTGGGCCTACAGGACAATTGATCATTCTGCTTAGAGGCATAATTGTCCATTAGTCCTAGAGGCCAATTGGACATTAGGCCTATAGGTCTAATTGGACTAGGAGGCCTAATGGAAAATCGGGAATTAGGCCTATAGACATAGAGGAAAATTATACAATTAGTCTTATAGCCTAATTGGACATTTGGACTAGATTCCAATTGGCCATTAGGCCTATAAGCCAACTGGCTTATAAGCTTATAGGACAATTGGATAATTAGGCATATAGCCCAATTGACTATTCGGCCTATAGCCTAATTGTCCATTAGGCCTAATGGAAAATTAGACATTAGGTCATTAGGTCATCATGCCTATAGGCCAATTGGCTATTAAGCCTAATGGTCAATCAGCCTAATGGACAATCTATCTATAGGCCTAATGGAAAATTGGCCACTAGGCCTAATATCCAATTGGACATATAATGAATAATATTGAGTTCATATTATGAAATGAATATAAACCATTCATATTCAAAATTATTTAAAGTTCATAATGAGTGCCTAAAATTATAAAGTGTTTATGATTAGATTTTATATATGAATTTATCATCATTATTTCTCACATTTTTAAATTTATGAATTTTTCATTCATTTAATATTCATTCCATTTTATTATTATTAAATATTATAAAATGTTTACATTTTGAATATATGTATACTAATAAATTTCATTTATAGAGGGCTATATTAGGCATCAAAATTCATGTACCTCGAGCTAAATTATTTTACTCAAGTAGGAAGTAAAGGGATAGAGTGCAATAAATTCACACACAAAAAGATTGTAAGTTTTTTATTTATATTTCAATTATTTATTTGAAATTCATAATTAAATATCTTGTTTATATTTTTTTAATAGACTGCTCCGGAGGCCCTTGATGATAAAGAAGATGAAAATTTTGGGTCGAACAATCATTTGAGTCAGGTATTAGGTGATGAGCATCGGGGAATATTCTAATGTCTACCTAGTAAAAACATCATTCCCTATAGGTATTGGTATTCATTAGGCTCCTCTGAATCCTCTTAGACCACTGAGATGAAAAACTCTTGAGCAGAAGTATCTGAGTAAAAATAGCTTTAGAGGAGCGTTAAAGGAGTAAAGAGGAGCATGAAATAAGTAAGATGATCACCGAACAATTCCTAAAAGCTATGTCAGTTATAAGTTAATCACTTCCATCAGAGGATACTACTACTATTGATTCATATATGGAATCGATGCTTTATTTAAATGACGCCCTGAGTGATTCTAATGAGGTTCCTAGAGGCGATCGAGATAAAGGTGATGGTGATGATGTTGTTGATGGTGTTTCTACTTCAGATGATGTTGTTGGTGAGGATGTTGTTGTTGTTGATGATGGTGGTGGTTTTAATGATGCTGTTGAGAATGAGGATGTTAGTGATGGGGGAGATAACAATCCACTATATTTTTTACTTAGAAAAAAATGAGACTTGTGTAGTTTTTTAATTACTTGAATTGATTTATTTTATGGATGTATATGTATGTTTTAGTATTTTATATGGTTTGAAAACTGTTACAGGTTGTTGTTTGGATGCCAAATGTAGAAAATTTTCATTGAATTGAATGTATATTGTATGTTTTATTTGATTTTTAGGAGTTGGAAGAAGAAGTAGGAAATGATATATCCTTGGTTTTATTATACTGATGGTTTTAAAAACTGTGGGTATAGATTCTCTGATGGGAAATGATATATCCTTGGTTTTATTAAAACCATGGGTATGATAAAATATATAGGACCTATACCTATGTTTTTTATAGAAACCATGGGTATAGGTCTATATTGATGCTTCAAAAGGTTACGGTTTTGAAAATAGTGGGTATAGGTGGATTTTCTAGTAGTGTTTATCAACCAAATTGCTTTACTCTTCATGCTTGCACAACTATGTTTTAGATTTGGTTTTTCTTTATGAATCACAGATCTCTTCTCATATTTATTCATAGCGAATAGGATTACTCAATTTATAAGATAGAGAACTTTCATTCCTTATAGTTTGATATGTATTCTTAGCCGCTTTTAACTACTCAATCCATATAATCATGAAATCTTTCGATGCATAGTCTTTCTTATTCATGTGTTTAAAATCTCTTCTAGTTTTCGTAGCCTTGAAACATTAATCCATTAGTACTTTAATTTTGTTATTTAATAACTAATCATGTTTGGGTAGCATGTTCAAACATTTTTTATATGTATTTCATGACATTTTACATCTTCCACACATCACTAGTAGTCTTCAAGTTGCCTTTATTTAGAAACATTTCCTATTCTTCTTTAGGGGTGTCTTTAATTAAACTAATATGCTCTCGAATTGATTCATTTTTAGGCTTTAGATTTCTTCCATCAATCCTTATATTCGTAGACAATTTTTAACAGTCCATGACATGACCTCTCTTCTCACAAAAGAAGCATCTCTTCTTTATTTTTACATCCTCTTCAACATTTTCTTTTATCTTATCACTATGCCAAAAAATCTATTTCATGGTTGTTCTTTGGGTGTTTGGTAGTGGTTTAAACCACAAATAAATTATACATGATTCTTTTTAGAAACTTTCGTGTTTACCTATCTCGCCAATCAATTAGAAACGGTTTTTATTTCACTGCGCTTTTTTTAGCAGCCGTTTTTTTAAAAAAATAATTTCTCTATAATTTATTTATTATTTACGTATTTATTTTGTATTTTGTACTTAGTAATTGTTTACTATTTATTATTTATTTATTTCTTATTTATTTATTATCTATTATTTATTATTTATTATTTATTATTTATTATTTATTATTTATTATTTATTATTTATTATTTATTATTTATTATTTATTATTTATTATTTATTATTTATTATTTATTATTTATTATTTATTATTTATTATTTATTATTTATTATTTATTATTTATTATTTATTATTTATTATTTATTATTTATTATTTATTATTTATTATTTATTATTTATTATTTATTATTTATTATTTATTATTTATTATTTATTATTTATTATTTATTATTTATTATTTACTATTTACTATTTATTATTTATCATTTATTTATCATTTATCATTTATTTATCATTTATCATTTATTTATTATTTATTATATAATTACTTATTTATTTATCCTTCCATGTAGAAATTGAGAATATATATCTATAGTGTGAGATTTAAACATCTTACCACTTGGTTATTCTACAAATACTTTACAACTCCAACAAGCTAATCATGTGGTAACTAAACAGACTTCAATATACTTATATATATATATACAGAAAAATATATATAAATACATAATAAATGATAAATAATTTATAAATAAATAATAAATAAATCATAAATAAATCATAAGTAAATAATAAATAAAATCTAATAAATCATAAATCAAAAATAACTAATAAATAAATAAATAAATAAATATTAAATGTAACACCCCAAGATTTCATAGTGTGTTATTTCTTCAAAATAATTCAATAACTTGCACTACACGCAACACCGAGTGCAAGCGCACCATGACTTACCAAACAAGCCGTTCAAAAAAGGTTATGAATAGTATTAACTAAATTTTAAACTTTATATAATCCTTATAATTTTAGAATCCATATTATGAGTTTCTTAGACATAATGTAAGAACAAATTCATCTTCAGTATTGTAGTTTTACCAACTTTTAATAGTGAACCCTTTTTAAATAAAATATTTTAAACTTTTTGACTAAATGGGGACATCAAAAAATTTAAAATAAAACATCTCAAGCTTCCACGGTACGCTTTCCTTTGAATAAAACAGTAGCGTGTGTTGTACGCAACTTCGAGTTTTAACACACACCACAACCGATCAAACTAGCCGTTATGAATAGTAATACTTAATTTTTTGAAATTATATATATTTTATATTTCAAAATGGACTTCATTTTTGGATTCGGAATATCAAATTTAGCCTAAGGTGAAATTTTGGTACTTTTCGGATAACTTTCATATTTTGATGAATAGTAAAAATTACTAAATTTTAATTAAAAACAACTTTTTTAATCAAAATAATTAATAGTGATAAATTATGAATTTGAGTGGTTTTAAAGTATATTTAGAATATATTTTTACCATTTAATATAATTTTGGTCATTGGACATAATTTTACAATTAAACCGAACATAAACAAGTGTCAATCTTTTGATAGTTATTATCTCTTAAAAACACGCTTTTTGTTTTGACAGCGGGAATTAATTTTAAATTAATTTCGGCCACTTCTGTGTTTTGAATTTAGAAAAATGGATTCCATATTTGGAATCAGGATGTTCAAATTGTGTAAATAGGTAACTTTTATTTTTAGACATTTTGAATAATTACTGCGGTAAATATTTTATTTACCATGGTTAAGGGTAAATCCGGTAAATAAGGGTTAAAAAATAATATTGTAATAATACTAAATTACCCTAAAACGTGTATTAACCCTATTTGTTGATACATGGTCGACCATGGGAATCTTTGGGTCAATTTTGGGACCCCATTGATCCACTTGTAAGTGATAATGACACTTTATTTTAATTAAGTTAAAATGAATACAAAAATGGCATAGGCTTACATCTTTTAAAAGAACAATTTTTACATAGGGTTATACATGTTGGATTTTCGATTATAAATATTAATTAGAAAGCTAAAAAGATTTCCTACATAATTATATTTTATTAATAATTTTTAGACATCAAATAATTTAAATTATTAATGACACAATAATGATGCAATGTTTACCTCATTAATAAATCATTTAAATAAATAAGATTATAATGATTAAAATATTGTCTAAAACCTGTCCAATTCTTATTGGTTGATGTTATTTAGAATATGAGTCATCTTATCTTCGACCTCAATGATTTTTGGACCATTATAAACCGAATATAATTATATTATAAAGTAATACTTTCACTCTTTCCTAAAGAGCCCCTCCTCTCCCTTATAAAAGGAGACCACTTCTACTCATTCCTCACACATCTCAAGCCACTTGGCTCGTCCAAACTCTGCCCAACTAAGCTCCCCACATCCCTCTACTCCTCCTTGAAGCTTCCCCTTAGGCAGAAAGCATTTCAAGAAGTCCTTTGGTTCCAACCAAAGTGAGTTACCTAAATTAAAGGTAACATTTTCTCTTAAATTATTTTCAATTATTTTGCTTCTCCAACCCCCAAACTCTTTTTATTTCCTTTCTTTTGTAACAACACCAGTATCCAAAATATACTAGGATGTTGTTATAAGAAGGATTAAAACTACACATTCACACAACTCCATCTAATGGATGATGAACATAATGTTTCTGTGGATGGAAAACTAACGCCTCACGAAACGATGATTGTTCAAATACATCTTACCGCCTCTCATGGTGGCCATTAGGATGGAAATGTAATTAAATATGATATTAATGATATATATTTTATATATAAGCTTCTGTAATTCCATTTTATTTCATACAATTATTCGTTTCATGTTGTATATACATACGATAATTTCAATTGAGGAAGTGCGGACTACCGCCCCCTTAAAATTATATGACTCGTTCATACCACACATGGAACGTATAAAGGATGGTGTTAATGAACATAAGTAACATATATAGAATATTATATTTTACTGGAATATTAATATACCTATGTATCATTTGGATTCGATTCTTTTAAAATAAAAATTAAATGGAAGTAGCATTCGTGTGTACGTACGGACTACCGTCTCCACGAACGCGATGTGATTCATTCTCCATCGTATCCATTCAAGTATAATTATCATTTTATGATTTAAAAATGATTTTTAAGGACTTGATACCATTCTGGATATGAATAATATACATCCCATTAATAACGAATATGGCTCACATAACAAAGAATATAAAGTAAAATGAACCCGTTAACACCTGAAATGACGATAATTCTAAGATATTATTAACAAATCAATGTTAAAAGATCATATATGATATCATATTAAAGTAACTGATTCTTGTATTATTCAATAACAATTATTTCACCATTATACAGGAGGTAAACCTACCATCGACCAAGGAAAAAGTACAAAGTAAGGGATTCTCTTATCTCACTTTCAATTCCGTGAGATTTCCATTGTTCGCTACTAAATTATTGAAAGTGGTGTATTGTGTACTTCCATTTGATATATATTCATGATTCACTTTATATTCATGTTATTCTGTAAATCATTTGGTGGCTATTAACTTTTTTCCATGCGACTCAGTTGATTAACGTGGTAAGGGGTTTCTTGTCTCACTTTTAATTCCGTGAGAATTCCATTGATCACCACTTAATTATTGCATGTGGTGTATGTGTACTACCCATGATTGTATTCATTGTGTAATATAATTTATTTTATGGGTATTTACATCATCATGGTATGATCTTTCTTTCATGGGTGTTTGTTTCTTAAGTTACCTAATCAATAAGGGAATTTGAGATTTCAATTTCCACTCATTTGGCTTTATGCATATTTCATTGATTATATTACCCCAAGATTATGTGTGGAATCACTATTAATTTGATTATGTCATAATTTCCACTCCCCTTCCTGTGGATATACTTTTGATACACATAATCACTCCATTGAAAATTCTCAAGTCATTGATATGAATTTGATAAGAGTAATTTTAACTCTTTCGCCATTTGTTGAGTTAAACATCCAATTCGTTGGTGTTGTTTTTACAGGAATATGTGTGAATATACTTTGATTGTTTTACACTGAATATCCAATCATATTTAGTGTATTTATATTTTTCACACATAATTATGTTGTTGATTTATCCTTAACCTAAGGATATGACCTTTATGAGAGATTTCATCTCAACTTACATTCCATTGAGACTTCTTTGTTGATATACACCAAATCACTTTTATGTGGTGTATATAATGTACTTTGACATAGTATGTCATGAATTCCCTTTATTCTCATGATATTACAAAGTTTTGATTACCTCAATTATTTTCATTCAAGTGTCTCTCTTTTGGTTAGAATCTCTAACTAAAATACCATTTTTAAATGTTTTAAAGACTTATTCATCTAAATCTTTCTCATTAATGTCCATGTTTTAAAAATGGTTTTAAGGATTTACTTATATGGACATTAAAGTTTAGAAATTAAAAATCCTTTTAAAAGGTTTCAAAGTGGTATGGGACACTTTGATTCAAAAATCTATTTTTAAATGGCTTCTTGACAAATAGTGTGACTTTTAAATGTTTTCAAGAAAAGGGGGATATTTCTCTCAAATAGTTTTGATGATTATTTTCATCTATGTCAACATCCTTCATTATTCATGATTGAGGTTAATGTGATACAATACAATCTTCCATATTGTATCAAATGAGTTATATTTGACTGTGGATGTTCTATTTTTATACCATTCATGGTTTGTGGTTAAAGTATTGACATTTCGTATGCTAGTTTTAATACGAATGTTTATTTTATGCTTAAACCTATTCATATGAGGAATGCATTGGACTTAATAAGTGACGGGTGGAGCCCGCTATAGCTCCTCGATGCATCGGTAGGTCTCATGAGACAAACTAGTGTCTTGGAACAAGGCCTTGGCAAAATCTTATTTGTAGTCTTGGCACGAGGCCTTGGCTATGTGGTTATGATAGTCTGGCATTATGCATTCCATCATTATGAAAGTGGTTATTGATATTGCATGTGATCATTCGACTAGTAGAATATCCATGTGAGTAAGTAAATGGAATTATTTCATTTTATTTATGCCATACCATGTTGAAAGTTCAAGTTTCAAAGGCTTTTGTTTTAGTTATAAATTGCCTTAAGTGTTTATGATTATTTATGAAAGCTTCTGCTATAATGTTATCCTTACTGAGCATCCGAGCTCACCCCTTTCAATGTTTTATTTTTTTTTCCAGGATTATGAAGAAGTAATTTATGAATGACCTGCAGGAATAGTATGAGGGGATATGAAGACAAAATGTTTTTTTTATGATGTAATGTAAAAATTTATGGATGTATCTAGTTATTCCAAGGCTACTAAACTAATCGGTCTTTCGAGACTTGATCTTTCTCATGATCATGCCAATGTTATGTAATAATGCACCGACTCTGGGTAACTAGGGTCGGGGCGTTACAGTTGGTATCAGAGGAAGTTTAGTACAAACCTTGGAAGCTAGATTTAGATAAACTCAGATTAGAGCACGTAGACCTAAGACAAACTTTGAGGATTAGTATAGAAGAACTTCCTAGAATTTTGGTATTGTAATTATTTTGTGAGTTTTCCAAGCAATACATCCCTGTCTGGATACGAGCAGGTAGAGGTGGCTCTGGCACAGATGTACCTAGGGGTAAAACCCGAAAACACCGCTTTGAGCTAGACTCGAACGGGAACTGGTACACGACAACAGGCCTTGCTGCACTCTTGGTTACGACACTCCCGGGGGATATGCTTTGGTAAATTCACAAGATTAGTATAAACCATTATTAAGGGAATACAAAAAAAATGCCCCTAAGAATATATGTCGGCAAATAGATAGTGGATAATGTAGATTTTAACATAGGGTAACCCAAGTTAGGATATATTGTTCAATTACAAGATTATCCTATTATGTCTTTTTTTATTCCTATTAGATAAGTATTCAAAAACCCTAATTGTATTTTATTTTGTTAGTTGAAACATGGAGGGAGCAAGATCACGAACAACTCTTCTCTCTCTTCCTGAAGAACTACTTACAATTATTATCCAGAAGTCATGCGCAGACGATGTTGAAACTTTTTCAAATGTCCAAGTTACATGCAAACAACTTTATGAGACATCCAATACCTCTAGAATTGCACGATTCTTTCAAGGATCAAGTACCGACTGTGGGATAATGTTGCGCTCTCAACTTTCTTACCACGCTAAGCGTGGGAAGTACCATCAGGGTCTTTTCAAATTATTCACTTTATCTCAAAATTACGATGCACTAAATGATTTTCTAGATGCTACAGAAGAGGGAGACCTTCGAGCAGCCTATATGTATCAAATTATATATTTATGTCTTTTGGGATATACGAAAACTGATTTACCAAAACCTTATTTTGAAATATTTGAAGATGAATCAGTGAGAATTTTTCTAAAAAAACATGTTAAAGACGATGTCTCCAAATTATATATAAGTAATACCTATTTTTTTATGATGCATCGATGCTTCCATCGATATAATCCAAAATGGATGAGGAGTTTTTGGGTAAAGGAAGTAGATGATTTGGAAAAATTCCTGAGGTACCATTGTGACACATGAACGCATTCTACCAAAAGGAAAATCCGCCTAGTCTCTCCAGAGTTCATGTTGTGATCCACATATCTCTAGTGACAAAATACATGCCTGACCCAACGCATGTACTCACCTATGAAGAATTATAACTGGAACCAGATCTATCTTATTGTGGAGAGCCTATCAGAATTATTCATACCAAAGATCAAGTGTTGAGAAACCGGATGACTCATCTGGTAAAAGATCTATGGAGAAATCCTAAGATAGAAGAGGCAATGTGGGAACCCGAGGAACATATGATGAAGAACCTATGTGGAAATAAATGGATGGTGAAATGTTTAAAAGTGTTAGTGCTCTTTATTGATGGGTTTACTTTGGAATAATTTTCTCTTGTATTTGTAACCCCTCAGTTTGCCATGTGAGAATGATATTTGAGGAATAATTGTCTCTTCTCTTGTGGATATAGGTATAAATAACCATTTGTTTTATATGATCATTGGGGTTTGAGAAAATGATAAGTTATTATAATTTGGGATGAAAATGCAAAGTATGATATAACATTTGTGGTTAAATTATGTTATTTTGAAAAATTTATCTCATTTTGGTAATATTATAGAATATAGTTTTTGAAAAAGGACAACACGTAGACCGTGTGACAACCCGTCGCGTCGGACAAAGCTGTGGGAATCGAACCCACAACCAAAGTGCGATTGGGATTTATCGCCTACCACTGGACTACGTGAAGTCCCTGGTTAGTATGACTATTTTTTTTATTAAATGATTTTATTGATCAATAATAAGATGATTTGGGTTCTTATGTCTTATCAAATGAATACCCTTGGTATAGGAAAATGATTTGGTGATTAAGTGATAAATGTTATTTTGGAAGATGTTCGTTTTGTTAGGAACACTATATGCCCAAGGAAAATAGAATACAATGAGGTTTCATTTGTAGAGTAATGGTGGATTTTTATCTACATTTTTATTGTTGATTTATAGTGATTTGGGTTATTTATGGAAATGATTAACCTATAACAGAGAATATGTGATGATGTTAATTACTTTTAAGTATGTGACTTTAAGAGTATTTGATGTCATTTGGAGATACAATGTAACATGGGAGACTAAATAATCAAATTCTTCTATGTTTTGGGTTTCAATATTAGTTTGGATTATATTAAATGATTTTTAAGGACAATTGGTTATTGAATGGTATCTATTTAACTTTGGGGTATTGTTGGTTTAATTTTAGAAATTAAGATTAGTGCATATTTATCTCAATGAATATCCTTTTGGGGGATCATTAGATCATTCACTAACCATTTTGGTTTTGATTAATCTTCAAAGACAATGTAAATATATGGTTTATCCTGCATGGATCATGTGATTCTATAGAAGTTTATTCTAGCTCTTCCAGTGTGACCAAGTCTTCTTGAATACTCATCGTTTAAAAAAATTGAGTTAGTGGTGGAAATTTATTAAAGAATGAAAATCTACTTAAAATTTAAGTATATCTCATAATGTTCTTAGTCAATATCATAAATGAATTCCTCTTCCTTATGTAATGTAACTTTAAAAAAAAATGTTGTCCTAGATGGTACCTTAAATCATCACTAATTTATGGCCTTGGGATTGTTGGCCTTTTCATAGCCATGTTCTCTACCACTCTCCATCAGATAATTGATGGTTAGATTTCTCCTCCATATCCATATTTTCCTACATGGAACCCTAGTATGTGTTATTTTCGGTAATCTTCATACTTTCCACTCTTTATTTTAAATAGAGGCCTCATTAATTCATTTTTCGATGTGGGATTTCAACTAAGATATTTTGAAATGTCAAAAATGTGTGATCCCAATACCCTATATTTTGTTGAACCGATGGTACTTCAAATCATCATAGATTGATGAGTTTAAGGACCTCAATTTTATACTTGTTTGTGATTGATGACCTCAACCACTACCTATAAATATTTACGTTTTTCCTCCAATTATATGTCTCTAATTGCCACCAATGTTCTCCTAATCGAGATCATAATTTGGTGGTGACCCTTTCATTTCTCTTTTCCTCATATTAAGACTAAATTTTAGTAAACCAATTTCCGATGTGGGTTTTCCCACAAATATATTTTCTATTTTCAACCTTTTATTTTCGAAAAACAATTTCAAATTGCGAGGACGCAATTTATTGAAGGAGGGGAGAATGTAACACCCCAAGATTTCATAGTGTGTTATTTCTTCAAAATAATTCAATAACTTGCACTACACACAACACCGAGTTCAAGCGCACCATGACTTACCAAACAAGCTGTTCAAAAAAGGTTATGAATAGTATTAACTAAATTTTAAACTTTATATAATCCTTATAATTTTAGAATCCATATTATGAGTTTCTTAGACATAATGTAAGAACAAATTCATCTTCAGTATTGTAGTTTTACCAACTTTTAATAGTGAACCCTTTTTAAATAAAATATTTTAAACTTTTTGACTAAATGGGGACATCAAAAAATTTAAAATAAAACATCCAAAGCTTCCACGGTACGCTTTCCTTTGAATAAAACAGTAGCGTGTGTTGTACGCAACTTCGAGTTTTAACACACACCACAACCGATCAAACTAGCCGTTATGAATAGTAATACTTAATTTTTTGAAATTATATATATTTTATATTTCAAAATGGACTTCATTTTTGGATTCGGAATATCAAATTTAGCCTAATGTGAAATTTTGGTACTTTTCGGATAACTTTCATATTTTGATGAATAGTAAAAATTACTAAATTTTAATTAAAAACAACTTTTTTAATCAAAATAATTAATAGTGATAAATTATGAATTTGAGTGGTTTTAAAGTATATTTAGAATATATTTTTACCATTTAATATAATTTTGGTCATTGGACATAATTTTACAATTAAACCGAACATAAACAAGTCTCAATCTTTTGATAGTTATTATCTCTTAAAAACACGCTTTTTGTTTTGACAGCGGGAATTAATTTTAAATTAATTTCGGCCACTTATGTGTTTTGAATTTAGAAAAATGGATTCCATATTTGGAATCATGATGTTCAAATTGTGTAAATAGGTAACTTTTATTTTTAGACATTTTGAATAATTACTGCGGTAAATATTTTATTTACCATGGTTAAGGGTAAATCCGGTAAATAAGGGTTAAAAAATAATATTATAATAATACTAAATAACCCTAAAACGTGTCTTAACCCTATTGGTTGATACATGGTCGACCATGGGAATCTTTGGGTCAATTTTGGGACCCCATTGATCCACTTGTAAGTGATAATGACACTTTATTTTAATTAAGTTAAAATGAATACAAAAAATGGCATAAGCTTACATCTTTTAAAAGAATAATTTTTACATAGGGTTATACTTGTTGGATTTTCGATTATAAATATTTATTATAAATCTAAAAAGATTTCCTACATAATTATATTTTATTTATAATTTTTAGACATCAAATAATTTAAATTATTAATGACACAATAATGATGCAATGTTTACCTCATTAATAAATCATTTAAATAAATAAGATTATAATGATTAAAATATTATCTAAAACCTGTCCAATTCTTATTGGTTGATGTTGTTTAGAATATTAGTCATCTTATCTTCGACCTCAATGATTTTTGGACCATTATAAATAGAATATAATTATATTATAAAGTAATAATTTCACTCTTTCCTAAAGAGCCCCTCCTCTCCCTTATAAAAGGAGACCACTTCTACTCATTCCTCACACCTCTCAAGCCACTTGGCTCGTCCAAACTCTGCCCAACTAAGCTCCCCACATCCCTATACTCCTCCTTGAAGCTTCCCCTTAGGCACAAAGCATTTCAAGAAGTCCTTTGGTTCCAACCAAAGTGAGTTACCTAAATTAAAGGTAACATTTTCTCTTAAATTATTTTCAATTATTTTGCTTCTCCAACCCCCAAACTCTTTTTATTTCCTTTCTTTTGTAACAAAACCAGTATCCAAAATATACTAGGATGTTTTTATAAGAAGGATTAAAACTACACATTCACACAACTCCATCTAATGGATGATGAACATAATGTTTCTGTGGATGGAAAACTAACGCCTCACGAAACGATGATTGTTCAAATACATCTTACCGCCTCTCATGGTGGCCATTAGGATGGCACTGTAATTAAATATGATATTAATGATATATATTTTATATATAAGCTTCTGTAATTCCATTTTATTTCATACAATTATTCGTTTCATGTTGTATATACATACGATAATTTCAATTGAGGAAGTGCGGACTACCGCCCCCTTAAAATGATATGACTCGTTCATACCACACATGGAACGTATAAAGGATGGTGTTAATGAACTTAAGTAACATATATAGAATATTATATTTTACTGTAATAGTAATATACCTATGTATCATTTGGATTCGATTCTTTTAAAATAAAAATTAAATGGAAGTAGCATCCGTGCGTACGTACGGACTACCGTCTCCACGAACGCGATGTGATTCATTCTCCATCGTATCCATTCAAGTATAATTATCATTTGATGATTTAAAAATGATGTTTAAGGACTTGATACCATTCTGGATATGAATAATATACATCCCATTAATAACGAATATGGCTCACATAACAAAGAATATAAAGTAAAATGAACCCGTTAACACCTGAAATGACGATAATTCTAAGATATTATTAACAAATCAATGTTAAAAGATCATATATGATATCATATTAAAGTAACTGATTATTGTATTATTCAATAACAATTATTTCACCATTATACAGGAGGTAAACCTACCATCGACCAAGGAAAAAGTACAAAGTAAGGGATTCTCTTATCTCACTTTCAATTCCGTGAGATTTCCATTGTTCGCTACTAAATTATTGAAAGTGGTGTATTGTGTACTTCCATTTGATATATATTCATGATTAACTTTATATTCATGTTATTCTGTAAATAATTTGGTGGTTATTAACTTTTGTCCATGCGACTCAGTTGATTAACGTGGTAAGGGGTTTCTTGTCTCACTTTTAATTCCGTGAGAATTCCATTGATCACCACTTAATTATTGCATGTGGTGTATGTGTACTACCCATGATTGTATTCATTGTGTAATATAATTTATTTTATGGGTATTTACATCATCATGGTATGATCTTTCTTTCATGGGTGTTTGTTTCTTAAGTTACCTAATCAATAAGGGAATTTGAGATTTCAATTTCCACTCATTTGGCTTTACGCATATTTCATTGATTATATTACCCCAAGATTATGTGTGGAATCACTATTCATTTGATTATGTCATAATTTACACTCCCCTTCCTGTGGATATACTTTTGATACACATAATCACTCCATTGAAAATTCTCAAGTCATTGATATGAATTTGATAAGAGTAATTTTAACTCTTTCGCCATTTGTTGAGTTAAACATCCAATTCGTTGGTGTTGTTTTTACAGGAATATGTGTGAATATACTTTGATTGTTTTACACTGAATATCCAATCATATTTAGTGTATTTATATTTTTCACACATAATTATGTTGTTGATTTATCCTTAACCTAAGTATATGGCCTTTATGAGAGATTTCATCTCAACTTACATTCCATTGAGATTTCTTTGTTGATATACACCAAATCACTTTTATGTGGTGTATATAATGTACTTTGACATAGTATGTCATGAATTCCCTTTATTCTCATGATATTACAAAGTTT
This sequence comes from Viscum album, assembly GCA_963277665.1. NCBI lineage: Eukaryota > Viridiplantae > Streptophyta > Magnoliopsida > Santalales > Viscaceae > Viscum > Viscum album. The sequence continues at coordinate 830,316,091 of OY728157.1, read as the reverse complement.
TGATTACCTCAATTATTTTCATTCAAGTTTCTCTCTTTTGGTTAGAATTTCTAACTAAAATACCATTTTTAAATGTTTTAAAGACTTATTCATCTAAATCTTTCTCATTAATGTCCATGTTTTAAAAATGGTTTTAAGGATTTACTTATATGGACATTAAAGTTAAGAAATTAAAAATCCTTTTAAAAGGTTTCAAAGTGGTATGGGACACTTTGATTCAAAAATCTATTTTTAAATGGCTTCTTGACAAATAGTGTGACTTTTAAATGTTTTCAAGAAAAGGGGGATATTTCTCTCAAATAGTTTTGATGATTATTTTCATCTATGTCAACATCCTTCATTATTCATGATTGAGGTTAATGTGATACAATACAATCTTCCATATTGTATCAAATGAGTTATATTTGACTGTGGATGTTCTATTTTTATACCATTCATGGTTTGTGGTTAAAGTATTGACATTTTGTATGCTAGTTTTAATACGAATGTTTATTTTATGCTTAAACCTATTCATATGAGGAATGCATTGGACTTAATAAGTGACGGGTGGATCCCGCTATAGCTCCTCGATGCATCGGTAGGTCTCATGAGAGAAACTAGTGTCTTGGCACAAGGCCTTGGCAAAATATTATTTGTAGTCTTGGCACGAGGCCTTGGCTATGTGGTTATGATAGTCTGGCATTATGCATTCCATCATTATGAAAGTGGTTATTGATATTTCATGTGATCATTCGACTAGTAGAATATCCATGTGAGTAAGTTAATGGAATTATTTCATTTTATTTATGCCATACCATGTTGAAAGTTCAAGTTTCAAAGGCTTTTGTTTTAGTTATAAATTGCCTTAAGTGTTTATGATTATTTATGAAAGCTTCTGCTATAATGTTATCCTTACTGAGCATCCGAGCTCACCCCTTTCAATGTTTTATTTTTTTTTTCCAGGATTATGAAGAAGTAATTTATGAATGACCTACAGGGATAGTATGAGGGGATATGAAGACAAAATGTTTTTTTATGATGTAATGTAAAAATTTATGGATGTATCTAGTTATTCCAAGGCTACTAAACTAATCGGTCTTTCGAGACTTGATCTTTCTCATGATCATGCCAATGTTATGTAATAATGCACCGACTCTGGGTAACTATGGTCGGGGCGTTACATTAAATATTAAATAATTAAATAATTCATAATTCATTAATCCTTAATAAGTAGTAATTATAATAATAAATACTAAACAATAAATTATCAATAAATCATAAATCATAAATAAATAATAAATAATAATAAATAAATAAAGAGATGCTAAATAATAAATAATAAATGTATATAATAAATAATAAATAATAAGAAAAATACTAAATACTAAATAATAAATAATTAATGATTTTAAATAAATAATAAATAATACATAATAGATAAATTATAAATTATAAATAAATAAATAATAATAAATAATTACTAATAAATAATAACTAATAACTAATAAATAATAAATAATAAATAATAAATAATAAATAAATCATACATATATAGATAGTGGGAGAAGCACGGTTGGCGCGTAGTTTTTTGAACCATTTGAGCCAACTATGTGAGGGTGTGGCCTAGAGATAGTAGTAGCATGCAATTTTCATAAGGTTTTCTAAACCATGTGACCCTCTAGATTTTTTTCTAGGAGCACAGACATAGTTGGTGCATAGTTTAATAAGTCATACGACCTAATCGTGCGACGTGCAGTTAATGCTTTGAAAAAATGTGTTTTAATTCAGATTAAGGCCTGGGATCCCTCATTATTATCCTATAATTATAGGGACTCAAACTCCATCTTTCTCCTTGGATCCCAAGATAATTTCCTTTGATCTGGAAGCAAATTTTGAAAGAATCAAAGTGTGTTGAAGATCCAGAATCAATGGTGAGTCCTTGTTCTTCCTCATTATTTTTTAATTCTTAGATTTACTTTTATCCTCTCTATTGAAGCCACATATCTAGTCTATTATGGATAGATCTATGTGATATTATGTGAATCTAGATGATATCTTGTTGGATCTATTAATGGGAAGGTTTTGTGAGCCCGGATCTAGAATTTATTAGTGTCGTTCTTCATTTTTACCATCTGTTGAGAGGTGGGTGGATTCTCTCTCATATCCAGTTGTTTTTAAACTTAATGTCTTGGTTTTATTATAATATTTTTATTTTATTTTCTATGTTATCAATTTTTTATTTCTTTAGGGATTCCATTTTGGTTTACATTTTTAGATTTAGGAAAATTGATTATATTTTGAAAAACACTTTTTATTTATAATTTTAAAATGATGGTTTTCATATTATGGAATGGTTTTTGTGCATTCAAAATGTTCGATAAAAGGATTTAAAAGAATAATTATTTTTTATGAAATTTTTTGGCATTGAAATTGGTAAAATTGGGTTGGCGTGTGTTTAAATTGAATAGAATATCATTAAAAGTGCCATAATCGAGGTTGGATGGATTATGGTTATGGGGTACCACCGTCAATGGTAACACAAAGATTGAGTGTATGGATGTGTGTGTGTGTGTGTGAACATGGAAATAGTTTTTCCAAGTTTTAATTAATGTTGATAAGCTTATTTATGGTTTTTCTCACATGGATTTATCTTATATATTTTTATAAAGTGTTTAACTATTTCAAATTCTTTATATGAAATGTGTTAATCAGTTCTTGTCCGAGTGGTGTGTGTTGGGAAGTCTCTGGAGATTTCTAAATGGGTTTATACTATCCCCTTTCTTGGGAACTTTTGTATGTTTGAAGATTTCATATACTAAGATATAGGGAAGGGAAATATAACTTATTTATCTAGCAATTCATCTTGATACCATGGGAATTGAAGGTGGTGTTGGATCTTAGAGCTAGTTTACATGGTGTTTAGGATCATGTTACTTAAGTGTACTTGAGTCGTGATGTCTTTTGGTTTTGTCAGTTGAAATTCCTTGTTCCGTTATTACTCTGATATTATAGATCTGGTGGTTTTAAATTGGTTTTTATTACATATACACATGTAACCTATAGTAGTATTGGATGCTTACATTTTATATTTTCAACTATATTTATATTTAAAAGGAAAATCATCCTACAATGTTTTCCTAAGCCCTTGGAATTTATTTTTAGCCTTTTGTGTCTTAGGGATGTCACCTAAGGCCAGTATCATCTTTGAATCCTCTAAGTAAAATGGGTAGGGGTATGATATTACAAAAGTTATCAATATTGTTTAATATATTTGTCTTTTGGGATGGTAATAAGCAGATTGGAATGTCGGAACTTTAAATGTATAACTAAAAAATAAATCACTAACCTTCTTATGATGAAATTAAAGTTACAATGGTGTTCTGGGCATAAAAGTGTTCTAAGACACTTCTAAGTCTATTTTTTCTTATCATCATGGGTTTAGCTAATGGGTGTTTCATATCATGCACTGTTAGTGAGACTTCCCATTAGAACTGTATTATTCAATATGAGTTTCAAAATTTATAAAAATGATTAAAATGGTTGATTTTTTAAATGAATAGTTACTGATTATTACTTATAGTGATTTTTAATTTTTCTAATCCTTTAGTTTCTAGTAAGTTATGAATAAATAGAGTTTTTTTTTATAGAGAATGGTATTGTGTGGAAGTTATAATAATCAGCAATAAGAGGTTGGTGAAAATTTGGTTGCACCAGAGCCATAGGTGAACCAACCACTTATCCAAAGCATCATTTAGGATTTTCAAGCCATAGATAGCAAGAATCAAAAAAATGAACTCTGAAAAGGTAACCACTTCATACAGTTTTCAAAATATAATCCACCTATATTTTTAAGGGATTCTTATCCTACAAAAGTAGAGGTGTGGCTAAATTGAATGACCTAAATCGTAAAATTATTTGGTACATCGATCGAGATTAAATTTATGCTTGTAATTAATACACTGAAGGATCTTGTATTCCAATGGAGGATTTATCTATCCAAGATAAAGTTGACCAAGGCATTGCATGGAAATAATTTGAATAAATTTTCAACAAACAATTATATCCTCACACATTCAAGATTGCAAGAACAGCTGATTTATTTAGCTTCAAGTAATAGAATTTATCCATAATATAGTTTGCGGCTAAGTTTATGAACCTAATCTTCTTTTCATGAAAAGTATCCACTAGTACATCCTTTAAGGAATGCATCATTGAATTGGAACTGCAACCTATGATTTACTCTAATATGGTTATTCTTTTTACTATGGATTATATGGAGATAGTGAGTAGGTTGATAGTGGTGGAAAGAGATACTTATAAAAGTCCAGATTGAGGGATTATATTTATCGACATAAGAAAAGTTGAGAAATCATATTTATAGAATAATAGGAAGAGGGATTCCTACTTCCCAGGTGGTGGAGTGTCTCCAAACCAGACCACATGATCAATTAATTTCCCTCCATAACCTAATATAAATCCTAACTATTTATAATGTGGTTATACTAATCATAAGAACTGATACTGTATGGAAACATCTTAAGATTTTCACAAATTTAATCAGATGGGATATCTCTGACATTATTTTCATATCACTCCAAATTTTGGTGTGAAATATTCATCTCATGTTTCTTAGACATCCTATTCTTTGATAGGGTGATCTCATCAGAATGACTCTCACCCTAAAAACTAAGAGAGATAAGTTGATTCCATGAACACCATGAATCCATAATTTATTCGTTCTCATCAAGGAATAAAAGATCTAGGAGTAGTTAATAAGTATCATTATGGTTCTAAGAAAATTATCATAAACGATCAATCTGGTCCTTTGATAGTGCAAGGACCCATGTTTTTCCGGATTGCAATTTTGAAAAAAAATTGAATTTTTGATTTTGGATACTTGTAAGGGGTAAAATAGTCATTTACTCTATAAAATGATCTAAAATAATTTTTCTAACCACTTATTTGGTCCTAAAATATGGATTTTACCCTAGGATAAAAGTTTGGTGGAAATATGATCCATTTGAATTTTAGATGAATAATTAATATTTAATAATTAATAAATTAAATATTAAATTGTTCATGCAAGTTCATTTAATGGTAACTTTTGAATAGAGAGTCGTATTGAGATTCCATATTCTTTTTTGAGTCTGAAACATGGATTTTAGCATTGGAAATTAATAAACCTGATTTGGGTGCTAGGGACGTCCTGAGCCCCTTTTTCTTTTCTTTTTCTTTTCTTCTTTTCTTTCTTTTATTTTTCTTTTCTTCTTTTCTTTCTTTTCTTTTTCTTTTCTCTCCTTTCCTCCTACTTCTCACGGAAACCTCCTATGTGGCTCCTCCTTCACTGAAGCCTAATATAGAAAGAAATTGGGAGAGATAAAGAGAAATAGGGAGAAAGAGAGGTGTCGTCGCGAAGCCCTTGACGTGTTGGATCGATGTACGACAGCTGTGAACTGTGAAATCGAACGAAGCTTTGGTGGTTTTTACCCAATGGTATTCCCATTTATTTTTTGTCTATAAATCCCCTTATATTTTCCATTTTATAAATTTAAATTCCTATTATGCTTGTATAAGGCCCTTAGTGGCCAAATCTATTGATTTGGGGGTGAAATGGGGGATTCAGGTGATCCGAGGGTTTTTTTGGAAAAAATAGGCTACATGGCGTATAGTATAGGGTTACATGCCATGTGTTATTCCCGTTAATGGAAGATGAAGTTTAAGGGAGTACACACCCTGTATATTTGTGTACACATCGTGTACTGGTATAGGGTGGTGTAGTCGAGTACCCGGCTAGGCGAACCTGTGTAGGGGTACACGACCATTTAGAGTACATGGCTAGACCCCATGTGGGTTTCCTTCTAGGTAGGAGTACACTTCCTGGCCAAGTATCTAGCCAAAATATATGAGGGACATGGGAAGTTATCCCATGTAGGGTACACATCATGTTACCTCCTTGTATAGTATATAGTTGGGGCATTTACATGCCTAGGCCAGTGAGAGTACATGCCCATGTGGTACGTTGGGAGCATACGTCACGTATCGACGATGACATGTTGTGTACTTCCCCTTTTCAACCCTTTGAGGGTTTTCATGTTTTTTGTCCCCAAAATAAGTTTTGGACAAAGAGATTAGTTCATCCTGAGTAGTTTTCTATGTAGATCACTATGGTGAAACTTTTGGAGTGATATGAGGACTCCTAATGGGTGTTTTGGGGATTCTACCTAAATGGATAGGTTCTTTCTCTGGAAATTGACTTCAGTTTTCTCCTGTGAGAGAGACTTGAACATTAGTGATAGGTTGGGTGTTTAGACCAAAATATTTGATCCATTTGATCTGAAATGATATATGAGCTAACTCTCATGACCTATGCCTTTTAGGATGTCTCCCTTGTGAGATGTTCCCTTCTGGACTATGAGTCTGTGAGACTGGTTGTTATCGAGGATCCCCTGTAGGATTCCTATGCTTATGTTTCAACCTCGAGGATCCCATGTAGGATGTCTATATCTTCTATCTAGTTACCAAGTATCACCTGAGTGGTTTCTTTTCTTACATGCTGATCTAGGGAGTCCCTTTTAGGATCCCTTACCTATGTGTCATTTTGAGGATCTCAAGAAGGATGCCTCCATTTTCTTGTCATTTGAGGATTCGGTGTAGGATTCCTCCTTCACCTTTTATAGATAAGGATCCTTAGTGGGATTTATTCACCTGTGATTATTTTATAGGATCCCAAAAAGGATGCCTCTTTAGTGTTTGACATGAGGGAACTAGTGGGTACTCATTAACTGAATGAACCTGAGTTGTACGTCTAGTTTGGGTATAGATGGTGTTCAGATGTCCCCTTAGAATTTGTGCCAAACTGGTATACCCTTGGGGATGTGGCTGGAGTGTTGGGTTGGGTGTTTGGACCACCCTAACTCATTTTTTTATTCTTTTACATGGTTATTGTTGATGTAGTGATGGTCACCAGAGGTGATTACTAGTTGGTGGTTGTTAAGAAAATTCAAGGCGTATTTATTTCTTCTAAGATGCCTGAACATTCCTCATGGGATCCATATCACTTTTTCTGATTCCCAAACATGATTTCCTAGGATCCGGCTTCTGATCCATTTTATTTCTGATATTGATCATTTTACCCAGAGGTATTACCTAGGACTTGGATATTGAGCCTAGATGTATATATATAATTTGTGGTATATATTTTTTGGAATTTCTAGAGGTGTCTCGCAGTATCTGGATTTTGAGCCTTATGTGTTTACTTTTATGCATTGGGTGATACTTAGATTCCTATTGTAGGAATTCCTTGGATGGACTCATAGTCTGGATGATATTTGATGAGGATGATTATTCTATCTTCAATACAGGCATAGAAACCAAAGAATCATTGTAGATTACACTCTCTGAAAGGGTGGGGATTATTACGATCTCTTCAGCCTATGATCGAAATGATTACACTCTTCTAGATCAGTTATAAGACTCCAGGGGTGTAGAATGGCCTCTCGTCGATGAGTTCTAAATCTATATAGGCATGTATTCCCAAGATTCATGGTAGATTAATCACTCCTGAGTGGTGGGGATGACTATGATCTCCTCATCCCATGATTGGAATGATTAAACTCTTCAGGATCAGTTACAAGACTAAGGGGTGTAGCATAGAATCTCACCGGTGAGTTCTCTCTTTACAGATCACATAAGGGTATGCCCCTTAGGGTTTATCTTAGTTCCAAATTTCATGACCACCTATGTATATAGACCTAGGGATTATAAATTAGACTGGATTTACAGGCCTAGGAAGCATGGTGACTGGTCCAATGACCTTTTACAGGATTTCCGGACAAACCCTCTAGAATCCTTCTTTACAGGATTGACCTTTGAAATGTGGTATCCTTCTTTACAGGATTGATCATTGGTATATGGTGTCCTTGTTAGTGATTGTAGACGAGTACGGGTGAACCTAGGTGTAGGATGTGTATCCCTCTGTGGTTGTGTAGCATGCTCAGAGATATAATTTTGACATAGGCCAAAGCTGGTATATACCGATTGGGATTACGGATCTAGAGATTGACTTAATTATAGATGGATTGAGTGGCACAATGTCCAGCTCAATTCCCTTACACAGGATATCCAGGAAATCAGGATTACGAACCCAAGGATTGACTACTGATGTGGTTTCGTTTTTTTATTCACATACTCATGAATAATCATATTTATGTATACATATATATAGGTATGGGACTATACATGTTTACATATATAGATATGGAAATCCATAGTGGAACTTTCCTAGTGGATTGGGATTACAGACCCAAGGTTCGGTTGTGGTTTCATGTTCTGGTTACTTATATTTAGTTATGCCTCAGCAAATCTGAGCACGTTACTTTGGAATACACTTATAGAATCATATTTATATGTTTATTATTATGGTGGACTACTAAGATTATTTCTCACCTATGAACATGTACCTTAGTGTACGTGTAGAACTTATGTCTGATTTTTTGGTTGATTATGAGTTTCATGGTGGATAGGGTAGAGCCTATAGTTGCATGATTGAGTAGATATTCTCACATGAATTCTTTTTATTTGGTTGGTGTAGTTCAATATTTTCTGAAGACTGGGTACATGGTCTAGCTCATAGTTAGTAGTATAGACCTATACTTTTACTTTCAGTTTTTTTTGTACTTCTATATTTCTATGCTCAGCCCAGTGGGTGACCAGTGTTGTCTTGTATGGGATAGATGTTTTTACTTTTACATCATTTCATTTATTATTATAGAATATTATATTTCACTTATTTATTTCTTCTTCACTCTATTTGTTTACTACTGTGTATGATACATAATTATTTCCATCATTTTCTTAATCTGATATGAGGGAATAGTATCCCCGCTATCACACTCTAGGCCCTCACTACAAGTCAGAATCCTTTGGCATATGGGGAGGCGTGCTTGAGGCCTTGTAACCCACCGGCTCAGAGAATCAATTTAGTGGAATCTAACTCGGGACGTAACAAAGTGGTATCAAATGTGTTATTTTCCTGGTCTTTACTATTTGGGATATGGTAGATAGGAGTATTAGGAATGTGTAGGAACCTGTGGTGGATATCATACTAATGCGTCGAGAACACTTGTTCTGGTATGAATTCTTGGTTTCCATGGTTAGTATTATTATTATAATCTATGCTGTTATAGTTGTATAACATTTTCTCCTTGAGTGATGCACATGTTGTGTGGATATTATCATTTATTATAAATCTATGGCTCTTGTCCAATTGGAAAGAGGCAAGGGATGGATTTTGATTCTTGGATAGAAAATTCAAGAAGCATCTCATGCATCATATTTGGCACATAGGATTCACATCATATAGGCCTACTACTATGTGATTTTATTGATGATTAAGGTTTATTTTATTGGTCCTTATTACACATACTCTTTACTCTAATTGTAGGTTATGTGGATCTATGTTGAGACATTGTTTTGAGGTTGATGAATCGGTCCTCATGCACATGATGTACAGTGACCTAATAGGATGATATGGAATGTGATTCCTTCATATTGAACCCCTAGTAGGGTGGTTTTTTTAGGTCATGGTTATCTAGTCAGATTAGTGAGTATGATGTCAATGGATACCTGGATTTTTCTTGTAAACTGGGCCTCTAGGGGTATTACATTGTTTCGATTCCCAATGAGTATCTTTTCAGTTTTTCTTTTGTGTTGGTATCATGACATCTAGGGAGAAGTTTCTTTATGAGGATGCTCAAAGATTATCAGGCCCTTATAGGTTGTGTTTTCAGTTTTGAACTTCGTAGTACATTGTAATCTTTACTTTCTTTTGAGAGGTTAGATATTTTGCACTAGTTTTTTGGACATTGTGACCCAGTTGTGAGGCTTGTTCTATAGGGCTAGGTGGGATACCTTGAGGCCCTTAGTTTTGAATCAGACCCTTTTAGGTCAACATCTATTTTGTTTGAGGGAAACTTGTGTGAGAGTTTGGCATATGTTTTATGGTTCCTTTTAAGGTTGTGAGATTTGTTTTATGTTTACTTTGAGATCAAGGCATGGTAGGTGCTCAAGTTTTTCGTTATAGGAATTTTTATGCCTTCAAATTTTGATAATAAACTTCGGTGCTTGTATTTTCAAGACCAGTTTTGATGGGAAGGACTATTTGGGTGCCTAACCTAATTGAATAGTGTTTTCACTATTGTTAATGTAGTCAGAGCATGGGTAGATTCTTGTGACTAAAACAACATTGGGTGATGGGATATCATGGTATAAATCATGGAATATATGAGTTTATGAATCTTGAATAGGGGTTCCAAAATATCTTCTAGATTAATGAAACTGATTTTCCATGTAGCATGATCAACTTAGCCTTGTGTTGGATGAATATTTGAAGTAAGAGTTGATTTATAAAGATACACACTGGTTGTACATAGTGTTTATTAAATCTAAATTAGTGATTTTCTGGGTGAGAACTAAGAATTGATGTTTAAAGACATGTCATGGGATTGGATCTCAGAAGTTGTGTTGGAATTTTCCTCTGTGGTAGAGGTGACATCGGGAGTAAATGGGTCACCATAAGATAGTTGAACCATGATTGAATCTTGGTCAGGTTTTGATAGGATGGTGGGTGTGGCTCGGAGTGAGCTGTATATTCCCTTGGTGGAATCTTATTGTACTCATGTTATAGATAATAATTCTCTATATTTATTCTTCTTGAGTACATTGAGAGAGATTTAGTCCTACGTAGAGATCCTTTTCTTTCTAAATGTTCTTCCCTATTGAGGAAGGAACCTGTTGAGGTTGTTCTCGAGGAGCAGTGTAAGGTAAACCATATGGTGGGGAGTGTAACATTGGCTGTTTGAGGGTGGTGACCCTCATTTTCAGTTTAAATTCTCATTTTTCATGTACCATTGGGCTCAGAGTTTGGTTTTGAGACAACAATAAGGGTATTCCTATGGTAGGGAGTAACAAATTGGTCACAGTTAAATATCTTTTGTGTAGGAGATGGTTGTTAAAGCCTTGAGGTTCCTCATTGGATAGTCTAGATAGCTTGGTTTTGAAGATTCTACGGTTGATAGAATGGTTTCTGGTCTTTTCACCAGGCTTCTTGGGGATGAAAAGTTTTATGGTGGGGAGTTTGTAAGGATCCATGTTTTTCCAAACTGTAGTTTTAAGAAAAAAATTAATTTTTTTCTTTTGAATGTTTGTAAGGGTTAAAATGGTCTTTTTACCCTATAATGTGATCTCATATAATTTTTACAACCATGTTATTGGTCCCTAAATATGGTATTTACCTTAGGATATGAGTTTGGTGGAAATCCAAGTCGTTCAAATTTTGGCAGAATAATTAATAATTAATATTTAATATATTAAATATTAAATTGTTTACATAGGTTAATTTGGTGATAAATTTTTAATGTTGATTCATATTGAGATTCCATATCCTCTTTTGAGTCTGTAATGGGGAGTTTATCCTAGGTGAGTAAACTTGAGTTGGGCGTTGGGGCCAATTCGGGCCCCTTTTTATTTTCTTTTTCTTTTCTTATTTTCTTCATTTATTTTTTCTTTTTTATCATTTCCTCCTCCTCACAGATGCCTCTTGTGTAGATCCTTCTTCACTGAAACCTAATAAAAAAGTAATATGAAGAGATAAAGAGAGAAATCGAGAAAGAGAGTTAACGTCACGAATCCCTCAACGTGCTAGATCGATGTGCGACAATCGTGGACCATGGAATCGAATGATTCTTCGGTGATTTCCACCCACAGGTAGGACCATTTATGTTTTCTCTATGGATCCCTGTAGATTTTCTATTTTTTAAATTTAAGTCCCTATTATACTTGTATGAGGCCCCTAGTGGCCAGATATGTTGATTTAGGGGTGAAAACGGGGGATTCGGGAAATCTGAGGGTTTTTTGTTCGGGAAAACTAGCCTACAGGGCGAGTAGTCCAGGGTGACGCACCATGTGTTATTCCTATTTATGGAATATTAATTTTAAATAATATATTCTATGTATAGTTTTGTACATGTCATGTACTGGTACTTGTCCTTATAGATGAGTACCCAGCCAGGAGAACCCGTGTAGAGGTACACGGCTGTGTGAAGTACATGGATAGACCTTGTGTGGGTTGCACATCGTATCGGAGTACACAACCTAGAAAGTATCTATCCAATCCATATGAGGGACATAGGTAGGTATCCCATATAGTGTACACACCATGTTCCCTCCTTGAATGCCATGTACTTGGGGTGTTTACACGCCAAGTCTAGGTAGAGTACACACCCATGTGGTGTGTTGGAGTATACATTATGTACGAAGGTTGACATCTCGTGTACTACCCCTTTTTAACCCTTTGATGTTTTTTTGTGTTTTCTTGACCCGGAATAAATTTTGTAAAAGAGAATAGTCTATACTGAGTAGTTTTCCACACAGATCATGATGGTAAAACCTGTGGAGCGATATGAGGACTCCTAATAGGTGTTTTGGGGATTTTACCTAAATGGATAGGTTCTTCCTTTAGTAATTGACTTCAGTTGTCTCCTAAGAGAGAGAATTGAACATGAGTGATAGGTTGGGTGTTCGAACCAATCTAGTTGAGACCTTTTATCTGAGATGATCTATGAACTACAAATTGTGACCTATTCTTTTTAGGATGTCTCCCTTGTGAGATGTTCCCTTCTGGCCTATGAGTCCATGAAACTGGTTGTTATCGAGGATCCCTTGTAAGATTCCTATGGTTATGTTTCAACCTCAAGGATCCCATGTAGAATGCCTCTATCTTCTATCTAGTTACCAAGGATCCCCTAAGGGATTCCTTTTCTTATATGATGATCTAGGGATCCCCTTATAGGATCCCTTACCTATGTGTTGATTTGAGGATATCAAGTAAGATGCCTCTATTTTATTTTCATTATAGGATCCAATATAGGATTCCTCCTTCACCGTTTATAGCTAAGGATCCTGAGTAGGATTACTTCACTCATGTTTACCTTTAAGGATCCCAAGTAGGATGCCTCTTCAGTGCTTGACTTGAGGGACCCTACAGGTGCTTGTTTTTTGACTGACCCTAAGTTGTACATCGGGTTTGGATAGAGATGGTGTTCGGGTGTCACCTTAAAACTTGTGTTGTACTGGTAATCCCTTGGGGTTGTGGCTGGAGTGTTGGGTTGGGTGTTCAGGTCACCCTCACTCATTTTTTATGCTTTGACATGGTTATCAATGATGCAAATATGGTTACTAGAGGTGCTTCTTGGTTGGAGGATACTGAGCCAGACACGAGGCACGTTTCTTTCTTTTAGGATGCCCATAAATTCCTCCTAGGATCTATATCACTTTTTGGGAAGCCCATACATGCTTACATAGGATTCAGCTTCTAAGCCATGTTATTTCTGATATTTACTAGTATACCTAGAGGTACTACCTAGGACTTGGCAATTGATCCTGTATATATATATATATATAATTTGTGATGTGTATTTTGTTGGGATGTTCAGAGGTTTTTCCTCATATATTATTATTGAGCCTTATGTGTTGACGTGGACACCTTGAGTGATACTTGGATTCCCATTGTAGGAATGCATTGGATAGACTCATAGACTAGATGATATATTATGGGGATAATTATGCTCTCCTCGATATAGTCATGGTGACCCAATACTCATGGTAGATTATACTCTCCCAAGTGGTGAGGATTATTATGATCTCCTTAGCCTATGATTAGAATGATTTTAATCTTCTGGATCAGTTACGAGACTTGAGGGGTGTAGAATGGAATATCACCAATGAGTTATCTCTTTATACAGAAATGGAATCCCAAGACTCATGCTATATTACACACTCCGGAATGGTGGGGATGATTACGATCTCCTCAACCTATGATCAAAATGATTATGCTCTTCTGGATCAGCTAAGAGACTCGAGGGGTGTATCATGGCATCTCACCGGTGATTTCTCTCTATATAGATCTCCTAAGGGTAATCCCATTAGAGTTCATCTGAGTTACAAATCTCATGACCACCTCTAGACTGAGAGCTAGGGATCAGACATTAAACTAGATTTATAGGCCTGGGAAACATGGAGACTGACCCAGTGACCTTTTACAAGATTTCTGGATGTACTCCCTAGAATCCTTCTTTATAGGATTGACTATCAGCATTGGTGTTCTTATTTATAGAATTTACCGTCAGTATTTGGTGTCCTGGTTAGTGATTGGAGGTCTGTACAGGTGACCTTAGGTGTAGGATAATTATCCACTTATGGTGATGTAGATTTCTTAGAGATATAATTCTGGAATTGGACAAATTAGGTATATATAAATTGGGATTATAAACCGAGAGAATGAATTAATGATATAGGACTGGAGTGGTATGACATCCAACTCAATACCCTTGCATAGGATGTCCAGGAGATTGGGATTATGGACTAAAGGATCGACTGCTGATGTGGTATCATTTTTTTGATCCACATACACATGATTATTTATATTTATGTATATATGTATAGGTATGGGACTATACATGTATAATTATATATATATGAACATCTATGGTGGCACTTTCCAAGATGACTAGGGTTACGAACTCGAGGTTCAGCTAGGGTTTGATGTTCTGGTTACTTATCTTTAGTTGCGCCTCAGCTAGGATGAGCATGTTTCTTTTGCATACACTTATAGCAACACATTTATAGGTTTCTGGTCAAGGTGACCTACTAAGATTATTTCTCACCCCTTCACATGCACCTCAGTGTATGTGTAGACCTTATGTATGCTTTTCAGGATGATCATGAGCTGTGTGGTGGATAGGGTAAGGCCCATAGTTTCATGATCAACTAGAGATGCTCGTGTGAGTTCTTCTAAATAGTCTAGTGAAGTTTGACAATGTTTGGAGACCAGGTATGTGGTCTTTCTTGGAGTTAGTAGTATATCCTTTTACTTTTACTTTTAGTTTCTTTTGTACTCCTATTTTTGTATGGTCATCCCATTGGGTGACCAGTGTTTTATTATATAACATTGTTGTTCAGGCTTTTATAGGGTATCATTTATTATTACAAAAAGTTCTATTTTAGTTTCTTACTACTTCTGCACACTTTTTGTTTACTGTTGTTTATTATACTTAGATACTTTCATTGTTTTATTACTCTAATATGATGTAATAGTCTAACCCTAGGCCCCTGCTACTAGTTGGATGCCTCTAGCATATGGGGAGGCACACTTTAGTCCTTGTAACCCACCATTTCGGAGCACCGGTTTAGTGTCATCTAGTTTGGGGCGTTACATATAGTGTGTTATGATTCTTTTGAATTCTACTCTCATGTAATCCATTTTTTTGTATTGGTTTATCCCACTTTTTTATTGCTTATCATGTTATGGATCATATGATTTTACAAATTTAGATGATTTATTCTGTCATGAAACTTAAAAAACCTCTAGGATAACAAGTGTGTCGATCCTTTAAATTAGTAGTATTCTTTATAATAATTTATGGTGCTAAAATGGTTTTGGATTTATTTATTCTTGAGATAGATATCTAGGAACTAATTTGGGAATAGATTGGTTGACATTGTTCAAGGCCCAAATTAACTATTTTACATGGCAAGTCAGTTTCACATTTCTTGGTAGCGTTAAGTATCTCTTCAAATGATATTGGGAAATAAAATAAATCATAAATATATATTTAGTATTGGTGGTTGGAGATATATTTTTCAATTGGAAATTGTTACTTTGGCATCTACTCATGATATTAGACATAGATATTTTTCAACCATCATTGGTCATTTTCATAAAGTCTTTCTCAATAATTTATATGGGTTACCACCCTAAAGGGAAGTTGAATTTAAAATTAATCTTCTACTAGGGACCAATTCAATTTTACTTCAATATTATAGAATGATACTAATATAATATATTTAATTTAAATTCTATATAGAAGAGTTGGAAATAAAAGGTTTTATTTAACCGAACAATTACCCATGGGTAGCACAGATTGTTTTTGTAAAGAAGGTCAATGTAACTCTTAGGATTTGTGTGAATTATCATAAAATAAAATAGTTTATGATAAATATTCAAAATCCTTTTCATTTAATTGATGATCTTTTTGATCAGTTGAGAGGAGGCTAGTGGTTCTAAAAAATGGAATTATGATCATGCTATCAACATCTACAGTTTTGGAAGGAAGTTATTCTGAAGATTGCTTTCAGGAGTCATTATGACCCCTATAAATATGTGTTTATTCCCTTTGGTTATAAGAATGTACCAGAAGTGTTTATGAAATTGATTAATATGATATTTCATAGGTATCTTGATTCATTTTTTGTGATGTTTTTTGAATTTATTCCGGTGTGTTCTAAGGCTATGGTGGTTATAAACAATACTTTTCTAGAGTATTGGGTATCTTGTAGGAACATTAGGTTTATTCTATGATTTAAAATTTTAATTTATGGATACAATAGGTACATTTCCTTGTAAATGTAATTTTTGAAAAAATATTTTTTATAGATATTGAAAAGGTATAAATTTTTATCTTTAAGCAACCACCAAAAATTGTTTTTGAGATACACAATTTCCTTAGATTAGTAAGATATTACTTATCATTTGTTTATGATTTTTCATGAATTTCTTCATAGATGAATGCTTTGAAAAGGAAAGTATTTAATTTCTAATGGAGTTATTACTACTACTAATCTTTACAAGAGCTTAATTTTCCCCTTACATCATCACCTATCCTTACGATGCCAGAATCAGGAAAGGGTTATGTCATCTATTTTGATACATCATGATTTGGGTTGGGTTGTGTTATCATACATCGAGATCATGTTATATCCTATGGTTCATGATAGAGATGGGTGCATGGTAAACAATACCCAACACATGATTTGGTATTGTGTGTTATGGTTCATGTCTTCAAGACTTGGTATCATTATCTTTTTGGAGATAAATTTATGGTGTTTACTGATCATAAAATATTGAAACACATTTATCACAAAGAGATTTGAATCTAAGGAAACATAGATGGATGGAATATTTATAGATTTCGTACTTCCACTTGATGTATAT
This sequence comes from Viscum album, assembly GCA_963277665.1. NCBI lineage: Eukaryota > Viridiplantae > Streptophyta > Magnoliopsida > Santalales > Viscaceae > Viscum > Viscum album. The sequence continues at coordinate 830,299,065 of OY728157.1, read as the reverse complement.
TCTATAAAAATGAAATTTTATATCTGATGCATTATGTGGGAGGTCATATAATCAGTTGGCTAAAGAGGCTCCAGATCAATGGAATCTAATGTCATTTATTTATGAAATACATCTATATTATGTTTATCAAGGTGATGTAGCAGTTTTATTTCTAGTTTCTCTTATTTACAATTTGTTTGAGTAGGTTAAAGAGGATCAAATATCTAATCCTAAAAGTTTATCCATAAGGTCAATACTCAATGGTAGGGAGATCACTAAGGGGTGGGATCTACATGGAAGATCTATGCTACATTTTAGAGATCGGATTATGGTTCCTAAAACCTCTCAAGAATAACTTATTTCTATGTACCACCATTAGATATGGTATTTTCATCATGGAATCTAGAATATTTATAAATCACTGAGAGAACTATTTTGGTGGGATAGTATGAAAAGGATAGTGTCCGAGTTTTTCTCTAGATACCACACTTCTCAGCAATTCAAGGTAGAGAACCATTTACTAGCTAGTATGTTAAATTATTTATTGATTCCTATATGAAAATAGGATCATATTCCCATGGATTGTGTCATGGTTCTACCAAGAATTATTAGGAAACATAATTTCATATGGGTGATTATGGATCATGTCATGAAGTTAGATCACCTTATCCCTATTCATGAATCTAATAATATGTAAGACATGTCCAAAATCTACATCTAGGAAGTTGTAAAGATGCATGGAATTATAGTTTCAATTGTTTCAAACTTGGACCCTCAGTGTACTTCTCAGTTTTAGAAGTCCTTGTAGCAAGTCCTTGGAACACAATTGATTATGAGCACAGCTTATCATCCTTAAATGGAATGAAAATCCAAAATAGACAATCCAAACATTGGGATGCATGATCAGATATTGTGTAATGGATCTCGGAGGCTCATGGGAGGATTATATACCTTTAATATAGATCTCATACAATAACAGTTACTAGGAATTGATACAGATGTCTCATTTAGAAGTTTTATATGGAGTTTCTTGTTTTTATACACTTTGTTAAATGGAAATAGGTGAGACTTCACTTATGAGACCTAGCCTTGTGCAAGATACAATATATAAGATTCAAATGATTAAAAAGAGGATGGTGGAGGCACAAAGTCATCAAAAAATCATATGCAGATCATTATTGAAGATTGTTATTTTTTTAGGTGTGTGGTCAATTTTTCTTAATAATAAATCCAAGGATAGGAAATAATCATTTTGGTAATAAAGTAAATTCGTATCTATGGTACATTGGCCTTTTGAGATACTTTAATGAGGTGGATATGTGACTTATCAGTTGGATTTACCACTGAGGTTCAGTTCTGTGCATAATGGGTTTCATGTGTCTCAATTAAAGAAGTACCAGCCTGATCCTGACCATATGATTCAATGAGACCATGTTCATCCTAAACTGAATTTTATGTTGATTCATGTGCTGATATAGATTTTGGATAGTAAATATAATCTCCTTCATGGGAAACACATCAATTTTATATAGGTTTTGTGGAAGTATGTTCAGATTTAGGAAGATACATTGGAACATGAAAATGAAATGCTGAAGTAATGGCCCAATATATTCTAAAGAAATGTCAGTCTTCCACTTTATAAGGATTTAAATACCAATGTAAGGGAGAATGTAACACCCTTGGTTTTGGTTAATTTACCCTATGTTTTTTTATTTTAAATTTATATAATTATTTAGTTGTGTTTTTGGAGTTTCCATAAAGTTTTGAACTATTTTGGAAGTGTTTTTTGGAGGTTCATAGTTTGATCAAGGTTAGTAGAAAATGTACACCATCTCTAGTAACCCATGAAATGTGATACTAGAAGTCATTAGGTAGGTTCATGATTAGAGCATGGTTTTTCCAAACTGTGCACATGCTAGGAGAAATCGTGTGTATGGTGATAGTGGGAGAAGAATGGTTGTAAAATGGTTTGTAAAATCATGTGATCCAACTGTAAAAGGGTGTGGGCTTGGGACAGTAACACCATATGGTTGACACAAGGTTTTCCAAATTTTGTGACATAAACCATACGAATCGATGTTTCATATCCAGTAGCATGCACATGGTTGGTACACAGTTTGATAAAATGTGCAACCTAAACATGTGACATGTAGTTAATTATTTGAAAAATGTGTATTAATTCATATTAAGGCCCTGGAACCATCATTATTATTATATACCTCTAGGTTCTTGAACTACTTCTCTCACCTGGGAACCCAAGACAATTTCCTTTGATCTTGTAGTAAATTCTGGATGAATCAAATACCATTGGAGATCCAGAATCAATGGTAAGTCCCTATTCTTATTAGATATACTTTTATTATCTCTCTTGGAACCATATATAAAGTCTTTTATGGATATATCTATGTGATATTATTGGAATCTTCTTGAGATATTGTTGGATCTATTAAATGGAAGGTGTTGTGAGGTCAGATCTAGAAGTTCTTAGTTTTGTTCTTCTTTTTCTCCATATGTTGAGTGGTATGTGACTTATCTCTAATATCTAAATGTTATGAACTTAAATCCTTGGTTTTATTAAAATATTTTTCTAGTATTTACTATTGTATCATTGTTTTATTTCTTGAAGGATTCTATTTTGGTTTACATTTTGGTATTTTGAAAATTTTATTGGATTTTGGAAAACCCTCTGTTTATAATTTCAAAATGTTAGTTTTAAAATTATAGAATGGTTTTGGTGATTTCAAAATGTTTGATTAAATGATTTAGAGGATGAATTATTATTTGTGAAATGTTTTGGTATGGAATTTGGCATAATAGGTTTGGTGTGTGTTCATAGCGGATAGAGTGTGGTTAGAAGTGCCACTATCAATGTAGGATATAATATGTTCATAGAGTAAAACCATCAATGGTAACATCGAGCTTCAGTTTATGGATGTGTGTGTGTGTGTGAACATGGAAATGGTTGTTCCAATTTTGAAAAAATGGTGATAAGCTTGTTTATAGTTTTTCTCACAAGCACTTCTCTTAAATTTTTATACAAACTGTTTAATTATTTAAACTGCTTTATATGAAAAATGATAACTGGTTATTGTATTAGTGTAATGTATTGGGAAGTATCTATAGATTTCCTACTTATTTTATACTCACCCTATATTTGGGAACTTTAGTGTGTTTACATATGTCATATATTGAGATACAAGGAATAGAAAGCTGTCTTGTTTATCTAGTGATGAATCTTAAAACTATGGGCATAGAAGGTGGTATTGGAGTGTGGATCTAGTTCGGGTAGTGTCTGGTATCATGTTACTTCAATTTCTTTGAGTCATTTTGTCTTTTTGGTTTTTTCAATTGATATTCCTTATTCTATTTTCACTCTGATATTGAATCACTATTGATTTTATATTGGGTTGTATTTCTTATACTCATACATCATATATAAGGATTGGTTATTTATATTTTATGTTTCCAGGTTTCTTTATCTTTAAAGGGAAAATCATACCCTAATCTTTTCTTAAGACCTTGACATTTATTTTTGGAATTTGGTATCTTGGGGGTGTCACATAAGGCTATTATCATCTCTTCCTCCTCTCAAACCAATGGGTTGGGGTGGGATGTTACACTTCAGCTTCAACAGGGATGGATACTGAGGTCTTCATCTATACCACTTCTAAAAAACCTTCAATTCTATACTTCATATATTTAAAAATATATATCTATAATTATAAATAATATATATCTAGTTAAAGGAAAAATTTATATAATACCAATTATAGTGACCAATGGATAGATAAATACACCTGAGAGGTGGAGTGAATCTGGTGTGGTTGTCCTGAATGAAAATTATTTTTTTATTAAGATAAACCCCCATTTAAGGGAAAAGGGAATAACCATCATGACATTAAATACATAAACAATTCAAAAGTCCCCAACAGTCCAAAAGTCTAAGACCAAACAACCCACACTACATGAGAAAAGCCCCTCCCAGCATCAAAAAACATGAAATCTAGCTTCCACCTTCCACTTCTTATCAGCAAGCTATCCCATGATAAAATCAATGGGCCTAGTACCGATGGCCATATCCATACCCTCTCAAACATACAAATCTGAAAATCAAAGGTACAGTGGAAACTCTTTTCCCTAAACCTCTTCTGGAGTAGCCTCATGTAAATGATTTGATTGCAGAATCATTGAACCTCAGACCACCTAGGCCACAACAAAAAAAACCACCGCAAAAGAGTACCACCACCAATTCACACATCAAACCAATACTGCCTCCACGGTCTTCAAAATATTCATTTAACCCCTTTAGATTTTGAACATATGGTATCGGTTAAGACAAAGGTGGATCTATTTTCGTAATGAATTCACAATACCATATGAAATGTAAGAAATAATCATATATGGACATATAGTATTTTTACAAGGTTTACTACGCAAAATGTGTAGCTAGTCCTTACTATTTTTGGAAACAACTAATACACATATTTTCACTAATATCCAACACGTAAGTAGTAGTGGTTCAGACAGAGAATATCTTATAACCTGAGGTATCATTCCTTAAACTTTAGAGGAGGGTATTAAACACCTCAAAACCTTGGAAATTTTTCAGGAAAACCCTAATACAGTACCCTTATTGATCTTTATTCTACCACCAGACAATTTCCTCTTAAAAATTCATTATAATAAAATAGATTTTTCGACCAAAGGATACTTTAATTGGGTTTTTATAGAGTTGATTTATTATTATCCAACTTAAACTATTTAAATTTCCTTATTATTTTCATCCTAATTCTTGTACAATAGTGAGAAAGTTCCATTCTTCTTCATTCTTTACTTTCACATCAAAAAGTCACCTTTTCTCCTTACATCCACATTGCATACACAAAACTTATTCTTCTTCTCCATAGAAAAAAATTAAGGAAAAATTATTCTTATTATTTTATTATAAAAATGAAATAATATTCTTCTTATGAAAACGATACTTTATAACACTCTTATTATTTTCTCTTCTATTATTCATCAGTTCAATAAAACATTCACTAGATCTTCCTTTATTTTCCTTTAACATATATAACTTCTCCAATATGTCATCGTTGTTAGTTCTTATTTAATATCTTTTATTTATATGAATTATTCTATAAGATATAGTACCATTCTAACTATATTTCTTCAAATCACACAAAGAATATATATTTTATAATTTATTGTGTCATTTCTTCTTAATTATTTATATTATTTCTATCTTGTATTCACTACACCATGTAAATTTTAAATTTACAAAATTTCTTGGAATTTAGAAACTCTCTGATTATTTAGAATTTAATTAACATATCTCCTCTTTTTACTCACCTAATTAATAAAATTTTATTTTTTATGATATTTGGATACATTTTGGCTTCCAAACAATCCATATAATCAATGAATTCCATGTATTCATGAATTCTCATACATATTTCAGTCATGTTTACTCTTTAATTCATAGCGTGATACTCTCCTAAATCTTCATATCCTTCCATCACTTATGAGGATCATGATTAACTAAATCATGATATTTGAATTTTAATGATTAGTAAAGAATAGTTTTCTTGATTTCTCATTATAATTCATTATGAAGTTCCATGGGTTTTCCAATTCTTATAGAATCCCACAAAATTTTAATCCATATGCACTTCAAAGCATCCTTATGGAGTTGTGGGATGATCCTTATGAAGATTGTCCATATTTATGAACTCCATCATTATTATGTGGCTTCATATTCATTTTAAAGAATGGGTAAATGATGTTTAAATAGTTTTGGATGATCTATACACCCTTTACCTCAAGTGTTTAATCCTATGTCTTCACCATCTTCTGTAACAGCCCGAGATTTTATGAAAAATATTCTTTTTAATTTTATTAATGTCTTGTGTTGTACGCTACACCAAAAGGAGATTGCACAACACGCATCCTTGACTTTCCTTGCATTACACGCAATAGCAACCTTCCTCGATAGCGTGTGTAGTACGCAATACTGAGTTTCACTAAACAACGATATGCTATTAAAATATTATTATAACTAGCCGTTATGAATAGTAATAACCACCTTTTAAAATTTTAGAAATTTTAGCTCTCAAAATGGACTTCATTTTTGGATTCGTAGTATCGAATTTAGCCTAAGGTGAAATTTTGGTACTTTTTGAATAACTTTCATATTTTGATGAATAGTGAAAATTACTAAATTTTAGTTAAAAACAACTTTTTCAATCGAAATAATTAATAGTGATAAATTATTAATTTGAGTGGGTTTAAAGTATATTTAGAATATATTTTTACAATTTAATACAATGTTGGTCATTTGATGTAATTTCACATTTAAACCAGACATAAACAAGTGTCAATCTTTTGATAGATATTATTTCTTAAAAACACGCTATTTGTTTTAACAGCGGGATTTAATTATAAAATTAATTAATGCAAATTCTATGTTATTAATTCGGTAAAATAGACTTCATTTTTGAATTCGGAATATGAAATATAGCTTAGGATGAAATTTTGGCATTGTTCTGAAAAAACATCAATTTTTGATGAATAGTGAAACTACTAAGTGGTAGTTAAAAAAATTAATTTCTTCATAAATCTTAATTTTACCGCTTATGTGAATGGAATTTCAAAAATCCGAGAGACACGGTTGATGTCAGTAAGTAAAATGTGGTTCAATGAGATGAAAATAATTTTTGGTGAATAGTAACTTTTTACTTTTTTTTACCACGGTTAAAAATAAATAGGGTAATTAAGGGTAAAAATGATATTAATATTACCCTAACACATGTCCTAATCCTATTGGACAAGTGTATCTCGACCAAAAACAACCTTAAGTGTAAAATATTATCATTTTGGCCCACTTGGGTTAGATTAGGACATTTATTATTAATTTATTTAAAGAAGGGTTAAAATAGTTAAAATCAAAGTTTAATAAGTAAATAATTTTTAATATGGGGTTATACATAAGATAAATTCGACTATAAATATTCATTAGAAAGATAAAAAGATTTCCTATATAATGGTATTTTATTTGTAATTTTTAGACATTAAATAATTTAATTTATTTATGACACAATGATGATGCATTAATTATCTTATTAATGAAATATTGACATAATTGATGTTATAAACACCAAAATAAATGTAATTTGAGACTTTTTATGAATTACACTAATTTTCTAGGTTACTATGATATATTAGTGTTGATTTAAGAAACTTTGTTCGAACATATAATTCTGTTATGACTTTCAAAAAAATCATATATCAAATAGTGTTAAAATTGACACAAAATAGTTTTTAAATCAAATATTATATTACTAATTGTTATTTTATTCCTAAAAATCTAAGGTTCGGCCAAATGACTTAGATAAGTATATATATATTAATAATAAAAAAATTTGGGGTTCTTTTGGCATGTTATAGTAAGTGTATTAACCATATAGTGTAAGAAAAAAAAAGACACGGTAAAAGTTAAATTATTTAACTTAGAGTTAAATCTAATTGATAAGGTTAAAATAATACCCTAAACTTGTCTAAATCCTATTAGATGATAGGATTTCGACCCATCCCCACTTTAGCTTCGAAATAAGACCCTTTGGAACCATTATAAACCGATTTTGACTTTAATATAAAATAATATTTTGAGATATTCCTAAGGTGCCCCTCTCCTCCCTTATAAAAGGGCACCTCCTCCCCCTCCTCCTCACACCAAATTGAGCACTCAAGCTCGGCCAACCCCTGACATTTTCTCCTCTCCACTTCCCTAGTATCATCATAGAGGTCCTGGTCTTCTTCAAAGACCATCCTTAGTTCTTTAAGTGGAGGCTAAGAAAAGGCGCGTCAAAAAGAGGTAATATCCATTACCGATCTTTTTCAATTTCTTTCTTCTTCAACTTCTTCTTATTTAGTTGTTTCATGATAAAGTAATAACATCATTATTTCTTATATACTGATATGTTATTATAAATGTGAAACAACTCTAATTAACCTTCTATCCATCCTACGGAAAAAGGAAATCACCGCGCGTGCGTACGTACGGAATACCGTCTCCACGCCGTGGTGTAATCTATTTTCCGCCACCACATTAATTGGATGGGTATAAAGGTGTAATGAGTAACTATATATGATTATTATAAAGTGATATTGATACTGAAATAGTATACATACACTTCAACACAATTCCACAACCATGGGAACGATATCATCGCTCGTGCGTACGTACGGACTACCGTCTCCACGACGCGATGAGATTCATTCTCAATGATTAACCATTCATGAATGATTATAAAGTATATATAATAAGTAATAATGCAATATATGACCTAATAATGATACTGTAATTATTTATATTTATATTTATGTCATCTACTTAATTCCATTCAATTCAATAAGGAAACGAAAACAGCGTTCATGCGTACGTACGGACTACCGTCTCCATGAACGGTGTATTTCTTTCCATTTACTGATTTATTATATATGTGTATTATGAATATATATATATATAAATAATGTTTTATATTCTGGAATTAATTAATCATGATCTAAGTAATCATATGAATAATTACAAGTTAAAAACACGAACGACAAATTAGACGATTTTACCCAAAACGCTACTTTAACATGAATTTACAAAAGAACGGGTAATATAAAGTCATAAGTGGACCATATATGATATAATAACAATTAATATGATTCTGGAATAAGTCAATAACATGATTTAAATCATATACAGGAGGTTTGGACACTCACAAAGAAAATCGGACCTAAGGTTAGGGAAATGTCACGATCTCATTTTATCCGATATTGTTTATACTTTGGTATTTACTGGGGTGTATTTTATCATCCACATCCATGTTTCCCCAATATGTAATATTTATATCCTTATACAATAGTTTATATCAAATTTTACCCTTCGGTGAGATTTTAGTAAAAGATATGAAAGGAATCTTTTTGCGTTTTTCGTACGAGGTACTTTTTGACTTTTCTGAAAAAAGTACGAAGAATGTTTTTTTTAACTTATACGGCATGAATGGATTTATAAAAAAATTATTTCCAAGAAGCTTCATTTACAGGTATTCAAGTTTATTTTTAATCAAATTCTTTTAGTTTAAAATTGTATGACATGTTAAGAAAGGAAAAGTGTTTTTGAAGTAGAAAGGATATTTTCCTCAAGAATGAAGTTCAAGTATTTTATCAAAATTATTTTCCATCTAAGATAATAAAAGGGTTCTGTTTTTATCCCTATAATTACATGGATTTGATTATGTTTTGATGGAAACATTTTTATGAATTCCTTTATCTTATATGAATTGTTTTATGATGTCATGTTGTTTAAGAATCCCATTTTTATTACATGGGTTATGCGATGATGTATGATTTATGATTATGTGGCACACATAAGAAAGGATTCATTATAAGATGGGTGAGACCTATATCTCCCTCCAATGCATTGGGTAAAGATTTTATATCTCATGAGATAGACATGGCTGGAATGGTAGGTTATACCGGTTCAGTGAAACAGGACTGAAACGAGGGTTACTCGATTTAGAAAGGGACTTTGTCCACTAAGATAGTCTTGGAAATGAGTCTTGACTAACAAGAAATGATTCTATATGATTATGTGTGAATGCCACAAAGTTTCATGTTTTAAGTTATGATTATTGGGATTACATTTCACTGCCATGATTTATCTCATGTTATGAAATTTTCTCTCTTTTGCAGGTTATGATTTCCAAAATGTTATGTTCTTATGAATATGATGTGATTGATATTTCTTTTGTTTACCCTTACTGAGCATTTGAGCTCACCCTTTTATGTTTTCTTTTCCCCAGGATATAAAGAAAGGTTTTAGGTAAAAAAAGGAAGATCTTTATAGGAGATGTTGAAGACCTTTCAACACGATTAGAAGATTACGTTCCGAGTTTCCAAAGACACTAAACTATTACGGTCCTTGTGTGTGTGTTTTTGTAATGTACTAAGTATTCTTCAAATGTAATGTAATGTCCATGTACGTTAGGCTTCGGGTCTCTACAGTAGGTATCAGAGGAAAGGTTTAGTCAACCTTTGGAAACTAGGATGCGAGAAATTTAGTGAGATCCCTAGAGATATTTCTAAGGTATGTCTAGGGATGTCCCTAAGGTTAAGTATACGTATAGGTTATAGTACTAGAATTACGCTAACGATCATAGAATTAAACCTAAGATGTTAGATATTGAAGGTACTCCCCCTTTATTATGTTGTTTTCCCTAGCATGATTTTTGCCTCTCACACTATTCTTTTTGGGTTTTAGACGATGGCTGGAACCCGAAGGAACCGTGTTGATCAATGCAATGGACAATGCAATGATTGCCCTCCTGAACAAACAAATGTTATGGGAGATGGAGTGCAAAATCTTATTGCTATACTTACACAAGCTATGAATCATTCTAGACTTCCAAATGATCAGAGAAGGGAACAATATTCTATTGAGTCCTTCATGAAGCAACGTCCACCTACTTTCAGTGGGTCTTCTGATCCACTTGTTGCTGAACAATGGATTAGTACCACTGAAAAGATATTTTCCGTTCTTCAATGTTCTGAGCATGATAAAGTCATCTTAGCAGTATATCGTTTGGAAGGTGAAGCTGATCAATGGTGGAATCTTATCAAGAATACGAGGCAAAGAGATGAAATTGAGTCCATGGAATGGGACGAGTTCAAGAACTTGTTTTTCAGTAAGTACTTCCCTCGTATTCTTCGAACAAAGATGGAGAAGGATTTTCTTGAACTAAAGCAAAAGGATGATGAATCTGTTGGTATATACGAAGCGAATTTTACAATACTTGCAAGGTATGCATCTGGCATTATCATCCAACCTGAAAGTAAAGTTGATCGATTTTTCAGTGGCTTAAAACCAAGTCTTCGAAGGGCATCAGCTATAAGAGATTTCAGTAGCTATGAAGAAATTGTGCGTTGTGCTATCAAGGTAGAAATGGAAGTTGGTGTTACATATCCATCTTATGGTTTTGAAAAGAAACGAAAGATGGAGTTCAAGGAGAAATCTCAGAATAATGGTGAAAAGAAAATGAATGTTTCCTTATGCTCAAAGTGTGGAAAGAAGCATGGTGGAGATTGTCTTAAAGGGACTAGAAAATGTTTTAAGTGTGGAAAATAAGGTCATCGAGCAGCTGAGTGTCGAAGTAATGGAAAAAGGGTTTCTAATGATGTGAATAAAGCAAACACTGCAGAGAACGCACCACCAACACTTCAATGCTTCAAGTGCAAGGAAATAAGGCATTATGCTAATAAATGCCCTAATCCAAGGGTTAGTGATGATCAACATGAGCAACCACTGAAGGCAAAGGACAAAGGGAAGTCACGTGCGATCACTATTGGCAATGTTGAATATGACAACGATGTGGTGGAATGATTAAGTGTTTATGTAATGGGATTCCAAAATAATATTGTATCATGGAGTATTGGAATATTTATGTATTGGTCTAATGTGGTATTCAAAGTAATTGAGATATTTTTGGAAATAAGATGATATGCGCATAATGAAGGGAAAATGAGAAAATTAAATATTTGACAGTATTCATGAGCTCATGATTGATATAAGGACTAAGTGATATCATGGTTTGAGTATATAGAATTCTGAGGATTTTGGTATGTGGAAAGTGTTAAATTTTAAATGCATTCATGTTTACACTAAGGTTCGATGGGTATTCAAGAGAATACATGATTAAGGCCTTTGAATGTTTGGAATGTGACCAACAAAACATATCTTATGATATATGGGGATCAACGATGGTATTAAATCTCTGGTAATCGTTCTCACTATGTTATGAGAATGGACTGCAGTATTATGGATAAGCCTAAAGATTGGAATGGATTATGTTGGACATAAGTTAGTATTGTTTAAGGATAGAAGTTTTTTTCGATATTATTGATGGGATGTTATAGTAATATAGTTTTAGAAAAAGGACAACATGTAGGACGGGCGACAGCCCATCACTTCGGACAAGGCTGTGGGAATCGAACCCACAACCGAAGTGCGACTGGCCTTTATCGCCTACCACTGGCCTACAGGAAGTCCCTGTTTATTAGAAACTAGTTTTATTATATTAAGCAGTATGATATATGAAGTATAAAGTCCATTTTAGGAACCATATATGATTAATCTCACTATAGATCGACTTATGTATATAATTTTTGTTAACCTTTTGTTTGAGACAGATAGAATGACCCGTCATTCTATCACATGATCTGCTAACACTTCACGAATAACAAATTCAACTTCATTTATTTAAGAGATGAAGTGGAAATTGTTAAAGGCACGAACAATAGTGAGATTGTACCAAAATAAAGTAAGTATTTATTCTAATTCAAATTCTTTAACTTTAGGGAAACGATCTTGAAAACCAAAAATGTTGTCCAAGTGCTCTTATATATGATTAATCAGATGGTACCTTAGATCGTCACAAATTTATGGATTTGTGATTGTTGGATTTTCCATAGCCATGTTCTCTACCACTCTCCATCAGAACATGATGGTTAGATTTCTCTTCCATATCCATATTTTCACCTATGTGGAAACCCAGTGATTAGTTTATTTGGGTAACTGTTACGTTTCATACTTTTGTTTTTAAAGATTGGTTTTGATATACCTTTTTACGATGTGGTTTTCTATTAAATAAACTTTCGAATAGTAAACCATTTATAACCCCGACGAATTTTGAGGGCGAAATTCATTTTAAGGGGGGTAGAATGTAACAGCCCGAGATTTTATGAAAAATGTTCTTTTTAATTTTATTAATGTCTTGTGTTGTACGCTACACCAAAAGGAGCTTGCACAACACGCATCCTTGACTTTCCTTGCATTACACGCAATCGCAACCTTCCTCGATAGCGTGTGTAGTACGCAATACTGAGTTTCACTAAACAATGATATGCTATTAAAATATTATTATAACTAGCCGTTATGAATAGTAATAACCACATTTTAAAATTTTAGAAATTTTAGCTCTCAAAATGTACTTCATTTTTGGATTTGTAGTATCGAATTTAGCCTAAGGTGAAATTTTGGTACTTTTCGGATAACTTTCATATTTTGATGAATAGTGAAAATTACTAAATTTTAGTTAAAAACAACTTTTTCAATCGAAATAATTAATAGTGATAAATTATTAATTTGAGTGGTTTTAAAGTATATTTAGAATATATTTTTACAATTTAATACAATGTTGGTCATTGGATGTAATTTCACATTTAAACCAGACATAAACAAGTGTCAATCTTTTGATAGATATTGTTTCTTAAAAACACGCTATTTGTTTTAACAGCGGGATTTAATTATAAAATTAATTAATGCAAATTCTATGTTATTAATTTGGTAAAATAGACTTCATTTTTGAATTCGGAATATGAAATATAGATTAGGATGAAATTTTGGCATTGTTCTGAAAAAACATCAATTTTTGATGAATAGTGAAACTACTAAGTGGTAGTTAAAAAAAATTAATTTCTTCATAAATCTTAATTTTACCGCTTATGTGAATGGAATTTCAAAAATCCGAGAGACACGGTTGATGTCAGTAAGTAAAATGTGGTTCAATGAGATGAAAATAATTTTTGGTGAATAGTAACTTTTTACTTTTTTTTACCACGGTTAAAAATAAATAGGGTAATTAAGGGTAAAAATGATATTAATATTACCCTAACACATGTCCTAATCCTATTGGACAAGTTTATCTCGACCAAAAACAACCTTAAGTGTAAAATATTATCATTTTGGCCCACTTGGGTTAGATTAGGACATTTATTATTAATTTATTTAAAGAAGGGTTAAAATAGTTAAAATCAAAGTTTAATAAGTAAATCATTTTTAATATGGGGTTATACATAAGATAAATTAGACTATAAATATTCATTAGAAATATAAAAATATTTACTATATAATGGTATTTTATTTTTAATTTTTAGACATTAAATAATTTAATTTATTTATGACACAATGATGATGCAGTAATTATCTTATTAATGAAATATTGACATAATTGATGTTATAAACACCAAAATAAATGTAATTTGAGACTTTTTATGAATTCCACAAATTTTCTAGGTTACTATGATATATTAGTGTTGATTTAAGCAACTTGGTTCGAACATATAATTCTGTTATGACTTTCAAAAAAATCATATATCAAATAGTGTTAAAATTGACACAAAATAGTTTTTAAATCAAATTTTATATTACTAATTGTTATTTTATTCCTAAAAATCTAAGGTTCAGACAAATTAATTAGATAAAAATATATATATTAATAATAAAAACATTTGGGGTTCGTTTGGCATGTTATAGTAAGTGTATTAACCATATAGTGTAAGAAAACAAAAAGACACGGTAAAAGTTAAATTATTTAACTTAGAGTTAAATCTAATTGATAAGGTTAAAATAATACCCTAAACTTGTCTAAATCCTATTGGATGATAGGATGTAGACCCATCCCCACTTTAGCTTCTAAATAAGACCCTTTTGAACCATTATAAACCGATTTTGACTTTAATATAAAATAATATTTTGAGATATTCCTAAGGTGCCCCTCTCCTCCCTTATAAAAGGGCACCTCATCCCCCTCCTCGTCACACCAATTTGAGCACTCAAGCTCGGAAAACCCCCGCCAAAATCACTTCTACACTTCCCTAGTATCATCATATAGGTCCTGGTCTTCTTCAAATACCATCCTTAGTTCTTTAAGTGGAGACTAAGAAAAGGCGCGTCAAAAAGAGGTAATATCCATTATCGATCTTTTTCAATTTCTTTCTTCTTCAACTTCTTCTTATTTAGTTGTTTCATGATAAAGTAATAACATCAGTATTTATTATATACTGATATGTTATTATAAATGTGAAACAACTCTAATTAACCTTCTATCCATCCTATGGAAAAAGGAAATCACCGCGTGTGCGTACGTACGGAATACCGTCTCCACGCCGTGGTGTAATCTATTTTCCGCCACCACATTAATTGGATGGGTATAAAGGTTTAATGAGTAACTATATATGATTATTATAAATTGATACTGATACTGAAATAGTATACATACACTTCAACACAATTCCACGACCATGGGAACGATATCATCGCTCGTGCGTACGTACGGACTACCGTCTCCACGACGTGATGAGATTCATTCTCAATGATTAACCATTCATGAATGATTATAAAGTATATATAATAAGTAATAATGAAATATATGACCTAATAATGATACTGGAATTATATATATTTATATGTATGTCATCTACTTAATTCCATTCAATTCAATAAGGAAACGAAAACAGCGTTCATGCGTACGTACGGACTACCGTCTCCATAAACGGTGTATTTCTTTCCATTTACTGATTTATTATATACGTGTATTATGAATATATATATATAAATCATGTTTTATATTCTGAAATTAAGTAATCATGATCTAAGTAATCATATGAATAATTACTAGTTAAAAACACGAACGACAAATGAGACGATTTTACCCAAAACGCTACTTTAACATGAATTTACAAAAGAACGGGTAATATAAAGTCATAAGTGGACCATATATGATATAATAACAATGAATATGATTCTAGAATAAGTCAATAACATTATTTAAATCATATACAGGAGGTTTGGACACTCAGAAAGCAAATCGGACCTAAGGTAAGGGAAATGTCACGATCTCATTTTATCCGATATTGTTTATACTTTGGTATTTACTGGGGTGTATTTTATCATCCACATCCATGTTTCCCCAATATGTAATATTTATATCCTTCTACAATAGTTTATATCAAATTTTACCCTTCGGTGAGATTTTAGTAAAAGATATGAAAGGAATCTTTTTGCGTTTTTCGTACGAGGTACTTTTTGACTTTTCCGACAAAAGTACGAAGAATGTTTTTTTTAACTTATACGGCATGAATGGATTTCTAAAAAAATTATTTCCAAGAAGCTTCCTTTACAGGTATTCAAGTTTATTTTTAATCAACTTCTTTTAGTTTAAAATTGTATGACATGTTAAGAAAGGAAAAGTGTTTTTGAAGTAGAAAGGATATTTTCCTCAAGAATGAAGTTCAAGTATTTTATCAAAATTATTTTCCATCTAAGATAATAAAAGGGTTCTGTTTTTATCCCTATTATTACATGGATTTGATTATGTTGTGATGGAAACATTTTTATGAATTCCTTTATCTTATATGAATTGTTTTATGATGTCTTGTTGTTTAAGAATCCCATTTTTATTACATGGGTTATGCGATGATGTATGATTTATGATTATGTGGCACACATAAGAAAGGATTCATTATAAGATGGGTGGGACCTATATCTCCCTCCAATGCATTGGTTAAAGATTTTATATCTCATGAGATAGACATGGCTGGAATGGTAGGTTATACCGGTTCAGTGAAACAGGACTGAAACGAGGGTTACTCGATTCAGAAAGAGACTTTGTCCACTAAGATAGTCTTGGCAATGAGTCTTGACTAACAAGAAATGATTCTATATGATTATGTGTGAATGACAAAAAGTTTCATGTTTTAAGTTATGATTATTGTGATTACATTTCACTGCCATGATTTATCCCATGTTATGAAATTTTCTCTCTTTTGTAGGTTATGATTTCCAAAATGTTATGTTCTTATGAATATGATGTGATTGATATTTCTTTTGTTTACCCTTACTGAGCATTTGAGCTCACCCTTTTATGTTTTCTTTTCCCCAGGATATAAAGAAAGGTTTTAGGTAAAAAAAGGAAGATATTTATGGGAGATGTTGAAGACCTTTCAACACGATTAGAAGATTACGTTCCGAGTTTCCAAAGACACTAAACTATTACGGTCCTTGTGTGTGTGTTTTTGTAATGTACTAAGTATTCTGCAAATGTAATGTAATTTCCATGTATGTTAGGCTTCGAGTCTCTACATCTTCACACCTCAATATTCTCCATCTAATATTCTATACTTATGAGTGATTGTTAAAGATTTATATGATGTTTGAAAACTCAAGCATACAAAAACTATGAACAGTGAAACTCTATAGCCTTCATCTTCTCTATTTCGATGGTGGTTTGCAGCACAACATGATTTGGCATGGTGAAAATTGTTTCATGGTGTAAAACAGTTGTGTGGCACAAAATAGTTACACAATTAAGATGATAGAAATGATATCTTATCATATCAATGTCTCACACCACTTAAATGATTAACAATGAATGAATCTTGCATTCCCACTTTAGAGTTTCTCCAATAGTAGAAATTGTTTATTAATTAGAAGTCACTACTTGGACACGCTAGTAGAAAAGGTAATTATAACACAAGTGTTTTAAGTTCAGTTATTTAATAACAAATTTAAAAATATTTTTTACATCAGTTATTTTATAAATGATTTAAAATATACTATAATAGTATTTTTAATGTCATGAATTTAAATAAATAATGTTAAATTTTTTATAAAAAATATTTTTATTTTTGTTTATTTAAAAACTGGAATTAAAAATGTTTTGGAATATTTTTTACATTTATTATTTAAAAACAATGTTAAAAATATTTTCCACAATATTTTTAACATTGTTTATTTAAATAATTGACCTAAAAAATAAAAATGCAACACTGAGCATGTAATTTCACTTTCCTACCTATATATTCATCCCACAAAACATGAAATGATCATTTTTTTCACATATTTCACTTGTGATTTTTATTTACACCAACAAATATATCTGATTTTTCAATATATCTTCTATTTTCATCATAAATTTCTATTTCTCCCTCCATCTTTAGTCTATAATTCCCACATAATTTTCTCTAAAATTTTTATTTATCCCACCATTCATCATTACAAGATTCCATATAGTGAATTAATATCCATTTATAATATAGAGAGGGTGGTGTTTGTGAGGGAAATGTTGGAAACTATTTCTACAATGATGAAGGCATTTTATTGAACATTATGATTTATCAAAGGTTCTTGCATATAGGTAAAATTCATGGAATAATTTATTTTATTCTCATTTTATTTTTTCTAACATAACTGTTAAAAAAATTATTATTATCATTATATCATTTAATAATTATAATTTTTTGTTTTATAATTAAAAACTAATTATTTCATCATACGAAACTATGATAGTTATTTCTGATTCTCCAAAATGGTTCTGTGTTCTCAAAAAACAATAAAAATAAAAATATTATTCACATAAGATTATAAATAAATAACATGAAAATTGATTTTTCTTTTCAGTTATTTAAAAAATATCATGAAAAATGATTTTTTACGTGATTTATTTAAATAATCAATGTAGAATATCATTTTTAACACCATTTATTTAAAAAATGATGTGAAAAATTATTAAAAAACTAAATTTTAATATTAAATGATGTTGTAAATATTTTTAATTTTGGTTTTAAATAAAAAAAATTAAAAATATATTTACAATGTCACTTTTAATAACTTTCTTCAAAAACCATTGTTAAAAAACATAAAAATAAAACTAAAGTAAAAAATATATGTTTTTGTACTAGTGCTAACATGAAAATCCCTTGGGTTCGGCCTGCTCTATGGGTTTATTGTGCTTCCTGAAATAGTGGTTCATAACTTCACACAGTAATGACCTTCTCTAGATTTTATCTCCTCATGATGGTGTTGACATGTGCTATCCTTCATATATTTCAACCTCACTGACCTCCTTTAAGATTTTCCGATTATCTATGATGGCTTAGTTTCTTATGAAGTGTTGACTTGATGGTTTTCCATATTTTTTTCCTTCACAAAAATTCAAGTAGTCAGTTATAATGAATCATTTATCAATAAATTAAATTAATTTTCTAAAAATTTAAAACCATATATCCTTTTCTGGTTTTAAATTTTAGAGGTAATTTTAAATTTTGATTTCAATAGGAGTGTTAGTTTAGAGAATTTAGTTTTGGAATGGAATTCTAGGAGTTAGAGAATTCCAAGGAAATTTATTTAGATTTTTATTGAGGCTTGAGAAGTATCTTGGGTTGTTGGATGATTTTTGGGAGGTTTAGGTTTGGGTTTTGGGAATTTTCAAAGGTTTTTTTCATGTGCGTGGTTTTCACATGGTTAGTTAAACTTGTTTGAGAAAACCATGCAAGATGGTTTTGTATAGGGGTGTTGCGCATAGTTCCAAAGCATATGTACAAAATATACTATTAAAATTAAAAGGTTATTTTCATGGTCGGTGCATGGTTTGGAAAACCTTGTGGCTAAATCTTGTGAGAGGTATCTTGAGAAAGTTCTAATTGTATCATTAGTTCATAGTTTGGAAAACATGCAGAATGCATGATTTTATTTAAAATATATGAAATGAAATATTTTTCCCTCAATATTTTAGGTATATACCTCTTATCTTCCCTATCAGATGTGTTAAAATCAACAAGATCCCACATATATTCGTTCCTTCAATTCCCCTTTAAATGGGGTGAGTTATTGGGTATTTATTCAGTATTTTGAGGTGAGTCTCCTCCTCTTCAACTTCCAGTATTCCTCCTCTCTTATTCTCAATGATTTTGGTTTCCTTGTAGATGGTTTTTTGTGATTATTTTACCCAATGATGGTTACATAATATGAGAATAATAGGTATTATTATCATCATATCTATAATACATACCTAGATTATGTGTTCACATCATTTCTCACCATTTATAAAAATGTTTATGGTTGTGTCTAGAGTATACCATACCTTGTTTCTCATGTATTTAGAGCCATGAAGATGCTCTATGATTTTGGCATTAGTTATAAAAAAAAATTAATTTTGTTTTCCATGTTTAATTTATTAATTTAATTATTTTTATTGATAATATAGTCACTTGTTCACTTAGAGGAGGTCAGTATAGACTTGGAATGGTTTATAGATTTCTAGATGAGGTATGATGGCCTTGACTTTATTTGAATATCTTACTCGATTGGTGATTTTATATTCTTGTTCCATTATTATTATTATTATTATTATTGTTATTATTATTATTAATATTCGAATTATTATATTATGTGACATGTATAATATCTCCCATAGATTAGGATGGGATCGTGTCAAACTAATTGTAAACATGGACCATATAGCTTGTTAAGTAGTGTGATAGTGGCACCTTAGTCAAACAAGTGTCGATGTCCCTCTTTATGGATTGTATTGTAGTGTGAGTTGAATTTTTAAGAAAAAGTGGTTTCCTTTTTTAAATTATATTTTAAAAAGATAATTTGATTTCTAATGTAATTTTGAAGTAAAATTTGGTTGATTTTTATAATGGATTTTGAAATATAATTTCAAAACGGTGGGGTTTTTCAAAGAGTGTTTGAAGGTACCTTGGTCAAGGGCCTGTTGTGAGTAAGAAGGCAGGTGATGCCTTTTGAAATGATTTTTAAAAGCAAATTTTGACTTCATTTTAAAGAAATGATGGAAGGTATTTATTGAGGTATTTTGGTCTATTTGACCTCATAAGTTTTATTCCCTGCTTTTTGAAGTGTTATTCATTTTATATGTTCCCCATTTTTATGATTTCTTTTATTTTACCCATGTAGTGATTTTATGATGGATTTTTTGGTTTAATGATTTGTATTTTGTCCAATGATTTTGGATTTTGGTATCAATATTAGGTTAGGTTAAGGTGATGTGCATGACTCCTTTGAGAGGGGAGATGGTTTCAAGGGAACCTGATGGGTGTTGAGGGATGTTATGACTAGAATGTTGCGTTGGGGCCAAGATATGGAATGTGATCGGGGAACCCATGAAGGGTGTTTGTGTTATGATGTGACCTAAGGGACCCCGATGGGAACATTAATATCATTTTAACCCTAGAGAGGGTTCATTTTATATATGTATTGTGATGATTTTAGGTGCCACCTTGGAACCTATATCATTTGTGTGAACCTGATATGGCTATAGTGGTGATGATAGTTCATGCACTTGAGAGGTTGTCCATGATTGGTTGAGCTAGGTTTGAGAGAATGTCAAGTCCATGGGTTATGTGTGTGATGTTTCTATGGTTTAATTGTTGAATACCCTAGGTGTATGATTTACAAGTTTCTAATAAAATAGTTTGCCTTTGGCAGTTTATTACTGTATTTATACATATGTGGTGTAACTAAGGTTCCATGGTTAAATTCCGTGGGTGCATGTGGCACATGGTTCCATGGTGATCTATGGCCCAAGGGTATATATGATTTATTTCTACATATGTGTGATTTTTGAATGGTGTTTCAAGTTCTAGGGGTGGAATGTGATCCTTGGGTAATGGAGGCCTGATACCTGGTTCCAGGTAGGGGATATAACCACTCGGGGTGAATAATGTTTCTCATGGTTTATGGGTAGGACTTGGTCCACTTGGGTAGATAGTTTTATGTTCCAATGTACAACGCCCCAAGGTAAGATGAGGGTTCTAGGGGAGCTATAGACATGGGAATATGATGTTTTTAAGGATGGGTAGATGTCCTATCATTTGATTTTAAGCCATAATGAATAGTTACCATGGTAAAAATCATATCACCATAGTAATGTTTAAAACAGTTAAGGAGATGGTCAAATTAAGAGATATTGATTAAATTGTCCCTAGAATTTGTATAAATCAAATTCTTGAGTGTATTTAAACCATAACTTAATTTTTTTTATTTTTTTATTTTTTTCCCATTTTAAAAGAAAATGAATATATATTATTTTAAAGGAAAGGGTATTTACAAGGGTGCTTCTCCCCTCACTTATAAATCGACACCTTATATTATCATTTATCTACACCAATTGAGTCTCATAGATAAACCAATATCTACCCAAATTCCTTCCCAATATACTTATCCATTACCTAAAGGTTTTAATCTTACCAAAGGACCTATCTAAGAGTCTTTAAGGTATTTTTCAAATGAGATTCACCAAGGAAGAGGTATATGTTCTTATTGGATTTCTCAAGTATCTATATTCTTAAACCACATACAAATATTATATAACTATCTTAATATAATTAAATAATTATATTTAATATACTTAATATTTTTATTTTAATGTTATAACCATTTTAAATATTATTTCTATCCAATAGAAAATGAAAGCATATCTCATGTGTATGTGCGGACTACCGCTTCCATGAAGTGATGTAATTTATTTTTCATCACCACCTATCAAGGCTTGTTATATAAATTGATTTAATGGATATATATGAAATTTATGATATAATTATTTTTTTGGAAAGTTAAATTATAATTTATCTTCCTTTATTTCCATTAATTAAAAAATGAAAGAATCTCACATGTGTATGTGCAAACTACCACCTCCACAAAGTGATGTAATTCATTTTTAATCATCAAATTACATGGTTTAGTTTAAATGTGAATATAATAAATGGATATGATATTAATAATATGATTATTATTTTGGAACCTTGACCAAGCAGAAAGGGTCAAAACCATTAAACTGACACTTTCATGGAAAACAGATCACTTAAAACCCATATTGATTTTAAAGAATAATTATTAATACATGGGTGATTAAAAATTATATGGTAATGATAAATAGTAATATAAGTACGAATATGATTTTTTATATATTTATAACTAGTCTAAATTTATTATACAGGAGGTTAGAGTGTATATGAATCAATTCGGGACTTGAGGTAATGGTTCCTCATCTCAATTTCCCTTTATTGAGATATATTCTATATTCACCACCTTTTTTATTTTATTTGGTTTATATACATCCCATTAATTTATTTTATATGTATTTTCATTGAAATTATGAGTATTTAAAAATCCGTATAAGTATCATGAACTGTCCCAATGGGGACCATGTCACGACTCCCCAATCCCACCTCTAATTAGTCAGGGGATGGAAACTTGGGCTGAGTAGGCATATCACTAACATAGGAGGCCTTACCCTAAGTACCTGTACACATGAACACATATCCAATCCCATAAAATGCTTAAATGTAAAAAAAATCAACAAAAATGTATGCATGCATACATCTAAATCTCATAACCAGAGTATGATAGGAAGTAAATGAAAGTAAATATGGCCAAATACATTCCCCCCACAAAGAGTTAGAAAATAATCCTAGCCTAAAATTCAACTGGGGACTGTTTTAAAGATATCACAGGAACATACCTTGGTCTTTCTGGTCTCACTAAGCACCATCTAGTCCTGGTCCATCTAGGACTCCGTCAAAAGGTCAATCATATACACAAGACATGAAACATGCGGGAAAATCCCATGAAGGGGTTATTATAACAATACCCTATAGGACACCCCAAAACACCAAAACATACAAGAAAATAATATATTCATCTCTACATAGGTATATTTCTACAACACATATAACAATAATATTCATATATACTCCAAAAAGACACATAGTCTAAAGGTAAGTTACAATCATAATTCCATCTTAGGATTCCAGCTCAAAGGTTCCACATAGCACTTGTCTGGGAGAACACATTGTTGAGTGTGATAACACTAATGATGTCCATCTGAGAGGTAATTCTCATAGGGTCTCTCCATTAGAAGTACACACTGAAAGTATGAATATATGTAATACTCGGATGAGGATCACTCCCAAGATCATGGGTTATACCAACAACTCAATCTGGATTAAACTTTTAAGTTGAGTATAGGCGTCCATATAGTGTTGTTCAGGAAGATACCAAGAACTCCACTTAGGGAGTGAATATGAATTGAGGATCTCACTCTAGGCCTCATAGAATGATTACAAAAACTCTATCCAAGAATTCATGTTGAAGGAATCATTGTCTTATGTGTACGAGGTGATTCCATACTAACCCTCAGGGAGTGGATATGGGGAACACAACATAACAAAACTTGTCCAATATATAGGGGAAAAGGGATCTAATCCAACTTTTTAGTAGTACAAAACATGTAGTAGGGTTACACATCATGTTCCTTCAACCCGGGGTCCTTCCTCTGATAATGGCATGTGTCCCTTATCCATGTTTGTGTAAAATTACATGGCATGTCAGCTACCTATGTAATCTACCCATGTACCAGTACATGGTAATACCTATGTACACCAAGAAAAGTCATTTCCATGTGGGAGTATACAGTTTTTATGTTCCCATTGACTCCAACCCATGTCTGTGTACCCTATGAGTTACATGCCAATTAATTAGGGATAATTTACACATTGTGTGACAGTTTCACATTCCATGTGATACTTATCTCCTTCTCAAAACCCTAGCCACTACTGATAGGGACCCACATGGATTATGGCTCTGAGTTACACGTTGTGTGGTGTGAAATTTTCCATATTCCCATATTCAATTTCCACATTTGTTTTTGTGCCTCTGGTTATTGATTTGGCCATGCATCTCACTGAAAACTCAAGTATCTGTGTCGGCTGAGCCTTTTCATTGATGAACAACATGTACCAACCCTAAAATCTGTTTGAAAAACAACATCAAGAATCGTTCTTATTATCATGCTGAATAACACAGAATTGGGTATCTAAAACCTTCTAGCCTTCTACTACTTCCACCATCACACCATCATTATGTTTTACTGAGCCAAGATCTATGATTTTGAACCACTGAATCAAGAATAGGGTGTGAAATGTTTGAATTTTCGATATGAGTTAAACTGCGGGCCAAATGAAGAACGCCCGTAATGAAAGAATAAATATGGGATAAATACACAACTAAAAACACGAGGAATGAACCTTATCCAATTTTTGTGTTCGTATTGATTTTTTTCTGTTATAACAAAAAGAAAATAATAGATAACCACAAATAAATTCTCTCAAAATAAACCCATCCCGCAAGATGACCTAACCACAGATCTATATACAGGTTGATTGATTTTAATTCATTGTAGGAATTAATAATGGGGAAAGAAATCCAAATAAAAAAACATCTTACCTTAATTTGTATTGATCACTAACAAAGAACAAAGTTTCATCGTGATCATTGGCGAGATCCTTTGATTTTGTCTCACACCGGTTGTCAATCCTCGATCCAATCATCATCTTCCAATGGAATCTCATTCCAAATATCTCCAATGGTCTTATAGATCTCTAGGTTTTAGCAGCTAAACCTAATAACTCACTAAAACAATTTATTCATAAAATAGGCTAGATCATTGTTTCAAAAAAATAAAATAACTTAATTTAATTAATTATTTTATTTATTTTACACCGATGATGAATTTTCCTCAAACACCATGTGGTAAAAAAGGTTAACTCGCACCTAGGGTAAAACCCACATTCTGAACTCAATGGTGCCCTAATATTTCTGATCTGGGACACCTTTTAGAATTTAGTCCACCTTTTTAGGAAAACTATGTGAGCATGCTGCTTAATATATTTAATATATTTCAAACATTTATTCTAGGTACATCAGGCCTTGGAATCTCTCACCATCTCAGTTTATGGTCTAAAACACAATCCATAAAATCTCCATAAATAATACATGGAAAATCAGAGTCACTATATTCTCCCTACCTTGGGGATTTACACCCTGAAAATAAAAAACAATGGCTACACAAAGAGATGTGGGTACTAAAACAATATGAGCCTCTCACTCCCATGTGATCCCCTAAATACTCCCATGGTACCACCAGACATGAACTAAAGGAATATCTCATCCATGAAGGATACTCTACTTTGAATCCTCAATTTCTTCCAAGTACTCATCAAAGGTATCTCCGTCCTCAATGTCAATCTCACCCTAGTAGATAATGTGTGATGGGTCATGCACGTAACTCCTTAACTATGAAACATGGAAGACATCATGCACCCAATCTAACTATGGGGATTGAGCTAAGCAGTATGACACCTTCCTAACTCTACACATTATATGTAAAGGGTCCATGAATTTCATAGATATATTTCCACCTTGGCCAAATCTTCATAATCCATATTGATTTGAAACCCATAAGAACACATATTCTCACTCCTTGAACTCAAAAGGACTCCTCCCTATATCCACGTAAGACTTCTGATGACTCTATGTAGTCTTCATCCACTACTGGATAATCTTCACCATCTTAGTAGTTTCCCACACCAATTCTAGGAGCATGAGTGTTGGCTCTCCTAGGTCAATCCAGAAAAGTGGTGATCAGAAGGGTCACCCATACAAATCCTCAAATGGTGCCATAACTATGGTGGAATGGTAGTTGTTTTTGTATGAAAACTCCACTAGTGGAAGGTGGTCCTTCCAACTACAGCCAAAGTCCAACATGAAATCTCTTATCATTTTCTCTAGAACCTGAATGGTCTACTCAGTCTGGAAATCAGTTTGGAGGTGAAATGCTATGATCAATCATAATTGAGTCCCAAAAGTCTCCTATAATACCTTCCACAACTGGTAAGTGAAGAAAGAATCATGGTCAGAAACGATCATCAAGGTAACTCCATGTATTGAGACTATCTTCTGTGCATAAGGGCATCCCAATCCCTCTAATGAACTCTGCTCCTTAATAGCTAGTAAGTGGGTCGACTTGGTGAGTTAGTATATGATCAACCAGATAGCATCATTTTCCATGTATGTACATGGTAATCCTATCACAAAGTCTATGGATATCCCATACAACTTCTAATTTGGTACCTCAAGGGGTTGAGTTAAACCTATTGGAACTTAGTGATTATCCTTCACTTTATGACAAGTAAGGCATCGAGAGACAAACTCTGAAATTCCCTTCTTCACCCCTAGACACCAAAACTGACATCGAAGGTCCTAGTGCATCATTTTAACACCTAGATTTACCACCAAAGTACATGTATGAAACTCTCTCAGAACCTCCTCCCTCAAAATCACTAGTACCATCATGCATCCTTTGAAAAGAATGACATTCTCCCCACCTTCAAAAAATCTATCACTAGCATGTCTGGTGGATATCAGAGTACTTAGGGTATCAAATTCAACATCCTCATGTTATGCCTCCCTGACTCATTTTAAGATCATACAGGTGAGAACCATCAACTGGAGGTAAGATTCTCCATCCCCATTCCCAAAGGATAAGTTCAATGAGGTCAACTACTCAGGTTCCTTATTCAGCAACTGCGAACAAGATCTCCTGCTGAGAGTATCTACTACCATGTCCCCCTTCCTAGGATTATAGATAATTTCAAAGTCAAGTTATTGGAGGAACTCTATCCACCACCTCTATCTCAAGTTAAGATCCTTCCGAGATAAGATATACTTGAAACACTTGTGATCGGAA
Source organism: Viscum album (assembly GCA_963277665.1). NCBI lineage: Eukaryota > Viridiplantae > Streptophyta > Magnoliopsida > Santalales > Viscaceae > Viscum > Viscum album. The sequence goes on along the minus strand of OY728157.1, from coordinate 830,271,874 downwards.
TAAACGATAAACCACTCACCCATCTGGCAGTGTCACCACAGTGTGAAAACATCCACTTTTTACTCAAGATCATGGGTCACATAGTTATTATCATGTGGTATAAACTGATATAAACCATAGGCAATCACTTCCTTCCTCTAAATCAGAACACAACAAAACCAGGTTCCTAACACATCGCAGAACACTAAATACTTGACACCCTCCTATAGAAATATCAATATGAAAGTGCTCATCAATTTTTTCCTCAACTACTGAAAATCCTATTATGACCTATCTATCTACATGAAAGGATACCCCTTTTAGTTTAAAGATTTCATGGGTGTTGATACCCAAGAGAAATCAGGTATGAATCTCCAGTAATAGTCTTTCAACCCAAGTAAGCTTTGAACCTCCTTCTCACTCTTTGGAATCTCTCAATCTAACACCACCTTAACCTTGCTCGGGTCCACTGCCACTCTATCTACTGAGATAATGTGCCCCATGAAGTGGAATACCTTAATCCAAAACTAACACTTCAAGAGATTCCTGTAAATTTGGTTCTCTTAGAGTATGTCAAAAACCATCCTCAAGTGCCTCGCTTGCTCCTCCAAAGATTTCAATTACACTAGTATATCATCGATGAAGACTAACACAAACCAGTCTAATAAAGGATGAAAGATATGTTCCATGATTCCTATGAACACTACTAGGGAATTCATTATTCCCAAGGTAATCACAAAGTACTCATAGTTACTATAGAAACATCTGAATGTCATATTCATTATATCTTTCTACCGTACTAGCAACTGGTTAAAGCTTAACCTAAGGTCAACCTTTGAGAACCATCGAGCCCCTCTCAAATGATAAAATAGGTCATTGATCCTTGATAGTTGATACTTTTTCTTTATGGTCACCTAGTTTATGTGTATGTATTCCACACATAACCTCAAGATCACATTCACATTCTTGGTGAACAACATTGGGTTTTCCTAGGGTGAAACACTGGGTCTAACAAAGTCCTTCTTATGTAAGTCCTTCAACTGCAACCTCAGCTCGCAAAGATATCTAGGATCCATCCATTATGCTGATGGAAATATCGATGAAATCCAAGGATGTCGATTAATGTATATGTCTATATAATGGTTGTTAGGTAAGCCTGGAACATCCACAGAGAATATTTCCTCATACTTGGCCACCAGTACAAGAAACTAGGAACTCATAAAATCTACTACACCAAGGGTCATGCAAGACAAATGGTGAGTAATCATCTACACCATCCTATTCATGAGTCCATCCTATTCTATCTAGGTTTCCTTTTCACTAAAAAAGGATAACCTAGTCTCATCTCTACAGACACACTGTATCCTTCACCTAAAATAGTCAATCTAGGCAGGAACTGTATATAACCAGTCCGTAACTAAGAAGACGTTGTAAGGCCTCATCACTATTACAAAGAGATCCCAATATAAAATATCACCTCCAAGAGTCAGGTCACACTATCGGCATAAGTGTGTGATTGCTGATTCATCTTTAGTATGAGTCTCCAAGTGTAAGGGTCAAGCCAAGGGCTCAACCGGAATCTCTAAGTCTCAAAAAAGATATGTGTAAAAAAGGGAATGACTAGAAAATCTATATATCAATACTAAAGATAAGGTAGAAAATACAAAAATCGTACTTTATATCATTCATCAAGCCTTTGGGTCATAATCCTCGACTGCCTGCAGTTGTCCCCAACCATGTACTCCATCTCCCTAAGCCTAGTGTGGACCACCTAGGATGGTGTTTCTAACAAGTCAAATCATCTACCACGTTCTTTTGATCTGCCATATCCTCTTCCACGTCTTCTTCCCTATGAACCTACTTTCTCCTACCATTACCTCTATCTCAGTGGCCCATTCATGGTCTCTCTATCAGTCGTACAATGGGTTAGAAAATATCAGGAATGATATCCCTTATCATCACATGAGTAGAACCACCTCTCTCTAGGCTGATTGGACTCATCATGTGTGTCATGAACCATAGACCCTATATCCTAGGACCTCCTATTAAAAAATCTTGCACATTTAGGTCCCTGAGACTGATGTAATTTCCCTATTGTCAAGGTCTTCACTCATTATTTCCCACTATCAACAACCACTGGATTTGTATGCTCATCCAAGAAGCTATCAACCAAAAAAGATATCTCTAGCACCCCAACATGGGTAGTAATTCATATAGGGATGGATCTATCTAGAATATCTCTACACAAACCCCACTCAAAGGTCTGATCCATGAAGAACTAGTCACAAACCATATCCATCAAGTACTTGCAGAGGTTGGTAAACCTCAATGAATACTTAGATACTATCATCATTCATTACTGGAGATGTAGAAGATCATGGATATGTAAATCCCTCAACGTAGCTGAAGATAACTCCTATAGGAAAATTCACTCTAACTCTTACCATGATAGAGTCACCTCATCATAAGATCGGGTCACCAAACCACACCATCATCCTACTGATCCATGAAGAAGGCTTACCACCTAGACCACCATCTGATCTACTGGTGTCATGACCAGATAGAAAACATGGGCCACTGCCTCAATACAGTCCTCATCTACCTATGTGTTGGGATCACCTTGGAACCTAAGGGTTCTTTGTCACTGAAACTCATGAAGTGCGCTCAACCTACGCACCTTATCTATTGGTATCGCAGGTACCATGTGCTGCTCTACAGGTGGTGGTATAGCTTGTGCACCACCTGAAGGTAAAATATCTATAACCGGTCCCCATATTAATATCTCATCACTGAGGTAATAATACTCATGATCATGATACTGAAACCAAGCTGTAATATATCATGGAGGAATCCTAAAAGTAAACAATATATACCACGTTCAATGAGTATATCTAGAGATTTGACTCAAAAAGGACATGTAAACACAATGCATTACTATATGATTCATATACCATTGTTTTTTTCTTACAACCAGTGTTCTCATGTATTTATTTTAAAATAAGGTGATCAAATTCCTAGGGTATGGATACGTTGGTCGTCGTCCCAACACTTGAGTCCCTGGCCTAAAATCGAAACTCAAAACACTTAACACAATTTCCCCAAACCAAACTCACAGACTCTGGTCCTAAGGTAGATATAGTGACCCTATCTTTTCACACATTAACATTGCATCAATTTTTTATGAAATACTTAATACATTACACAAACAGGAATCCAAAGACTATATTAGTTCATTTTATTTTTAAATATTGAAGCATAAATTTCGGTACATAAGTGAGCTACACTATCTCTCACTAGGTTCTTCGTGACTAGAACCCTTATTAGACACATCATACATAATACATATCTTCATAACCTGGGAAAGGAAACATAAAAATGGGTGAGTTTAGATTCTCGATAAGGGTAAAAAAGGGAGATATGTAAGAATAAACTTAAGAATATAGGTATGATAATGTGTAAATAACATTAGAATATCATACCCTTCATATCAAATATCATAAACATGAATCATGGAATAAATATTGGTAGTTCATAATACATGAATCATGATGTAATCAAGATAATAATACATGAAATCATAACATAGGAATAAGACATGGACTTGTAGTTGACACATAGACATGTAATATCATTCCATATAAGTCAAGGATAATTTACAAAAACATATCAGGTCACTTCATGGGGACTACACCTACTGTGTGGGAAACACCACCATCCCTAGTCTTAGTCATTTACTTATAAGGGATCGATTTTCCCCATCTTCCCATGGTGGATCATATTTCCTCATCTTCCCATAGTGGATCAAGTTTCCCCATCTTCCCATAGTGGATTGTATTTCCCCATCTTCCATACTGGAGAAATCTTGTCAACTTGATTCCCATCATTATCTCATGAGATATAAATCTTTACTTAGTGAATTGAAGGAATATATAGTTCCCACCCATCACATAATAAAATCATACATACATATTCCATAAGATTATAAAAAATCATCATATCATGACCCATATAAAGAGATGGGTGTAATAAAAATCATAACATAACCCATGAAATGGAATGGGTATCATAAACATGTCATCATATCATAATATGTGGAAAATATATAGGTCTCATAATCATTTCATCAAAGCATAACCTGTTAAAAGAAACATGTTTCATAAACGTATAACCTGTGAAAGAGAAACGGGTTTTATAAACATCATACCATTAAAACATAATCCTTTTGAAGAAGGAATATGAATGGTTCCCTTGGATCATATCCCCAAAAATGCATGATTAACACCAAATTATGTCATTTTATATGGGAAATAATTTTTAAAGATCTTTGAAAATTATTTCTTGAATAAAATATCATTTCTTCTTTGAAAAACACTTTTTAATACATAAAACATTTTTGAAAACATTTTCTTTTGAAAATAGATTTGAAAAACTTAAAAAAAATAAAATCCTTTTTCCTTGAACATAATTTTATAAAAAAATTAAAAACATTTTTGAAAATATGGTTTTCAAATAAAATATATTTTTAACCCAAGAGAGAAATAAGGTTAGATTTTCTTGAAAAAATTTCCTTATCCATATTAAGTACCAAAGAGTAGAATAATTGTATTAGTACATGAATATATCATGAATAATCAGATGAAATAAAATTCATAATTTATCTTGAGGTATGGATCATAATATTTCATCAATGGAAGCATAATTGTAAACAATCTCGATAAATGATGTGATTATAGAAATAACCACTTACCACTTTGGTAACTTTAAATCATAATACCCATGAGAGAATAAAATTACTTGAAGATTATAATATCATGAAAATAATAAGATTCATGATATAACATGTTAAATAGATATTATATACACCTCATAAAATAATATAGGTTCATAACAAAACATGTGACTTTGACTGCAAATCATTTTTTTCATTTTCCAAAGCCGGTTTATGGGTTCCCGGTACCCGTACAAATGAACCCCAAATTCCAAATTTCAGTAAATACAGAAATCCTCCAAATTCAAAATTCAAAATATGATCCAACCGCGATCCAACGTACACCACACTGCACCTCGATCCACGATCCCATCATCACACATCACTATCCTTTCAGGACATCACCATCCTTGCAGGTCGCGGGAGAGATCATCGAGAACAGTCACTGGAACGTCCACAGCAGACTGAAACCCCCTCCAGCAGCCAAATTCATACCAAATTTGAAAATTCAAAAGAGATCACGAACTGCAAGCCCGCCAGCATCGCACTACACCAATAGACGCATCTCTACCAACAACCATCATTATCAACATCGGAGCCTTACACTACCTTGTCGTCGCTGATCGAACGTGGTCACCATCACCCTCCCTACACTGCCCGCTTGGATTCCATCCCAAAGAGCCATGAAACCACTGCCTAACTCTACCACAGAGAGAACAATGGAATCCTGGATCCAGAGAAGAATGGGCTTGTACAGGACGAAACAATGGCTAGACCATAACCGACCGGAAGACCACGAAGCCGTCCAAACTTCACATGATAGAGGCCGTCGAAGCACAACAAATGCAAGAAATGAACAGAACCCAACCAGAAATGGAACCAACTACGAACAAGCATAAAAACCTATCGAAGATGACAGAAATCCAAAAAACCAGAACCAGATCTGAATATGACACTGCAAACACTGACGAAACAAACCTTCGAGTCACCACAACACCTTCACCGCAACATCCATAATCCTGAACCACAAAACCTGTCGCCGCCTTCGATACCGCACACGGTGACCAGATCCGCCCAACACTCCCAAATCCAGCTCAGACACGTAGCATCACCTTCACTGCAGCTACTGGAACTCGAACATTGGATCCTCACCGCGCCACCAAGAGAAGCCCTCTCCAGATCGAAGGGTAGGGCATGAAAAAGGCCGGCATATGGTGAGATTCACCGAGATGAACTATCCCACGAAGAGATGTCGCCACAGGAAGAGACATCGCCCACCAAAAGCACGCCAAGTGTCGATGAGAGGATCACAACCGGCCCACAGCAAGGGGGAGGAAGGTGGCGGCGTGGAGAAAGAAACCCTAAGAAGATCCCCTTATGGGTGCATCCTCTTAAGGATTCAACCAACAAAACATGTGTCTTAGATATGGAAAATTGAGACAAAATTACATTATTGATTTGGTAAATTTTGAGCAGTAAACCCCATGAAAGATACATCATAAAATTGGTATTTAAATACCTATAATTTTAAGTATAATAATCATAGAATAAATTCATAGCAATTATATACACAAAACAATATAAATTGGTGGTGAATATGTTATAAGTCTCGCAGAAATAAAAGTGATACTATAAATCCCATTACCTTATGTATTTACTCTCTTAATACTCATTCAAAAATCTTTTATAATAAATATAATTTTATTATAAATCTATTAAATAAACATATTAAATAATATAATACCATATATTATTTACTTATGACCTTATATTACCGCTTTATTAACAATTCCATGTTAAAATTAAATTTTGGGTAATAACCTCTTTATTTTTTGTATGTGTTTTGATTTGTTGTATTTTTTGTCCTTATACTTATATAATGAGCTCAACAATTTAATACATGATATAAATATTATATATATTAATTATATATGTATTTATAATAGTCTATAAAAGATATAAATATGAAATTGAATACACCATTCATGGATACGGTTGTCCATATGTACGCATGAATGATGTTTCTATTTTATTATCGTATTGAAAGAAATAAAGTAAATGAAATATATGTATATGTGTGTGTGTTTGTTTTATCATTGCAGTATAATTATTATTTCATATATATCATATAAATTTACTAAACTCATCCTTAACACATTCCATATTAAGTATGAATGAATCACATCTCTTTGATGAGGCGGTAGTCCACACGTCCACAAAAAAAGTTGTTGTATTTACACAAAATGGAAAGCATGAAGTTGTGTTTTATATAATAATTAAAGAGTATAAATACATCATAAATATCATATATATATTATAAAAATATTATGTACATCATAATTCCCAACCATGATAGGTGGTAAAGGAAAAACAAATGACATCGTTTCGTGAGGCAGTAGTCCACCGTACACATGAATGGTAAGTTCATTACCCATTTGAGGGAAGTGTATGAAGGTGTAGGTAAAACCCTTTGAATAAAAAAATATTATCTTTAGGAGAATTAGGTTATAATATAATAATTTAATAATAATAATTTATGGGGCGGATAATGAATATAAAACAAAAGATCTTGTGAAAGGATGTTACCTCTTCTTTGAGTAAATCATCTTGGTTTGCACCAAAGGGCTTCCTTGGTTGGAATTATTTCAATAAAGGATTATAGAATGAAGGTAGGGAAGTTTGTAGGATATTTTTTCAGGTTTTGGTTAAGACAAATGGATTTATAGGTGTGAATAAGTTAGGGGTTGAGTTCCCTTTTATAGTGTAGGAGGAGTGGCATTCATGTAAATATAAAAAGGAAAACACTATTGAGAGGTATCTCTTACATCATGTGCCTACAATAATTTTACATTTTATATCCAAGAGTTTGGTTGGTCGAAATATTTCCATATAATTTTTTTTTACATTCTAATAGGTTATTTACACCTTTAAATTAAAGTTTAACCATTAATTAATCTTGTTTTACCTTAATCACTCTAATTAATTTCACTGATATTTTTGGTCAAAAACTAAGTTGAATTTATTATAAATTTTAAATTATAAAGATTCAAAATATAGAATCCATTTTTCTAAATTCTAATCACATAAGTACTAGAAATTGATTTAAAATTAATCCCACAGACATGTCATGACAACATTTTTTTTAAGAAAAAATGTTTACAAGTTTGAAATATTTTTTATCCAATTTAAATGTTAAATTGGTTCCAATGACCTAAATTTGATTACATAATGTTCAATTTATCTAATTATACTTTAAAACTAAATTAAAATATAATTTTACAATATAAATAAATTATATGAAAAGGTAGTTTTGAATTAGAATTTAGTATTTTTCACTATTCATCTAAAAAATGAAGTCTTTCATAAAAAAATAACCCTAAGATAATTTTCACATTATGTATTCAAAAATGCAGTTTATTTTATAAAATTAAATTTCTAAAATTTTCTAAAATTAATTTTATTATTGTTCATGGAAGTACATAAAAAGTAGTTCATTTGAGAAAATAGTATTTTCAAACATATAAAGACTTTACCAAAGATATGTTTGATTTATATAAAACCATTATAAATAATATTTAAAAAAATTAGTTATTACTATTTATATTAATAAGTTTAATCGATATGTTAAAACTATATCATTTATAATAATTATAATAATAAAATTTTGTTTCATAGAAACTTGATGTTGTGTGAAATGAAAGCTAAGTTGATGCTGCATAACGCACAGGATTAAATTAGTATAGCATATAACAAATGTTTATCTTGGTGTAGCATGAAACATAAGACATTGAAGAAAATTAATTTATTCAGAAAAAAATGATCATAAAAACTCGGGGTCTTACAGTAGAACTGACTTCTCTGATACCAGTCTATCATGACTCATCCCAATGGGGCTTGTGTCGTGACTCCTCAATCCCACCTCCAATAGTCCAGGGTTAGGTGACTAGAAACTAGTAGGAATATCAGTAACATGGGATGTCTTCCCCTAAGTACCTACACACACAAACACTTCTTCAAGACCATACAATGATGAAATGTAAAAACAATTGAAAAACCATGCATGTATACATATAAATCCCAAAACCAAAGTACAATTGGAAGTAAAGTAAAGTAAAAAAATCAAAATACAATCCCACCACAAAGAGTCTGAAAAAAAATTCCTACCTGACTGTAAACTAGGGACTATTATCAAGATGTTGTAGGAACACACCTCAGTATGTCTGGTCTCACTAATAACCTTATGGTCCTAGTATGTCTTGGAATCTATTGAAAGGTAAATCATCTACACAAGACACTACACATGTGGTAAAATCCCATGTTGGGGTTAGTATAGCAATACTCAGTAGGACACCCCAAAGCAACAAATTTTACAACAAAAGAATACAGGTAGATCTACACTGGTATATTTCCACAACATATATAACAATAATATATATATATACTCAAAAAAGACACATATTCTAAAGGTAAGTCACAACCTTAATTCCATCCTAAGATTCCAACTTAAAGGTTTAATATAGAACTCATCTGAGAGAAGACGCTTTTGAGTCTGATAATACTGATGACATCCGTCCGAGAGGTAATGCTTGTTGGTTCTCACTATTATAATTACATGTTGAATGTCTGAAGAGATATGATGCATAGATGAGGATCACTTATAAGGCCATTAATTATACCAACAAATCAATGTGGATTAACATGATAAGTAGAGGATCATCACCCATGTAGTGTTGGTCATGAAGGTATCAATAACTTCACCTAGGGCACAAAGATGAATAGCGGATATCACTCCAGGACCCACGGAAGTATTACAACTACTCTAACCAAGAAGTCCTACTTAGGGGTTCATTATTCTATGTGTATGAGGAAATTCAATACTAAACCTCGGGGAATGGATATGGGGAACACACAATAAAAAAACTTTTCCAATATATAAATAATAAGGTCTCCAAGCCTATGTAAATAGCTGGTGTCTCATGTCTGTGTCCATGTAACAGTACATGACGTGTCAGCTTCCCATTTGATCTCCATGTGTACCAGTACATGGGTATGCCTATGTACACCAGGCCAAGCCATGTCTATGTGGGAGTACACGGTGTGTTTTTTCCCTTGTACTCTAGCCTATGTTTGTGTACCCTCTAAGGTACACAATGAGCCACCAGGGAGAATTCACACATCGTGTGACAGTGTCACACACTATGTGACACTTATCTCTTTCCTAAAACCATAGCCATTGTTGATAGGGGCCCACATGGCGTGTGGCTCAGAGTTACATGTTTTTTAGTTTGGAAATTTCTAGATTCCTATATCTGGTTTCCGCATTCATTTTTACAGCTCCAACCATCAATATTTTCCCATACCTCACAAGAAAATCAAGGATTCATGTCAGCCAAGCCATGTCAATGACGAACAACATGTTCTGGCCCTCAAAACCATTCAGAAAACACCATCGAACTTTGTTCATTGTTACAAGCTAATGAACACAGAATCAGGTATCTAAAACTATATGATCTACTGCCGCTTCCATCTTTTCACCACTTTCATGTCGTTCTGATCTTGGATCTACCATTTCAAATCATTTCGCCAAGAATTGGGTGAGTAACATTTGAATTTCCAGTATATGTTGAACTGCGGGCCAAACCAATAACACCCAAGATGTATAAAGAAATATGGGAGAAATTAACAACCAAAAACATGAGGAAAAAACACGTCCAATGTTCATGTTGACTTTGATTTTTTTCAATTATAACGATAAGAAAATAATTAATAATTATGAAAAAAAATCTCCCAAAATAACCTCCCAAATAAACTCATCACACAAGATGACCAAACCATGGATCAATCTGTTTATTGATTGATTCAAGTTTTTCATAATAATTAAGAATGGGAAAAATCAAAATAAAAAAAATTCTTCCATGATATTGATTGATCACTAATGAATAATAGATATGCACCATGATCTTTCTCTTGATCCTTTTATTTTTTCTTGCACCGGTTTTTGATCCTTGATCTGGTTGGTATCCACCAACATAATCACATTTAACATTTCTCCAAAGGTCCTAAAAATCTCTGGGTTTTAGTGGATAAACCTATAAATTCCCCATAATAATTTATTTTTAAAATATTGTAGTTCATTGAATCAATGAAATAAAATAAAATATTTTAATTAATTATTTTATTTATTTTACGACCGTGATAAGTTTTATAAAAGCTACCTATGCAAAAAAAGGTTAAGTCACACCTAGGGTTAAACCCACATTTTGAACTCAACGGTTCCCAAAAAATTATGATTTGGTCTTACATTTATAATTTATTACACATTTTATGAAAACTTCACACATAATCTAATTAATATATTTAATATATTCCAAACATTTATTTCGAGCACACTGGGTCTCAGAATAGAATGTCATCTCACTACCTGGTCTTGAAAATAATCCATATAATATCCAAAAATAATAAATGTAAATTCCAAGTCACTTCAATAAGTTTCCATATTTTATGAGGTTTTGACTCAAATATTTACATGTAAGGGTTTATGTTTCAGTCTCACTTTTAATCAAGGTTGTTTGTGATTGAATCCCCTTTGGTTAAATTATATGCTTTTTCTCCTAAATCCTATCCATTTTCTTCTAATCTTGTTATTTCTATGGTTTTCAAGTATTATTTTCATTTTAACCCTCCTTTTTACTCAAAATTATTGAAAACTTTTTTTTAATACAATATAGTATTATTTATATTTTTTTCAATAATCATTTTCCTCTATGACTATGTTCTTCACATTATTTTATAAAAAAATTTATCTGTACATAAATGTTTTATGAAGGCTTTTTTACTAACTTTGACTTTATTTATGAGTTATTAAAAGTAATATCTTCAAACATTTTCCATAAAACTCAATTTTGACTTTTTAAAAAAGTATCAGAATAATGTTTTTTTAATGTTCACTGGTCGACCATATTTTCTTGTCATCATAATATTTATTATTTATCAAGTTTACTTTAATAAATCATTTTTCAAAAAAATCATATTCTCGTTGTTTTGGTAAATTTTTAAAAAATATATCTAAATAAAATGATGTTCTCTCTTGTTCTTCAAATCATGATTCTAATGATTTTATTAATGTACTTTTAATCTATGTAAACATATTTTAAGGGTTTTTATGATTCACTTGGTTTATGATCCTATGATACCATCCACTTCTTTTCTATATATAGCTTATGATGATAATTTTCTACATAATTTTTTGTGAAATCTGTTTCTTTCAAATGGATTTATTAATTTATGAAGAAATGAGGAATGCTTTTATAATATTATGGAAAAAATATGTATAATATTCCTTATGTGATGGTGTATCTAGAATTATAAAGACCTATAATGTGTTGGTTAAATCTTAATATCTCATTATATAATATAAAAATGAATGGGGAGTGAATATGATCCATTATAGAACTTAGTCCATTATGTTTATGGGAATGAGGAGTGAAACCAATCCAATATGGGACTTTTTACACTATGATACTCTTGGAAATGATCCTTGACTTAGGAAGTGATTTTAAATTATTCTTTGTTTATGAAAATATTATTTATTATGCATATGATATACTCTCATGGTTCATGACTAAGTTTTTATGATTATTCACTATTATGACTCATGTTTTTTTTGTTATAAAAAATCCTTATGCCATGACTCATGATTTAAGGTCAATGACTTGTTGGATATGTTTTTCATAAGTTATGATCATGTTATAAAACCCATATGATTATATTATTATCACTTATGATAATTGATTGATATCTCTCATGTTAACCCTTAATGAGTATCTAAGATCAGTATTTCTTATGTTTAAATTTCTATAAATTATAAAGAAAGGGGTTAAGAAGAATATTTATAAAAATGGTACTGTGTGAGAAGAACTTTATGGGAGATACATAACATAATTCATAAAATAATTTTATTATGAATCTATTATCTAAATACATTAAACCTTTATGGTTCTGGGTTGTGTATTATTGTGAAATATATTTAATATTAATCTAAATTGACTTAATAATTATGTATGTAATTCTAGATTCACCTCATTTCCATCAAGTGGTTACTTAAAATTAGAGACATATATCACTAGTTGAAGTAGGTATGATGTACATATACTATTTTTAGGGTAGGAATTGGTTCCATTTCATGGTTGGTGTGACATGCTCAAAGACATACCAACACTGGATAAAGTAAGTATGGTTAGGGATCAAGGTGGTTGGTTAACCCCCGACGACCAGATGTGTATGTATGTAATGATCTCATGTTACATTTATATGTGTGTTTCATGAGGTTGATTTCACATCATGTATGTATTTAATTCATGGTCACTTAATCACAACAACACTAAATATTTTTAAGGAACAATCAATTTCTGTTATGTTGTTGGACTCACCCCATACCCATGTACATGACATGGGTTTCAATGTACATGGGTTAAACTTCATGTTTTATCTATAGGAATATGTACTACTTAGAGTTTGATATATGGTATGGGTATAATAGTATAAAAAGGTATAAGACTCAATAGGTTGGATTATGTGTGTTGTGTTAGAGGCCGATTTATCTGGTTAGTTTTGTTCACCATTTATTAGCTACTATTTCATTTATTTATATAATGCTTTCTTTATTGTTCATTTTTGCTTCTACTCTATTATGGTTTATGTATCATGTAGAATGTTTTATAGATTTAAATTCAGGTCTATAGGGATCTATTTTTCTCCCTTTTTATTTTTCCATAGGTGTTTGAGATTTCTTTTATATGGATGCGTCATACCAAATTATGGTTAAATTTGGGCATGAACCTCGAACTTTATAGTGGTGGGAATAGTATCCCCATGATTGTTTTAGGCCCTCAACAATAGTCATAAGCCTATGGAATATGGGAAGATACACCTGTGGTCATGTAGTGACATCAGGTATTGTATGGGAGATCTTTTTTGGGGTGTTATAAAAAATAAATTTGTAATTCCAAACACTCAATATCCATCTTCATGCCTTCCATTTTCTCTTATTCTTATCTTTTAACATAAAAATTTACCCATTTTTATTTTAAAACTCTAATAAATAAAAAAGTATGGATGTATAAAATACCCTCCTCATAGAGATAAAGTATTTTCCATTATAAATTCTCTAGGGAAATTAATTATTTAAAATGAATATTCAAATATTCTAGTGGAAATATCTTCTTTTGAAATATAAAAAATGATAATAAAATTCAAAATTCAACTTCAAAAATGTGTCATAAATACTTTTTTACTTAATATAATGTAATAAAATACCTTTTTATTCTTATCAATAATAAAAATATAGGGTTATCCTTCCAAAATTCAAGAAATTATTTCTCATTCCAATTATTCTTCATTAACATATTTACATGAACCTCTATTGATACTAAAAGCTTAATGACAAAAAACACAACACACAAACAGTGAACTCAACAATAATAAAAATATATACTTTATATTTCATAAAATAAAACTATTTATATATATATAAATATATATATATTTAATTATAGAGACCTTGGTGTTGAATATTAAATCACCATTCTTAAGATTATTTTAATAAAATTCATATCAAAGAAAAAATCACCCAAACCTCTCAAAACTACAACAATGTAAATGGAATTATTAAGGTGCCCACACACCAATTAAATGGGTTTCATTGTTAAATATTCTCATGTATTTATTAATATTTTCAATTTTGTATCATTTAATTTTGAATACCTTTCATATATTTTCTAGATCTCATTCTATTTTAACATTGATTTTTTACACCCCATAACCTTTATAAAAACTATATTTGGTCCCCCTAATGTAACATCCTAGGTAAATGAAGAATAATATATTTTCATATTTATTAATATTTTGGAATTAAATATTAATTTTACTTTAATAGGTTTGTTATGTTCGATAGCGTACATGATACGCAACAACAGGTTTCTTTGAAATCTTACATTACACACTAATAATATAATATTATTATTTTAAATGGAAGTTACTCCTAGACATTGTATTGGCGGGAATGAACAAAACTAACTAAAATATGATTGTACATGTTTTTTAAATGTATTTACTTTTATCCAATAAAAGTTAGAGGCTTAAAATGTGAATGAATCTAATTTTAAGCATAATTTACATTAAAAGGTCGATTTACCACCTTTTAATGGAGAACCCTCTTTAAATATAGCTTTGGTCACTTTAATACATTCTATTTGACCAAATAAAATCCTTCTTGATATTGGGGACATCAAAATTTACTTTGTGTAAATTTTTGGAATTTTTTTGATAATGTTAATGTTTTAATAAATAGTGAAAAATATTGTATTTTTATTCAAAACTGCGTTTTAATCTAATTTATTTATATGGTTATATTATCTTATTAATTCGTTTTAAAGTTTAATTAGAATATATTTTTACCATTTAATCCAGTTTTGGTCATTGGAATTAATTTCACTTTGAATTTTGACATAAACAAGTGTCAATCTTTTGATAGTTATTGTTTCTTAAAAACATGCTATTTGTTTTAACGACGGGAATTAATTTTAAATTAATTAATGAAACTTCTATGTTTTTAATTTGGTAAAATAGACATAATTTTAGAATTCAGAATATCAAATATATCTTAGGATGAATTTTTGTCATTTTTCTGAAAAACATAAATTTTTAATGAATAGTGAAACCACTTAGTAGTAGTTAAAAAAACTGACTTTTTCATTTAAATGAACTTTTACCGCTTCTGTGAATTGAATTTCAAAAATACAACATACATTATTGTTATTAGTAAATAAAATTTGGTTCAATAAGATGAAAATAATTTTTGAGGAATAGTAACGTTTGACTTTTATTTACCGCGTTTAAAGGTAACTAGGGTAATTCAACATAAAATGAATATTATAATAAATCAAAATTATCTTAACACATTTCTTAACCTTATTTTATGAGTAATGGCTGACCATGGGAATCCTTGGGTCGATTTTGGGACCCCATGGAGCCACTTATGAATGATAATGACACTTTAGATTAATTAATTTAAAGTAAAGGCAAAAATGACATAAACAAAAATCTTTTAGTAAATTAATTTTTACATAGTGTTATATATGTAATATTTTTTACTATAAATATTCATTGGAAATATAAATCTATTTTCTACATCATGGTATTTTTTATAATTTCTATACATTGACTAAATTAAATTATTTATGACACAATAATGATGCGGTGTTTACCTCGTTAATAAATCATTTAAATAAATAAAACTATAAATATTAAAATAACATAAAAAACCTATTCAATTCTTATTGGATGATTTTACTTCGACTATGAGCCATCTTATATTAGAATTTAATGATTTTAGGACCTTTAGAAACCGAAGATAAGTTTATAATAAAATAATAATTTCACATTTTCCTAAAGAGCCCCTCCTCCCCCTTATAAAAGGAGACCATTTATAACCAATTCCTCACACCTCTCAAGAATTTTGGCTCATCCAAACTCTGCCCAATTAATCTCCCTGCATCACTCTATTCCACCTATAAGCCTTACCTTAGGCATAAGGCACTTCAACAAACCATTTTGGTTCAAACCAAAGGGAGTTACCCAAATTAAAGGTAACAATTTCTCTTAACTTCTTTTCTTTTATTTTACTTATCCAACCCCTAAACTCTTTTTATTCCTTTATTTTATAACAACACCAGTATCCTAAATATACTAGGTTGTTGTTATGATAAGTATTATAACTACACTTACACACACCTCTATCTAATGGTTGAATAACATAGTGTTTCTGTGGATGGAAAACTAACACCTCACGAGACGATGATTGTTCGATTATCTCCTACCACCTATCATGGTGGTCATTAAGATGACACTATATTTATATATGATATATATTATGTTTATGTTTTATTTATGCTTCTGTATTTTTCTTTTATAGCATACCTTTATGGTTTCCATTATGGGTAAACGCAGTAATTTCATTTGAGGAAGTGTGGACTACCACCCCCTCAAAGTGATATGACTTGTTCATGCCATGTGTGGGATGTATATAGGATAGAGTTAATGGTATTATATATGATATTATACTATAATTTTAATATAACTATGTATCATTATGTTTTAATTCCATTAAAATAAGAAATAGAAATGGAAGTAGCGTTCATGCGTACGTACGGCTTACCGTCTCCATGAACGGCGCATTTTATTTCTTACCTCCAAATATTATGTACTGTTATAAATACATGTATATAATGGATATATGATATATATGATATCTAAATCATTAATATCATTCTAGATATAATGAAATTTTGACCATGTGAACAACTTGTAACTATATGGTGTTCATTTGTGACTCAAGTACCAAATATCGACAAAATGAACGTTATTAACTTAAATAATTACATAATGTTTATAACATGGTAATAAGTGATATAAAATGAATAATTAACTTGAAAAGGGTTCTTAAGAAATTAGAAATTAACTTTAGTTTATTATTCTAGAAATTAAAGAATGATCAAGTCAAGTTGGACATGAGGTAAGGGACTTCGTCTCAATCTCCTTTCATTGAGGAATATTTTGTTTTAATACATGACTTTATTTTATACGTTGTATAAACACCCATGACTTTTCAAAGGGAATATTTTTCTACAAATCATTTTACTAAATGACAAAAAGGAATGTTTCTTTTAACGTAAGCGGAGACAACGACCTTTCCGCCGCCGTGAGTATTATTTGATCTTTGGCATCCTTAACAAGCCATAATGTTTTTAAAAGGAAAATAAATACCATATACTATTTTACGTATTTTAGTCTTGAAAATGGTTTTGATAATGGATTTGTTATGTCAATATGTTTAAGTGATATATTTTGATTGAAATGTGTAAATTTTTTCTTTCCATTATATTTGTTTTATGTGTTATGATTTTATAATGGTACTTGGACATTTGATGGGAGGTTACGTGATAAACCAAATGATGGGTTGTTCCGTGATAAACCAGGATGGGTGGTTACGTTATAACCTCCAATGCATTGGGTATGGAAGTCGATCGTATGGCTATTCCATTTAGTGATATGTGTGGAAGTAGATCATATGGTTATTCCATTTAAGTATGTTTATGTCCCAAGATACCTTTATATGTTTTGTGTTCTTTATATGGGTTTTATGGTAATATTTTGGTTACAAAAGGGTAAGTGGTGATACTTTATTCATTGGAGAGTATTTACTACTTAATAAAGGTGAAAAGTATTACTTATGTTAAAGTATTCATGGTTTACTTGTTTTTTTGAAAAACTAACTATTTTCCTTCTTTGTGTATCCCTTTCTGAGCTTTTTGTGCTCATCCCAGGATTTTGAAATGTTTTTCATAGGAAATAATGTGGAATAGGGTCAAGGATAGGATCAAGGAAAACTCATGCTATCTTAAACATGGAACTAGACATGACTCTTTTTTCAAGAGTTCTTGTTTTCTAAAAAAATGGAAACTGAGTAGAAGTGTCTACTTTGTATTTTTTTTTTTTTTGAAATGAAATGTAATATTTATGTCCTAATTCTCTATAACTTTAAACCTAAAAATATCCTTAATGTGAATTATTCTTGTAATACATGATTATGTAATGTTTTAAGGTTGGGTCCATATAGTTGTTATCATAGGTCTATTTAGACAACTTTAGGAGTCGGGGTTTTGTTAAATAAATGTCCATAAATTAATTTTTGGTAATATGGAAATGATATAGCATTTACATATTACCATATTGCTTCGCCTAAGATATTTCTGTGTTCAGAATGGTTTTCTGAGAAGGAAACAGGGAATATATGTTGGGATGACATCAGGAGGAAGACAACCTTCCAAATATGCAACCTAAGATGGTCAGAATTGGAACTGAACAGTTTGTTGCAGTGATGGGATAGTTGACTCAGGCTATAAATGGTGGTGGAATCCATGCACGAGATCATCCATATCAACTGCAAAGGAACATGTCAGTAGTGGAGCATTTCATGAGGCAACATCCCCCATCATTTAGAGGATCATCTGAACATATTCTAGTTAAAGGGTGGATTAATGCACTGGAGAAGATTTTTGATTCCATTGGGGTGTTCAAAACATCAAAAGGTTAGTCTCGTTGTTTACCGTTTTGAAGGTGAAGATGATCAGTGGTGCTCGATGGTGAAAAATATCAAGAATAGTGAGGAGATTGATGCTCTTTATTGGGATGAATTCAAAGGTATGTTTCTTGAGAAATATTTTCCTGAGGTGGTTCGTCTTAGGATAGAAAAACATTTCCTGGAATTAAGGTAGGAGGATGACTCAGTGGCTTCTTATGAAGAAAAATTCACTCGATTGGCAAAGTATGCTCCAAATTTCTTCCAAGATCTTGATAGTAAGATAAATCAATTTTACTCAGGAATGATGCCACGATATCAAAGATAATTAGCCTCTTGTGAGTTCAAAATTTATGAAAAACTTGTTCAATGTGTGGATAAGCTGGAAATGGAGTTTTCTAATGATCAGGTGTTCGTTGACAAACAACAAAATAAGAGGTCCAGTTGGCAGGAAAAGGGAAATAATTCGTCAAAGAAGCCTGGTTGTAAGAAAATTAAATATCCAACTTGTAATAAGTGTGGTAAAAATTATCCTGGAGAATGTTTATCAAAGTCTGGAAAGTGCTTCTGTTGTGGTAAGTCAGGTCATATTGCTCGTAACAGTAAGGAATATGATCAAGAAAGAAATCAAAAGCCATCGGTAAGAAGTTTTAAGTGTAATGAAATGGTTCATTATGCAAATGAGTGTCCAGAGAAGAAATCAACTGAGGGAAAGTATCCAGACTATAAGAATAAATGGGTGGTGAGATCCTTTGAAACTACATCAGTAAATTTTGGTCCATCAAACGAAGTAGTATCAGGTACACAGTTTGTTTGTTCAGATTATGCCAATGTCTTTTTTTATTCAGGGTCTACACATTCGTTCATTTCTGACAATTTTTCTAATAAATTGGGAATTCAATCTCAATATATGAATACATAACTTCTGGTAAAAACACCTGGAGAAAATGTTGAGACAAAAAAGAAAACATAAGAAGCTTCATGTCCTTTTTTGCGGGTATAATCTACCTCCAAACTTTATTGTTTTGCCTCTAGTAGAGTTTCATGTTATTTTGGGAATGGATTAGTTATCTGTTTATCATGCTAAGATTGACTACAGAGCTAAAGAGGTTTCATTTTAGAAATATTTACAGTTTGTGTACAAGAACAAACCCTTGATTTTGATAACATATCAGGAAGATGAGAAACTAGTAAAATATATAAATTAATGTTACCTTGCACATATTGTTGAAAATAACGGAATTGTTCAGATTAATGATGTTCTAGTGGTAAATGAGTATATTGATTTTTTTTCTGATGAGTTGCCTAGTATTATACCTGATCGAGAAGTTGAATTTACTGTTTACTTAGTTCCTGATGCTAAGCCAATTTCAAAACCCCCTTATCGAATGGCTCAAATTGAACTTTTAGAGTTAAAGAAGAAATTGCATGAGTTATTAGATAAAGGTTTCATTAGACCTAGAACATCACCATGGGGTGCTCCATTCCTGTTTATTAAAAATAAAGATGGTTCAATGAGACTTTTCATTGTGAATAGAGCATTGAATAACATCACTTTTAAGAACAAGTATCATTTGCCTCATATCGATGATTTGTTTGATCAGCTCTAGGGAGCTCTGTACTTTTTAAAGATTGACTTGAGATCGGGGTACCATCAGTTGAAATTAAAGGAATCAGACATTCCGAATATTGCATTTTGTACTAGATAAGCCCATTATGAATTTTTAGTTATGCCTTTTGGGTTAACCAATGCACCTACTGTATTCATAGATCATATGAATAGAATTTTCTGTGAGTTCTTGGATAAGTTTTTGGTTGTGTTCATTGATGATATTTTGGTTTATTTTAAAAGTAAATAGGAGCATGAACGTCATTTAATGGTCATCTTAAAAACCTTATAAGAAAAGATACTTTATGGGAAATTCAGAAAGTGTGAGTTTTGGTTACAACAAATTTCTTTCCTAGGTCACATTTTTTCAAAAAATTGCATAACTATTGATCCTGCTAAAACAAAAGTTATTGAATAATGGCCAAGACCCACAAATATAACCAAGATCCGTAGTTTTCTTGGTTTGGTAGTTTATTACCGGAGGTTTGATGAGAATTTTTCACGGTTATCTAGTCCAATGACTAAGTTAACTCAAAAAGGTGTTAAGTTCATCTGGACAAAATAATGTGATGATTGTTTTCAGGAATTGAAAATAAGATTGGTGAATGCTACAATTTTGGCACTACCATCCAGAAATGGTGAGTTTGTTATCTATAGTGATGCTTTATTTAAAGGACTTGTATGTGTCCTTATAAAGAATGATCAGGTAATTTCTTATGTTTCACGTGAGTTAAAACTTCATGAGTAAAATTACCCTACTCATGATTTGGAATTAGCTGCTGTTGTTTTTTCTTTAAAAATTTGGAGACATCATTTGTATGGAGTAAAATGTGAAATATATATTGACCATAAAAGTTTAAAGTATATATTCACTCAGAAAGAATTGAACACGAGACAGAGGAGATGGCTATAATTAATCAAGGATTATGATTTCACGATCCATTACCATCTTGGAAAATAAAATAAAGTGGATGATGCTTTGAGTCAAAAAAGTAATATCTCATTAACAATGCTACGTTTGGAACGAGATCCTTGGGTTTTTGATTTGATGAACTTTGAAATAGAAGTTTTTGGTGCAGAAAATTATTCTTTTTTGTTTCTGGTGTTAGTGAAATCATCTCTGTCAGACAGAATAGATCAAGCACAGAAAGAAGACAGTGAGTTGAAAAAAAATGTAGAGTTTGTTCAGAAGGGTAAGTTGACTGATTTTAATGCTGATAATGATTGTGTTTTGAGATTTCGAAAGAGATTATGTGTGCCTTGTGATTCACAGTTGAATAATGAGTTGTTATGTGAAGCTCATTGTTCTCCGTTTTCAGTTTATCCTGTTAGTACTAAGATATACATAGATCTTCGAGAGTATTACTGTTGGGATGGAATGAAAAGAGATATAGCTGATTTTACTTTGAAGTGTTTGACTTGTCAGCAGGTTAAAGCAGAGCGGAAGTTACCAAAAGGGATTCTTCAGTATTTACCAGTGCCATAGTGGAGATGGGAAAATATATCCATGGAATTTTTTGTGGGATTACGGAATAAATCTTGAGGTAATAATTCAATATGGGTTATAGTTGATCGATTGACTAAATCTACTCATTTCCTTCTTATTCGAGATACTCTGTCTCTAGATCAACTTACACGGTTGTATGTTAAAGAGATAGTCAGGTTTCATGGAGTTCCCCTCTCCATTTTATCTGATTGTGATCTCATGTTTACTTCTAACTTTTGGAAAGGCATTCATAAGTCATTGGGTACTGAATTAAATTGTAGTACAGCTTTTCATCTGCAATCAGATGGGCAGTCAGAACGAACAATTCAGACCTTGGAGGATATGCTATGTGTTTGTTCACTCGATTAACAGATAAGTTAGGACCAACATATTTATTTGGCTTAATTTTATTTTAATAATAGTTTCCATTCTAGTATACAGATGTCTCCATTTGAAGCATTATATGGGAAGCAGTTTTGAACTCGAGCATTTTGGGATGAAGTTGGTGAAAGGAAGATGATGGGACCAGAATTGGTACATGAGATGGTAGAGAAATTTCATTTGATTCAAAAGCACATGAGAACACCTCAGAGCAGACATAAAATTTATGCGAATAACCAGAGGAAGGATATTTATTTTTAGGTAGGTGATCATGTCTTTCTCAAAGTTTCTCCATGGAAAAGTGTGATGCGTTTTGGTAAGAAGGGAAAGTTGAGTCTGAGGTTCATTGGACCTTATAAAATCCTGTAGAAAGTTGGATCAGTTGTGTACAAAGTGGCTTTACCTCCATTTTTATCCCAGGTACACAATGTTTTTCATGTTTTGATGTTAAGAAAGTATATATCAGATCTATCTCATGTTTTGAGCCCAGAGGTAGTTCAGTTGGAAGAGAATCTCTCTTATGAAGAACAACCTGCCCATATTCTTGACTGAAGAGAGAAAGTGTTGCAAAATAAGGTAATTCATCAGGTAAAGGTTTTGTGGAAAACCATATGGTTGAAGAGACAATGTGGGAATCTGAAAATGCTATGAGGGATAAATACCCCCACTTATTTTGATAATTGAATAAAAATTGTGTGGATGCAATTTCCAAAAGGGGGGAAGGATGTAACATCCCAGGTAAATAAAGAATAAGATATTTTCATATTTATTAATATTTTTGAATTAAATATTAATTTTAGTTTAAAAGGGCTGCTATGTTTGATAGCATACCTGATATGCAACAACGGGTTTCTTTGAAATCTTATGTTGCACACTAATAATATAATATTATTATTTTAAATGGAAGTTAACTCCTAGCCATTGTATTGGCGGGAATGAACAAAACTAACTAAAATATGATTCTATATGTTTGTTAAATGTTTTTACTTTTATCCGATAAAAGTTAGAGGCTTAAAATGTGGATGAATCTAATTTTAAGCATAATTTACATTAAAAGGTCAATTTACCACATTTTAATGGAGAAGCCTATTTAAATCTAGTTTTGGTCACTTTAATATATTCTATTTGATCAAATATAATACTTATTGATAACGGTGACATCAAAATTT
This sequence comes from Viscum album, assembly GCA_963277665.1. NCBI lineage: Eukaryota > Viridiplantae > Streptophyta > Magnoliopsida > Santalales > Viscaceae > Viscum > Viscum album. Next base: position 830,248,405 of record OY728157.1, on the reverse strand, counting down.
ACTTTATGTAAATTTTTGGAATTTTTCTGATAATGTTCATTTTTTAATGAATAGTGAAAAATATTGTATTTTCATTCAAAACTGCATTTTAATCTAATTTATTTATATGGTTAGATTATATTTTTAATTTGTTTAAATTTTAATTATAATATATTTTTACCATTTAATTCATTGTTGGCCATTGAAATTAATTTCACTTTGAATTTGGACATAAACAAGTGTCAATCTTTTGATAGTTATTGTTTCTTAAAAACACGCTATTTGTTTTAACAATAGGAATTAATTTTAAATTAATTAATGAAAATTCTATGTTTATAATTTGGTAAAATAGACATCATTTTTTAATTTGTAATATCAAATATATCTTGGGCTGAATTTTTTGCATTTTTCTAAAAAACATCAATTTTTGATGAATAGTGAAACCACTTAGTAGTAGTTAAAAAACCTAACTTTTTCATTTAAATGAAATTTTACCGCTTATCTAAATTGAATTTTGAAAATATGACATACATGTTTGTTATTATTAAGTAAAATTTGGTTCAATAAGATGAATATAATTTTTGGTGAATAGTACCTTTTGACTTTTATTTACCGCGTTTAAAGGTAAAAAGGGTAATTCAACATAAAATGAATATTATAATAAATCAAAATTACCTTAACACTTATCCAAACCTTATTGGATGAGTAATGTCCAACCATGGGAATCCTTGGGTCGATTCCAGGACCCCATGGAGCCACTTATGAATGATAATGACACTTTAGATTAATTAATTTAAAGTAAAGGCAAAAATGACATAAACAAAAATCTTTTATTAAATTAATTTTTATATAGTGTTATATAAGTAATATTTTTGACTATAAATATTAATTATAAAGAAAAAATGATTTCTTACATCATGGTATTTATTATAATTTTTAGACATTGAATAAATTAAATTATTTATGACACAATAATGATACGTTGTTTACCTCGTTAATAAATCATTTAAATAAATAAGATTGTAAATATTAAAATAACATCCAAAACCTATCCAATTTTTATTGGATGATTTTATTTTGACTATGAGTCATATTATATTAGACTTTAATGATTTTAGGATCTTTAGAAACAGAATATAAATTTATAATAAAATAATAATTTCACAATTTCCTAAAGAGCCCCTCCTCCCCCTTATAAAAGGAGACCATTTCTAACCAACTGCTCACACCTCTAAATCCTTTTGTATCATCAAACCTCTGCCCAATTAACCTCCCTACATCCCTCTCTTCCACCTAGAATCCTTACCTTAGGAATAAGTCACTTTAACAAACCATTTTGGTTCAAACCAAAGGGAGTTACACAAATTAAAGGTAATAGTTTCTCTTAACTTCTTTTCTTTTATTTTACTTTTCCAACCCCTAAACTCTTTTTATTCATTTCTTTTATAACAACACCAGTATCCTCAATATACCAGGATGTTTTTATGAGAAGTATTAGAACTACACTTACACACACCTCCATATAATGGGTGAAGAACATACTGTTTCTGTGGATGGAAAACTAACGCCTCAAGAGATGATGATTGTTTGATTATCTCTTACCGCCTATCATGGTGGCCATTAATATGACACTATATTTATATATGATATATATTATTTTTATTTTTTCTTTATTCTTTTATATTTTTCCTTTATAGAATACCTTTATGGTTCCTATTATGGGTAAACGCGATAATTTCCTTTGAGGAAGTGCGGACTACTGCCCCATCCAAGTGATATGACTCATTCATGCCATACATGGGATGTATAAAGTATAGAGTTAATGGTATTATATATGATATTATACTGGAATTATAATATAACTATGTATAATTATGTTTTAATTCCATTAAAATAAGAAATAGAAATGGAAGTAGAGTTCATGCGTACGTACGACTTACTGTCTCCATGAACAACGCATTTCATTTCTTACCTCCAAATGTTATGTACTATTATAAATACATGTATATACTGGATATATATGATATATATTATATATAAATCTTGAATATAATTATGTATATAATGAAATTTTGACCATATATGGTGTTCATTTGTGACTCAAGTACCAAATATTGACAAAACGAACATTATTAACTTAAATGATTACATAATGATTATAACATGGTAATAAGTTATATAAAAGTAATAATAATCTTTTAAAAGGTTCTTAATAAAGTAGAAATTAACTTTAGTTTATTATTCAAGAAATTAAAGAACGGTCGAGTCAAGTTGGACATGAGCTAAGGGACTTCGTCTCAATCTTTTTTCATTGAGGCATATTTTGTTTTAATACACGGCTTTCTTTTATACGTTGTATAAACACCCTTGACATTTAAAAGGGAATACTTTTCTACGAAGCATTTTACTAAATGGAAAAAAGGAATTTTTCTTTTAACGTAATTGGTGACAATGACCTTTCCGCCGCTATGATTATTATTTGATCTTTGGAATCCTTAACAAGCCATAATGTTTTTAAAAGGAAAATAAATACCATATACTCTTTTACATATTTTGGTATTGAAGATGGTTTTGATGATGGATTTTTTATGTCAATATATTTACGTGATATATTGTGTTTGAAATGTGGAAATGTTTTCTTTCCTTTATATTTGTTTTATGTGTTATGATTTTATAACGATACTTGGACATTTGACGGGTGGTTACATGATAAACCAAATGATGGGTGGTGTCGTGATAAACCAGGATGGGTGGTTATGTTATAACCTCCAATTCATTGGATATGGAAGTTAGTCGTATGTCTATTCCATTTAGTGATATGTGTGGAAGTCGACCATATAGTTATTCCATTTAAGTATGTCTATGTCCCAAGATAGCTTTATATGTTATGTGTTCTTTATATGGTTTTTATGGTAATATTTTGGTTACAAAAGGGTAAGTGGTGATCTTTTATTTAGTTAAGATTATTTTATAAGGCCCCGAACTTAAACCTTACTTAATATTGAATTAAATAAATAATTAAAATTGAGGATCTTTTCAGGTTTAGAGTTTTATAGAATTAGGTCATAACTATTACATCTCAAAAGATTACATAGTAGACACTTCTAATAAGTTTCCATAAAATAAAAAAAACACTTAAAAAGAAACATGTCTAGTTCCATGTTTTAGATAGCATGTCTTTCCTTGATCCCATCCTTAACTCTATTCATATTTAAGTCCTGTGTAAAACATTTCAAAAACTTGGGATGAGCATAAAAATCCCAGTAAAGGATACACAAAGAAGCAAAACTGTTAGTTTTCCAAAAACAACAAGTAAACCATGAGTACTTTACCAAAGTAATACTTTTCACCTTTATGAAGTAGTAAAAACTCTTCACTGAATAAAAGACCATTACTTACCCTTTTGTCACCAAAAGATTACCATAAAACCCAAATAAATAACACATAATATATAAAGGTAACTTGGGACATAAACATACTTAAATGGAATAACCATACGGTCGACTTCCACACATACTTAATGAAATAGCCATACGGCCGACTTCCATACCCAATGAATTGGAGGTTATAACATAACCACCCGTCCTGGTATTCACGACACCACCCGTCATATGGTTTATCACGTAACCACCCGTCAAATGTCCAAGTACCATTATAAAATCATAAGACATAAAACAAATATAATGGAAAGAAAACATTTCCACACTTTGAGCACAATATATCACTTAAATATTTTGACATAAGAAATCCATTATAAAAAACCCTTTTCAATACCAAAATACATAAAATAGTATATGGTATTTATTTAATTTTAAAAAAAACATTACGGCTTGTTGAGGAATCCAAAGACCAAATAATACTCGTGGCGGCGGAAAAAGGTCGTTGTCACCGCATACATTAAAAGAAACATTCCTTTTTGTCGTTTAGTAAAATGCTTCGTATAAAAAGATTCCTTTTGAATAAAATTAAAAGTCAAAGGGTTTTATAAACCATATGAAATAAAGTTGTGTATAAAATAAAATATTCCTCAATAAAAGGAGATCGAGACGAAGTCCCTTACGAAAACTCAGCAGCCTAACGGCGCCACTTAAAACTTCCAAAAATGGATTTATGAGATCAAATAGGGTCTATCGTAATATGAACATAAAAATTACAGAATGAGGAATATAAAATAACATCCTCAGACATAAGAAATATGAGCTTAAAAGAAATGACATAAAAGGGAGTACTTAAAAAGAAAGAGAGAGGTAGGATCCCTTACGAAAATTCAGCAGCCTAACGGTGCCACTCAAAACTTCCAAAATGGATTGATGAGATCAAATAGAGTCTCTCATCATATGAACATAAAATTTAAATAAATATGAATATAAAATAACATTCCCCAACATAACAAAGATGAGATTAAAAGAAGTGACATAACAAGAGTACTTAAAAATAAAGAGAGAGGTTGGATCCCTTACCTCAAGTCTGACTTGTCTTGTTCATTTCTTTATATTCCTGAATAATAAACTTTGGTCAATTTATAATTGCTTAAGGACCTCTTTTAAATATTATTATTAAATTTATATCACATATTATAATGTTATAATAATTGGTTAATAATGTGAGTTCATATCAGACGTTTTGTCGATGTTTGGTACATGAGTCAAAAATGAACTTGTTTGAAAATGATTGTCCATGTAGTTATGAGTAAATCATCTCCAGAATAGTATTAATGATTTAAATATCATATATATCCAGTACAAAATCATTTTATACTACTCCATAACATTTGTATATAAAAAGAAATGAAATTCACCCTTCATGGAGACGGTAGGCCGTACGTACGCATAAACACTACTTTCATTTCATTGTCATATTAATGGAATTAAAAATAATTGAGATATATATATATTATAATTACAGTATAATATATATGTTATATAGTTCACATATTTTCATTAATTTCATTCTTTACACATTCCTTTTATTGCATGAATGAGTCACATCACCTGAGGGGGCGGTAGTCCACACTTCCTCGTATGAAATTATAGAATTTTCACAACATGAAAAGCATAAAGGCATGTTTTAAATATAAAATTAAGAAGCATATAGAAAACATAAATACCATATATATCATATATAAAGTATATTGACATCATAATGGCCACCATTAAAGGTGTTAAAAGAAGATTGAAGAATCATCGTTTCATGAGGCAGAAATTCGCCAACCACAGAAACAGTAGTTCTTTAACCATTAGACGAAGGTGTGTGTAATTTTATCTCTAATACTTCACATAAAAACATCCTAGAATATTTAAGATACTGTTGTTGTTACAAAATAAAGAAGTAAAAATAATTTAGAGGGTTGGAGAAGCAAAATAAAACAAAAGAACACAAGTGAAGACATTACCTTAAAATCGGGTAACTCTTCTTGATTTGAGCTCAAAGGCTTACTTGGAAAGGATTATGCCTAAAGGTGAGGCTTCAATGATTAATAGAGGTATGTGGAGATATGAAATGGTCAGGTGTTGGCCGAGACAAAGGCTTGAGAGGTGTGGGTAACGTGGTAGAGGTGGGGGCCTTTTATAAGAGAAAAGGAGGGGCACTCATGGAAAGTTATAAAATATTACTTTATTATAAAATGATTTTCGGATTTTAAAGGTCCCAAAATGATATATTTCGACGATAAGGTGATAAGGTTTCGAAATCCACCCATCCAATAGGTTTGTGACAAGTTTTGGTCTTATATTTTACATTATCTTTTCATTTTATATAAATCGTTAAATAATGAGGTAATCGCTGCATCATCATGGTGTCATAAATAATTTAATTTATTTAGTGTCTAAAAATTATAAAACAATATAATGATGTATTAAATATTTTTAGCTTTATAATGAATATTTATAGTTAAAAATATGACTTGTATAACCCCATATAAAAATTGTTTTAGTAAAACAACACATGTTTGTGACATTTTAATTTTAACATTAAATAAAAAGGTATTAATGTCATTTTCCTACCAAGTGGATCCATGGGGTCCCCAAGTTGACCCATGGATTATCTTGGTCAGCCATGACACATCCAATGAGGGTAGGATATGTTTCTAGGTCATTTAATATTATTAAAACATTATTTTTACCTTAAATTACACTAATTACCTCTAATCGCGATTAATAAACTTAAAAGTTACTACTCACCAAAAAATTATTTTAATCCCATTGAACAACATTTTACTTATTAATGACAAACATGGATGTCAGATTTTTGAAATTCATATCACAGAAGTGGTAAAGTTTCATTTAAACGAAAAATCAGTTTCTTTAACTACCACTTAGTGGTTTCACTATTCATCAAAAATTGAAGTTTTTCAGAAAATTACCATAAATTCACCCTAGGATATATTTGATATTCCGAATTCAAAAATGATGTCTATTTTAAAAAATTCAAAACATATAAGTTACATTAATTAATTTAATAATTAATTCCCGATGTTAGAGCAAATAGCGTGTTTTTATGAAACAATAAGTATCAAAAGATTGACACTAGTTTAAGTCCAATTTCAAGATGAAATTAATTCCAATTACCAATATTGGATTAAATGGTAAAAATACATTCTAATTTCACTTTGAAACCAATTCAAAAGATAATCTAATCATATAAATAAATTATATTAAAAAGAGGTTTTGAATTAAAATACAACATCTTTCACTATTCATTAAAAAATGAACATTATCGGAAAAATACCAAAAATTTACACAAAGTAAATTTTGATGTCCCAATTCTAAAGAATAATTTTATTTTGTCAAATATAACACATAAAATTGTCAAAAAGTGGATTTAAAATAGGTTCGTCATCAAAAGGCGGTTAATCGACCTGTTAAAGAATATTAGAATGTTTACGGTTAAAATTGGATTCATTCTCATTTTTAATCCTCTAACATTTATTGTAAAAAGTAAAAATATTTGACAAACATATATAATAATTTTGTAGTTAGTTCTGTTCATTCCCTCCATTACAATGTCTATGCGTTAACTACAATTTAAAATAATATTATTTTATTATTAGAGTGCAACATAAGATTCCCAAGAAACTCGTTGTTGCATATTGGGTACGTCATCGAGCATAGCGTCTCCTTTAAAGTTATATTAATATTTTATTCACAAATATGGATAAATGTGAAAATTTTCATGTTCTTTATTTACCAGGGGTGTTATATCCTTCCCCCCTTTTGGGAATTGCGTCCTCGCAATTTTAAAATCGGGCTTGGAAACTTCATTGAAAATCCCACATCGGAACAAGATTCAGTAAAACAATCACTTTAAAATAAAGAAAGAGAAGTACAAAGGTCACCCGAGTTAACCCATACTAGGATTACAAGTATGAAAATATGGACATGGAGGAAAAAACAAAGGGTCATGTTCTGATGGATAGTGATAGTAAACATTTCTAGGAGAAAGTTAACCATAAGAAAATCACAAACTTGTGATGGGTTAAACGGTATTCGATTCCCCAGTAGGAAAAGTTAACAGACAACATTTTTGGTTTTAAGTTACTCTTCATTGAGGAATTTATTTTTTGAGCTTAACTAAATCATAATGAAACATACTCACTTGTCATGTAGACTTTCAACTTTTACTAGATTCCTTAATCAAACTCATATTTTCTCCAAAAGACGAGTATTTAGGAGGACTTGTTCACATTAAGATTACTATAATCAGCTTCTTGAGAATCACCTAATCCACAAAAGAGAACTATATATTTCCCATGTCTTTAGACAAAATAAAAAACCAAAATTTTTAGTATGAGATCAGATATTCCACAAAAGTATAATCCTTTATAAAAAGAAAATATATTCTTAATCTCCAAAATTTTTCAAAAAAAACCCCAAAGTTCAACGAAGACCATTCGATAAAGAATTGTCCATAAAATTATTCAAATTAAACCAATATAAGATTGAAACCCAAATATTTGAAGGTTTTAATCACATAGTCTTCCAAGGTACAAATTAAATTTTATCTCCAAATAACACCAGTTGCTCTTAAAATCTCATATTGAAAATTAATTAACCTAATCACATATCCTTGATGATCGGTTAATCATTTCCATAGATAACCCAAAATAAACTTACTCTTGATTCCTAAAATCATCTAACTAAAAATAATTAGTCAAACTAACCAGGGACTTCACGTAGTCCAGTGGTAGGCGATAAATACCAGTCGCACTTTGGTTGTGGGTTTGATTCCCGCAGCTTTGTCCGACTCGACGGGTTGTCACACGGTCTGCGTGTTGTCCTTTTTCCAAACTATATAATTCTCAAATAATTCCCCAAAAAGAGATAAAAACATCAAAAATAACCATAACATAATTTAACCTCAATTTTATCTCATGACTTTCACTTTCCATCATAACATATAGTAACCCATAATTACCTCAAAAGTAAGGATCATATAAACCCAAATGGTTCTTTATAACTATGTCCAAAAAATAACATATAACTATTCTTTGAATAAAATTTTCATATATCAAACATCAGGGTTACACATACTATAAAAAGTCTTCTAATGTAACCCCATCATCAAAAGAGACTTAATACTCTTAATAATTTCACCATAACTCTTGAAGCCCTTATATGTTGACTTCTTACTCATTCAACATTCTTCATGATCCATTAACCATTCCTTTCCAACTTATTCTGAAATACTTCTTTCCTACAAACAAAATCATGAATCATATCCTAAGATTCCAAAATAGGAAAACAAATGTTATGAAATAATCCATACCTTTGATTGGTCATTGTCAGTTTCTTCATCCTCAATAGGAAGGGTATTAGGTATTGGTAAACGAAAAATTGTACGATCTTGGTGATCCCATTCATGAAAATTCTTCATAGGAAATGTGTTTTCATAATGACCATGCACACCACATTTAAAACATTCAATTGATCCCTCAGAAAGAACTTCTTTCCCTTTCCTCGAGTCAACTGGATGCTTCCTTTTTCCATGGCAGGTTATTGCTTTATGACTTTCATTTCCACATATATAGCATATTTATGTCCCTTTGAAACATTTTCCTAGGTGTTTCTTTCCACATCTTTGACACATAGGTTTTTGAACACACTTACCTTTATGATTATTACCTGTAGTTCTGTAGGGATTTGTTTCTCGCATATATGATACCTTATTGAAATCACCAATGTTTAGGTGGTCAATCATGACTCCAGATAGTTGGTTGATGATAAACACAAGAGTTCTCATTGCAGCTCCCATATCATTTAGTTGCTCGCTCAGAAAACTGTCACAGTTTCCTTCACATCCACTGTTACTTTGGTGCCTGCTAGATCCAGCCATTTACTAAAACCAAAAAGGTCAGTGTGAGTATATCAACAAAACCGTCATGTACTAATTAGGAATATAAACACTAAGATATACTTACTCATTCACTTTATCTAAAACTAGGACTATTTCTGAAATCCTAACCATTATGGCAATGTCACTTATGCTTAAAGAATACCCTAACCTCTAAAGTTATCTAAACCGACCTCTGATACCAACTATAAGGCCCCGACCTTAAACCTTACTTAATATTGAATTAAATGAATAATTCACATTGAGGATATTTTCAGGTTTAGAGTTTTAGAAAATTAGGTCATAACTATTACATCTCAAAAGATTACATAGTAGACACTTCTACTAAGTTTCCATAAAATAAAAAAACACTTAAAAAGAAACATGTCTAGTTCCATGTTTTAGATAGCATGTCTTTCCTTGATCCCATCCTTAACCCTATTCATCATTAAGTCCTGTGGAAAAATTTCAAAAACTTGGGATGAGCATAAAAAGCCCAGTAAAGGATACACAAAGAAGGAAAACTGTTAGTTTTTCAAAAACAACAAGTAAACCATGAGTACTTTACCAAAGTAATACTTTTCACCTTTATGAAGTATTAAAAACTCTTCACTAAATAAAAGGCCATTACTTACCCTTTTGTAACCAAAAGATTACCATAAAACCTATATAAAGAACACATAAAATATAAAGTTAACTTGGGACATAAACATACTTAAATGGAATAACCATACGGTCGACTTCCACACATACTTAATGGAATAGCCATACGCTCGACTTCCATACCCAATGCATTGGAGGTTATAACGTAACCACCCGTCCTAGTATTCACGGCACCACCCGTAATATGGTTTATCATGTAACCACCCGTCAAATGTCCAAGTACCATTATAAAATCATAAGACATAAAACAAATATAATGGAAAGAAAACATTTCCACACTTTGAGCACAATATATCACTTAAATATTTTGACATAACAAATCCATTATAAAAAAACCCTTTTCAATACCAAAATACATAAAACAGTATATGGTATTTATTTCATTTTAAAAAAAACATTACAGCTTTTTGAGTAAGCCAAAGACCAAATAATACTCGTGGCGGCGGAAAAGGTTCGTTGTCACCGCATACGTTAAAATAAACATTCCTTTTTGTCATTTAGTAAAACGTTTCATATATAAAGATTCCTTTTGAATAAAATTAAAAGTCAAAGGGGTTTATACACCATATGAAATAAAGTTTTTTATAAAACAAAATATGCCTCAATGAAAGGAGATTGAGACGAAGTCCCTTACGAAAACTCGGCAGCCTAACGGCACCACTTAAAACTTCCAAAAATGGATTTATGAGATCAAATAGGGTCTATCGTAATATGAACATAAAAATTACAGAATTAGGAATATAAAATAACATCCCTAGACATAAGAAAGATTATATTAAAAGAAATTACATAAAAGGGAGTACTTAAAAAGAAAGAGATTGGTAGGATCCCTTACGAAAATTCGGCAGCCTAATGGCGCCACTCAAAACTTCCAAAATAGATTGATGAGATTAAATAGGGTATCTAATCATATGAACATAAAATTTAAAGAAAGATTAATATAAAATAACATTCCCCAACATAACAAAGAGGAGCTTAAAATAAGTGACATAACAAGAGTACTTAAAAATAAAGAGAGAGGTTGGATCTCTTACCTCAAGTCTGACTTGTCTTGTTCGTTTCTTTATATTCCTGAAATATAAACTTTGGTCAATTTATAATTGCTTAAGGACCTCTTTTAAAGATTATTATTCAGTTTATATTACATATTATAATGTTATAATAATTGGTTAATAATGTGAGTTCATATCAGATGTTTTTGTCGATGTTTAGTACATGAGTCAAAAATGAACTTGTTTGAAAATGATTGTCCATGTAGTTATGAGTAAATCATCTCCAGAATAGTATTAATGATTTAAATATCATATATATCCAGTAAATATTCATTTTATACTACTCCATAACATTTGGAGATAAAAAGAAATGAAATGCACCCTTCATGGAGACGGTAGGCCGTACGTACGCATGAACGCTACTTTCATTTCTTTGTCATATTAATGGAATTAAAAATAATTGAGATATATATATTATAATTCCAGTATAATATATATGTTATATAGGTCACATATGTTAATTAATTTCATTCTTTACACATTCCATGTATTTCATGAATGAGTCACATCACTTGAGGGGGCGGTAGTCCACACTTCCTCGTATGAAATTATTGCATTTGCACAACATGAAAAGCATAAAAGGAATGTTTTAAATATAAAATTCAGAAGCATATAGAAAACATAAATACAATATATATCATATAAAAAGTATAGTGACATCATAATGGCCACCATTAAAGGTGTTAAAAGAAGATTGAACAATCATCGTTTCGGGAGGCAGAAATTCGCCAACCACAGAAATAGTATGTTCTTTAACCATTAAACAAAGGTGTGTGTAAGTGTAGCTAGAATAATTCATATAAAAACATAATATAATATTGAAGATACTATTTTTGTTAAAAAATAAAGGAATAAAAAGATTTTAGAGGGTTGTAGAAGCAAAATAAAACAAAAGAACACAAGTGAAGACATTACTTTAAAATCGGGTAACTCTTCTTGATTTGGGCTCAAAGGCTTCCTTGGAAAGGATTCTGCCAAAAGTTGAGGCTTAAATGATTAAGAGAGGGATTTGGAGAGATTAAATGGTCAGGGTTTGGCCGATCTAAAGGCTTGAGAGGCGTGGGTAAGGTGGTAGATGTGGGGGCCTTTTATAAGAGAAAAGGAGGGACACTCTTGGAAAGTTATAAAATATTACTTTATTATAAAATGATTTTCGGATTTTAAAGGTCTCAAAAGGATATATTTAGATGATAAGGTGATAAGGTTTCGAAATACACTCATAAAATGGGTAGGTTACAAGTGTAGGTCTTATATTTTACATTATCTTTTCATTTTATTTAAATCGTTAAATAATGAGGTAATCGTTGCATCATCATGGTGTCATGAATAATTTAATTTATTTAGTGTCTAAAAATTATAAAACAATATCATGATGTAGGAAATATTTTTATATTTCTAATGAATATTTATAGTCAAAAATATGACTTTTATAATCCCATATAAAAATTGTTTTAGTAAAACAACACATGTTTGTGACATTTTAATTTTAACATTAAATAAAAAGGTATTAATGTCATTTTCCTACCAAAGTGGCTTCATGGGATCCCCAAGTTGACCCATGGATTATCTTGGTCGGCCATGACACATCCAATGAGGGTAGGACATGTTTCTAGGTCATTTCATATTATTAAAACATTATTTTTACCTTAAATTACACTAATTACCTCTAATCGCGATTAATAAACTTAAAAGTTACTATTCACCAAAAAATTATTTTAATCCCATTGAACCACATTTTACTTCTTAATGAAAACTATGTATATCGGATTTTTGAGATTCAAATCACATAAGTGGTAAAGTTTCATTTAAACAAAAAATCAGTTTCTTTAACTACCACTTAGTGGTTTCACTATTCATCAAAAATTGAAGTTTTTCAGAAAATTACCAAAAATTAACCCTAGGATATATTTGATATTCCGAATTCAAAAATGATGTCTATTTTACAAAATTAAAAACATATAAGTTACATTAATTAATTTAATAATTAATTCCCGCTGTCAGAGCAAATAGCGTGTTTTTATGAAACAATAAGTATCAAAAGATTGACACTAGTTTAAGTCCAATTTCAAGATGAAATTAATTCCAAAGACCACTATTGGATTAAATGGTAAAAATATATTCTAATTTCACTTTGAAACCAATTAAAAAGATAATCTAATCATATAAATAAATTATATTAAAAAGAGGTTTTGAATTAAAATACAACATCTTTCACTATTTATTAAAAAATAAACATTATCGGAAAAATACCAAAAATTTACACAAAGTAAATTTTTATGTCACAATTCTAAAGAAGAATTTTATTTTGTCAAATATAACACATAAAATTTTCAAAAAGTGGATTTAAAAGAGGTTCTTCATCAAAAGGCGGTTAATCGACCTTTTAAAGAATATTAGAATGTTTACGGTTAAAATTGGATTCATTCGCATTTTTAATCCTCTGAAATTTATTGTAAAAATTAAAAATATTTGACAAACATATATAATAATTTTGTAGTTAGTTCTGTTCATTCCCTCCATTACAACGGCTAGGCGTTAACTACAATTTAAAATAATATAATTTTATTATTAGAGTGCAACGTAAGATTCCCAAGAAACTCATTGTTGCGTATTGGGTACGCCATCGAGCATAGCGTCCCCTTTAAAGTTATATTAATATTTTATTCACAAATATGGATAAATGTGAAAATGTCATATTCTTTATTTACCTGGGGTGTTACATATTTACTACTTCATAAAGGTGAAAAGTATTGATTATGTTAAAGTATTCATGGTTTACTTGTTGTTTTAAAAAACTAACTATTTTCCTTATTTGTGTATCCCTTACTGAGCTTTTTATGCTCATCCAAAGATTTTGAAATGTTTTTCACAGGAAATAATGTGGAATAGGGTCGAGGATGGGATCAAGGAAAATCCATTCTGTCTTGAAAATGGAACTAGACATGGCACTTTTTTCAAGAGTTCTTGTTTTGTGAAAAAAATGGAAACTGAGTAGAAGTGTCTACTTTGTATTTTTTTTTGAAATGATATATAATAATTATGGCCTAATTCTCTAAAACTCTAAACCCAAAAATATCCTTAATGTGAATTATTCATTTAACTCATGATTATGTAATGTTTTAAGATTGGTTCCTTATACCTAAAGAATTAACTTCTTTTGCATTGGTATCCATCTCTTTATTATTTTTTAAATTACTTAACATAATTTATTATATAGTGTAACTCTACAAATCAAAATCTTATAATCTTCCATGACATGTGATTTAATATAATTAAATATTTTATTATTCTATAATTGAAAATTTTGGCTCTTAAATATGAGTATTCCCTTTTGATTTACAGGTATTTTGATTTTAACAAGTATAAAAATTAAGTATTCACCAAGTAATATTTTTATATTAAATAAAAAATTAATGGACCATAAAAATAGAAAACTACTTTAATAAAAAATCATCCAACATAGCTCTCTAAATAAAAAAATATATAATTTTTAGTACCAATTATTGTTGGTCTAAACAATATGAGAGATTCCTTAAGAGGGGATGCTTAAGGGTTGATCAGAATTTAAATGTATATTCACCTTTAATTCCTTGTGAATTGATCTTAATGCATTATTAGATTAATAATTATTTACTAGATATGTTTGATTTTTAATCAACAATGCAGAAAATAAGTTTAGCACAAAATAACACAAAAACATATGTGGCTTGACTCCAATATGAAGGTGAATCCAAGTCACATGGATAGTTCACCATTACCACATTCTTATCCATTAAATCACTTATAGTAGTGGTTTCTAGAGAGTCCACTCCTCATCAAAGGTTCATTACCTTTTTATGTTTATGTCATATCCATTCCTAGTATGGGATTATATTATTTATAAGAATATATCATCATGATGAGTCTTAATTTGTACTTAATTTTCATAAATATTTTATTTAAAATTTCATCAATTTTACCCTTGTTTGTGTTATATTGACCATCTATCATGATAAATTATAAAAGAATTTACAATTATATTTTTTAATAAAATGATAAAAAATGTGAAACAACAAAATAAAAAAGAATAAAAATTAAAAAATGATAAAAAATTAAATAAATACGTGTCATGTAATTTTATTTTCACATGCCATTTACATTTAAGGGTATACAGAAAAACCTAATAGAAGTGTATGATGACAAAATTTCATACATATATGACATTATTGTCAATAATATACTTTTCATGCACCACTTACCAACTAAATTTTGTGGATGATGTTGAATTTTATACACTATATATTACCACCTTAGGTGATATAAATATTATGTACCTTGATCCCACTAATAAATGATTTGAAAATTTCAAGAATCGGTGAGTTATTGCATAAAAAAAATACACCATTTACCTAGTATGCATTGTAAAATTTTGTAAAATTTGAAAAAAAATTGAAGTCTATAAATTTTGAATTTGGGAATTCAATATATAAGGTGAAGAGGAGTTAATATTGGTTTTACATTTTTTATAAAACGATTTTGATCTAGAGTTATTTTTATTTTTCTAGTTTTTTTATTTTTATTTTTTTTATCATCTCATCTCTCTTTTGACCTATTTTACCCATGGAAAGGATTAATTTCTCTCTAAATTCATTTAATCATCCTAGTACCATGATAGGCTGAAGAATTTTATATAGTGGATATATGTTAGAATAGGGTGTAATATATTTTATTATAATAGTTATTTTAATTTAAAATTATTATATTTGTTTATTTTACTTTTTTTACTCATTCTCAATTATATTACATGTGTATTGAGGTACTTAACATGAAATAAAATCACTAGAATATATTTTTTCACTTTAAAAAAATTATTCATTTAAAAATATTAAAAAATATATATTATTTTCTTAAAATATTTTATATTTTAGAATCACCATATTCTATGGTTTATTTTATATAAAATAAATCATCCATGTACAACTAATATGAGGTACATATTCTGAAAATCAACAACAACATTACTTGATTATTTAGTTAATTTTATTATTTATATATAATAAATATACATAAAGTTGTAGAAGTCTCCCAAAAAAGTATACTTTTTTTATAAAAAAAATATTAGGGCCTTGAAAAAGAATTAAATTTTCTTTAAAATTTAAAACATTGGATTTTTTGAGAAATAAATGTCAAAACTCTTATTTCCTTATGAATTTTCACTCGAATCTCATCACCACACTACTTATTTGATATAGTGTAAGGTAATGGGTAAACAATTATAAATTTCAAGATTTAGTGCACCTAGATAATCAATAAAATCACCCTCCAACATCCATAAAATTTTTTGTGTCATTTTCATGGAATCATAAGTTATTTGAGATTATAATTATTAAGATATCTAAGTTTTAGATTTTTAAAGAAATTATTTTATTTTCCTTTTTTTTCTTTTTTCCATTTTATTTTCTTATTATTTTATTTTGGTAAATATTTAAAGTACATTTTATTGAATAAGGGTATATCCAATTTATTTAAGGACCAATCAAGAGGGATAATCATCTATATTTTACTTTGACCTAAAACTTGAGTGAATCCTTAGGAGTAAGAAAAACATCTACCTAAAATAACCTAATGAAGATAACATGGGATAGAAAACCACCAAAAATCCTATAATCCAACTAGGTAATTTCCATTTTAAAATTATTGTTTCCAAATACGTTCATCCATGAATATATGGTACCATTATTAATATTATTCAAATACAAGTTTAATAAAATCATTAGGAACCAAAAAAATATTATTGAAAATAAAATAAATTAGGATTCAATTCTATGAGTTATAAAATTAGGATCCAAATGAACACTGGAAGTTTATGATACCTTTAAAATACATTGTTTTTTTAATATTTTTTAAGATTAAGTGCATTCATATTCTCTCCTAGAGATAGGAAATTTGAATGATTCAATATTTTTTATTTAAATTCCTTGGCCATTTTACCCAGAATTACTTTGGAATTCCTTGAAAAATAATCCCCTCATTCTACAAAAATTAAACTAAAAAATTGAAATTAAATTTTTTTATCAACAAGTAGAAGATTTTGTTTATGAAACATGGGAAATGTTTCAAGAAATTTTTTCATTGTCCTTACCATGGATTGCAACTTTGGATCCAATTCTAAGAATTATATCTTTGTTTATGCAATAATAGTAGGACAGTGGTAAACTAAAAAATAATAGAACCGTGATGAAAAATATATCTCAAGATTATATCAAGATTATGGAATACATGATCAATAATAACATATAATTGGATCCCTAGTTATAGAAAAACAAATAAGGTATGGATCAGGAAGACTCGTGTACTATCATTAAAGCATGTGTGGAAACATTTGCGAAGAAACTTGAGCACCTGAAATCAAAGAAGACTCTTACTCAGTAAATGGAATCAGTAAAGGCTTCCTCCACATGTGAACTTTGTGGAGGAGATCAATTCATTATATACTATCAATGAGGGATATCTAAAGGATAGGTAAACAAAGGAAACTTTTTGGATTTAATAGATCATTCTATTACCATGAGAATTCTTAAAAACACGGATGGTATAATAACCCCAACCTATCACAGAAAAATCACATCAATACCTCACAATATTCACAAGCATATCACAATGTACCTCTTATTTTCAAAATAAAAAGAGTATTTTAACCATAGAATTAGTATAATAAATTTTAAGGGAACCAACTTGAGTAACAATAACAAAAACAAAGTTAATCTATATGAAGAAGATTATGTCTAAGTTTATATAAAAATGAAAATTTTATCTTCAAGTAACAAAAATAATCCACATAAGGTTTTATGAATCATTACATTATTTGGAATAATAAATAGGAAAATTCACTGATCAATTATCAAAAAATAAAAAAGAAACCTTATAAAAAAATAATAAAAAGAACCTTCAGGAGGTGGGTAAATTTATTAATATCTAAAGTGGTAAAAATATTCATGATATAAAACCTATATAAAAATAAATTAATCTCTTAAAAAATATCGGAAAAATACAAAATAAAATAATATAAAAAGGTCATAAAAATAAGTATTTACCAAAGTGGAATCTTATATATCACTAATTTTATTCTCTTAATAAATGAAACAAGATAAATTTGGAAATCAAGTTAATAAATTCAATAAAATTTCCTACTAGATCTATATTAATATTACATTCATTTAATTAGTTTCCCAAATTCATAGATATTCTAAGTTACAAAAGGAAATTGTCACTAATAACATAAAATATTAGAAAAATTGGCATGGTTCCAATTGGTGATGAATTTTCAATGGTGGTGAAATAAAATATATTACTCAAGTTACATAATCGGGGTAGTTTTTATATTCCTTTTACTATTTATTTATAAAAAATTAAAATGGAATTATGTGATTTAGGTGTGAGTTTAAATCTCATTTTATATTTTTTTTTAAATTTATTCATATATGATTTCAGAATAAAATGGTTGGAATTTAATTTGATGGAAACTTAAAAAAGCATAATAGAGGAATTTTATAAAATGTGTTAATAAAAGTGGATAAATTTATATTCCTAGCTAATTCCATTATCTTAGATATGTAATATGAACTTTATATTCTACTAATTTTTTTGGAGGCTATTATTTTTATAGGTTAAGTTTCAATTATTGTTTATTATGTTTAGCTAACCATTCATGTTGGTAATAAAAGTGTTTAATACAATGCTTTAAAGGTAGTTGTGCAAGAATAAATGGGATAAAAAAATTTATTTCTAAGAACTTGAAATTTTGACATTGGATTTAAACATAAGAAGATATTGAGCATAGATAATCAAATTAAACTAGTATCCATCATGGAACTAACAAAAGAAAAAATATAAATGATGCACAAAATGACAATCAAAAGGTAAATTCAAAAATTCAAACATTATTTTAAGAACCCTTATAACATGACTCATACAACCACCTAAATTAGAGATGAAACCTAGACCTATTAACTTTAAATATGCTTATATATATGAGATAAATATATTACTTATCATTATTAACTCATCTATCATTGATTTTTAAGAGGAAAAACTATTATGAGTCATAAAATAAGGTTAGATAGTGATTGGGTGGGTTATTTCCTACATAAAATATATAAATCCTTTTATTTGAACTTATAAATTGTTACTTAAATAATTATCTAATTTTTACCACTAACCTTAAAATAGGAGGACACCACCCATGAAGAAGGCAGTAGTGAAATAAATGGTAAAAATTTTAGACGTGGGTATTATTTATCCTATCATTGATATATCATATTAAATTCTTCTTTAGTTAGTACCCAAATAGAGGGTGTCATGGTAATTTTTTTTAAGTTTGGGGCATAAGCCTAATTTAAATTCTAAAAAGACTCACTAGGCATGAGTTTTATTATTTCTTGTATTGCCACATCCATGATTTTATCTTGAGGTTTTACTTTGTTTATTTTAGATATGGTATTTATCCATTGTGTTCCCCATAAGTTTTTAGTAAAAAATGGAGACTTTGGGCATGACAATAGGTGGTGCATGATTAGCTCACAGTTTGGGGAAACCGTGTACCATTGCCTAGAAAACCATGCCACAAATGTTCATTTTCGATAGTGGTGACCTCACAATTGGGGAATAATTTGTAAAATTGTGTAGGATAACCATGTATATTTTTCCTCTTAGACATTTATGGATGATCTATTTCCGCATGATTTGGAAAACCATTCTCCCTATACAAGTCATTAAAAAGTAAAAAATTACTTTTGTTTCTTTATAAATTTTAACCCTAAATCACCCCCCATCTACCTCTTTTGGTAATTTCATCCATGGTATCTTCATCCAAGCCTTATTGGAGCGTTTGAGCATCAACCTCTTGGTGGTTTCAGCCTTAGAACTTCAAGGAGTCTTCAATTAATCCTCTTTTCTCATGATTCTTCCCTTCTTATAGGGTTTCTCCTCCATCTATCGTGAGTTCTTATTTTTCTTATAGGTTTTTTTACTTAAATAGGGTTTTATCTTGTGTTTTTTGGGTTAATATTGATGGTTATTGTTCTATCTTTCCTTGATAGGGTCTTTTGGTGGTGTGGTTGTGGTTTTCCACTAGTTTTAAGAAATTTCTAAGTGTGGGGGTAGGTGGATCCATGATTTTATGTTATTATATGAGTTTAGATTGATTTATTAAGTGTTTAAATGTGGTATTTGGATTATTTTCAAGGTGATAAATACATTTTGAAAAGGATTTTAGATTCACATGTGATAAAAATGATTTTTCTAAAGGAAAGTGGTTAAGTTTCATGTGTACTTTATTGTGGTGTTTCTTAAATATGATTTATTCCTTGTGTGAAAAATTCTAAATGCGTTTTAAAAGATAATTAAAGTTGAAAACGTGATTAAAGTGGATTTTACAAGAGAAATGGGTTTTTTTGGATGTTTTCTTCTTTGTTGTTAACCTTAAATATGTCTTTGAATTGTGAAAGTGTTGTGAATCATGTTAGAAAATATTTTTGATGTGGGTATGAATTTGAAAGGTCCATTTACCATGAAAATGGTTGTATTATATATGTTTTCTTTCTTATTGTGATTCAAAATGGGATCATGAACTGTGAAAGTGGTGCAAAATGCATTTCCAATTGGTTTTGGTGTGCGTGTGAAATGGAAAAAAATGGTTTTGTTTATGTAAAGTAGTGATTTAATTATATACTTGTGATTATTGGTACGTGTATGTGAAATTGATGATTTATTTAATATGTGAAATAGAACATAATAACATAGGTAATCATAAGTATTCTAGGTGGGTGAACTATAACTAGTACACTAGTTGATTCAGAAGTGGTTGAGGCATGGATTCATCTAGTAGGATTGTCGATTACAAATATAACTAAACATGTGATATGTCATAGAAGTCTATAAATTTTTATCGAATCCTTTCTAGTGGATCGTGCATGGGAATTTTGTTGTTTTTGGATTATGATATGGATACCACTAGAACTTTGCATTGACTCCTCTATAGTGGCTCGTGCATGAGGACGTTATTGGTAGTTTAGTTTGAGGATTTTGATCACTAAGGTATGAGGTTCATAGGGTCCCACTTGTACTAGTTACCTATAGGTATTTTCCCATGGTTCTCTTTTATGACATGATGCTCACATGATGTGGTTCTATATGTTGATATACAATAGACCTTGTGTAAATTCTTGTAACACCCTGACCCCAGTTACCCAGAGTTAGTTCATTATTACATAACATTGGCATGATCATAAGGGATCAAATCCCAAAAGACCGATCAGTTTAGTATCCTTGTAAGTAATAGATACATTCATAAGTTTTACATTACATTATAAAATGAAAAACAACATCAACATTATCTTCATTGACCGTATTCATATCCCTTAGACTATCCATGTAAGTTAGTAATAATATACTTCTTCGCATCCTGGGAAAAATAAAACATAGAAAGGGGTGAGCTCAGATGCTTAGTAAGAATAACAATATTATGGAAACTTTCATAAATATTCATAAACATTTAAGGCAATGTATAAGACTAAAAAAAATCCTTTAAAACTTAAAATTAATTATAATATGGAAAAGATAAATCAAATAATGTCATTTACTTATTCACATAGATATTCTACTAGTCGAATAATCACATGTAATATCAATATCCAATTTCATAATTATGAAATGCATAATTCCAGACTTCATAACCACATAGTTAAGGCCTCGTGCCAAGACTAAAATAATATTTTTTCAAGGCCTTGTGCCAAGACACTAGTTTGTCTCATGAGACCTACTGATGCATCGAAGAGCTATAGTGGGCTCCACCTGTCACTTACTAAGTCCAATGCATTCCTCATATGAAAAGGTTTAAACATAACATAAACATTGGTATTAAAACTAGCATACAAAATTTCAATAATTTATCCATAAACCATGAATCATATAAAAATAACACATCCACAGTCAAATATATCACAAAACCTTCAATATAATATGGAAGATTTGTATCATAATAAATCAACTTCAAACAAGTTTAAAATCCATCAAAGGGTGTTGACATAGATGAAATAAAAACTTTTTGAGAGAAATATGTCTTTCTATTTTGAAATAATTTATAAGTCATTTAATTATAAAAGAAAACATTTATTTTGAAAATATTATTATAATGTTTTAAGGGATGTTTAGAAGGTGTTATAACAGCGGAAAATAGTCACACCTGCCATATAAGTTAAAAAAACATTCTTTCCTTAATTTTGTCAAAAAGATCTAAAGGACCTTGTTTGGAAAATGACAAAAAGATTAATTTATAAAAATATTATAAAAATTAAAACAAGGGTATAAATTACTTTAACCCATAGTATAGGATATATTAAAAATGTTTTGAAATATATTTTTAAGAAAACACGGATGTGGATGATAAGGAGGTCCTAGTAGATACATACGTATTAACAACCTCGGATAAGTAAAGAGATTGTAGAATTAACACTTACCTTGTAATTTTTCTCGTTATATGGTACGTTAACCTCCTTTATAATAGTAAAATAATTTTTATTAAATTATAAAATAATCATATACATAAATATGATATCATATATATGATCTTTTAATATTGCTTTGTTAATAATATTTTAGTAGTATCATCGTTTCGCGTGTTAACTGATTCGTTTTCCTTTATATGATTGGTTGTTTATGTCATGTTTTTTATGATTAGGATGTATTTTATACATATACATAATGATATTAAGTTCTTAAACATTATTTTTAATCATAAAATGAAAATTATTCTTGAATGATTACAATGGGGAATGAACCTCATCGCATTTGTGGAGACGGTAATCTGTACGTATGCACAAGCGACAATATCATTATATTAATGTTGAAATCTTATGTAATTGGATATTATATCATATATAAATAATCATTAATATGTTATATGTATTATTTACATCAGTTATACTCATTATTATACTCATCCAAATAATGAAGTGTTTGAATAAAAAACTACACCACGACGTGGAGACGATAAGTCGTACGTACGCACGTATGGTGAATTTGTCATTTATAGGATGGATAGAATAACAAATAATATTGTACCATTTTTATAATAAAATAATGGTATATAGAAGTTACTATATTTATTATTTTGGTATGGAAACAAAAAATAAATAAGAAGTGGAAGAAGAAAAGAACTAGAAAGAGGGTGGTGAAATTATTACCTCTTCTTCAAGTGTTTCCTTTTGAGTTGATCAAAATATCTCTTTAGGTTATCTTTATGATCAAATTAAGGCCTATAGGTTGAATTGAGGGAAGTTGGGAAGATATTTGGGTAGTTTTTGGCCGATCCAAATGGCTTTGGAGGTGTGAAATTAAGATAATGTAAAGTACCATTTTATAAGAGAGGTGGGGGTCACTTTAGGAAAATCTTGAAATATTATTTTATAATAAAATAATTTTCGGTTTATAATGGCTCAAAAATAATTTATTTATAATATAAGGTGGGTATGGGTCGAAATAATATCAACAAATAGGTTTTAGAAAAGTTTAAGTTACCATTTCAACCATCTCTTTTAGATTTAACTCTTAGTTAAATAGTTTAACTTTTATTGTGTCTTCTTGTATTCTTACACTATATGGTTAATAAAATTACTCTAAAATTACAATAGAAACTCAAGTGGTTCATTAATGACATATATAATATTATTTAAGCCCTTTTTCCGAACCTTATATTTCTAGGAATATTTTATCAACCAATAACATTATATTTGTTTTAAAAACTAATTTATGTCAATTTTGACACTATTTGGTATTTTGTTTTTTTGAAAGTCATAACAACCTTATCACCTAGAAAAAAATTTATCTAATCAATCCTAACATGTCATATTAACCTATAAAATTCTTGTATGGCATCAAAACTTTTAAAATATATTTATTTTAACATTTATAATATAAACTATTTTAATATTTCCTTAAGAAGGTAATTATTGCATCATCATTGTGTCATAAATAAATTTAATTATTGAATATTTAAGAATTATAAATAAAATACCATTATATAGGAAATATTTTTATATTTCTAATTAATATTTATAGTCTAATTTATCTTATGTATAACTATATATTAAAAATGGTTTAGTTGATAAAATTTGAATTTAACATTTTTAACTCTTCTTTAAATAAAATAATAATAAATGTCCTAATCTAATCTAAGTGGACCTAAAGGATCATATTTTATTATTAAGGTTATTTTTGGTCGAATTAAACTTATCCAGTAGAATTAGGACATGTGTTAGGGTAATTATAATATCATTTTTACATTTAATTACTCTATTTACTTTTAACCGTGGTAAATAAAAGTCAAAAGTCCCTATTCACCAAAAAAAATATTTTTATCTTATTGAACCACATTTTACTTACTAATATTAATCGTTTTTATTTATTTTTGAAATTCAATTCCCAGAAGTGGTAAAATTATGTTTTATGCAAATTTGCAAATGATCCTAAAAGGTGGGTAAAAGACGGTAAAAAGTTCAATAAAATTTTAAACATATAATTTTATTATAAAATGGCTCAAATGAATTAAATTTAACTTATATAGGTATTATATATCTATTTTTAAGTAAAATAAATTTAAATAAAATGAATAATTATTTAAATAAAAAGTTGGTTTTAAACAATAACGTAGTGTTTTTCACTATTCATCAAAAAATGGATTGTTTTCAGAAAAATACCAAAACTTTACCCTAAGATAATTTTGATATTCATAATTCAAAAATGAATTCTATTTTACCAAATTCAAAACATATAATTTTTATTAATTATTTTAAAATTAATTCTCGTTGTCAAAATCGAAAAGTGGGTTTTTAAAAAGTAAAAACTATCAAAAGATTGGCATGTGTTTATGTCAAATTTAAATGTGAAAATATTTATAATGACCTATATTATATTAAATAATATCTAATTATACTTCCAAACCATTAAAATTAATAATTTAACACTATAAAGTATTTCAATTAAAAATGTTTTTTTTCAATTAAAATTTTGTATTTTTTAGTATTCATCAAAATATGAGAGTTATCATAAAAGTACCAAAATTTTATCCAAACTAAATTTTTATGTCCCGATTATAAAGAAGTATTTAGTTTCAATAAATTTAATATATATATAAAAGTGTCAAATATTTTTTTCAAAAAGGATTCTCCATTAAGTAGGCAGTAAAATTGCATTTTTTTGAAAGATACTTCTTTTATCTGAAAAATTGAATTTGTCCTTATATTATGTCTAAGAAACACAAAATATGAATTTTAAAATTATATAGGATATAAAAAAAATCAAAATTTAGTTAATACTATTCATAACCACTTTTTGGATGGGCTAGTTTGGTAAGTCATGGTGTGCTCGAACTCGTAGTTGCGTGTAGCGCAAGTTATTGAATTACTTTGAAGAAATAACATACTATGAAATCGTGGGGTGTTACAATTATTATTTCAATCAATCTTATTTGTAAAAAGGGTTTTCCTAAAAAAGTGTTTCTTGAGAAATTTTTCCTTAAAAAATTCTTAGAACTGTTTCAAATATTCATATGGAAATTTTTATGTTGATTTATCTTTTAATGTTATATCATGGAATGTTTATTTTGGGTAGGATCATACTGAGATTTAGATAACACCCTATATACACCTTTGGTTTTATGTATACTTTGTTATATATGACTCGGGTAAAGGCAAGATGTGTTGTAGGGGTGATGGGGGATCTGGTTGCTCGTGTTCCACTTATTGCAGGTGTTTATGGTGGTCGATTGAGGGTGATTCCACTCTTGTTTCATGGATGTTTTTTAGATAGTTTTTTGTTCCTATTTAGTTGCAGTGATTTTGGTTTTGGTTAAAGTTATAAACTTTAAATATAAAAAATTTTGTATCTAATTTGGTTAAGATTATCAATTATGTGATGCTTAATCTTGTTGTTTATTTTTTATTATGTCAATGGGTGAAATTGTTCCCAAACTACGTTATCGATACCCAGACACTAGTTTCCAGCTTGTTGTGATCAAGAATTACCTTTGGTCCATGCCATGAATCGAGTCGGGTGTCGGGTTGAATGATACCTCAGCTTGGTTTGTGAAAAAATGGTATCAAAGGAGGTTACGGTCTTTTGGTTTTGGTTACTTGTGATGAGTCTAGATAGACCAGAGCTAGTATTTTCAGGGATTGAGGTTTTGGTTGCGAGTGGGTTGTCTGTCCAACACACCTCATGATAGATCTTGAGTCGCTATGGGATGTTGTGAAATTTGGTTTCTCTTCTCCTCTAAGTGAGATTTATTGGATAAAGATTGTATATG
This sequence comes from Viscum album, assembly GCA_963277665.1. NCBI lineage: Eukaryota > Viridiplantae > Streptophyta > Magnoliopsida > Santalales > Viscaceae > Viscum > Viscum album. Next base: position 830,222,044 of record OY728157.1, on the reverse strand, counting down.
GACACTGTGTAAAGTTTGATTGGTTTGGTTTATCTTACTATTGTGATGTATTTGGTTATGTTTTTATTTATGGAAGTTTTTTATATTTTTTGTTGTTGCTAAAAAATTTTAGAATGTGTATTGATGGTATTTTCTTATGTTTTGTAACCATGGTTGTTCTATAGTGAAAAAGGAATGTGTCTTGTGTTTTTTTTCAATACTCATTAGATGCTCAAGAATTTTACTATGAAATGGGTCATACAGTTTAGGTGGGAAACAGTATTGATGGTGGCTTCGTTTCCCATGGTTTTCCAAATTTTTGGGTCCAAAAAATGGAATATGGGGAAATGTATTTTTTGGAAAAGGGATTTGAGCGTAGGATTGAAGGGTATTTATAAACTTTCATGAAATGATTAATTTGGTATCATTGCCTCAAAATATGGAAAAGTAAAAAATTGCGTTCAAGTCTTAAATGTGCATAAAAGATGAGGTTTCGTGGAACAATATTATCCATCCAATGTGATATGAAAAGGGGTTTTTCATTATAAGGAATAATTTTTCATGAACCAACAAAGATGCGTCAGAAACCTGTGCGTAGGGTCATCAAAGTCTATAAATAGGCAGCTACCCCCATGGAAGACACAAGAAATTTCCAAAAAAAATGTGGTTGCTCTATTACATGAAATATTTGTGTGTGAAACAATTACTGAAAGTTAATCTTGCATGCAAGGTGTTCCTTTAGACTAAAAATACCAAGTGAACCCTTTGGTGTTGTTGCGTGAAAGATAAGGGTTGCTCGGAAAGTGGGGGTTGTGAAAAATTCATCTTTCGCAACAATTCCCAAATCTTGTGTGCAATTTGAGGTATTGCACGCAAGTGTAGTGTTATGCTTCTAAAAGACTTTTTAATATCTGGTTTTTGTGATCAATGATTTCATGTGTATCAATTCAGGACTTCGATTCAAGCAGTGTCTCGTGTTGAACAGAGACAAAGGATTCAATGCAAATCTATTGAAACGACCGTCAAGTTGATAAACTGAGTTAGAATTATCTTAAGGTAGTGAGCTAGGGGGATTCGATGGAAGTGTTCTGAGGGATGCAGTGATTTATCCATGAACCATTTTAAAGGTAGTGTGCATGGCACATAGTTATTATGACCAAACCTTTTAATACATAAACTAGTGAAGATTAGTGGATTTAGGTAAGACCGACACATTATCAGTGTATACTCCTTGGATGTAGCCCTTTGTGGTGAACCAAGTAAAAGTGATGTGTTATCTCCTTAGTTTATTTTAACTAATAGATTTTGACAAGTTTCTACCAAAATGGGAATAATATCCACTACTTTAAAAAGAAAAATTTGACACCCTGATTCACCCCTCCCCTATCTGGGTGTTCTGAGGTCCTTCATTATGGTTGTTGCTTGATGTAGTAAAATTCCTCATCAAATAATTCTTATTCATTCACATAAAGATTCCAGAGAGAGTTCTCCCTCGCCAATTGATCAAAGGCTAGTGGAAGTTGTGATTCAAGCTATCCAATATTTGGAAAAAGGAGCGGGATCTAATTCTTCTTAGGTTAGAGAAGCTAAACCATATCCAGGAAAGGAAAAATCTTAGGAGTTCCTCAATAATAAGAATCCTTCTTTATAGGGTATCATAGAACCTCAAGAATCATATGAGTGTCTTGAGAATATATAAATAATATTATAACTTCTTGATACTCCTGAGGAAGTTAGAGTGAAGTGTGTTTTTTTCTTATTGGAAGGTCCTAGTATGAAGTGGTGGGACACAGTGGTGGAATCTGGGAAGCATGAGAAGATGGAAATAAAATATTTTAAGGTTATATTTAATTAGTAGTATTTTCCTAATATTTTGGCCTTCATCAGGTCCCGTGAGTTTGTTGGATCTTATCTAGGGTGATCATACCATGATAGGGTACACTAACCACTTTACAAAGTTAGTTCGGTATGCACCTGAGATAGTTTCCAATAAGCAGTTGAAGGCTCAGAAATTTGAGATGGGGTTGAGACCAGAAATCCAATCTAAGATCTTCTTGTTTAAAAAGAAGACTTATTTTGAGGTGGTTGATTGTGTTATGATGGTCAAAATTGATCATGGAGGCAAGTTTTCTTTCTCTGAAATAGTGTCAGCTGTGGTAAGTGGTAGTTCATCTTAAAAGAAGAGGAAGCAAGATGATTAGGGGAATAAGGGAGGTGTTAGTTCATAAAATCCTTCCCATTTTCCTCCATCCATGACTTCCAATATTGGGTCAGTTATGTGCCATTAGTTTGGGAATCAAGGGCCCATGTGATCTGCATTCTCATCTCCACCCTAACCTTATCACCGTTGCATTGTTATGAGGCACTTACAGTGATTTTTCAAAGTTGTGTGCCCATATCATAGTGTTGTGGGATATATATATTTCAAAGGGATGTCATCCTATTTAGAACCATCTAGGATAACAGGTTATTATTTTTGAGGTTTCGGCAGTAAGGATAGATCATCTTCTGGGTAGAGTCAGTTCAGGGTAAAGTCATAGGATAGTGGTCACTCTCAGGGTTAGGCTGAGATAAGGAAACTTCATGCAATGGATCAAGCACCAGTGGAATCATATGTATGGCCTATAATAGTTCAAGGTATAATTCTTATTTCACATTCTTTAGATGTTTATATGTTTGATACTAGTGCTTCAATTTTTTTTATTTCTTCCCATCTTGTGTGTGTGTTAAAGATTCCAACCGATCTTATGTTGTATGTTATAGACTTGGTAAGGCCACTTGGTAAGAAGTGAGAGCAGGGTTTATAATGTCTTTCTTGCACACTCACCATGTTAGGGGTTTTTTGTAAATAGACCTTGTTGACGTGATAGAGTTTTTTGGCACCTAATAGAAGTGCCTAGGTTTTTTAAGGTGAATGGGATCCTCGATCAGGACATGATGGACCTCCACTTCTACAATTTTGAAACCTTGTTTATCAGATCTCTTAGTTCATGTTAGAGTAAAATGATGGTTCTATTGAGGGTGGATTTCATCCTATGGTGGATTAGTTCCCATAGGTTTTTCTAGAGGATTTTTGAGGTTTGACTTTGGAGTGGGGTGTAGTATTCTCCATTTATTTGGCATCGAGAACATGGTCGATATATCTTTCCTCGTACCATATGTCCCCCACTGAGTTTAGGGAATTAAAATTACAACTATATGACTTGGAATCCAAAGGATTAATTTTCTCGATCATTTCACCTTGGGCCTACAATGTTCTGTTTGAAAAAAAGGCCAATGGATCTCTCTGGTTGTGAATCGATTAATGAGAACTAAACAAGTTAACGATTAAGAACAATTATCATTTCCCCTTAATTGATGAAATGTTTTATCATATTAAGTGGGAAAGGTGGTTCTCCAATATTGAATTGCATTCTTGGAATCACCAAGTCATAGTTAGAGAGTCAGATGTTCCAAAAATAGCCTTTTGAAGTTGGTACAACCATTTGAGTACTTGTTCATGCCTTCTGGGTTGAAAAATCCTCTATCGGTCTTTATGGTGCTCCTAAATAGGGTGTTCCACTGGATTCTCGATTCCTTTTTCATGGTATTTTTGTATGAAATATATAACGACCCAAAGTTTCATTAATGGAAATCCCACTTGATATAATTAAATGTCTCTTTATGTAAAATGTTTATATAAAATGTCAACTTCTTTTGTTTTATGTTAAGAATTTTGACCATTTATAATATAGTCGTTGAACAGTGATCACATGATTAGTATAAATATAGGGCTTTAACAAATCCAATTTACTTAGAAAAAAGAAGCGATGGCCTCATCCAGTAGAATTGCTCCATACAAATCCCATTTGTCGGAGCTCGGAAAAGAGGTGGTGTCCTTAGGTTTCACTATTGACCAATCCCAAGTTAATCTTCATCATGTCAAGCTCGAACGGGACCATCTACGGGAAAAGTGGATGTTGATAGAGATTACCACTCGAGTGATGTTATCTGAGCCACCCCAAGAGTCTGTCACCATCGCACACCTTACTCTTAGGTCTTATGTGGTTGTTTTAAGGGGTTATGTAACAAATCACTAGTATTATGTTCATGTACATTATTTTTGTATATTATAATGAATATACTTTCTTGTCATTATTGATACATTTTAAATAGTTTTTAAAGTAAAAGTAGTGTTTTTAGTTATTATTTAATTAAGAAATCTATTTTATTAAATTAAGGGATTTTTGAATTAAATAATATTTTAATAAAATATTATTATTATTATTATTAAATTAATTTTATTATATATAAATGATCATATAATTTTATGAATGCAATTATAATTTTTATTAAGGATTGAAATCCATTTCTGTCAAAACCCGTGAATTTTTTATAAATGTCGGTTTTTATTTTAAAAGTAAAAATTAACATATTTATAAAATTATTTAAAAAAAATAAATGATATTTCTGGAATCAGGACGTCGAAATTATCCAATGGTGAATTTTTCATAATTTTCTGAGACAGTCAAATTTTTGGGTAAAAATTAAATATCCTTTAAATATATAATGTGTTTTATGACATCATAATAACCCAATAGTGATGTAATAAAATACTATAAGCTTTATGTTCGGCCAATATATGTTTTACCATTAAAATAATGTGATTTTGGGTTTGTTTGACTTACTTTTCAAAGCATTAATGGACCCCTCAAGACTTATTAAACATCTTGTCTTTTTAAATTATTTTCCATGGGAGTGTGACTCACCTCCACATAAGAAACCCCATTATTTTAAGAAGTTCGGACTTTGGCCTTATAAAATATTGTTTTCCTCTTTCATTTTCCAAAAACCATGGGCAAAAACCATGAGCTGATTTGTGGTTTGGATTAGTTTAATGTAAGGGGTCCCAAACCTAAATAATAAAGAATTCACTCACCTTTCCTATATAAACCCACCCAAGATCCCACTTACTCCTCACTCAAAGCCTTTGGAGTTCATCCAACATCTTCCCTACTCTATCTATAATCCTCCCAAGGTGCCCCAAGCTCCCAATAATCCTCTCTCAAGCCTCTCTGAAGCCTTGGAAGCACACTTCAAAGTAAGGGTTTTTCTTCCTTTCACTTTTTTTGTCCAATTTTCTTAATATTGTTATAACCTTTTAATTTCAATTATAAATGTTGGGGTATGGTTTAACACCTACCCCATGCCTCCCTCTTATTTTTTTAATGATGGGAGACCCCTTTCTCTCTCATTAAATGTCTCCCATGTACACCTGTTACTATGCCGAAATTCCGAAAGGAACTTCTCTCTCATCATTTACATTCAAGCAATACTTGTGTATCATGAATCTAAATTCCATTAAAATTGTTTGGACATGTATCTATATGACCCATTTACTTTCCATTTCATGAAAATACGATGAGACACCCCTTTCTCTCTCATCAACCATTTTTATGAATTCTTATGTCATGCCATTACGCTGCTAAAATTGCACCGATTTTCTAAGCCAGTGCCTTTGTGTAGTGAATACCATGCACATTTCTCCATCAAGGGTATTAAACTTTATGCACATTTAATTATTGATTATAAATTTCCATGTATGAATTCCACATTCCTTTATCGTGGAATAAATTATTATGTTTAATGAATCCATGTTTTATGATCCATGTGGTACACTTATGCATGAAATGAAATGTTTAAGAAGGGTTCACCCTTATAGTGCTCCAATGAATTAGGTAAAGTATAGTATCATGATATGCCATGTACAATGAGTGTTTACTCATTATAATTCAAGTAAAACGAGGGTTTAATCATGCTTTATGTGCAATGAGAATTTACTCATGCTCCATGTGCAATGAGCCTTGGCTCATGCTAATTCCATGTTAAGTGTTGTTGCCACATTTCCATGTTATGATTATCATGATTTATCATGCCTTTATGTTCATGTTTCTATTGTTCTCTATTGATACGAATATTGTCTAACATGTATTGTACTCCTCATGTATTCTATTTTTATTCCCTTACTGGGCTTTATAGCTCACCCCTTTTCTTATGCATGTCCTCAGGTTATCCCATGCAATGATAAGTACAAGGGAATATAGTGGTCATGTAAAGGAAGTTTTCAATAAAGATGTTGTATTTCATGTTTTACGTTGTTATGTAATGATCCTAAGACCCAAAGACACTATACCTCTCGATCTTCCATGTTGTATCAAGTGAATAGTTTATTTAATAAATCATGTTTAAGTTTGTAATAAAAGATGGGTTGTCATAGTTGGTATCAGAGGATAGGTTTAGTTATTTTTGGGATTAGGATAAGAAAACCCTAGTAAATCCTTAGATACAAAACTAAGTAAAATAAAAATTTCCCTAAGTTTTTGTGAGTATTGAGTAAGTGGGTTATCAAGAAAATACATCCCTGTCTAGATACGAGCAGGGAGAGGAAGCTCTAGCACAGATGTATCCTAGGGGTAAAACCCGAAAACACCGCTTTGAGCTAGACTCGAACGGGAACTGGTGCATGACAATGGGTCTTGCTGCACTCTTGGTTACAACACTCCTGGGGGATATGCTTTGGTAAATTCACAAGCTTAGTATGAACCCTTATTAAGGGAAAAAACCCCTAAGAATATATGTTGGAATGTAGATCACGAAAAGCCTAGATTGAAGCCTATATATTAATAAGTTAAGGAAATAAAATTTAATTTATAAGTCATCAACTTTTGTCTTTGGATTACCCTTTATGTGTTACCCCACTAACTTTCCTTTTATTCTAACCAATGGCCGGTAATATGAGGACTCGGGCTAACAACCGATGTGAAGATCAGTGTGATTACTGTACTAATGAGATACCCAATCCAATGGGAGCAGTAATCATGAACTTTCTCACACTTATCTCTCAGATAACTCAAGATTTGAATAGAAACACGGGTCAAGAGTAACGTTCAACCCCCCCCCCCCTCTAAGAAAGAACAAGTTGCTATCGAGATCTTCATGAGATAAATTCCTCCTACTTTTAGTGGATCATCTGATCCCACGATCTCTAAACAATAGATCAACTCCATTGAAAAGATCTTCTCCATCCTTCAATGTTCTGAACAAGAGAAGGTTCTCCTAGCGGCTTATCATATGGAGGGTGAAGCTGATCAATGGTGGATGTTGATCAAAAATACGAAGCCTGAGGAGGAGATTGAGGTGTTGGAATGGAAGGATTTCCATAAGATGTTTTTCGATAAATATTTTTCGTGCACCCTCCGGCTTAAGATGGAAAGGGACTTCCTTTCCCTCAAGAAAAAAGACGAAGAATCTGTTGGATCGTACGAGGAAAACTTCACAAGGATTGCACGATACGCTTCCAGCTTTTTCATTACCATCGAATAAAAATTTGACCGCTTCTTTGGTGGGATGAAGCCTAGCCTACGGAAAGCATTAGCGATCCGTGATTTTGACAGCTATGAGGAAATTGTCCGATGTGCCCTCAAGGTCGAAATAGTGATTAGGTAATCACATGGGTATCATGGGGAAAAGAAGTGTAAGATGGAATTCAATGCTGGTAGTCCGATGGATAAATCCCGCAGTTCTAAGATGATCCAGCACCCCACTTTCCAAAAGTGCGGAAAGAATCACCCTCGAAATTGCCTCAAGGGGACGAGGAGATGCTTTAGGTGTGGAAGATAAGGGCACCTAGCTATTAACTATCGTCAAGAAATACTCGCGGTTGTGATAGAGGAGAGGAATGCTCCATTTGAACCTCAACACGTTGTTCATTGCTACAACTACAAAGAACTGGGGCATTTTGCAAATCAGTGCCCTAATCTAAGGGTTTTCGGAGGCAACCAACAACCTCCAAGGCAGCAAGGAATATCTTTTTCCATCACTTCTACCGAAGTGAACCTTGAAAATTAAGTGGTGATAGGTACACTAGTTATTCATTCAAGAATAGTGAACATACTTTTTGATTCAGGTTCTACGCATTCTTTTATATCTTGAAAGTTTAGTAGAACAATCCCAGCACCACCACAAATCATGGAAGTGAAGATGTTAGTGAGTACGAAAAATGGGGAAATCATTGAATCCCATGAATATAAGTCTTCCCCTGTTATAATCTGTGGATTAAATTTCCCATTGAACCTCGTCAAACTCCCTCTGGTGGAATTTGATGCAATTCTTGGCATGGATTGGCTTTCCTTATATAGAGCCAACATAAATTGTCGGGAAAGGGAAATCACACTCCATATGGAGAATTGACCCCTGATTCTTTACAATTATAAGGAGGAAGATGAATCTCCTTTAGATCCATCATCTCAAGCATGGATATTACTGCCCTATGAGCATGCATATCTGGATCAGATGATTGAGTCCAAGGTAGAAACCATCCTTGAAGAAATGCCTATTGTGAGGGAATTCGCTGAAGTGTTTCCCGAGGAACTGTCTGGTTTTACTCCTAGAAGAGATGTTGAATTCTCAATTGAACTTATACCAGGGGCTCTACCAATATCCAAGACTCCATATAGAATGGATGTCGTGGAGCTTGAAGAGCTGAAGAAACATCTATCGGATAATCTGGATAAAGGGTTTATACGCCCAAGTTCTTCACCATGGGGTGCACCAGTCCTCTTCATCAAGAAGAAGGATGGGTCAATGCGGCTTTGCATCGATTATCGTGAACTTAACAAAACCATGATAAAGAAAAAGTATCCTCTACCACGGATCGATGACTTGTTCTATCATTTATGTGGAGAACAATACTTCTCCAAGGTAGATTTGCAGTCAAGATATTATCAAGTAAGGGTGAAGAAGGAAGATGTCCCCAAGACTGCTTTTCATACAAGATACGGGCACTATGAATTCATAGTAATGACTTTCGGACTCACTAATACTCCATCAATCTTCATGGACTTTATGAATAGAGTTTTTAGAGATTAACTTGACAAATTTTTGGTTGTCTTTATAGATGATATTCTAATATACTCCAAAACCAAGGATGATCATGAGGAGCATTTAAGAATTGTACTAGAGACTTTGTGCAAGGAGAAGATCTATGAAAAGTACATAAATTGTGAGCTATGGTTGAAGGAGGTATCATTCTTGGGACATATCATCACAAGATATGGGATATCTGTGGATCCCTCCAAATCAGATGAAATTGAGGGATGGTCGAGGCCAACATTGGTAACGGATATCCGTAGCTTCTTGGGGTTAGCTGGATATTATCAACGATTTGTGAGAAATTTCTCACGATTTTCGAACCCTCTTACCAAGCTAACTCGAAAGGGAGTAAATTTTTATTGGAGTGATGAATGCGAAGAAAGCTTCAAGGACTTGAAAAGGAGGCTTATCACTGCACCCGTGCTCACTTTACCCACAAGTGGGGAAACTTTTGTGATATTCAGTGATGCTTCGAAGAAGGGATTAGGATGTGTGCTAATTCTGAATGTTAAAGTTATATCCTATGCCTCAAGATAGTTGAAAATACATGAGCGAAACTATCCAACGCATGATCTAGAGTTGGCGGCGGTGATCTTTGCCTTGAAAATCTGGCAGCATTATCTTTTGAGGAGAAATGTGAGATATATACTGACCACAAGAGGATTAAATATATATTCACACAAAAAGAGATTAATATGCTCCAGAGAATATTGATAGAGCTCATCATGGATTATGATTGTTCAATACATTACCACCCTAGGAAAGCGAACAAGGTGGAAGATTCCCTAAGTATAAAGGAGCCAACGATTCTATCAATGATGAGAATTGAGAAGGATCCAATCTTCTTAGACTCAATGAATATGGACATGGGAATCATAATGAAGGGAACATCATCAATCCTTTCACAAATTATTTCTCAACCGTCTCTTTTGGAAACATTGTAGGATGCTCAAAAAGGATGATGTGGGAATTCAGGAAAAAGTAGAAGCTATCGAAAAATGGAAATCCTTGGAGTTTAATGTTAATGAAGAAGGAATTGTGCGATTTGGGAAAAGAATATGTGTTCCATCAAGTCTGAAGATGAAGAAGAAACTTTTGGATGATGCACATAGTTCAAATTTCTCTATTCACCCAGGGAGCACAAAGATGTATCGAGATCTCCGAGAAAACATTTGGTGGGATAATATGAATAAGGAGATCACTGTATATACATCAAAGTACCTGGTGTGCCAGCATGTGAATGCAGAGAGGCAGAAGTCTAAGGGGATGATGCAACCATTGCCCATACCAGAATGGAAATGGGAGAACATCACCATGGACTTTGTCACTGGACTTCTGAGGACATCCAAAGGCAACAATGCAATCTGGGTTGTGGTGGATCATCTTACAAATACTATACACTTCATTTCTATTTGGGAGTATTTCTCATTGGATCAATAGGCACAAATATATATCAGGGAAGTGGTAAGGCTGCATAGAGTACCACTATCTATTGTGTCTGACTGAGATCCAAGATTCACCTCTATGTTTTGGAAGAGTCTTCAACATGCTCTGGATACTAAACTGAACTTCAGTACGGCCTATCATCCTCAAACTGATGTCTAATATGAGCGGACTATCCAAACACTTGAGGACATTTTTAGAGCATGCTCAATAGACTTTAAAGTAGGATGGGATCAACATCTTCATCTGGTTGAGTTCTCTTATAATAATAGTTTCCACTCGAGCATCCAAATGGCACCGTATGAATCCCTATATGGGAAAAGGTGCAGAACACTGGCATGTTGGGATGAGGTCGGTGAACGTAAGCTGTTTGGACTAGAAATGGTTGAAGAAATGGTGGAGAAGGTGAAAACCATTCAGCAGCATATCAAGGTATCCCAGAGTCGACATAAGAGTTATGCAGATAATTGTCGACGAGACCTTGAGTTTAAAGTTGGAGACATGTTTTTTCTATGCATATCTCCATAGAAGAAGGTCATAAGGTTTGGAAAGAAAGGTAAGTTAATTCCAAGGTACATCGGCCCCTTCGAGATTCTTGATCGTGTCGGGTCTGTGGCCTATCGACTAGCACTTCCACCTAACATGACCAAAGTACATAATGTCTTTCATGTATCCCTATTAAGAAAGTACATACCGGACCCTTCACATGTACTCTCTTCTGAGGTGGTATAGTTGGAGGATGATTTTTCTTATGAGGAGCAACCATTGAAGATCTTATATCATAGAGAAAAAGTTCTACGAAATAAGACAAGTCCCCTCGTCAAGGTGTTGTGACGAAACAACAAGTTTGAAGAAGCGACTTGAGAATTGGAGGAAATGATGAATATGAGTTACCCACATCTGTTTTAGTGTGGTAAAAGGAAATTTCAAGGGCGAAATTTCTTAAGGGGGGAATATTGTAACGACCCAAAGTTTCATTAATGTAAATCCCACTTGATCTAATTAAATGTAACTTTATGTAAAAATTTTATATAAAATGTCAACTTCTTTGGTTTTATGTTAAGAATTTTGACTGTTGCTAATATAGTCATTGAACAATGATCACATGATTAGTATAAATATAGGGCTTTAACAAATCCAATTTACTCAGAAAAAAGAAGTGATGGCCTCATCCAGTAGAATTGCCCCATACGAAGCCCATTTTTCGAAGCTCGGAAAAGAGGTGGCGTCCTTGGATTTTGCTCTTGACAAAGCCCAAGCTAAGCTTCATCATGTCAAGCTCTAATGGGACCGTCTACGGGAAAAGTGGAAGTTGATATAGATTACCACTCGAGCAATGTTATCCAAGCCACCCCAAGAGTCTGTCACCATTGCACATCTTACCCTTAGGTCTTATGTGGGTGTTTTAAGTGGTTATGTAACAAATCGCTAGTACTATGTTCATGTACATTATTTTTGTATATAATAATGAATATACTTTCTTTTCATTATTGATACATTGTAAATATTTTTTAAAGTAAAAGTAGTGTTTTTAGTTATTATTTAATTAAGAAATATATTTTATTAAATTAAGGGATTTTTGAATTAAATAATATTTTAATAAAATATTATTATTATCATTAAATTAATTTTATTATATATAAATGATCATATAATTTTATGAATGAAATTATAATTTTTATTAAGGTTTGAAAGCCATTTCTGTCAAAACACGTGAATTTTCGATAAATGTCGGTTTTTATTTTAAAAGTGAAAATTAACATATTTAAAAAATTATTTAAATAAAATAAATGATATTTCTGGAATCAGGATGTCGAAATTATCCAACGGTGAATTTTTCCTAATTTTCTGAGATAGTCAAATTTTTGGGTAAAAATTAGATATCGTTTAAATATATAATGTGTTTTATGACATCATAATGACCAAATAGTGATGTAATAAAATACTATAAGCTTTATGTTTGGCCAATATATGTTTTAAAATTAAAATAATGTGATTTTGGTTTTGTTTGACTTACTTTTCAAAGCATTAATGGACCCATCAAGACTTATTAAACATCTTGTCTTTTTAAATTATTTTCCATGGGAGTGTGACTCACCTCCACATAAGAAACCCCGTTATTTTAAGAAGTTAGGACTTTGGCCTTATAAAATATTTTTTTCCTCTTCCCTTTTCCAAAAACCATTGGCAAAAACCATTAGCTTATTTGTGGTTTGGATTATTTTAATGTAAGGGGTCCCAAACCTAAATAATAAATAATTCACTCACCTTTCCTATATAAACCCACCCAAGATCCCACTTCCTACTCACTAAAATCCTTTGGAGTTCTTCCAACCTCTGCCCCACTCTCTCTATAGTCCTCCCAAGGTGCCCCAAGATCCCAAGAAGCCTCTCTCAAGCCTTGGAAGCACACTTCCAAGTAAGGGTTTTTCTTCCTTTCACTTTTTTTGTCCAATTTTCTTAATATTGTTATGACATTTTAATTTCAATTATAAATTATGGGGTATGGTTTCTCACCTCCCCCATACTGCCCTCTTATTATTTTAATGATGTGATACCCCTTTCTCTCTCATTAAATTCCTCCCATGTACACCTGTTACTATGTCGAAATTCTGAAAGGAACTTCTCTCTCTTCATTTACATTCAAGCAATAATTTTGTATCATGAATCTAAATTCCATTACAATTGTTTGGAAATGTATCTATATGACCCCCTTACTATCCATTTCATGTAAATACTATGATACACCCATTTCTCTCCCATCATCCATTTTTATTAATTCTTATGTCACACCGTTACGCTGCTAAAATTGCACCGATTTTCTAAGCCAATGCCTTTGTGTAGTGAATACCATGCCCATTTCTCCATAAAGGGTATTCACCTTTATGAAAATTTAGTTATTGATTATAAAGTTTCATGTATGAATTCCACTTTTATTTATCATGGAATAAATGATTATGTTTAATGAATCCATGTTTTATGATCCATGTGGTACACTTATGCATGAAATGAAATGTTTAAGAAGGGTGCGCCCTTATAGCGCTCCAATGCATTGGGTAAAGTATAGTATCATGATACGTCATGTGAAATGAGTGTTGAATCATGCTAATTCAAGTGCAACTAGGTTTTACTCGTGCTTCATGTGCAATGATAATTTACTCATGCTCCATGTGCAATGAGCCTTGGCTCATGCTAATTCCATGTTAAGTGTTGTTGCCACATTTCCATGTTATGATTATCATGCTTTATCATGCCTTTATGTTCATGTTTCTCTTGTGCTCTATTGATATTCCTATTGTCTAACATGTATTTTACTCATCATTTATTCCATGTTTATTCCCTTACTGGGCTTTATAGCTCACCCTTTTTCTTATGCATGTCATCAGGTTATCCCATGCAATGCTAAGTATGAGGGAATGTAGTGGTCATGTAAAGGAAGTTTTCAATAAAGATGTTGTATTTCATGTTTTAAGTTATTATGTAATGATCCTAAGCCCCAAATACACTAGACCTCTTGATCTTCCATGTTGTATCAAGTGAATAGTTTATGTGATAAATCATGTTTAAGTTTTTAATAAAAGCTGGGTTGTCGCAACATCCTAATCCATTCTGGGATTCAGGAGGATCATGAGAGACATTTGAGAATTGTGTTGGGAACCCTTTTTTATTTTCATCTCTATGAAAATTTTTCTAAGTGCACCTTCTAGATTAGGAAGGTGATGTTTCTGGGCCATGTGATCTTGGAACATGGGGTTTCGGTAGACCCTGAGAAGATAAACGTAGTCATGTTATGGGAATAGCTAAAGAATGTGTTTGAAATCATAATATTTTTAGTCCTAGTAAGGTATTATAGGTGGTTTTTTTAAAATTTATTATGACTTGCTTCATCTATGATGGAACTCACCTAGAAGGGGTGAAGTTTGAATGGAGCCCAGAGTGTCGGACATCCTTTGAGGAGCTCAAATGTTGGTTGACCACAACCCCTCTTTTGATCTTATCATAATATATAAAGGGATATGTGGTTTATTTTGATGCCTCAAGTATGGATCTTGGATGTGTTCTGATACAGGATGACCATATTGTGGATTATGTTTTGCACCAACTTTGACTACATGAAAATAATTACCCAACCCATGACCTATAATTATCAATGGTGATGCATTCCTTAAAATGTGTCACTGTTATCTTTTTGGGGTGAAGTTTTTAGTTTATTCATATCATAATATCTTAGCCTAGATTTTCTCCCAGAAGGATCTAAATTTGAGGAAACATCATTGGGATGAGTACCTTCAGGGGTTCGACTTTGATATAGTTTATACCCCAGGTAAGGGTATTGTTGTGGCAGATTATTTGAGCAGGAAAGTGCAAGTTTGGGCATTGAAAATGTACAGTGATAAGTGGAAATTTATGGGTACTTTTTCTTAGATGCATCTTGAGACCAAGGAACATAGTAGATATGTGTTCTTGGACAGTTTCTAGCTGACACATTCCCTTATAGAGTTGATTCGGAAAGAGAAGTTTAGTTATGATTTATTCTAACACTCTATGTAGTTCCAAAATTGTGGGGAGGTGGATTGTAAATGGTCATTGTCTCCTAAGAGAGTTTTTGGCTTCAAGGTTCTCTTTGTGGTGTTGTTGTCATTAAGGAAGGTGGTGATATAGGATAGCCACCAACCTCAGTGGGTTGTTCATCCTTGTGATGCCAAAATTTACTATGATGTATCTCGACATTTCTGGTGTCTAGGTATGAGGTGAGATGTAGCTGAATTCATGTCACGGTGTTATACATGTAATCAGGTTAAGGAAGAGAACCAAAGGCCCTCTGGTTTTCTTCAGACGCTACTTATTCATACCTATAAGTGGGATAAGATCGCTATGGATTTTATTGTTTTCTTACCTTATACACCTCAAGGGAGTAATTCTATTTGGTTGGTGATTAACTATTTGACCAAATCATCCCATTTCAGTCTAATCAGGGATTCATCCAAAGTGGATGAGTTGGGTCAGTTTTATGTTCAGGAGGTCATGAGGCTTTATGGTGTGTCATTGAAAATTGTTTTTGATAGGGGAACCCATTTTAACTCATGGTTTTGGGAAGTCCTTTATAAGAAAATGGGTTCATAGGTCAAGTTGATAATAGCATACCACCCTCAAATGGATGGTCAGACAGAACAGACGAATCATATTTTGGAATACATGCTCCAAACATGTGTTTTGGATTTCATAGGTTAAAGGGATATCCATTTGGGATTGGTTGAGTTTTTATATAACAATAGTTATCAATCCTTGATTAGAATGGATCCTTTTGAGGTGATTTATGGTCGGCCGTTTTGGTCACATTTGTGTTGGTCTGCGGTGGGTGAGACCTCATTTTTGGGACCGAACCTTATGAAAGAAACTTTTGATAAAGTTAAGTTGATCAGGCAGTAGTTTTTTATGGTGAAGAGTCATCAAAAGTAATATGTTAATCAGATGCACTGATCTCTAGAGTTTTCTATGGGTGGCTGGGTGTTCCTAAAAGTGACACTTCGCTTGGGTCACCATCGTTTGGGTAAGAAAGGGAACCTAACGTCAAGGTATTTCAGACCATTTGAAATTACTGAGATATTTGGTAAGGTTTAATAAAGGTTTTCTTTAACTTCTTAGTTTATTTCAATTAATTATGTGTTCTATGTATCCCATCTAAAAAATTATAACTCAAATCCATCTCATGTGTTGAATTGGGAAGAGTTGGAATCAGAGCCTGATTTTTTAGGGTTTAAACTGCCAGTATGAATTGTGGATTCTAAAGAGAAATTGCTTAATGGGAAGTTTATTACATTGGTATGAGTTCTTTGGAATCATGGTAATTTTTTGCATGAGATGTGGGATCATAAGTCTTGGGTTGAGGAGGAGTATCCATTTTTGTTTTTTGGTCAGAATTTGGAGTGACTTTCTGAGGGTGAAAAGTTGTCATGGTAAGGATAATTGTCACATCCATGATTTTATCATGAGGTATTTCTTTGTTTATTTTTGTTCTTGTATTTATCCCTTGGGTTCCCCATGATCTTTTGGTGAAAATGGACATTTTGGTCTTGACGGTAGGTGGTGCATGGTTGTTTCATGGTTTGGGGAAACTCTGTAACTTTCCCTAGGAAACCATGTAGAAAAATGTTCATTTTGGATAGTGGCGACCACACGGTTGGTGTATGGTTTGGAAATCCATGCAGGCTAATCATGTAGCTTGTTCCTCTTAGATAGTGAGGGATTCATGGTTTCTACATGGTTTGGAAAACTATACAGGCTAACTGTGTGACCTATCCAGGTCATTAAAAAGTGGAAAATTACCTTTGTTCCCTCTTTGATTTTAACACTAAAACACCCTTCATCCAGCTCATTTGGGATTTTTATCCATGGGAACTTCCTTCCAGCCTTCTTTTAACCTTTGATCATCAACCTTTAGGTAGTTTTAACCCTGGAACATCAAGTAATATTCAAGTAATCATCTTTTATCTTGATTCCTTCCTTATTCTAGGGTTACTCCTCCCTCCTTGATTTATTATTTTATAGTGGGTTTTTTGACCTAAAGAATCTTTGATCTTGTGTTTTTGGGTGAAATATTTATGGTTATTATTTCATCTTGACTTGATAGGGTCTTATGGTGGTGTGGTTATGGTTTTCCACCAGTTTCCGAATTTTTCCAAGTGTGAGGTATGTGGTTACATGATTTTACAATATTAAATGAGTTTGGATAGCTTTCTTGAGTGTTTAAATGTTCTTTGGATTGTTTGTATGGTGATAAATACATTTTGAAATGGTTTTGATATGAACATGTGACGAAAATGAGTTTTATAAATTAAAGTGGCTATGTTTCATGTGTTATTTGTTGTGGTGTTTCTTAAATATGTTTTACACCCTATGTGAAAGGTGTGAATTGTGTTTTCAAAGATATTTAAAGGTGAAAACGTGATGAAAGTAGATTTTACAATAGAAATTGGTTTTTCGGCATGTTGTATTCTTTATTGTGCACCTTAAGTGTGTCTTTGAATTGAAAAAGTGTTGTAAAGAATGTTATAAAATGGTTTTTATGTGAGTGTTAATCTGAAATGGTCCTTTCCCATGAGAATGGTTAGATTACATATGTTTTCTTTCTTGTTGTGTTTCCAAATGGGCTAATGAACTGTAAAAGTGGTTCTAAATGTATTTCCAAATGGTTTTGGTGTGCATGTAAAATGTAAAAAATGATTTTGTTTATGGAAAGTGGTGATTTCATTGTGTTCTTCTGATTCTTGGCACATGTATGTGAAAGTGGTGATTTATGTGATTTTTGAAATGGAACTTGAGAACAAAGGGAATCCTAGGTATTCTAGGTGAAAGAACTAGAACTAGTACACTAGTTTATATGTAAGTGGCTGAGGCCCAAATTAATCTAACATGATTGACAATTACAATACTAACTAAACATGTGATATGATCAGGGACCACTAAAACTTTGGATTGACTCCTATATAGTGGGTCATTCATAAGAATTTTTTTCATTTAGGATGATTATTTGGAGACTTCTAGATCTTTGTCTTGAATCCTCTATAGTGCTTCATGAATGAGAACGCTATTTGTTTTGGCTTATGATATGGAGACCAATAGAACTTTAGATTGACTCCTCTCTAGTGGATCGTACACAAGGACATTGTTGGAAGTTTGGTTGGAGGATTTTGATCACCAAGTTATGAGGTCCATAGGTTTGCACTTGTTCTAGTTACCTATAGGGATTTTCCCATGGTTCTCTATCGTGACATGATGTGCACATGATGCGATTCTAGTCATTGGAATGAAATAGAGACTGTGTATATTCTTATTTCAAGAGATCTTATTTGTAAAAAGTTCTTTCCTTAAAAATTGTTTCTTAAGAAAGTTTTCCTTAAAAAAATTCTTTGAACTCTTTCACATATTCTTATGGAAATGTGCATGTTTTTTTGTCTTCTAATGTTATAGCATGGAATCTTTATTTTGGGTGTCATCCTACTGGACTTTGGATCACACCCTACATACAACTTATGGTGTATGTATAATTTGTTTTGTATGACCTAGGTAAATTCAAGATGTTTCGTGGGGATGGTAGTGGATCTGGTTTCTAGTGTTCCACTTCTTATAGGTGTTGAAGGTGGTGGCTTGAGGGTGATTCCCCTCTTGTTGCCTGGAGGTATTTGGGATAGTTTTGTTGTTCCTATTTTATTATAGTACTTTTGATTTTGGTTAATGTTATAAAATTTATATCCTAAAATTGGTGTACCTCATTTGGTTATGATTATTAGTTATGTTATTTTTACTCCTATTGGTTATTTTTCATTATGATAATGTGTGAAATAATTCCCTAAAGAAATTGTTGATACTTAGGAACTAGTTTCCAGATCATGGGAATTGGGAATGTCCTTTAGTCCATATCATGAATTTGTACGATTTTCAGGTTTCATGGCACCTCATCTTGGTTTTTGACATGTATAACTGTTAAATATATAATAACACTATAGTTTCTCCAAAAAAAAACATGAAAAAATAAATTTTACTTGCACATATATTGTTTTTTTATATCATATAACGTCATTTAACATGAGAAATTCCCCAACCATATTCCCCCAATGTGTATTATATATTTTTTATTATATAGTTTTAAAAATCATATAAGTTTTCATGCATAATTTCAAAATTTATATAAAGTAATTTGACATGTGTTTGAACAATTTTTCATGGTTATTATAATATTTTGTATAAAATAAATTGGTTTAAATTTAATAAGGTGTTACATTATGGTGACAAGTGGGATAGTTTTAAGACATTTAATTATTAAGGAAGGCATTGAAATAGACCTATAAAAATTTATCAAGAAAAAATATCTACCAGTTATTAGGATAATTAGATACATTCAAGGTTTTCTGAGACATGCATATTTTTATCAAATATTTATAAATAATATTTATTTTATACCTCTTATATTAACTAATTTATTATCTAAAGATACCCCTTTCAATTTTGAAGATACATTTTTCAAATAATTTGTTTTTTTAATTATAATTAATAGAAACACTAGTGATGATCCCACTAACTTTTAGACAACATTTTGAGCTCATGTGTGATTCCAAAGACTATGTAATAGGATTTTAATTAGGATAAAGAGTAGATTTAAACTTTTTAATAATACACTATTCCAACAAAACCCTTAATTAATTATAATTAAATTATAGGTAAATTAAAAAAGAAAAACCCTTGGTTGTATTTACATTCAAAAAAATTAAATATTACTTCCTTTTTCCAAAATTTATTGTGTATGTATATATTTTTTCATTGAAATACCAGATTTAAAATGAAGGAAAAAAACCTAGATTGTCCAAATTTTTTATATTATTGAAAGATTTTTTATTTATAAGTATAAGATAAAAAGTGATTGGGGAATTTTTTCGATATTCATATCTCCTTAATGAGCTATTATACAAAAAAAAAGAAAAATATATGAAGGTTAAATATGAATTTCCCAATAAATATTTTTTTCTCGTTATTGAAAAACCATATCTATTGTCTTCTGGTATGAAAATTATTTTTCCTATAAAAGAAACTATCCCCACTAAGCTTCCTAATAGAATAATAAATTCCTCTTAGTTATAAATTATTACTTTGGGATAAACTTCTATTATAAAAATGTGGTAATGGCCTTATTTGAATCTTTACACAATAGGATTAATTACCAAGTGACTTAGAATTTTTTTCACTCCTCACTAACTGAAGGTTACAATGGTTTATAAATAATAGTGAGAAATTTTTTAAATGTTATTTGTTTTAGAAACCTTTACATAAGTATGATTGTGCATTTGTGGAAAGATATTATAAAGAACCAAAAATATTCTTCTATTAATAAAATAAGTTTTTTACCACAATAAATATTTTGTTATGTCGACTAGGTCGAATACCCTGAGAGGGGGGTGAATCAGGGTATGAAAGATTAAAACTTTCTCTCATTCAGATCTTTTTTCATTGTTAGAAAAAACTCAATTATCTCTTACTCCCATAGTAATATATGAATAGATATAAAATCATGCATAGGAAATAGTGATTTTTACTTGGTTCACCCTCACTGGGCTACATCCAAGAAGCATATAATGGTAATGTGCTGATGTACCAAATTCACTAAGGCTCACTTCCAATAATGAGTACAATGTTTGGGAAAGATCTTATATGCCCATGATCACTTCCTTTACAAGGTTTAGGGTCTAATCACTACATTCACAAGGGTCACTCCCTATGCCTCTTTCTCTAGATCACTGCTAGTACAAAAGGTCACCATCTTCATCTTCCTGTGCTAACTGTCCTTAGGAAGGATTACACACACATTTTATTGACTTGTAGGCCAAACACAGTTTATGGACATGTGGTTCCCTTAATTTTCATGAATTACGGCATCCTCACCTTTAGATAGATTCTATTTTGAAGTTACTTTTTCACCCATAGATGAAGTCCACCTTCCCGAGTACTTCTAGGTACCAGAAAATACTTTCGCAGGCTGATTTGACACTTTCGCAAGCTTCCTTATACAAGTCGCGAACTGCATTATTCTCCCATGTACTGAGTATTGGATTTGGTATACAAAAAACCTACTTAACATACCACTTCCAATTCCACGAAACTCCATTCATTCTTCGAATACCTCAACCTTGGCTATCATGTATCGCCTCTGCTTATCGATCCTGCGGACCTTCTCTATGAAACCCCTCCTATCCGTGAATTGTTATTTGTTCGCAAACTGCCTCTAAAAATCACCCAATGTCTGTGAACTGTTCTTTGTTTGTGAACTACCTCTGCTAACTGTCCATGTAACATGACTTCTTCCTCCACTTATCGTGACTTATGCGGGTTACAGCTCTCTACAATAACCTTCGACAGAAATTCTTCCGCGCGAACCACTTCAGCTTTCATGGAATTCTCCCTTGCGAACTACCTTCAAAATTTTCTAAATTCTCATATCTAATAGATGTTCATTAATGATATTTGATCTTAATAGTAATCATTGGTATTATAGATTCTTATATAGGAAAAGATACCCACAAAATCCTCTAATATAAGATTTACTAAATCTTCAATCCAGCCTTCACTGCATACTGATCCTTCTGCCACTACAAACCGCAAGCTACCCACGAACAATTTTTCTTATCTGTTCTATGTATTGTCTTTGATCCTACGTGGTTGATCTAATCTGCTGATATCAATCCGTCTTCGTACTGTACCTCCTTCCACCACGAACCATTTTTAGTTTCGTGAACCACTCTAGCTACCGTTATTGTTGCTCTGCATACCATTCCTAGAATATGGTACGTGGTCTATGAATTGTGGTATGCAGTTCTCATCCTTTTCTTATTTTCTTAAATTTTATTCATACCATTCACTCTTATGAATAAATCCTTCCTTTTCTAACATCAAACTCTCGATTTTGAGGCCCAAAATTTTGGAAAACACTGGGAAACTATGCCACCTTAAAAACTTGTCTTTAGAAAACACCAACCATTCTCATTCACGATCATCTATATTTTTCAACAAACACAATCACACCCAAAACATACCAAGGGTAAACCTTGAGGTATTTTTTCCCAAAATATTTTATTATATTTTACAATATAATCACATAGAAATACTATTACATTTTTTTACACACCATGTGTTAATATTGAAAACTATAAATAGTAATAGTAAATGGATATGAAAACTGAAGAATAATAAAATCACTAAACGGTACTCCATAGGCCTGAATTCCCCAATGAAGATGATTCCTTCCATAATTAATGTAAAAAAATAAATATAAATGTTATAAAAATTATATACATTATCAAATGATGTGTAAAAACCTTTTTAAGAAAAGTATTGAATTATGATGTAAGAATGATGGTGTACTTATAGGTAAATATGGTCATTTTTTCATTATTATCATTGACCAATATGGTCGATGGTAATTATTAAAATTGTCTAATAATAAATTTTTTCATTATTATTGTTGGTTAGGTATATATCAAAAAGTGTTCATTGGGAACTGTTTTATGATATAACCAAAATTGTATTTTCCTAGAAACTATAAATATATTTAAATACTATTAAAAATATATTCTAAGATAAATTTAAAAGTTCTAAAAAATTATTTTCATGAAATAATCTTAAAAAATAATTTTTAAATGATAATATAAATTAATGAAGTCCTAATAAATTTATAGTGTTCAGAAAGTTTATTATGTCATAAAAATTATTGATTTTCAATAAAGAATGATTTTTATTTAAAATTATAATAATAATATTTATAGAATTATTTTTATAAAATGAATATAATTTTTGGAATTATCATATTGATATTATATTAGGATTAATTTATGTTAATTTTCTAAAAAATATTTTTGGCATTAAAAGGAAAAAATTGTTTTTACAAAATACCATGACTCTTCTAAAATAATCATAATATTATCATGAACTAAAATATATAAATACATATTATTTATCAAAAATTTATTTAATGAATAAAATAATACATAATGTGTTGCATTTTGAAACACGTGCTTAGCATTTTGGAACCATGTTTTTATCTTTTATAAAAAAACTATTTTTGTATGTTATATGTGTATCATATTAAAATTAAGTTTTATCAATTTTATAAATTTAATCAAGTAAAATAGATTAAATATTTGTAATTATAAGGTTAAAATTAGGTAATATAGTCAATTTCATTTTTTGGAACAAAAAGTTACAGGGGTAAAAAAAGATATTGCATTAAATGTTAAATAATGTAAATGGTTAAAATTAAAAGGGAATGGTATAGAATAACTAAAAATAAAAAAAATAAATCGATAGTTTATGTACTTAATAACATTATAAAAAATTAATAACATTAATTATCAACCACCCCTGCTCAGGTATAAATAAACACCCTTTCTCTCCTTACTCTCCACTCTAAAGACTTATAGCATCAATAATCTATCAATACATCTCTAAAGAGTCTCTAAAAGGTATTTATATGGTTTCAAGGAGTATATCTCAATCTCTAAGAATCATCCTTTCAAATTAAGGGCTCTTTTCCTCCACTTTTCCATTTCAAGTATGTATTTTGTATAATCCTTTTTATTATAAATTAATTATGTTTTCAAGTAATTATAAACACCCACATAAATATATATGTGATTTATTTGTAATGATATAATTACTTTCTATCTCATTAAACCCATTCCAAGATACCTTTTTCATACTTGTTATACTATTGAATTCAACCCTTGATTTTTCATGCTATATTTTCTTGTCATGAATACCTAACCCTATGTTCATTCAAGGTTATTCATTTAGATGTATCATTAAATAATTTATTGGGTATATCCATGTATGAAAACCATATTACCTACTTATGGGTTAAAATTATGTGTACTTATGACCTTTGATCGATGTGGCACATATGATGCTAGACATATGAAGGGAGTGCCCTGATAGTGCTCAAATGCATTGGTTAAATAATTAATCTCAAGTGATTAAATGTTCATGATACCTTGGTAGCATGCCTTTGTAATGTTTTATGATACCTTGGTCAAAATATTTAATAATATGTTTTAAAACCTTCGTGATGAGATTTGTGACATGTTTATGAAAGTTTCATGTTTATTTTGAATCCATATTTCCATGTTATTGCTCATGTTCTTATGTTCATGTACTTATATTATAACACAAGTTATTATGTACATGATCTTATGCTACTATTAATGTTTCACTTATGATGATCTATTACATTTTTTATCAATTACTAGAATTTTATCTTACCCCTTTCATTAGATAAATATACCTAGGAAATCCAATGCAATGAAGTGATCTAGGATGATATAATAAATAATCCTTTCAAGAGAATTAAATGTGTGTTATGTTTTCTTTTATTTTACTTGTATATCTTGTACTACATACCTAGTTTTTAAGACATTAAACCTAAAAAAGGTCCTTCTAAGTTATTTATGTAATATTTCATCAAGGAATTATGTTTAAAATCATGTATAAAATGGTGGGTCACCATAGATATGATTGATATTAAAGAACAACAAACATAGATAAAATACATTGAATTATATAACACCTTATCTTGGAGATCAAAGTACTCAATGTGTATGGGGTTCATTTTATTCAAACATATCATGTGTCACAAGGTTTTACTTACTTATTTTATGTGTTGATTATATATCTAAGTGGGTTAAAGTTGCGATAATATCAACAAACACAGCATGGGTAGTAATGATGATTCATTTAGGAAACTTTTTCCCATTTTGGGATTCCTATAGAGTTGATCAATGATGATTAAAACCAATTAAACAATAATATCCTTCAAGTATTATTAAAAAAATTAGTATCATGTATAAAACTAATACATCATACCATCCTTAATCAAGTGGAAATGTGTAGGTTTTAAATTAATAATTCAAACATGTTTTTGGATTTACTATTAGGAAAATTATAAAATATTGGCCATTGAAACATGATAATTATATGTAGACCTACATAACCATATTTGAAAATTTACTTATTTATTATAATCAATTTCATTTTCCCATAGAATTTGAACACTAATTATATTAGATAGCGAAATCACTGAAATTTGACACTAAAATAGATAAAAAAAAATTGGTTAGTTAAACTAACTTAATTGGAAGAAATATGCATGAATGTTTATGAGAATTTGATATTTTATAAGGAAATTACCTAATCTTGGGATGAACATCAAATTTTTAGATAAGGAATATAATCTAGAAAATTAATATTATTATATATTTCATTATTATAATTATTTATTAGAAAACATAAATTCTTATGGTTGGGATCATTCACTATAATCTATAAATAAACTCATAGTTCCATTAACACTCAAAATAGTAATTGTGAAAACTTTAAGGTAAATGTTCAACACCTTAAAGTCTACCACAATATTTAACCACTATGGTATGTAACCAATTTCAAATTTTATTGAATATAAAAAATATATATAAAGCTAGCGATGTAAAACTAAGAACTTCTCATGAGGTAACCCTATTTCTATTTGTTTTATTTCATAATTAATAGTAAACTATAGGTCATGTTGTAATTTAATTATAATCATTGTATTTTGTTAATAAAATACTAAAATAATTAACTAGAATAAAATTTTCCCCAATTCTTAAGTGCATTGAAAATAATTGAGTGGTTACAAGTTTGAATCCTCATACAATAATTAGAGCAAAGTTTTTCCTTTTTCATCTTATGTTAAAAAAATTAAACAAAGTGTGCCATCGAATAAGTAAGTTTATATATTAACATATATTTTATTTATTAAGTTACAAGTTAAATAATCATTATTTTTTTTAGTCATATTTATTATAAATAAGGATTGTTTCTCTCACCTTTAATTCTTCAACAATTTTCCATCTTTCTCCACCTTAAAGAAGTCATCAATATCATCCATATTTCATATATTTCTTTTTTATCTCTATTTTACACCCAAATTTCATTTTTATATTTAATTATTGTCATGGTGTTTTGATAAACTATAATGTAAAATATAATTTTTAAATTTTTACCTTTTCATGTGGGAATCCCCTAATAATATTTTTCACTTAAAAATTAATTATGTGCATAATTACTCACTCTTTTATATTTTATACTACTTGTACTTCATATTATTTCTTATTTATGTGTTTTTATTACAATTCTTAACATACCCACCAAAAAACTTACCCATGATATTTTTTTCTAGATAACTTCTATTTATTTAATTTTGTATATTCTTATAGCTCATCATGATTATGGAACTTTCATTTTATACTCTTTTTTAAATTTATCACAAAATAAAATGATATGAATATGATAAAGGATATCTTCCAAGATTATAAAAATTAATCTTTATCTTTTATATCACCTTAAATTTTATCTCTTGTAGTTAATTATGTGCAATCAATAAACATGATTCTTTGATAACATTATTTTTTTACTAAAATAATTATTTTCCATAATCTTTTTTAAATATGCATTATGATTTTTTTGGATTATGTGTGGGGGAATGAGTTATCAATTGAATTTATTTTTATATTTTGGTACTTGTGAAAATAATAAATATTAATTGTGGGGAGAGGGTAATTATTATACCCATTTAATTAAATTTTATAACACTATATATGTGGTATCCTAACCATGTATTCCATTTTAATGGTATTGTCTTTTATGTCTTAATTCATAGTTTTTCATTATTATATTTAATGTAAAAAAATAAAAAATGAATTATATATATATAAGTATGTATAAAATGGAATTATTAAAAAATGATATTTTTATTTATCATTTGAGGTATATTAAGGTGTTCCTTTTTTAATAAAATATTATAAAGATTTTTAAAGATTCAACTCATTTTTAGACTTAATATTTCACATTTACCTATTATCCCTCAATCTTATAATTTATCTAAAAAGGTTATATTTTTTCATTAATTTTTTTAAGAACTATAAGATAAGTAAAATTAAATGCATTATTAGGAAAAAAATTAACCAAATGATATTAAAATAACTCAATATTAAATTTTATTAGTGATAATTTATCTCCTAGAAGGGTCATCCAGAGAAATTTACTCTAAAGTAAGGAGTTATGAAATAAATATATAATGTTAATAGATGTTAAAAATTTAAAATATAGATGAATTATATATTTGAACTTATTTTATAAGGGAAAACTATACTATGAAGTTGTGCATGTTTGGTAAAAGATTAAGTGGTTGCCTTTATTTTCATTGGGAATGCCTTAATCAGTTTTACCTAAGAGTGTAAAAGTATTATGTGTGGGGTGAATTTTTGAGCCTCTATTTTTGATTATTTTTAATATGAATGTTATTTAAATATTATTAAGTTTATATATAGTATTTTTATATTGATTATCTTTTATAATAATTCATGAAAATTGATCACGTTTGGATTTATTGAATAAAATTAGCATAAATGGGGTATCTTTAAAGCATAAAAGAAGAAAATTTAGAAAATATTAAAAAATTATAGAAATAATTATTGTGTTCTTTTATAATCACGTATAATTATAATTTTAGGATATACAACAAAAACTAAAAGAAGTATATAATGATAGTTTATCATACATACATGACCCAATTGTCAGCAACATACACACTATATACCACTTACTGCCCATATTTAGTGGATTATGTTGATTTTTACATGAAATGTGATATCTTTGAAATGGTTTATATAAAATATACCTTTACCCCACTAACCAAAGATATAAAAAATTCAAGGAATGGTGACATGTCACATAGAAAAATGTAAAAAAAACAATTTTGGCCAGGTACATTCCATTTACTTTTAAACATTCCATGTAATTATTTGATGCCTATAAATATGAGACATGGTCAGTATATCTATGAGGAGAATATGATTTCATAGGTTTTTTTCATTAGATATAAGTTCATTCCGGTCTAAATTTATTTTCATTTTATTTCTATTTTTATTTATTTTTTATTTTTATCCTCCCACATCTCTTATTACCTCGTTTACCCATAAGAATGATTTAATTATCTTTAAATTCCCGTGATAATACCCTATAAAAGAGAAGATAAAGAGCTTAGTTTGGGGGATTTATGTTAGTGTAGGGTGTAATATATTTCATTTTAATAATTATTTTAATTTAGGACTCCTGGATCTGTTTATTTTATTATATTTTTTCATCTTATACTTCACTACATGGGTATTGGGTATTTTTAAAGTTGAAACAAAATTATTATAATATGCTTTCCTTTTAAAATAAATGGATATTGGTTTCAGAAGATTAATAATGATAATATTATTTTCTTAAAAAAATTATTTGAGAATCACCACAATTCATCTTCTCTTTTATATAAAATAGGATATCCAAGTACAACTAATACAAGATATGGATTTTAAAAATTAATAAGCGCATTCCTAGATCAGTAATTAATTTAATTATTTAAATTTAATAAATATAACAAAAATTTCATAAATCTTCCAATATTTTTTAAATTTTATTATTTTTCTAAAAACATTTATCTATACCTTGCAAAATAAAGTCCATTGCTTTTAAAACATCAAGATCTGGAATTTTTTAGTTACACAGGCTATAAAAATTATTTCACTAGTGATAAAAAATCATATATCACCACCATAATTCTTATTTTTCATAGTGAAATGTAATGGGTAAATTTTTATAAATTCATAAATTTTTTATTCCTAGTGAACCAATAATGCCATCTTATAATGTCCATCAATTTTTTAACTATTCCTAATCTAGGATCATTACTAAATTATTAAATAATAAAAATGAATTGATTCCTAGTATATATTAGAATAAATGGGAAATGTAACTAAAATATATGGTGATAAATTGTTGAATTATTGCTTTATTTTCTTCTTTATACTTAATTTATCCTCAAAAGAAATTACTACTTAATACTATATTTTTTCTATGATTATTCATTAATTTTCATTTATAATATCCATATAAAATTATATAGGATTCATCCATCATAGGATCATTCCACATGTGCATGGAATATTCAAGAACTTCTACCATATCACTCTCCCATTAATACCTCAACCTTAATCAAATTTAGTTTCAAAATTTGGGATGCTCCCACATTCAATGAAGGGTTTCTAAGTATTGAATAACACTTATTAAATGCAGAAAAAGAGAGTAGAAACCAAATTACCTATGTTACCATGCTATGAAAACTGAAACCATGTATAAATAAAATGAATAAAATTTACCTTATGTCAATTTTGTCTATAGAAACAATCTTCAATCATAGGATTTTGATAAATATCTGTTAGGAGCAACCAATGGGTTCCTCCCGCTATAGTGTATCCCTAGGATGACTGAATCACTCGATGATCTGGTGGGATCCTGTAATGCCCCAAAAATTACTTTATGTTATTAATAGAACTCTTATTTTATAATTAATTTTTTATTATTTTCACATAGAAATACATTTACATTTCATAATTACTTTACAAATCATGGACAACTATACCTTAGAATAGTAAAGTGACTATTAAATAATATGATCAAAATTGTATTATTTTGGGAGACTATAAACATATTATATTAAAAATGTGTTTTATGGTAAATTTATAAGTTCTATATAGAATTTAATTTCATTAAATAACATTAAAAACACTTCTTAAATAATAATATATTTTAACTAAGTCCTAAGTAATTTTCGTTATGGTCAAAAATTTTATTTTTCTATGAAATTGATAAATTAAAATAAATAAGGATATTTATTTAAAAGTTTAAATTATAAAATTTATATAATTATTTTTCTAAAATAAAATTCATTTTGGACTCATCGAACAAAATTATTTTAGGTTAATTTTTTATGAATTTTCTAAAAAAGTTCTTTTTTGGGTTAAAAAGTAAAAATACTATTTTTATGACATATGATAAATCTTATGAAATAATTAGGATATAATAAAGATTTATAATTTATTAATCCTTAATCTTAATAAAAAAATATTTAAGGAACAACATACTATATAATGTGTTACATTTTAAAATACATTCTTAGCATTTAAAAAAACAATTTTATCCTTTCTAAAAAAACGTTATTTATGATTTATACTCGTATAAAATTTAGTTATGATTTTTATAAATTTAATAAATTAAAATATATTTAATATTTGTAATTATAAGTTTCATATTATGTGATAATCTTAATTAATTTTTATAAATAAAAAATTACCATGGTAAAAAAAGAGTTATCGTAGTATAAGTAAAATAATGTAGCAGGTTAAAGTTAAATGGTAAAATATTATAATACCTAAACATTACAATATTAAATCGGTGGTTGATGTATTATAATACCATAAAAATCCTTTAAAACATTAATTTTAAACCAAAGTTTTTGGAATTAATGCCACCCAATATTGGTTATCCTTAAATAAAGAAAAATCATTATTTAATCACTTTAAACCACCCCTCCTCAAGTATAAATACCCCCTTCCCACCACCAATATCCACTAAAAATATCTTAATAAAAAAATTTCCATAATTTCACCTCAAAAATATTTCCTAAAAAGTTCCCTCAAGGTCTCTAGGTGTTATCCTCAAGTATTAGGAAGAAAATATTCAAGGTAAGATAATTCTCCTCTTCTCATTTTTCATTCAAGTGCCCATTTTGTGTATACCTTCTAAATGTCAATCCAATTTAATCTATTAAACTTTTTATGTTACCCTTACTAATTAAATTATGTTTTATCATTGTAATACCTTTGTTCCCTACCATTATTCCCTTTCCATAAGACATAATGTATACCATCATGCTGATGAATTCATTTCTTGAATTTCTATTTTATACATGAGAAATTCACATATTATGAATACCAAAAAATATTCTATTTCCATGGTTATTCACCAAGATGTAAACATGTATTCTTTATTTGTGGATTTATATATATATATATATAACCCATATTCCCTTCTCATGGGTTAAAATGATGTTATGTTAAAGTCTTTAAGCACTTTGTAGGCAATGATTTTGATATGAAACCTATTATTTATTTGTTATGGGTTATTGATGAAATGATTTTTTATGATCAATGTGGATCACATAAATTAATACATATGAAGGGTGTGACCTAATAGTTCTCCAATTCATTGGATAAAGACATGATCTCTATAGATGACATGTTTTACAATATTTTTGTGAATAACCTTGTTAATTATGATTTGTGACACCCTAGTGATAAAACGTGGAGATATGCTTATGAATTTATCATTTTTATATTCAAGAAAAATTTCCACGTTATACTTAAAAAAATTATATTATTATATTCCTCATTATCATTTTTTTTCTTATTTAAATTCCTCTTGTTCACAAACTAAGTGTCTCCTTTATTTATTCCATTGTTAGGCTTTATGCTCACCCCTTTATTTGATGTATGTTCCTAGGATATGAGATGTAGTAAAATTAATTTAAGAAGAACCTATGAATAAGTATTTAAATTGGATTAGAATATTTTTTATTTTTTTCATATATTATGTTCCTATTTTTAAAACACTGATCCTAAAATACTCCCCTATTTTGTTAAATATTGAACCATGTAATGAAATTTTTATGAAATAAAAATGTGGGTCATCATAGTTGGAATCAAAGGATGGTTTGTTTTTTTAAGAAATCTTTATTTTAAAAAATTAATAATAACTCTAGGTATAAGTATAAATATTGGAAAACATCCTTTTATTTTCATGAAGAATTAAGTAAGTGGTTTCTAATAAAATACATTATTTTCCAGATACTAAAAGTGTACGTGGATCTGGAATATTTGTAACTAGGAGTAATAACTCCAAAAAGGATGCATAGAGCAAGACTTAATATATACCAAGTACATGATAATAGTCCTTTCTAAATAACTGGTTTGAAACTCACCAGGGATATTCCTTGGTTATCATAATATTTTTATGAACCAATGTGAAATTTTTCATTAAAATTTTAACTTTTTTCTTAAAATAAAGAAAGTATTAAATTATATGATCCTAGAATACCTATATTTGAAAAAAAACTTTATCAATAAAATAAAATTTGTATTTAATTACCCAAAAGATTCTTAAAATTATACTTCTTATTATTTAAGTTTTTATTTTATCTCATGGATGGAAACAAGAGGCAATCAGACAAGTTATAATTTGATTACAGATAATTATTTTTATGTTTTAACTTTTTCATTTCAATAGATTAAAGATCATTTATTAGATTTAATGAAGGAAATCCCATAAAAAATTACTATTTATTCTTGATTATAAAATCATCAATATTATTTTCAAATCTGGTTCAAATTATTTTTATAGTTTTTCAAATATTCAACTATCTTGAAAGAAACTATTTTATCTATCCAACACATTTTTATTTCTAAAAAAAATCTATGGATCATGGATTTTTTTTTATATGATTTAAAAATATTAATTCTATCATATCTTTTGAGAAAGGAAGTTCCACCAAGGTCTTGACCATTTCTATACTGGATTTTCAGACTTTATGATAAAGGATGAATTAAAAATCAGAAATTTTAAATAAGACCCAGATCTTTTGAATTAAAGGTATTAATCAATAAGAGAAACTTGTGAGGATGTAATTTCCTAAAGGATGGAAGAATATAATGCCCTGAAAATTCATTTATTTTATTAATAGAACTCTTATTTAATAATGAATATTTTACTAGGAACACATAGAAATATATTTATATTTTATAATAACTATACACATCATGGAAAACTAAAACTAAAAAAAGTAAAGGGATTATTTAATGATATAATAAAAATTGTATTATTTTGTGAGACTATAAACATATTCAATTAAAATTATTATGATAAATTTATAAATTTTAGATAAAATTTAATTTCATAAAATAATATTATAGAATACTTTTTAAATGATAATGTATTTTAACAAAGTCCTAAGTAATTTTCATAATGGTTAGAATGTTTGTTTTTATATCAAATTTCTAAATTTTAATAAATAAGGATATTTATTTAAAAGATTAAATTATTATATTTATAGAATTATTTTTGAAAAATAAGATTCATTTTTAGACTCATCACATTAAAATTATATTAGGATAATTTTTTTGGAATTTTCTAAAAAAGTTGATTTTTGGTTTAAAAAGTGAAAATATTGTTTTTACAAAATATGATAACTCTGATGATATAATTAAGATGTGATAAACATTAAAAATTTACTAATAATAATTCTTAATCAAAAAAATTTATTTAATTAATAATAAATTAAATAATCTATTACATTTAGAAACACATGCTTAGCATTTTTTAAAAACATAATTTTATCCTTTCTAAAAAACTGTTTTTATGAGTTATACTCATATCATATTTAAAATTTATTTTTATCACTTTTATAAATTAAATAAATTTAAATGGATTGAGTATTTTTAATTATAATTTACAAACTAGGTAATATGGTTTATTTTATTTTTATACCTAAAAAAGTAATTGTGGTAAAAACAAGTGTAACCACAGTATAAGTAAAATAGTGTAGTGGGTTAAATTTAAATGGTAAAATCATAAAAAAACTAAACATTGAAGAATTAAATTAGTGTTTTATTCATTTTAAGACCTTATCCATCCTTTAAAACATTAATTTTAAACCAAAATATTTGTAATTAATTCCACTCAATAGTGGTTAGCCTTAAATACAAAAATAATCATTCTTTAATCACTTATATCCACCCCTCCTCAAGTATAAACACCCCCTTCCCACCCACATTCTTCACTCCAAATATCTTAATCATGAATTTATGGCCATTTTACCTTCTAAATATTCCCTCCAAGTTTCCCTCAAGTTATATAGGTTTCATCCTCAAGTTTTAGGAAGCAAATAATCAAGGTAAGGGAATTTTATTCTTCTCCTTTTTCATCCAAGTACCCCTATTATGTATACCTTCTTATTGTTAGTACAATTTATTATATTACACTTTGTATATTACCCTTACTTAAATTTTTATTTTATTTCAATTATATAAGTCCATTCCATCCCATTATTCCCTTTCCATAATCCACAATGTATATTGTCATGTTGATTAATTCATTCCTTTAATTTCTCTTCTCTATAAGAGAAATTATCATAATATAAATACTCAAACCTATTCCATTTCCATGGGTATTCACCTAGATGTAAAAATTCATTATTTATTCAAGGATATAAATATATAAAAACCAATATTCCCTTTTCATGGTTTAAAAATGATGATATGTTCAAGTCTTTAAACACTTTGTAAGTTATGGTTTTAATATAGAACCCATTATTTATTTTCCATGGATTATTGATAAAATAATTTATTATGATCAATGTGACTCACTTTAATTAAGACATATTAATGGTGTTCCATATAGTTCTACAATTCATTGAGAAAATAAATAATCTCTATAGGTGACATGTTTTATGATACCTTGGTGAATAACCTTTGTAATTTTGATTTATAACACCCAAGTGATAAACCTTGGTAATATCATTATGAATGTATCATTTTTATATTTTAGTTACATTTAAAATTTCCAATTAATTTTATTTATATTATGATATTCCTCATGTTCATATTTTCATACCTTACTGATATACCTCCTCTTTATATGCTAATTATCTCATTTTTTAATTCCCTTGTTGATCTTTATGCTCACCCCTTTATTTGATGTATGTCACCAGGATATAAGATGTAGTAAAATTAACTTAGGATGATCCTATGAAGATATATTTATAGTGTATTAGAATAATTTTTATGTTTTTTCATATATTATTTTCCTATTTACAAGACAATAAACCTCAAATGATCTTCTATTTTTTTAAATGTTGTACCATGTAATGGAAGTTTTATGAAATAAAATGGTGGGTCATCATAGTTGGTATCAAAGGATCATTTAGTTATTTTGGAAAATTTAGATTGGAAAACATTAGTGAAAACCATGGTGATAATTCTAAATAATATAAAACATCCTAGAATTTTGTTGAATTATCATGTAAGTGTCTTCCATGAAAATAAATCCTTATTTGGACAGAACATATGGATGTGGAAATCGAATAGTTGTATATAGGGGTAATAACACCTAAAATGATGCATTAATCTAGACTCATTTTCCACCTGATGCATGGTAAATGGCCTTTCTAAACACATATTTTCACACTCCTGAGGGATATGATTTGTTTTTCATAATATTATTACAAACCAACATGAAAATATTTATATAAAGTTTAACTTTTTCTCTTAAATTAAAGATTGGGTTAATGTATATGATCCTATAATCCCTATGTTAGACAAAAAAAATTAATTAAGATTACCTTTTTAATTTATTACCCTAATTAGTCCTAAAAGTATCCCTCTTATTTTTTATGATTTTATTTTATCTGATGTATGGAAATAGGAGGTAATAAAACATGTTATAATTTGTTTAAAAATAATTAATTTGATGTTTTAACTTTGTCATTTCAACATATCACGGATCATTTATCAGATGGAAGGATGTAAACCCCGTACAAAATTATTATCTCTTCTAGATGATATAATAATCAATATTATTACAAAATCTATTTCAAATAATTTTGATAATTTTTCAAACATTCAACTATATTTTAAGAAATTATTTGATCTATCCAACAACATTTCATTTCTCATAAAAATATATAGATCATGTAGTTTTTTTATATGATTTAAAAAGCTAAATTATATCATATCTTTATATAAAATAATAACCACCAATGGATTGATCATTTCTATATTAGATTTGAAAAATTCATATTTAAGGATGAATTAAATATCTGCAATGTTAAGGAATACCCTGATGTTTTGAATTAAAGGTATTCATCAATAAGAGAAAATTGTGAGGAATCAATTTCCTTAAGGGGTGATAATGTAACACCCTGAAAATTATTTTATTATATTAATATAACACTTATTTTATAATTATTTTTTTATTATGAGTTTATATAAATACATTTTCATTTAATAATAACTTTACACATCATGGGAAACTACAACTAAGAACAGTGAAAGGATTATTTAATAATATAATCATAATTGTATTATTTTGGTAGACTATAAAAATATTCTATTAAAAATTTGTTTTATGATAAATTTATAAGTTTTAGATAAAATTTAATTTCATGAAATAAACTTATAAAACATTTTCAATTATCATACATTTTAACGAAGTCTTAAGTAATTTTTATAATGGTCAAAATGTTTATTTTTCTTTGAAATTCATAAATTTTAATAAATAATGATATTTATTTAAAAGTTTAAATAATAATATTTATAGAATTTTTTTAATAAAATAAACTTCATTTTTTGGCTCAGTGCATCAAAATTATCTTAGGGTAATTTTTTAGTAATTTTCTTAAAAAGTTTATTTTTAGGTTAAAAAGAGAAAATGTTGTTTTTACGGATTACGTTAACTCTTATGATATAATTAGGATATGATCAAGATTTAAAATTTATTAATATTTATTATTAATCAAAAAAAATATTTAAGGAAAAACATAGTACATAATTTCTTACATTTAGAAACATGTGCTTAGCATTTTTCTAAAAACATGATTTTATCCTTTCTAAAAAAACTGATTTTATGAGTTATACATGTATCATATATAGAATTTATTTTCATAACTTTTATAAATTTAATCAAGTAAAAAGTATTTAATATTTTTAATTATATGGTCCAAATTAGGTAATAATTTTAATTTTATTTTTACACATAAACAAATTATCACGGTATAAGTAAAATAATGTAGCAAGTTAAATTTAAATGGTAAAAGCTTAAAATACCTAAAAACTATAACTTTAAATGGGTGTTTGATATATTTTATGACCTTAAAAAGACTTTAAAAAATTAATTTTCAACCAAAATCATTGTAATTAATGTCACCCAATAGTGGTTATCCTTAAATAATCATTATTTAATCACTTAAAACTACCACTCCTCAAGTATAAATACCCCCTTTACACCCCCAATAACCACTCCAAATATCTTAATAATGAATTTATGATCATTTAACCTCCCAAATAGTCCCTAAAAGTTCCCATAAATATCTTTATGTTTCATTCTCAAGTTTTAGTAATAAAATCATCAAGGTAAAAGAATTCTCCTCTTCTCATTTTTCATCCATGTACCCCTTTTGTGTATACCTTATAAATGTTAATCTAGTTTATTCTCTTAAAATTGTTATATTAACCTTACGGAAAAAATTATTTTCTATAAATGGGATTCCTTTGTTCCCTCTCATTATTACCTTTCCATAATCCACAATTTATATCGTCATGTTGTTAAATTCATTTCTTGAATTTCTTTTCTCTACATGATAAATTATTATATTATGAATACCCAAACATATTCCATTTACATGGTTATTCACATATATGTAAAAAAATATTATTTATTCTGGGATTTACATATATTAACCACATATTCCCTTTTAATTTGTTAAAATGATATTATGTTCAAGTCTTTAAGCACTTTGTACGTAATTATTTTGATGTGAAACTCTTTCTTTATTTTCTATGGGTTATTGATGAAATGATTTGGTATCATCAATGAATATCACATTAATTTATCCATATTAAAGGTTTACCCTAATAGGTCTCTAATTAATTGGGTAAATAACTAATCTCTATAGATGACATGTTTTATTATTTCTTGGTGAATAACCTTAGTAATTATGATTTATGACACCTTGGTGATAAACCTTAGTGATATTCTTATAAATATCTCATTTTTATGTTGTGGCCACATTTCCATGTAATGATTCATTTTATTTTTATTATTATATTCCAAAGTTTAATATGTTCATTCCTTATTGATATGAATTTTGTTCACATACTAAGTATCTCCTTTGTTTATTCCCTTATTGGGATTTATTCTCACCCCTTTCTTTGATATATGTCCCCATAATATGAGATGTAGTCAAATTAACTTAATAAAAACCTATGAAGAATTATTTCAAGTGTATTGGATGAATATTTATTTTTTTCATGTATTATGTTAATATTTTAAATAAATTAAACCTCAAATGATCCTCTATTTTATTAAATGTTGTACCATGTAATGAATATTTTATGAAATAAAAAAGCAGGTCTTCATAGTTTGTATCAAATGATGATTTAGTTACTTATGGAAATTATGATTAGAAAGCATTAGTAAAATACCAAGGTATAAGTCTAAATATTGTAAAACATCCTGGTATTTTGGTGTAGTATTAAGTAATAAATTTCCAAGAAAATACTTCCCTGCTTGGATAATATATATAGATATGGATATATCACAATTGTACCTAGGGGTAATAACCCTAAAATGATTCATTAATATGGAATCAATCATTACCTAGTGCATGATAATGGGCCTTGTTTCACACCTAGTTTGACACTCTCATGGGATATTCTTTGGTTATCATAATCTCTTTATGATTCAACAAGAAAATATGTATAGAAAGTTTAACTTTTTCTCTTAATATAAATAAATGATTAAAGTATATGATCCTATAATCCATATGTTAGAAAAAAAACATTATTATTAAACCATCCTTCATAATTTATTACCCTAACAAGTATTAGAATTATCCTTATTATTATTTAGGTTTTGATTTTAGCCTATAGATGGAGATAAAAGATAATCAAGCATGATATAATTTGGTCACAGATAATTAATTTCATTTTTTAACTTTTTCATTTCAATATATTAAAGATCATTTATCATATGGAAGGAAGGAAATGAAAAAATATTATTATCTATTCTAGATTATATAATCATTAATATTATTAAAAAATATATTTCAAGTGAATTCAATTGTTTTTTAAATAATCAAATCACTTGAAGTCAATTGTTTGATCTATCAAACACCTTTTCATTTCTCAAAAAAATCTATGGATCATCAACTTTTTGAGATATGATATCAAAATCACAATTATATCATCTATTTTGAGAAGGGAAGTACAAACAGTGGTTTTACCATTTCTATATTTGACTTTTATACTTCATGATGAAGGGTGAATTAAATATCAACAACATTAATAAAGACCCTGGTTTTTTAAATTAATGGTATTGAACAATAAGTGAAAATTGAGAGGTCACAATTTCCTTAAGGGGGGAAGAATGTAACACCACAAAATTTTCTTTATGTTATTAATAGAAATATTATTTTATAATTACTATTTTATTATGAGCACATTTAAATACATTTCAATTTCATAATAACTTTACACATCATGGAAAACTGCAACTAGGAATAGTAAAGAAATTATTTAATGATATAATCGAAATTATATTATTTTGGGAGACTATAATCATATTCTATTAAACATGTGTTTTATAATAAATGTATAGGTTTTAGATAAAATTTAATTTCATTAAATAATCTTATAGAACACTTTTTAAATGATAATATATTTTAATGAGGTCCTAAGTAATTTTTATAATGGTTAGAATGTTTATTTTTCTTTGAAATTGCTAAATTTCAATAAAGAAATATATTTATTTAAAAATTTAAATTCTCATATTTATAGAATTATTTTACATAAAATAAACTTCATTTTTTTACTCATCTCATCAAAATTATCTTAGGGTAATATTTTGTGGATTTTCTTAAAAAGTGATTTTTGGGTTAAAAAGTGAAAATATTGTTTTGACGAAATATGATAAATATTATGATATAATTAGGATATAGACAGTATTTAAAATTTATTAATATTTTTTATTAATAAAAAATATATATATTTATGTAACAATATAGTATATAATTTGTTACATTTAGAAACATATGTTTAGTATTTTTTTTAAAACAAGATTTTATCCTTTATAGAAAAACTATTTTTATGAATTATACTTGTATAAAATTTAGAATTTATTTTATCAATTTTTGTAAATTAAATAATGTAAAATGGATTAAATATTTGGATTTATAAGGTACAAATTAGAAAATATGTTATATATAAAAAAATTATCATGGTAAAAAAATTATTACCGCAATATAAATAAAATAATGTAGCGGGTTAATTTTAAATGGTAAAAACATAAAAAACCTAAAAAAATACAATATAAAATGGATTTTTTATGTATTATAATACCTTAAACACACTTTAAAACCTTAATTTTCAAACAAAATCATTTTAATTAATTCCACCCAATAGTGGTTATCCTTGAATACAAAATAATCATTATTTGATCACTTAAAGGCACCCCAGCTCAAGTATAAATACCCCCTTCCCACCCCCAATATACACTAAAAATCGCTTAAGAATGAATTTTGTGTCATTTAACCTCTCAAATATTCCCTCCAATGTTCCCTAAAGGTCTATTGGTTCCATCCTCAATTTTTAGGAAGAAAATATTTAATGTAAGGGAATTCTCCTCTTCTTCTTTTTCATCCAAGTACCCCTTTTATGTATACCTTCTAAATATTAATAAAATTTCTTATATTACACTTTTTATATTACCCTTAATTAAAAAATTATGATTTATAAATGGGATACCTTCATTCCATCCTATTATTACCTTTATATAATCCACAATGTATATCATCATGCTCCTGAATTCATTTCTTGAATTTCTATTTTATACATGATAAATTATCATATTATGAATACCCAAACCTCTTCTATTTCCATGGGTATTCACCTATATATAAACATGTATTATTTATTTATTTATTTATATATATGAAACCCACATTCTCTCTTTATGGGTTAAAAATGATGTTATGTTCAATTCTTTAAGCACTTTGTATGAAATGATTTTTATATAAAACTCATTCTTTATTTTCCATGGGTTATTGATGAAATGATTTTTTAGGATCAATGTGGATCACATGAATTTAAACATATGAAGTTTGTAACTTTATAGTGATCCAATTAATTGTATAAAGAACTAATCT
This sequence comes from Viscum album, assembly GCA_963277665.1. Taxonomy (NCBI): domain Eukaryota; kingdom Viridiplantae; phylum Streptophyta; class Magnoliopsida; order Santalales; family Viscaceae; genus Viscum; species Viscum album. The sequence continues at coordinate 830,181,282 of OY728157.1, read as the reverse complement.
CAAGATATGACATTTTTTATGATACCTTGGTGAATAACTTTGGTAATTATGATTTTTGGCACCCTGGTGATAAAACATGGGGATATGCTTATGAATGTATCATTTTTATATTGTATCCATATTTCAATGTTATTATTGATGTTCTTTATATTATTATATGCATCATGTTCATATGTTTTTCCTTATTTATATGCCACTTGGTCACATGCTATGTACCTCCTTTGTCTATTCTCTTGATGGGATTTATGCTCACCCCTTTCTTTAATGTGTGACCCTAGGATATAATATGAAATAAAATAAACTTAATATGAACATATGAATAAGTATTTAAAGTGTATTAAAAACAATTTTTATGTTTTTCATGTACTATGTTTCTATTTCCAATACACTAAACCTCAAATGATCCTTTCTTTTGTTTAATGTTATACCGTGTAATGAAATTTTTATGAAATAAAAATGTGGGTCGTTACAGTTATTACCAAAGTATGGTTTAGTTATTTGTGGAAATTAAGATCATAAAACATTAATAAAACCCCTAGGGATTGGTCTAAATATAAGAAAACATCATTTTATTTTGGTGAATTATTTAGTAAGTGGTTACCAAGAAAATACATCCATGTTTATATACTACATATGGATGTGGATCTGGTACAATCATGCCTAGGGGTAATAACCCTACAAAGTATGCATTGATCTAGACTCGATCTCCACCTTGTACATGAAAATTATCCTTTATACACAACTAGTCTGACACCCATGAGGGATATTATTTGGTGGTCATGATACTTTTATGAACCAATGTGTTTAACTTTTTCTCTTAAAATAAATAAAATAATAAAGTATATGGTCCTATAATCTTTATATTAGCCAAAAACTTTAATATTAAACTCACATTTGCAACTTATTACCCTAATGAGCCTTAAATTATTTTTATTATTATTTAAGTTTTTATTTTAAACAATGGATATAAATATGATGTAATCAAACATGTTATATTTTGGTTACAAATAATTAATTTCATGTTTTAACTTTGTAATTTCAATATATCAATGATCACTTATCAGATAAAAGGATGGTAATCCCCAAAAAAATTATTATCTCTTCCATATGAGATAATCATAAAAATTATTGAAAAATATAGTTTGAATTATTTTGAAATTTTTTTTAATATTCAACTCTCCTTCAAGAAGATATTTTATTTATCTAACACCTTTTAATTACATAAAAATTTATATGGATCATGGAGTTTTTATGATATGATTTCAAGATATAAATTCTATCATATATTTCAAAAATAGAAGAACCTACAAGGGATTTACCATTTCAATATTGGAGTTGCGGACTTCATGATGAAGGAAAAATTATATATCATCAATGTTAAGGAAGACTCTGATCTTTTGAATTAAAGGTATTGATCGATAAGAGAAAATTGTGAGGGTGCTATTTCCTTATAGGAGAAGAATGTAACACCCCAAAAATTCAATTATGTTATTAATAGAACTCTTATTTTATAATTAATGTTTTATTATGACCACGTAGAAATACATTTAAATTTTATAATAACTTTACACATCATGGAAAACTATAAATAGTAATAGTAAAGGGATTACTTAATAATATAATCAAAATTTTATTACTTTGGGTGACTATAAACATATTATACTAAAATTTTGTTTTATGATAAATTTATAAGTTTTACAAACAATTTACTTCCATGAAATAATCTTACAAAACACTTTTAAAATGATAATCTATTTTAACGAAGTCTTGAGTAATTATTATAATAGTTAGAATGTTTATTTTTATTTGAAATGGATAAATTTAAATAAATAAGGATGTTTATTTAAAATTTTAAATTATCTTATTTATATAATTATTTTGATAAAATAAATTCATTTTTTGACTCAACACATAAAAATTAGTTTAGGTTAATTTTTTGGGAATTTTCTTAAAAAGTTGTTTTTGGATTAAAAGGTGAAAATAATGTTTTTATTAAATATGATAACTCTAATTATATAATTAAGATGTGATAAATATTTAAAATTTATTAATAATTATTTTTAATCAAAATAAAATAGTTAAGTAACAACATAGTATGTAATGTATTACATTTATAAATACATGCTTAGCATTATTTTTTAAACATGATTTTATCCTTTCTAAAAATACTATTTTTAACTCGTATAATATTTAGAATTGATTTTTATCAATTTTATAAATTTAATCAAGTAAATTTTATTGAATATTTTGAATTATAAGTTACAAATTATTTAAAAATGTTGATTTATTTTTTAGACATAAAAAAGATATGGTGGTAAAAAAAAGTATCATCGCAGTATAAGTAAAATAATGTAGCAAGTTAAAGTTAAATATTAAAAGATTAAAATACCTAAAAATACAACATTAAATGGGTGTTTTATGTATTATATGACCTTAACCATACATTAAAACATTAATTTTCAACCAAAATCATTTTAATTAATACCACCCAATAGTGGTTATCCTTAAGTACAAAATAATAATTATTTAATCACTTAAAGACACCCCTACTTAAGTATAAATACCCCCTTACCACCCCCATTATCCACTCCAAATATATTAATCACGAATTTATAGTAATTTAACCTCTAAAATATTCCCTCCAAGGTTCCATAAAGGTCTTTTTGTTCCATCTTCAATTTTTAGAAAGAAAATATTCAAGGTAAGAAAATTTTCCTCTTCTCCTTTTTCATCCAAGTATCCATTTTTTATATAACTTCTAAATTTTAATCCAATTTATTTTCATAAAAATTTAATATTAACCTTAATTAAAAAAATATGTTTTACCAATTTCATACCTTCATTCTCTTATATTATTCCCTTTCCATAATCCACAACATGTACCATCATGCTTCCGAATTCATTTCTTGAATTTAACTTTTATACATGAGAAATTATCATATTCTGAATACAAAAACATTTTTCATTTACAAGGTTATTTACCAAGATGTAAATATGTCTTATTTATTTTTTTATTTACATAAATTAAACTTTTATTCTCTTTTCATGGGTTAAAATTTATGTAATTTTCAAGTCTTTAAGAACTATATACATAATGATTTTGATATGAAACTTATTCTTTATTTTCCGTAGGTTATTAATGAAATGAATTGTTATGATCAATTTGGTTCACATGAATTAATACATATGAATTTTTTGACTTTATAGTGCTCCAATTAATTAGTTAAATAACTATTCTATATATATTAAATTTTTTATGATACCTTGGTGAATAACCTTGGTAATTAATATTTATGACACCCTAGTGATAAACCTTAATGATATCCTTATGAATGTCTCATTTTTATGTTGTAGCTACATTTCCATGTTATGATTCATGTTATTTATATTATTATATGAATCATGTTCATATGTTTGTACCTTATTTATTTGTATCTTATTCACATGCTAAGTATCTCCTTTGTTTATTCCCTTGTTAGGTAATATTCTCACCCCTTTCTTTAATGTGTGCCCCCAGGATATGAGATATAGTAAAAGTAACTTAGGAAGAACCTATGAATAATTATTTCAAACATATTAGAATAATTTTTATATTTTTCATGTATTATGTTCCAATTTACAATACATTAAACATCAAAATATCCTCTTTTTTGGAAAATTTTGTACCATGTAATGAAAGCATTATAAAATAAAAAGGCAGTTCGTCATACATCCTACTTGCATCTATGGTATGATAATACATCATGTGGAAATAAAAGAAGAATAAAGAAGATTCAGTAGATATAAAATTATAATAACACCCATATCAATGGTTATATCCTATTTATATAGGCCTTGGGACATTTTTAACCTTTTACATGAATTTACTTATACGTTAAAAAATGTATAAGTAAATAGAAATAGTCACAACTAATTATAAACTTAGGCCATTAACTCTCTCATGAATTTTGTTTTATGAAATGTTTAATCAATTTCCTATTAAATGGAATACATACAGACATTAAAATTCATATTCCTATATCTACCATATAGTGTTAGACTGAATCGTATAATATGACTTTTCTCACAACACTTCCATTTGACTTTGGTCAATCATACATTATGATTGGATTGGATAAAGTAATATGATATCTCTATATCATATATGATTATATGTCCAAATAAATATATAATATTATTTTCATGCATGTAATTCATATAATATGACATCAAATATCATCTTATTCAATATAGCCTGAAATTCATCCGATGCATATATTCTTTAGGAAATATCTCAATCAATCCCCAAATTTCACTAAATCCTAGAAGATTTGTGCCATTTCACCATATATTTTATCACATATAATAACTAGTTAAACCATATTCAAAAATACTTTTTAATATCCTCTAAAAAAATTTAGTATGATATCATGAAATTCATAGTGTATCACATCATATGAAACACCTTGTGAATATCCATCCAAACGTCCTTTTGGATAAACTCTAAACACTTTTAGAGAATCTCTATGAGTTTTATAAAACTCAATCCCTATTCGGTCAAAAATAAAGTGTGACCCCATGGGCCTTTATAGCGTTTACAACAAATATGAATTTCTGAATTCATAAAGATAAGAAAACAGTAGCCTCTAGAAAATAATTAGTCTTACTCATTCTATAAATAGATATGTCATGATCTCTATAAATAACATGTATCTATATACATATCTCCATAGGATTTATCATTTACAAGTATAAATAATCATATAATACCTTTGTCTAAGACATGAGGTTCCATAGAACTTAGAGTATGTTAATCCCATATATTCTCCTCATATGTTATTCATTCTTCGAGTATAGACTGACTAGGTCGATGAATACAATACATGTCATTAATATAATATGATGAGAGCATAACAATCCCCTCATCAAAATAAGTAATTACATTATAAGAATATTATCTAGGTATGACCATACATTACCTTAGACTATCTCAACTGAGGTCCCATATGTCATAATTTTTATATGAGAGGAAAAATCTCATCATGGTTAAGCCTCAACTGAAAACATGATTAGCAACATACCCAACCACCCTTGATTAAATAATACTCAAGGATTTCATGATAAAGTTATCAAAGTAAGAAGTTTCGCATGTAAAGTATTTTTATAACCTTTAGTGTATGGATTCGATTTGAAACATGCACCCATAAAATACAAAAGATATAGTGTATGAAACTTCATGTGGTATACTTGGATAGTCATCCAGCACACATAAACTCTATTTGTGTCTCATGAGAATATTTTATGTCTCTATATGAAATTATTCCCATGATAACTTTAACATTTCAACATAGCCTATAATAATCCATGATGAACATTGGTTAGGGATAAATCAAAGACTTATTTGAAAGGTCTATTATCATTTACCTTCATGAAATATATAAATCCAACATGAAATAAAGATAAAGTGGATACTTAATTTTGTATAACATGATATATTTTATATTCTTAAACTGCTTTAATAATATTAACAAATCCATACATAAGTTTCTATCTAATAATATCTCATATGATATACCACCAAATATTCCTTCTATTTGTTTCAATTTTAGGGTTTTTTAGGCCCATTACATCTCTATATAATTCCTATCACATCTCTATGTGACCATATGATAAAACTCTCACACTAAACTCTTTTAGTAAGTAACATCTACAAATTAAGTATGTTTTAATAATGGTTAGACATAGGAATAATATTCTAAATGTTCCACTCTATGAACATAATATTTAAACTTTATTACTTCTCAAACTCAAATGTTGCGATGTTAATAACTATTTTTGCCTATTTATAACTCTTTCTATGTTCATAATCATCATTCTTTTAACTTTTCCATTAAAATTTTTCTTTGAGATCATATTGACAATAATTTTAAGTCTTTACAGTTTTCTTAACCAACACATTCAAAACTCATTTATCATATAAAGTGATTTTCACTTCTTTACTATAACTAAATATGACTTTTAACATTTCTATTTACTAATATACACTAAAATATTTTAGGATATTAAATGATATTCACTTTTATTTTTGGATATTTTAATACAATATTTGTTAACATTGAACTTCTGTAAGTCTAAGAATACTCCCACTAGTCTCTTAGAGACTAAATTTCCTTCAGAATACCATGCTATGATACACAAATTCCATTGGGTTAGGAAAGAAAATGTATTTTCTATTAGTGATAATATTTAACAAATGAACTATTAGAAATCATAATTTATATGTTATTATATATGTTTGGAATAATATATTGAAAATAATATTTTAATCCTTAAAATATTCTATTGGTGGTGGTGGGATATTTTTCCCTCATATTCTAAAAAATGTCTTCAATAAACTCTTTTATACTATATAAAACTCCTTCCATCCTTATCTTCTTTTCAAATATTTTATATAATATAATGAATAGTAAACCATGAGTACCAAAACTGTCATACCATATTGTTCATAATAACTCTTTATTAACAAAAAACTTCTCTTAATATATAAGTGAAATAAGAAGAAAAATACATATCCTTCATTCTAATTCACCTAAGATTGAAATATTCCTTTGTAACTAACTCTTTTATTTAAAAACTATTTTATTCATATTTTGAATTCACAATATAATATTTATAAGTCCTTACATTGATTTTTAACTCTGGTATACTTAAAACATTTTTAAAATATACATTCAGTTTAATATACCCTTCAAAATAAAATAATTAATTTCTATAACACTGATATCTAACATGGACTCTCTATAAAGTTTCTAAATACCCCTTCAAATATATCATAAAATTTCATCTCATATGGAATTATTGATCATCCTTCCTAAGGGTTTCTCAGTTATGTTTAACCCAAAGTAAATTCTAAAAATGATACACATAGCTCTTAGGGTCACCTCATTACTTTCTTTCCTTAGAAAAGATAATCCATGGTCATCATGCTTTGGCAAGAACCTACCTGATTGGATAATAAAGGCATTTAAAATTATTTTCTTTGGAAGGAATCTAAGACTTGGTATGTTTAATAGGGATTTAATCTCACTATATTATCCCAAATATTCTATTTACATATATTCATGCTTCTAATGATTTAGTTTTGGAATCTTTATTCCTTCCACAAAATTAATATGTTCAAACAATATTGATGTGAAACTATTTACACAACTCATGATAAAACCATAGTCATGGAAGAAGTAAACTAAATAAATTATCATAATTAGCATATAACTCTTTAAATACATGTATGATAATTTAAAGAAGTATTTTAAAATCCATTTACACTAAACCATACATCAAAATTCATAATATAAACAATTTATATTTATGAATAAAGTAGGGAATAAAATAAATAAATGAAAAATTCAAATATTTAAACATGGGATAGAAAATTTATGAATAATTCATAATTCAAAAAATTATAAAAAAATTATTATTCATCTATTCATTATGGGAATTTAAAAATTAAATAAATATAAACATTAAATATTTATTTTTATTATGAACTCCTTTGTAATGATATTTATATAGAATTTTACATAAACATGTTATATCTAAAATATTAACATTATATATATGAATTATTCATATATTATTTAAATATTCATAATATAACACATTTAATATTATCTAAACCTTGATCATATCTATTATCAAAACTTATTTTGATATGGTTTTCATTATTTTCTCAAATAATACATTTAATTTCAACAATTAGAATTAATAATTATAGAAAATTTATAATTCAATATAAACTCTTCAATATTTGGACTTATTTTTTATTTATAAACACTTTATAAATTTCTCTAATAATTTCTATATAAATCATTTATATCCATATTATAAATCATTCCATATAATTTCAAATGGTATTGTGATATTAACAATTAATATTATGGATGTTTATTTGTTAAATATTTCAAAAACATTTAACTAATTAATTATAAACCCTTTATAATTAATCAAATTATAACCACCTTTATAAATTAAATAAATATCCCAAAATACCTTTTCACTTCATTTATAAAAATTTTATAAATTATATCATTCAGTTCATAATTGAAAAATGGAAAAATTAAATTGTTCATGCATATCATATTTTTATAATATACTTATATCATAGCATGTAGCTCACCCTTTTTCCTGAACTAGATTTTATAATTATATACCATAAATTTATGATATATGATTAAGTGTTATCTATTTTAATTTATAATATTTGTATATTATATGTTTTTATAAATAAAAAACCCATATCATGCAATACAACAGACCTATTATATAACCTTTGGTTCTTGGTAATTGTATCATATAACATCTATTATATTATAAATATGATATGACACTTTTTTTACAACACATATTGTCATTATTACCTCTTATGATCTACATATCATACACTGTTCTTTATCAAAAAAACATAATATTTCACTATGTCATCACATATGATATATTGTATCATAATCCATGACCATATCACATATTATGATATCATGTATCCTAAAACCATATATATATGAAAATTTATATAATTTTTTATAATAAGAAATATGAAATTAAAAATTATATACATTTTATTCATTTTTCAAACATAATTTTGATAATCAAGAAGCATGGAAGTTTTTAATACCACTTAAAAGTTTCTAAGGATCGAATTGTACTTATTCAATGCATCAAAAGATAATAGAAATCTTGTTCTCAAGATAATCATTTTATGAAAAACTAAAACAATTTATAAATAGAATAAAGAACATGTACCTTATACTGATGTTTGTTGTAGTGAAAATATTCAATCATAGTGGTTTGATTAAGATCCTATAGAATCAAACAATGGGTTCTTTCCTTTATGATTTATCCAAAGGTAGAAGAAATCACCCAATTATTTGTTGGGATCCTCCTTGAATCCATGGTATTCTAGTGCCTCATAGGGTAAATAAATAATAAGGAGAGATATTTAGTAGGGAAAATGATAGGAACGCCCATATCAATGGTTATATCCAATTTATATAGTCCTTGGGACATTCTCAAGCCTTTAAATGTATTTACATATACTTTGTAAAACATGTGAGTAAATAGAAATGGTCTCAACTTCTTGTAACCTTCAACCATCAACTCTATCATATGTTTCATCTTATGAAACCTTTAATTAATCATATATTATGTGTAAGATACTTGAACATTAATATTCATCTACCAATATCAATCATAGTGTGTTAGTGTGAATCATATAATATGACTCTACTCACAACATTGTTATTCAACATTTATTAATCATATATTATGATTGGCTTGGAATAAGTAATATAATATCTCTACATCATATATGTCAATATTCCCAATGACATATATAATATTATTTTCATAGGTGGAATTAATATAATAAAATAACCCCATATCATCTCAAATGATATAGTCTATAATGTATCATATGCATATAAGTTTTAGTACATGTCCCCATTAATAAAATAATGATCTTGTGAAATTTTATTAATGAACCAAGATATTATTTGTATAATTAACTTTATATCATGTGTCACATGATAAAATAATGAATTCAGTTAATGTAGTGACTTGTGTTTTGACCTATAAGACTTTAATATTTTTAATAATATTTCTGAATCCAAGCACTGAATTGGCATGGGATTTTGAGGCTCGGAGAGACTCAGTGTGGTGATATTAAAAATATTAAATATATTTTATCATGAGTGCATAGTTTCTTTGGAAACATGGTTTAACTCCCACGAATATTCTCATATTGGAACTATGATATCGCGTTTGAGGTAAGAATGCGATGTTTACCCTAGGCACGACATAAAAATTTTCAGCATTGGGTGTTGGGTCGAAGGCGTGTTAGTGGGGTGTTAAATAGAGGTTTATTAATTTAACAAAAAATAAATGAATACCCCCTCCCCCTTTAGTGATGGAAGAAATGAGTCAAAACCAAGGAGAGGAGGCTCTATCGATCTTTGATCTTGAAAAATATTTCTCTCGGATGTAGTGTAGTGGCTTTAAAGAGTGGATCTTCACCCAAATCTTTGAAGTTTCTCCAAGAGGTAGGTGTATTTGAGTTTTAAGTATATATCCCCTTTTTAATGCAATTTTTAAGATTTTAGAGCCTTTAGACAACTAATAGAGACCCTATGAGGGTTGTTCTATAGGTTTATGTGGAAACAAGGGTGTTTTTGGAAGCTCATATGGAATTCCCATTTGGAATTCCCATTCACATGGAATATAGTGTAGGTTCACACATCGTGTGTTCATCCCATTCAAGGGATATGATATTTTTGGACTACATACCATGTATCAGGGTTACATGACATTTAGTGAGCCTAGGTTTTGTGTCCAAGATATATGGCTAGGGTAGTCGTGTTAAGGGATATGTTTGTGTAGAACTACATGGAAAGAGTATGTCGGCACAGGGTTCCAGACATAGACATGGTCTAAGGATATGACCAAGTTTTTGGGAATCCAAGACACACCATGTATCATGGTTACACATTAAGTGAAGCGACAAGACCATTTAGCCATGTATGGATGAGGACATGGTCAGTAGTTCATTTGGGGTCACATGTCATGTGGAATAGGTACACATCATGTACTCCCCTTAGAGTATTTTCTCCCTCATGCATCACTATATTTAATACTTGGATGGAATCCTGTGAGTAGCCTATCCTGATAATTTTTCTATATAGAACATGGTGTTGGCCATGATTTTGGACTTTGAGATGCAACATAAGGTAAAAAATGAGTCTCTTCTATTAGCAATGTTGGGAGTAGTAGTTCTAGAGTGAGTCCCTTGGTCTATTCCTATGAGGGTATAGTGTGGAATTACATCCTCAACATAGGGTTGTGATCCCCTTGATAAGATGATATTGGATATAGTTTTTGTATCCCTCAGTAATGGTCGAGTGAGTCCCTTGGTCTATCTTTATGAGGGTACAGTATAGAATTACATCCTCATAACATGATTGTGATCCCTGATATAGGATGATCCTGGAAAGAGTTATTGTATCCCTCTAGGGAGGCTAGGGAAGGATACTCTATCATATCATTTCCCTATATCAATTTCATGGTATCATCTTAACCTACACTACATTAACAGTGATCCTCTATCTAGTAGGATATTCCAGTAGGGTTTTGGAATCGATGGTTATATGATCCCCTATATAGTGGGTGGTATTATTAGGGTTTGTGGTGTCATTGGTTATATGATCCCCTACTCATAAAATGGTTTAAGGAGGGTTTGTGGTATCATATAGAGTACAATCCCCTACTTTGTGAGTTGTGGTGGGTGGGGTTTGTGGAATCTTTGTGACCAACACTACACAGGTGGCAATCCCCTATCTGAGTGATGTAATATTCAGGGTGATATATTGGGTTTTTGGTTTCCCCTAGTTGTCCTCATTATGATCCCCTATCTAAGTGATATCTTTTGGGATAATGGATTGGGTTCATGGTGTCCCCCAGTGGTCCTGGGTGTGATCCCCTATTTGATGAGATGTAGTCTTTAGTGATCCAAATTGGGTTTGTGGTGTCCCATAGTGGTTATGGGGGTGATCCCCTATCTATGTGTTGAAAAAATTCATGGTTCCAATAGGTTTATAGGTTTCCCCCATTAGATATGGGTGAGATCTCTTAAGTATCAAGATATGTTGGGTTCCAGCATGACTTTCTTCGGGGTGAGATATGATGAGAATTATCTCTCATATGTATGCCCTAGGGGTGGAAGGGACATGCCATTTATTTTTTGGTTCCTAAAGAGTGTGTCTCTTAGACATTCCATCAAATATGGTAGGGTTATACCTGATGGAGTTTTATCTCTCGCACGAGTTTCATATGGGATGACAGAGCTTGTGGATTGTTTTCTCCTGGATGAGTTTGACCTTATAGCCTTGAGTAGACTCCTGTGGTGGTCTATGAGGTCAGGACCTCATGAGACTTGGAGTCAGATATGAGTATATCTGAGTGTGTTTTTGGGGTTTTCATATGATGTTTTCACATTTATTAGTTGACTCGCCATGTGGATAGATCTTACTAGTTTTGTATAGACAAAGATGGCGGAGATGGAGTTCCTCTATCGTTTGGATTCCCTCTGGATGGGTTGAGCAGAATGTTTCCTTTAAATTTCTCTTTTTATTTTGGGTATTTTGGGATCTTACTGGGTATTGTTATACTCATCCCTACATAGGATTTTCCCACACATATTGTGTCTTGTGAGGATGATAGACCTTTTGATTGAGTTTCAGGAGGACCCAGAGCAAGTAGATATTTGTAAGGTAGATCGATCGAGGTGTTTACTAGTGTTTGGATGATGATTTTTCTGGCGGTTTCATTTGGCATTGATCCCATCCTTATGAGTAAGTTGTATTATTTTAAAGTTTTTAGTTGGAATTTATTTTTTCTTTTTTTGTACTTCTTTTTTACACTGGTTGTGGGATAGATTTATGCACACATTTCTTTTTCAGTTTTATTAACTTTATACCATTTCATGGAGATGTATGTGGGTTCATTCTTATAGGTGTCATAGGCTAAGGCCTCACATTTGTGTGATATTCCTACTCAGTGTTGGACTCCATCTCTTAGACTATTGGAGGCAGTCTTGGGGAATTGAAAATTGGGCCCCATTGGGATGGGTTATAACAAATTGGTATTAGAGTGGGTTCCACCTTGGGACCATGGTTTAGAGGTTGTTTAGCTGTGAATTTGGTTTGGGTTGCATAGTGATAGTGTTAAAGTGTTTTGAGTTTGGACTTCAATATAGGGACTCCAGTTTTAGTGTGGTGGTCTATGTATCCATTCATCGTGACTCTGATAACCTACTTGTTGATTCAGTACATTAGGGCACTGGTCACAGGAAAATTTTGGCACATGTATTATATAGGACTAGGTTGTGGGTTCCATGTTCTTCTTGAATCAACACCTCATATATAATCTTTGACCATGGTACTTCTTGATTATATTATATTATTTCACTTTGATGACATCCATTCAGGTTTCCATAGTAGTATTGTGATGATAATATTCATAGATAAGAGGATTTAGTGTATGGAATTAGCTTTGATGATGGACCTCCAGGTGGTCTTCTAGTTGACCCACCACCCATTGAGTAGCAAGTTATGCCAGTAGTTCATGCCAAGGATGCATGTGGGATAATTAAACTACATGATTTCTAGAGTTGGTGACCTCTGAGGTATCATGATGAGGCATACCCTCAAGTAGATGATGATTGTCTTGAGGTAGTCACATACATTTTCCGCCTTATGAGGAAACCTCTCGATTAGATGGTGGTCCTATAGGAAAGTCTTTTATAGGGTTTGTTCAGGAGATGGTGGAGTCTGTTGATGCAAAACCATGATGAGGTTATGGTCACTAGGGTGGAGTTTGAGTAGATCTTTAGGAAATATTTTTATCTAGACACATTGATATTGGTGCATATTCAGGAGCTTCTACAGCTTTGGTAGGATAGCTTGACCATGGAAGAGTACTGGGTGAGGTTAATAGACATGTCTCGATACTCTCTGGATATGGTTCAAGATCCTTTTATTAGAGAACAAACCTTGGAGAGGTATTTTCATAATGAGATCATAGAATTATTGGTGTTGTTGTGCATTCCCACCTATGTCGGATTTCTTAAGAGGGCCTTGGTAGTGGAGAGATTCATATCTGAGAAAACTCTGATTGTTGGTGCTAGGAGCATAGGATATGATACCTCAGAAATGGGTAGTCAATGTTAGGATCAATTATTCATGTATGAGAGATACTTTAGGATATGATGTAGGATCTAAGGTTCAAATCTTTTAGGATAGATCTGGTCTGCCACAGGAGAGGAAGTGTTATGATTTCAATATACAGGGACATATTTCTTGAGATTTTCAAACTCATCATGCTACCAAGAGGGATAAGGTTGATATACCACCCTGGAAAATAAATCATTTAGATCATGGAGTTCTGTATTATAATGTAAGTGGTAGAGAAGTGGGAATAGCAGATAGTGTTGAGGTGTGGTGGATGATTTCCTTTGACTTTTGTATTCAGGGTGAGGTTGTGAGTTTGAGGTTTGTTTATAGAGGGGTTGGTAAGACCCAATGTGTTCACTTTGGAAGCCATATGTTGTGTATTTCTACCCTCGTGTGCTCAGTATCAGTTTATATGCATGAAACTTGAGGATTTTGTGGTTCATTTCATCTTGGGATGGATGAGAACTGTTTGGTTTCATTAGTATATGTGTCATGTTAGCGAGGTGGTGTGTCTCTAGAACCTATGACTACAGATGGATTGAGTCCTTGGTTTTTTCCACTTGTTATAGCTAAGTAGACATATGATCACTTTGTATCATGATGTAGAACTAGCTTGATTTGGATATTGGTTGTTCTTTGTCCCTTGATTTTCCCTTAACTGTATGCTTGTAGGCAGCATGAAAACCCTTGATGAGCTCACAATCATGGGAGTCCCAGTTGAGAGATTAGTTTTGCTTATTCTTCTTGGGATTTTTCTCTTCAAGGATAAAAAGACTTAAGGTGGGGAGGATTTATTCACTCAGGTTTTGACCTGTAATAATTTGGAATATTTCTAAGAATATTTATGAAGCTAGGAACTGAGTCTACACCAGATTCTGAAGCCCAAAGAGCCTCAGTGCGGTGATATTAAAAATATTAAATATATTTTATCACAAAAATGAAATTTATTTGTAAAAATGGTTTAACTCTCATTATGAGTCTTGTATTTTAAATATAAGAACTTGGTTAAGTTCATAACATGGTTTTTACCCTTTATGTGACATAAAATTTGTCAGCATTGGGTGTCAGGTCAGAGGCGTGTTGGTGGGGTGTTAAATGGAGGTTTATTCATTTGATAAAAATTAAGTGAATAAAACATTTCCCACACTTTTTTGTGTACACATAAGAGGGGAGGAAACCCCCCTCCCCCTTGGAGTGACATACAGATGAACTAAGTTGAAACCAAAGAGAGGAGGTGTTGCTGATCTTTGATCTTGATGGAGATAGCTCTGGTATCATGGTGCAACAGCTTCAGAGTGTGGATCTACACCTGAAGCTTTGTTGTTTCTCCATGAGGTAGTAAATTTTGAGTTTTAATACCCAATACCCATTTTGATTCATTGTTTTAAGATTTTAGATCCCTTATAAAACTACTAGGGACCCTTTGAGGATCATTTTATGGGTTTTGGTGGAAACGGGGGTGTTTCTAGTGGCTCATAGGGAATTCCTATTTGTAATTATAGATCACATGGTGTGTAGTGTAGGTTCACATTCCATGTGTTATTCCTGTTCTAGGAAGATGATATTTTGGGGACTAGACACCATGTATTGGGGTTATACATCATGTAGTGAGCCTAGGTCATGTGGTTGAGGGACATGGTTAGGGTAGTCATGTAAAGGAACACAGTTGTGTGGAACTATATAGTCAGAGTACACAGGCATGGGGTGCCGAACACGGACATGGGTTGAGGACACATCCAAGTAGCCAGGAAGCTAAGAAAAGTTTTAAATCATGGGTTTACTCCATTTAATAAAACATGGATAGCCATCCATGTATGGATAAGGACACAGAAAAGAGTTCATCTGGGGTTACATGTCATGTAGAATAGGTTCATATTGTGTGCTCCACTTGGATATTTTTATCCCTTTTTCATCTCTATCTTCAGGACTCAAATAGAGGCTCGTGAGTAGCCTATCTTGATCATTTTTTTACATAGAATGCAATAGTGTCTATGGTTTTATCCTTTGGTATGTGACTCAAGGTGATAAATAAGGGTATCTTCTGTTAGTGACATTGGGAATAGTAGTGATCAGTGTTCCAAACTAGGTTTTTGGTGTCCCCCAATAGTTCTAGGAGTGATACCCTCTCTATGTGATGAGAATGTTCGTGGTTTCAGCAGGGTTAGAGGTGTCCCCCATCAGGTATGGGTGAGAACCCCAATCTGAGTATCAAGATACACTGGGTTCTAGTGTGACTTTCTTCAGGGTAAGATCTAAAGAGAATGATCTCTCAGATGTATAACCTAAGAATAGCAAGGATGTGCCATTGGTTTTTTGGTTCCTGGTGGAGTATTTCTCTCATACATACCATCTGGGATGGTAGGGTTGTACCTGAGGGAGTGGTATCTATCAAACGGGTGTCATCTAGGATAAAAGAGCTCATGGAGTGGATTCTCTTGTATGATTTTGACCTTAGAACCTCAAGTAGAGTCATGTGTGGTCTATAAGGTTAGGATCTCACAAGACTTGGAGTCAGAAATGAGTATATCTAGGTGTGTTTTTTGGGTTTCCTTATCATGTTGTCACATTTCTTGGTTAAATCACCATGTGGATAGAGATAACTATTAGTGTATATCCAAGGATGGTTGAGATGGAGTTTCTCTCTCATTTGGGTTCCCTTTAGATGGGTTGAGTGGACTGTTTTCTTTCATTTTTTTCCTTTTATTTTGGTTATTTCGGGCACCTAATGGGTATTTTTATACTCATCCATTCATGGGATTTTCCAAAACATGTTGTGTCTTATGAAAACAATAGACCTTTAGATGGATTTCTAAGAGGACTCATGGAAGGTAGAGCATATTGATCTAGACCTACTAAGGTGTTTGAAGTTTCTTGGATAAGGATCTTTCTAGAAGTTTCATTTGACAGTGATCCCACCATCTGAGTAGGTTGGATTCTTTTACAGTTTTTGGTGGATATGTATTTTTTCCTTTATGTACTTATGTTATACACTGGTTGTGGGATGCATGTATGCATGCATTTTTTAGTTTTATTATCTATTCACTATTTCATGGAGATGTATGTGGGTACATGCATATAGGTACCATAGGCTAAGGCCTCCCATTTGTGTGATATGCCTAATCAAAACTAGATTCCAACCCATGGACTATTGGATTTGGGCTTGGGGAGTTGCATCTTGGGCCCCGTTGGGTTGGGTCATGACAGTTAATCATCCCTAGTCACTTTTATTCCTAGCTAATGAACATCAATTCATATAGCCAAATTTATTTAAAATATTATTCTACCTGTCAATATTGGGCAAATAACCATTCATGATCAAGAGACAAGCAATGTCTAGTAAATTTCAAAAATGGTACATTCCTTATCAAACATTATAACTTCATGGTCAATCTGAAGTTCATATTATAATTTCATAATTGATTGGAATTACTCTCTCAACTAAATGATTCAATGTGCACAATAGATTTCAATTCCTCATACTATATTAGATTATATTTATCATATGAAGGAGATCAATTTCATAACCAATTGGAAGACCATACAGTCATTCAAGAGGATAAACATAGTCAATTTATTTTACCTATATTATTTATTGGTGCACTAAATGGTTTTCCGATATGTGATAAAACTCACATTAGTTTATATTATTGGTTTTTTTTTTGTCTGTATTTTCATTGACATTAAATGATAAAAAACAATTTTTTCTTATATATGACATAATGATAAAACTAGTGATATGTGAGATATCTTTTTTGGTGTTAGTCACAAACTCAAATATTATTTAAGGAAAACTTAAGGATTCATTCTTGACACTAGTAGTGCCAATTCAGGTCCTAGTATAGTTAATTTGTGTCTTTTTAGAAATGAGTTCAATAATATTATACTATATCATGAATGATTTTTCAATTAAAAATTTTACAAAATAATAATTATATTATATTTTAAGTTTAATATTTAATTAAGGTAATATTAATTAACCAGTTAACTTAAGCTAAGAATATATTAAAATGGTTTTATATAGATAAACTTTTCTCATTGAATTCTAGAATTATTATTCATCCACTTGGTCAAATGAAATATTATTTTTCCCACTTTAAGATAAATATATAATTATTGATCTTGAAGTACTACATTATGATTTCATAAAATAATTTTCGAATGTTATTGATTATATTATGCTAGATGTATAATTTGTGGATATTTTTTAGGAATGTTTAGTTTGGAACCATCTTGAGGAACCAGAATGACATAATATGTATTCCTCGTTATCATTATGGTATAATGAGCTAGGTGTATTTTATTCATCATAATTATAAGAAATATTAGTCAGATATGTTGATATTAGTTAACTTTATAATATATATAAATTTCTTTAAAATATAATATATGTATTTACATATGATGGTAGTGTTGTATCTTAATAATCTATCAAATGGACTCTTATCGTAGCCGCTTAAAATTATTCAATGATATTTAAAATCAATGATGTAAATTATGAGTGCTATAGTTAGTATCCATAATTAATCATGTTAAAATGATAATTGAATTATCACATGAAAGAGATAAAACCATAATATTGTACAAAGATAATGTTTTATGTATTACACAAATAAAATAAGAATACATAAAATTTATTTTAACTAAGAAATTTTATCTAAAAATATTTAACCCTAAAGATATTATTTTCAATGAATATATTAATATTTTTAATAATTTCTTAAGCAATAATGCTATAAAAATTATAAATACATTAACAATGTTAGTTCTTAAGAAACTTTTATATAGCATCAATATACAGCAATAAAAAATCATTTTATAATTAATTATTTTTAAAGTAAAAATATGTATATTATATATTTTTCATTTCTTGGATTTTCTCATTATATTTTACCTATAAAGGATTTAATGAGGTATGTCATTTCAGAAAAAAATATTATAAAATAAATGATTGTATATTAGAAATATATATATTAAGAATACATAACAATTAAAATATATAAATATATTTGTTTTCATATCCCCCTATATTTATGGGACAACTTGGATCCTTACTCATATATTTGGTTCTATAATAATTCACCCTTCATTACATTACATAAAAATCCATTACATTCATTCAATTCCCAAGAATAAAATTTCAGTATCTTGAGAATTAAGGCCATAATTGAAGATAAAAAATACTATATTATTTATTTATAGCTTCTTATAGTTGTGCCCACATTATAAATATAATCTATTAATATTTTATCATTCATAATATTATTTTTTTCATTGGATTTTAAATAATAAGAAAAGGGTGACCTTGAATTCCCAGTAAGAGTTTCTTATAATCATGAGAGTGTGTCATGGATTATTCCTCCATATAATAGTGGATAGATCATGATATAATTATAAATCATGTAAAGCATAATCAATAATCTTGAAATATAATTAATGAATGATATTTTGATATCATAAATTTAGAATATATATATTTAGTCATTTAATGAATGTGGGTATTAATTTATGTTTGTTTATTGAAGTGGCGTTTCCTTGATAAAAGTGAAATTTTCCTTTTAAATGTGGTTATTAGTTATGGGTTAATTATTATTAACTTTTCACTAATGGAGGTTCATGTGATTATATTGTTTAATTACAGGAAATTATTTTTGTATCTTGTGAAATATAGAGATTAAATATGTATTGAGTGATTTATAATTGGCAAGAGGTATTCTATTAAAATAGTTTTTGATGTGGAATTTATGTAAGTCAACTATGTGGGGTTGGAAGACTAATAAAGATAATTGACTGAGGAAATAAAGTTATTTTACTATGGAATTAGGGTATTCCACCTTCGAAATAATTATATAGGAAATATATAAATGAAATTCAATCATAAAGTTATGGCACAGAAAGGAAGTAATTATTATAGTGTTATTTACACACTAAATAGAAATTTTACTATTGTAAATTTATGATGGAATTATAGATAGATGAGTTTATAAGTTTATAAATAAATGGACTCCTTGAAATACTCTTCTCTTTGATCCCTTGATATATTTTTCAATTGGTGAAATATAAATTTATTATGAAGGATTAGACAAATGCTGAAAAAATAATAGTGAATTGGTCAGAATTATCAAGGTATGTGATGTGCATTATTATATATATTTTACATAAATTACTCATAATTTTCAATGAAATTTAAATTTCATTAAAACCTTTAATTTTGACATTATTATGTTTAATCCATTAAACTTGGGTTTTACAATATTTGGTATGGGCCATTCAAACTTCATGGGGGCCCATCCACTTTATAGATAATTATTCTCTAACCTTTTCTTATTATATACCTTGAAATTTTCGAGTTACACATTACTCATGCCAAGTTTCATAGGATGCAAGACATATTTCATAGGTTTTGTTCCATTCATTATAGACCATGTACTTCATAATAGTGATTTATATGGGCATCATGCCTAAATAGCATAGGTCATTCCAAAATGTCAAAAACCAACTCGGGTACCCTGGTAACCTAATAACTGATCTGGTCCTCACATATCCCAAATAAAATTCCCAATCCCCATAGGTTGGTGACTAGCACCTGGCATCATACAAAATGAAAGTGGAAATGAATTTTCTGCAAACATCATAGAATCAAGATAAATAAGTTAATATGCATACAAAAGAAACTCTACAAGGAGAATTTTACCATAATTCAAATAGGAATAACAACTCAATGTACTACAAAAAATACTAAAAATAGGAAAAATTGTCCAATTCCCAATAGACTCAACTCACCAAGTCCAAATATCAATAGCAAGAACCACCTCTAAGTGTTGATTTACCCTTGCTCGAACCTAGAAGGATATAATCTACAAACACCCAAAGTCATAGGTAGGGTGTGAGATAAAAGTCCAGTAGGGTCTCACCAAGGATTACATAATATATTTCAATATTTAATTAACCAAATAAATATCTTTCAATTTTAAATAAAAGTGTTTGGAATTTCAAAATCATATTTAAAAAAATCATGCTTTATATTTCCAACGATGGAAATACTTTAAACAAAATATTAATATTTCAATTAATGGAATATTTCTAAACAAATGGATTAATAAAACATTTTATATAAAAAATTTCTTATAAATTCACAAATAATGTAAAAAATTTACAAAAAATGGCATAAAATTATATCAATCAAACAACATGGTCATCTGCCAAGAGGTATGATAGTTCTAGGTTATGGTATCCACACACACTTGTATAATGATAACAGATATGTGTACACACATACCTTGACACTGGTCAAAGAGGAATCATCGAAATCATACTGAGGAATAAAATTTTACAAATAGTTTATTTTATATTTTTAAAGTATCAATCTGGTGCTAGGGAATTCCTATACTAGTGTGTTTGTCCCGAATAACTCACTAACTAACTTGGATTGCATTTACTCTATTATAAATCAATGATGGGTAGTTTATTTTAATTAGCCTTAAAATACAATTAAATTCCATTATCCCATTTCAAAAATTCCAATTTTCCATCTAAAAACCAAAACAGGTTTTTAATCAAAACATGCCTTTTTCTAAGATAAAACCCAAAGGTTTCTATCAAAACCATTTTAAGTCATTTTTTCCAAATAATAATTTGAAATCAATTTACAATTAAATTTCCACAATTTAATTCAACAATTTAATTGAAAAAAATTCCATCAATTTCACAATTTAAATTCAATAATTTAAATCTCCACAATTTTCCATCAATTTCACAATCACACCTCAATTCAATGGAATTGGGAGTTTTCCAAATATCATGCCAAAATTCAATTTTTAAAAACCAAAATTCAATGTAATTGGGTTTTTAATAAATCAATTGGAATTATTTTAATTTATAACAGTAATTGAATTTAAATTAATCAATTTAGGGTTAATAAAAATTAGGCATCATAATGGAACCACCTACCATATATCACTAGATCACAAAACTCCAAACCCTGATGGGGATTCGCTAACAAAGAATTACTATAATGGAATTCATGAATCAAACCTATATTTAATATTCAAAACATTGGGGATTAGATATTATAACCAACATGGAAATCTAAAAAACCCTAAGGATGAAAAGAGAGAGATTGGGAGAACGAGAATGGTAAGAGGAAACTAACTGGGAGAAGATTGAACATCATTATCCTAGATTTGATTTTATTTTTTAGGGGTGTTGAGGGGCTAAAAACTTATACTGGGAAATCCTAGGGAAGTAGAAAATTATTATAGGTTGTATAGGCTGGTCAGGTACCTTAAATGGGGGTTTCAGGTGTTTTAAGAATAATTTTTCAAATTAAAAATCCCATATGCATGGTTAGTTAGGATGATTTGTATGATTTAGAGAAACTATGTGCCCCAGATATGTACCCCTTTTAATGGGTTTCATAGTTTCTCCTAAGAGGGTTCACATTTTTTCAAACTGTGTGCAAGACTTGCAAAAATCTATTATTTGGGTTCTCGTGGTTTCCTCTAAGAGGGTGCATGGTTTTTGAAAACTATGTGTCAAACCTACATAACCCATAAATTTTCAAGATTTAAAAAATTTCTCCCAAAAACCCCAAAAAAACCCAACCAAAGAATGATTAAAAATAGGGGTTTAGGAATACCTGGAAAAATTAACTTGATGTTACAACCTTTCCACTATAGAAACTTTTTTCCCCAAAAAGACTACTCAGAATATTCTATGCCAAAAATATAAGGCCATTGATCTCTCCTTAGTTCCTCCCTCTCTCACATCTCATGACTATCAAAACTGTTCTACCATGGCAATCAAACTAAAGGTATCGTCCTCCCTTTAAGTACCTTGGTTTCAGAATCAACTATCCTGATTAGAAGTTTATTCACAAATAAATCAGGTTCAACCTCAAGATCACTCTAACTCAGAACATGAGATGGATCATATATATAATTTCTCAGTTGTGATATATGGAACATGTTATGTATTGATTTCAACTATGGTGGAAGTTCTAAGTGATAAGAAAATTTTATCACCTTCTCAACAACCTCAAAATGTCCCAAAAAATGAGGAGAAAGCTTCCCTTGCCTCCCAAACCATCAATGACCCAACCGAGGTGAAACTTTCAAGAACACCTAGTCACCAATTGAGAATTCCAAAGGTCTGTGATAATAATCATCATAAGTATTATACCAAATCTTTTCCATCAATATTATCTGATGAATCAATGGAATCTTTGTTGTTGTCTCTTGAAACAAGCTTGGTCCAACCAAGGAACTTTCACCAATCTTCAACCAACATAATGGATATCTGTAAGGCCATCCATACAAGGCCTCAAAAGATCCATTATGGTCATAGACTAGTTACTATTGTTATAAGAAAACTCAACCAGTCCAAATGATCATCCCAAGACCCACAAAAGTTGATAAAACAAGCACGGATCATATCCTCAAGAATCTATGTAGCTCTTTCGGTCTGGCCATCTGACCACAGATGATATATCATGCTCAAACGGTCCTGAGATCCTAGTACCTCCTAAAGGCCTCTCCAAAAATGATAAGTGAACTGAGGATCAATATTAGATAAAATTTTATATGGAACTCTATAAACGAAAAAAATCACTTTCACATATATATTTCCCAACTCCTCAACCCTGTTTATATCACGAATGGGTATAAAGTGAGCCTATGTAGTCTGACGATTTATCACAACCCATATCGCATTATTTTTTTGTGGCTATGTGGAAACCCAACCACAAATTCCATAGATATCTCATCCCACTTTCAATTAGGAATTGGAAGTGGCTGAAGCAAACCCAACGGTTTCTAGTGCTCATCCTTAACTTATTGTCATATATAACAATGATAAACAAATTCAACAATTACTTGTCTCATACCTATCCATTAGAATCAATGTTTCATGACATAGAAAATATTCATGGTTCAAGGGTGAATTTCCCACTAAGAATTATGAAAATCCTACATAACTAATTTTATTACCACTAATGGAACAACAAAGCGATTATAATAGCATAGAATTTCCTCTTTAGAGAATGAGCAATCAGCAATAGTCTCCCCGCCATAAAAAGAGTATCTAGTGCTATAGAACTCATCATCAAGATGTTGTTCCTAAAAAATCATCTCAAGAAGCTTAGATAACAATTTAACGCTGTCCAAAGCAACCTCATCCCCTGATTCCTGGGCTCCAATATGAAACGGTGCAAATAGATCCATCAGGTTTCACTCTTCTGATGATTCTTTCACTGCTTGGGTCAAAAGTTTCCTACTTAAGGCATTTGTGATGACATTACCTTTACCTAGGGTATATGCGATGTCGAAATCAAAATATTGTAGGTATTCCACTAAACACATTTGGAGGAGATTCAAATATTTTTGGAGAAGATATAACTCAAGATTTTGTGGTCTAAAAATATGGTAAACCTTTATCCATAAAGGTAATTCTGCAAACTCTTAAGTGCATGCATCACAGCTACAAGATTAAGGTTTTGAGTTAGATAATTCTTCTCGTGTGGACTGAGATGTTGAGATCTATAGGCAATGACATGATCACCATGAAGAATAATATAGCCCAAACCTGAACCCGATGTATTATAGAAGACCACATAGCCCTACCCGGTCTCTAGAAGAGTCAACAATGGAGTAGTATTCAAAATATTTTTGAACACAATAAAATAACTCTAACATTTTCCATCCCAATAAACCTTCACTCCCTTCTGAGTTATAGAATTCATCAAAGAAGCCAACTTTTAGAAGTCTATAATGAACCAATGATAATACCCAACTAGACCCAAGAATCTTTTAATCTCAAAAACATTATTTGGTTTATCCCATGTCATAAGAACCTTCACCATTTTATTATCAATTTAAATACCATGTTTAGACACCATGTGTCCCAATAACTTCACTTCCCAGATCTATGAATCACATTTTGATATCTTGGAATAAAGTTAGTGATTTCTCAACAATTCCAGAACTAATCGTAGATGACGCACATGATCCTCCTTGGACTTAGAGTAAATGGAGATTTTATCCACAAATAATACCACAAAGGTATCAAAATACTCATGGAAAATCTTGTTCATTAGCACCATGAAAACTTCAAGAGCATTGGTTAGAACAAAGGGCATGACAAGGTACTCATAATGGTCATACCTACTTCAAAAGTTGTTTTTCTGAATGTTAGTTTATTTTATCCTCAATAGATGTAGCCAGACCAAAGATCAATATTCGAGAACCACTTTTCCCCTTTAAATTGATTAAACAGATCATAAATATATGGTAGCAAATACTTTTTATTTACCATAACTCTATTGAGTTTTAGATAATAAACAAAAAGACACAATGAACCATTATCCTTCTTAGTAAAGAGAACTGGCACTGCCTAAGGTGGCACACTCGAGTGTATAAAGTCTTTCTCTAGAAGATTATCCAACTAGGTATTCAAATATTTCATTTCAAATGGTTTCATGCAGTAATAGGGAATAAAAATTGGTTGAGTACTAAGAACTAAATCAATAAAAAACTTTAATTCCCTTACCAGTGGAAAACTAGAGAATTCATAAGGAAACATTTCAGGAAACTTGATGAAAACTGTAGGGAGATCGTTTCTTAAAGATTCCTTCTCCATATAAAAATTAACAAAAGATATTACTTTATCCAACTCTAGATAAAAAGTTTTTTCCATACTCGATCTTGGGTCGCATTATCCTTGGAAGACATGGAACACACCATCGGGTGTAGTAAAGGAGACCCATCAAATATAACAATCAATCTGAACTTCATTAGAAATGATTCAATCCATACCAAAAATTACATCAAGATATTTCATGTTGAGAACTAGAAAACTCAAAGAAATATTGACATCTAACAGAGAGAAAACACAAGTAGGACTATGGAGACCCTTCTCTCTCTTTATACCAAGGGGTGTAGTAATATCGATTACATAAGTCAAAAGATCTGTAGAAACATTTAGCATATTAACAACATAGGTTGAAATAAATGAGAGATATGAACTAGTATCAAATAAATCAGTAACTAATGATGAAGCTATATTTTTGGTACCTCTCATGGTAATTGGACCCATATCTACTTCCTCTGGAGACTCTTCTACTATGTGAAGAATCTTTGTTCTATATGCCTATGGCTGGAACCCCTTCGTCCTTGAAGAATATTATTTCCCTATAGTTTTAAAAGGATATGATGATATCTTACCACTATGAAGAGTGGAATAAATATGGAATAACTTATTTAGGTGAACCAAGCATCTGAAGTAGATACATATCTTGGGTGCCTCAGTGCAGGTCCTTTTTGAATTCTCTAGAATTACACACTAGTAAAAAATCAACAAACCTCTTCCAGACACTGTAGGAGGTATATAATGACCCTGTTATCGAAATCCACTATAAGAATCGTCATTTTTACTCTTTCCTTTGAAGTAAATTTCACCACCACTGGGAGGGAAAGAAACTCTTAATAGCCCTGACTTTCCAACCAATTCCATTTCAACCATCAGTTCTCTATCCATCACATCATCATAAGAAGGTAGATTCAATAAGAAAACATAATAATGAATATCCTATCAAAGTCCCAAATCAAACCTTATAGCCTTCATCTTCTCATTCGATACTATCTTAGGTGCGAACTACACAAGATCAGAAAAACAGTTTGTATACTTTATCATGGTATTGTCAGCCTACTCAAGTTTGAAAAACTTTATAGCCTTGGCCAACAACATCAACTCTGGATAGAACTGGTTAGTGAAAAGAACATTTAAGTCTTTCCACTCTAAGAATTCATGCTTATTATCCATCACTATCATGTCCCACCATCTCCTGCTCAGTCCTTCAAGCATGAAGGTGGCGCACTTCACCTTGATTTACTCAGGTGTCTTCAATAAATCGAACAAATGCTCAATCCTTATCAACCATTCCTCTGAATCTTGACGATCATTGGATCATTTTAATTCTTGAGGCTTCTGGTGAAGGAAATCTTGTGAATGATTCTAGATATCATCCCTTCTAGGTTACACAACTAAATCCTAAATGGAAGTTGGTGGTGTTGCCTATCCCAGAGCTTGGACAGTACACATAATCACCACAACCATATTCAGGTACACAAGAGGATTTACTCACTGAGTTTCAACAAAAGCTTCCTCTTGGATCTGATTCGCACGTCTTCTTCGAGGAAATATGATACTAAATGTCAAAATACAACAAAGAAGATATCATATTAACACTCAAACATAGATACAAAGGAAAATTAATACCAATAGATAGACAAACAAGATTTGGATTTCAATCTATCCAAATCAAAATTTGGGAAAATACTAGAACTAATTCTCAAGATGTATTTCTGTAACTACCCCAAGTGACTTAAGGTTTGTTGTGGTGAGATCTAGCCTAGTACTCAATCGAAAATACCTCATAAGTCCTGACAAGAAAACACAACTGCATACTAACATCAAGGAAAGATGCAAAACCTACATATCTAATACCACTTTTTCACAAACCAAATTAGGTACCCTGGTAACCCAATAACCAAGATAGTCATGACATAGAATGAAGGGAATTCTTGATCCACATAGGTTAGTGACTAGCATCTGGCATCATACAAAATGAAAGTGGGAACGAATTTTTCACAAACATCATGGAAGTAAGATAAAAAAGTCATTATTCATAAAAAATAAATTCCACATGTAGAATTGTACCAGAAGTAAAATAGGCATAAAAACCAAAATTACTACATAAAAGTACTAGAAATAGGAAAATCTACCCAATTTACAATGTATGAAACTTACCAATTCCAAAGATCAATAGAAAGAACAACCTCTAAGTGGTGCTTTTCCACTACTCGAACCTAGAAGAAGATAATCTATAAACACCTGAAGGCATGGGTAGGGTGTGAGATAAAATCCTAATAGGGTATCACCAATGATTCAATAATAGATTCCAATATTTAATTAACCAAATAAATAGATTTCAATTTTAAATAAATATTTTTTTCATTTAAAAATAATATTTAAACAAATCATGATTTACATTTCAAATGATGAAAATACTTTAAAAAATATTTACATTTCAAGTCATGGAATGTTTATAAAAAAATGGATTAACAAAAAATTTTATATAAAATAGTTTATATAAATTCATAATACATGTTAAATAGTTCAAAAACATTAGAATACATTTATATCTCATATATAAACATACGAGCAACATGGTCATCTGATAAGAGGTATGATAGTTCCAGGTTATGGGATCCTCACACACTTGTATAATGATAATGGAAATGGATATACACCCCGCTTGACAGTGCTCAAAGTGTACTCATAGATATCCTACTGAGGAATAAAATGTTCCAAATAGTTTATGTTATAGTTTTAATGTGTCAATCCAGTGATAGGGCATTCCCATAATAACATGTATGTCCCTAATAACTCATTAACTACCTAGTAATGCATGTTCTCTAGTAAAAATCAATGATGGAAGTTTTATTTTAATAAATATTAAAATACAATTAAATATCATTATCCCATTTCAAAAATTTTGATTTTCCATTTAAAAACTGAAATGGTGTTTTTATCAAAACATCCCTTTTCCAATATAAAACCCAAAAGGTTTCTATAAAAACCATTTTAATCCATTTTCCCAAATAAGAACTTGAAGTCAATTCACAATTCAATTTCCACAATTAAATTAAACAATTTAATCTAATAAATTTCCATCGATTTTACAATCACACCCCAATTCAGTGGAATTGGGGTTTTTCCCAAGTTCATGCCAAAACTAAAATTCTAAAAACCCCAATTAAATGGAATTGAGTTTTTAATCAATCAATTGAAAGAAATTTAATTTATAATATCAATTAAATTTAAATCAGCAATCCAATTTAAAACAAGAAATTTAGGGTTAATAAAAATTGGGTATCATGACGGAACCACTTACCATAGATCATTGGAACATGAAACTCCAAACCCAAATCAGGATTCACCAATAAATAAAAATAGTATAAAAATTTGTGAATCGAACCTAGGTTTAAGATTCAAAATAGTGGGGATTATATCCTCCAACTAACATAGATATCTACAAAACCCTAGGGTGGAAAATAGAGATAGTGGGATAATGAGAATTGGAAGAGGAAACTAATCATGAGAATATCGAACGTCGTTCACCTAGATTCTATTTAATTACAGAGGAGTGATGAGGGTCCAAAACTAATCTTTGGAGATTCTAGGGAAGTAGAAAGCTATTATGTATCATACAATTCTATCAAGTACCTTAAATGGGGGTTTTAGGTGTTTTAAAAATAATTTTTTGGAATAAAAATCTTGTACGCACGATTAGATGGGAATAGTCACATGGTTTAGACCAACCATGTTCCATATCCATGCACCCCTTTTAATGGGTTTCATTGTTTCTCCTAAGAGGTCACAGAGTTTTCCAAACCATTTTAAATCTATGTTAAACCATTCTATCTAGGTTTTCATGGTTTCCTCTGATAGGGTGTATGGTTTGGGAAAACTGTGCACCAACTATTCATAGCCCATAAATTTTTAATATTTCCAAAATTTCTCCTCAAACAACACCAAAAGAAACCAACAAAAGTATGATTAAAAATAGGGATTTAATAATACCTAAAAATATTAAAATTATATTGCACAAAAAGTCATGGGTGTCTTTCCAAATAGAACATGTTGTGAAAAATATCCTTTAAGAGAGTATTATTTCATTTTTTTTATAAATTTTTATTTACATTGGAATCATGAGAATATTTCTTGGTCTTTCATACTATTAAGATAATCATGTTATAAACTTGAAAAATTATAAGTAAAATTTATCAAGGTATGTGGCTTAAATCTATTATTGTCTTGGGTTAGTTATTATGTGGATTGTTAATGTATTTTTAAATAATGAAAATTTATTCATAAATTTTTATAAACCATTATATGAAATTTTTAAATCATTATTTTGAAAATAAATTGATATTAAGGGAAAATTTTGTTTTTGATATCTATCATGTGATTTAAAAAATTAATGGTTTTTTATAAAATGTATTAAAATTATATTTAATGATATATTAACTAAGTAATTTCCAATGATGGGTTGGGTTTTAAATTTCATTTGGATAAGTATTTTTATAAAGATTTCTTCCTTATATTTCATTATATAACTTATAGTTTTGTGACTATCTAAGAAAATAGGTTTATGATTTTTTCATAAACATGTGATTATATTCTAGTTATGGAAATTATTTTGATTTAAAATTTTATGATAAGTAAAACATCATGTATTTTCCTGAGGGTTGACTCATGTCAAGAGATCTTTTTTTTGGGTTCAAAGTAAGTAAAACCTCTCTTAGGGTTTAAATTATGAAAATACATGGTGTTTAAACATGAAAAACCTAAATTATAGTCATGAGGATCAAGTTTTATGAAATGGGTATAAGAAAATTATTTTTAAATTGTAATTTCCATATGGGTAATATTGTAATATGTTATACGATGAGATTATGATTATAAAATAAGGCAAAAAATTATTCTTATCATTTTATTTTGATTGAAATAAAATGTTGTCCATGTGTTTTAAATTTTTATTTCCTTATTGATTGATGAAATTAAGAAATATTTATTGCAAATTTTTTAAAAAAGTATTTTGTTAAATTTTTTATAACCTTGAATTAACATTATATGTTTATATTACTCATGCATGGTATTTTTTTAAGATTATTTTGGAAATCCTACTATGTTTATACTCACCCTATACATCTTCACTATAGTGAACCTATAGATTCTATTAGATGTGATATATAAAAAAATGACATTGTTATTCATTAATATATATTTGTAGATCCACATAAATGATATAGTAGGAGAATTTTATGTCTTAGTATTAAGTCACTTTGTTTATTTATTGTCATGAAATATTTATTTATACTCTTCATTTCATAATTTTATAACTATTTTATTCGTTTTCACTACAAATTTTAAATTATTTTTAATAAAAATAATTTTACAACTAGTTCGGGTCTCAGAATTCAGGTACTTGGGTGGGGTTATTACAAAAATAGTATCAAAACATGATTAATTCAGGATATATCTGGTAATAATAGAGAATAGTTTGATTGTAATTTTAAATGTGGCCATAAAAATACATACCTAACCTTTTTATGTAAAACATCAAGTTTTTAGGATTTATGGGTAGAATAAATGTTGGTGAAAACCTTAATCTATGTTGTTCCAAGAGTCTTTTAATGATGGTTTAAGATGTGTAAGTGTTTAAGAATCATTCTAAACATGATGTAACAATATCATATGAATTTTTTTTTAAATAGCTCCAAAAATAAATTTCCAATGACTTAATGTTTGATGTGTTCAAAACTAGTTTTGAAAAAAAATTGAAAAAAAAAACTTATTTGATCTTTATAATTGTTTTATGAATGCTAAGTAAGATAGATATCCAACTAAGAGAACATACACCACATATTCAACTTTTTATGGACACCTAAGACCTCAATGGTACATTTTATAACCTACTTTTCAGAGGGGTCGAATCATAAATGGTGTGATTCAATGATAAAAGTTGTATTGTATAAGGATATTGACTATAATGGTTTATAGGATAGAATAAATGAATAATATTGTCTAGAGGAGTTGAATCCATAAAGATATAGGCAGTTTCTATACTATTAATAAAGTTATATGTCTATGATAGAATATTCTTAAAAGTTTTCTAAGTTGGTGTAGTATGTTACAGAGTATGTGACTAATAAGAATTTCAATCCATTGAGTTTTGAGATAGATCTAAAAATAGAAATATGTCCAAGGATCATTTTATTTGGTTGCCTGCTTATGTATATATGGTAAGTAGGGAAACCATGTTAGAATCATACAAGGGAAAAATGTATAGTATGACAGTTTTCCTCCTATAACCTAGTAAGTGGGGATCTTCTTCATTTATCATGAGAAGAAATGAAAGGATTTTCAAAAGAAATACTAAGTTATGTATTTAGGTTATTATATATTGGTAAGGATTATTGTGTGATTTCATTATATTGGAATGGTTCATATTGAGGATAATTATATGACTAAACCACATACTTTCCAATAATGTTACAACATAGTCATTTAAATAAGTTTTATGGTTTATTCTCTCAAGTGGATGGTAGAGGGGAATCCAATCTGATGCATGGATTGTAGATTTTAGCAGATAAAATAAATCAATCTAGGTTATGAAACCATGGAATGATAAAAAACCTCTGAATAAATTGGGTTGACTTTTTTATAGATAATCAAGTGTCAAATGAATATGATACAAAGGATGGTCCATATACTATTCAAGTTACTATATTGATTTCTACCATACTCATTGCCACTTTATTTTATATGATATAATCTCATTATTTTGTATTCATGAAATTAGTAAACCTTTTATGATTTTATATTGATATAAATTCTTAAATATAAGAATTGATACTCTATTGTATCAGAGAAATGGTAAAGGATCCATATTTCTGTCTTGTAATATTATTTCAAGTTATGTGGAAGTATCATGTGATTTTATATTTTTGAGATGAAAATTGTGAGGTCCCAACCCAGGTTCCACTCAATAGTGTCCTGGTCCCGGTTGTACACATGGCCTGAAGTTCACATTCTATATGGTGTATACTAGTATTGAGGACTTAGGGTGTGTCTATAGAGAGACTATGCCCTCATTTCAGAGTGGATCATACTAATATGTAAACAGATAAATAATAGAAGCATGATATCAATGAGTAAGCAGTAGAAAATAAGGAATAAGAATCAAACAATAATAATCAACTCAAAGTTGATTCATATACAGATGATGATGATATATGTCATGTCTCTACAAAATAGGAAAATGGGTATACATTATAGTATCTATATAGTACATCATATTCTATACAAAAGAATAAAAAAGAATCCAAAAACTAGCCAGGAATCTCGAGCACTGTCCCATTCATCTACTACCAAGCTCCATCATAAATAAAGTTAGAAAGATAAGATTCCAAAGTATGATGCTTCCCCATATCAACACCTACATACATATAATATTCCTAGGTACCATCAGTGGCTCGGGTAGGGTGTGAGATAAATTTTTGTAGTCCAACACCAATGGTATCTATACAATCCAGTCTGTGAATATAAACTAAAAGTGTACAGGTATATATAAATGTAAATCAATGCCAAATAAATAACTCATACCTGATTTATCCTCATCTGGTAATGTCTCTAAACATGTTATTATTTAATTAATTCATTTAATTTTAGTTTATATAGATGAACCACATGAGGTGTAACAGTACTAAAAATATATCATAATAATAATAAGAGAGGATCCAAGGTATAACTAGGGCATCCTTAACCTTAGGGTTCAGCCAAATCATATTAGTAACTCATGAAGTCTAGCAACAAAAGGGATCTAAGTTTAATCCAAGGGTCATAGTCAAAGTCATTCCACGATATATGATTCTAACCAATTCCAAGTATCTCATTCAAGGTAAACACAAGATAAGAACAAATGGGGCCAATTGGGGTGAATCCATGGTTCCACGTGTTTGAAGACATCAAGTTGGATCCAAGGAGTGTATCAAAGGCGTCCTAATATCTGGAAGATAGTGAAGGGATCTTGTAGCATCATGTTGGGTATTTTCTAGTAGATAATGACCATATTCCAAGGTGGGTATCTCCCTTGGCAACCATCTCCTCAAATCAAAATGGTTTCCTATGAGTTATCAAGGTATTACCTTGGGAATCCAAGGCTATATTGAGTCTGACCACTCCTATAAATATAAAAAGGTCAATATGAAATAGTAACCTTATACATATATCATTATTTAATTTAAGTCATGTAATACCGATTCCATTTAATAATTCATTTGGTTCATTCCAGTACCTTTCATCAATGTGACAAGGATAATCAAGGACATGAAACCATTTATTACTTTAATTACATATTCATTTATTAGGTTCGTTCCTTTACCTTGCATTAAACCTGAAAAGGTGGGATAAGGACATGCAACCAGTTACCATTTCAATTATAATAGCATTCATTGGTTTCATACCATTTACTTTCATTTAGAATGACAAGGTAATCTAGGGATATTAAATCAATTTAAAATTCATAATATAAGTCAAGGAAAAGTGAAATTATAAATATAATTTCCATTTCATAATTAAAGATTCATTTATTTAATTAAAACACTTACCTTTATTAAGGACAAGTCTAGCTCACCCAAAGAGTGGTGCAGTTAAACCCAACATGGGTAATAAATACATAAAATAGGTCACACCCTACTTGGAGAGGATAGTGTTGAGGTTCCTACCTCTAACTACATGATTATCATGTATAGAATAGGCTCTAGAATAGAAGTGAAAAAATTATAAGCATGGAATATTAATTTAATTACCTACACTCAGTGATACTAACATGTGCACAACGAAAAAAATTATAAAATGAAGGTACTTTGATGGATGAGTCGTATACCACTTACCTTAAGACTTTAGTACTCTCCTCATCCATTATTGGCCCTTAGTTTGGCCTATATTGAAAGAAAACTAAAGAATGGATGAACACCTGGAAAATAGAGAATATGATCCAGCATCAAAATATAATCATTGAGAGGAGTATAAATGAATAACTAAGCCTAAAGACTGAGGATATTACCTAGATGAATCCAACGAGACCAACGGATCTCAAATCCAAGCTTAGACATTGAAACAAGATCAAAACCTATGAATAGGGGATTGAGTGCTCATCCTAGTGAAAATAGGGCATCATATCCGTTGGAATGAATAAAGGAGAAGTGGGGGTGAGATAATTATATTTTTAAAGAAAAAAATAGTAATTTCTCCCAAAAACTAGAAGTTGCACGGTTGGGAAAACTTTGTTCTAACCATGCGCTAGGCTCTACCTCAATAGGGGAACTGTACGGTTAGGTCATAGGATTTGAGTAACTGTGCACCAACTATTCTATATGGATATTCTAAAAATTACAAAAATCTAGCATGTCCATGTGGCCCTGGGTGCATGACTAGGTAAAATCATGTGTCTGACTTTTCCCCCCTGAAATATTTCCCACACGATTATGAGGAACCATGCTGGCTGAGCTACACTATTTCTACAAACCATGTGGCCCAGTTATTTCTTCCACCGAATGAAGTTTTGAGCTCTACATAAGACTTAAAAAACCCAAAAAATTTACAAACTTATTAGGAATCTATAATATATACAAGATAAATAATTAGGTATGGATCATAGAACATTGTATAGGTTCTACTAAGATCTAAAAGAATCAGAATTGGTGCCAATGTAAGCCTTAATTTGAACTCTTGAAAGGCTTTCTCGCACACTTCAGAACATAGGAACTTCACACCCTTCTTTGTAAGGCCAATAATAGGTGCAAAAATACATTATAAGTCTTATATGAAACACATGTAATATCAATCCAATACTAAGAAACTTCTTATATCAAAAATGTTCTTGGAATGCTCCTCAGAAACCGTAGCACTCATCATATATGAGTCAATGTATACTCTTGAATTTGAGATAACATGACCAAATAAGTGAACTTTGTCAGTTTATAAGTTTCACTTGTCAATATAGGCATATAGATGATTCTCTCTCAATGTATTAAAAATGATATCAAGGTGTTTATCATGCTCTCTTTGAGTGTGTGAATACACTAAGATGTCATCCACAAAGACAATGAAAAAGGAATCCAAATAGGGGTGGAAAATCCTATTCATCAAATCCATGAAAATGGAGGGTGAATTTTTAAGATATAATGGCATAATTAGATACTCATATAAACCATGAAAACTATAGAAATCCATATGTAGTATATCTAAAGACCTGTATCACACCTGATGATAGTCCGATCTTAGGTCGATCTTTAAGAATAACCTAGATCCTCAAATATTTTCAAAGAGATCAACTGTTTGAGGTAGTGGATTCTAGTTCTTAACTATAATCTAGTTCAATCTTTAATAATACGTTCATATCCTAAGGGTATCATCCACCTTCTTGGTGAAAATCATGGGTGAACCCCAAGATGAAGTATTGGGACGGATAAAACCATTAGATTTTCAATAATCCAGCTATCTCTTGAGCTCCAAGTGCTCAGTATGTTCCATCCTATATGGGGTAATAGATACTAGATTTTCTCTTGTAATAAGTTCAATTGTAAACTCTACCTCTCATGTGGTATTCTAGAAAAAATCATCAGAAAAAACAACCACAAAATGATCCATCATGGGAGGAAAATATACCATATATACTCCCTTCTCTTCCATGAAAATACTAGAAATACGGTTGGTTTCTCCACCTATACCATGATACTATGGTCTATCTCTACCAAACAAGACATTCCACTCACCCTTGTTAATATAATTGCTTCCCTCTAGTGATGTAAACAATACCCTATGGTGATAATAGTCCAAAAAAGGCATGATATGAAACCAAAAAATCCATTTTGAGAATAGCATCAAAACATGACATATTGATTAATAAAAGGTCCCATAATAAGGGATAACTATACACCTCAAGGGGGAAGTCTTTTCATTGGCATATTCCCTCTAACTACACTCCCAAAATTGTGTCCATGGTCATCACACCACAGAAGAAATAAATTTCCATCCTGAGACATTCCATGATCGTTGAAGAGATAAAGGAGTGAGAATCAACTATATCTAATAAATAATATAAAATAGTAGAGGATACTAGAATAGTACCTTATACTATAGATTTTATTGCACTTTGATCCTCAAGTATCAGCTGTAAAGAATTTAACTAGCCTGATCCATGGCCCTAAGCTATATCTAGATTACCCTAATATGGTATGCTCTGTTGGCACTACTAATCAAAAGTCTGGATAACATGGCCCTGACCTCCTCCTTGGCTTATCCTATAAGTGTTACTCCAACTACCTACTTGACATGGTGCAACAGATCCTGCTTCTAAAGGTGGAGTTTCAACGGATCCTCTTCCACTAGAAGTAAGTGGAAAGTACTGATAGAATCTATGAAGATATCTCATACGGTCACAAGCACGGCACTCAAGAAGGTATATATCACACTAAGGATTTATATTCCCCTACCATCCACATTTATGGAATATCAAAGAGTTTCCAATGTGGATACTCTAGATACCACTACTCTAATGAGAAACCTTAAGGCTATGCTTCCTACTACTGGACAAAATAATACCCTACCGTGGCACCGAAACTCTATGCCTGACACTATAATATTCTCTCAGGTTTTTCTCAGTGATAAGATCCTAATTGACGATATCTAAAAATTTAGTTAAGTGAAAAACATTCACTTATGAGTGGATATCATACTTGAACTCATTCTCAACATGTATAGCGTGTGTTAGCTCATTACTGGCTAGAAGCGGTGAAAAGCATTGCAACTTAGTAAAACATGTTGAATAATCCATGAAAGACACGACACCCTATTATAGGTGCATGAACTCTCTAGATCAGTCATATCTTGGGGTATGAGGGAAAATTAATCATCTAAGGTAGTATGGACATTTTCCCAGACCATGCCCTGATGATGACTAGCCTAAGTAATCACATCCCTCCAATGCTTGGCCAAATCACACATCATGTAGGTGGTAAGCTTGAACCTCATCTACGAAGGCATCTCTAGATACTTGAAAATAGAAAGAGTGGACTCTTTCTAATACTCAATAGCATGTGGACCTCTATCCCCCAAAAATATGGTAGGATGTTGCTACTGGAACTCATGAGTCTGATCAACCATAGTAGGTGTGGGCTATGGAGCACCCTATATGGATTGCATTAGATGTAGAAAACTCTCTTGAATCTGAGTTTCAGTAACCAGTTCGAGTTTAATAGGTGGTTTCTTGAGTTGAATTGCTAAAGGTTTCACTAGTGGATCAGGTCCCACCACCTTTAGAGTATAGTCATCGCCACCCTCATAGCACATGACTCGAGGACATCGTGGTGGAATATCTTTACATATGCCAAGAACATGTCTCAGAATAAGATTTTAAAATAATATATAATCACTATCAGAATAAAGATATAAAATAAGGGATCACTACATAACTTACTACCCTAACTACCCACTTAGGAGGCTAGGGTATTGGTAAGTGTTCAAGTTTAATTTTCAGAGGTTCCCATAAAAGAAGGTTCAATTGCACTTTTCATCTTCATTTACTAGAAACCATTTCATTTTTTAATTCAAGATTTACATTTTAGGTTTGTATTTTATTAGATACATATATCAAGGTTCGATTAAATGGATCGTCATTCTCGACTAATAAAGGCCCATACACTTTATAACTAAAGTGACACCCATTTAATTTCAATTATCTAACTAACATTTATTCTCAGTGTAAAAAGTAATATATGATGGATCAACTCAATTAATTACCCATTCCAATTCAAAATTCCTTATACACCTCCTAAATTGAAATTAGAAGTCACTCGATCATAGATAAAGACCAAATCATGTAACTAGAGGTACATAGATTTCATGGGTATAAACTAGCTATTTAAGATACCACCATCAACCTATATAAGAAATAACTGTTTAGATTGATATTGACACTTTAAATAACCAATTTTCTTACCTTGTAGAATATTTTAGTAGCATAGGAATATATAAAAACCATGACTCACTCAACAATCACAGGCAACACAAAAAATGCAAGTAGTGAAATTCACCTATATAGGATGTCATATGCATGGAATGTGAATTATAAGGGCATATAATGATGCATGTAACAATGATCCTTGTCTTACTAGGCCAAGGTGAAATATCCATAAAGTATATCAAATTCCAAAACTCATTACCATCACCCAATGGTGAAAGTATATAAAATGTAATAATGAAAATTAGAACAAGAGTTTTCTATTCCTAGGTAACTTTGTATTTACACCAAACATGGGTTAGATACTCCCATACATAGCTTATAACCAAGTTTTAACATGTTCTTAATCTATTTTATATATTTACCAAACAACAAGACAAAAGAACAGAAATCCTTAATACCACTTTGTGACGTCTCAACCTAGGTTCCACTCAAAGGTTCCCTAAACCCGGTTGGACACATGGCATAAAGCACACCTCCCCATATTCTAGAGGCTTATGACTAGTAGTGAGGGCCTAGGGTGTGTCTGTGAGGAGACTACTCCCTTATGGAAGAGTGTATCACAACAGTATAAAAATAGATAAATAGAATAATTATGATATCAATGAATAAGAATCCAAAAATAATTATCAAACCAAAGTTGAATCATATAAAAATGATGTTGATATATTTCATGTATCTGCAAAATAGGGAAATATTTATACATGGAAGTAGGAAGATAGTACATCATATGATATATAAAAGAATAAAAAATTATCCAAAAACTAGCCAAGAATCTCATGCACTGGCCCAGAAATTAGCTATCAAGCTCCATCCAAAATCAAGAAATCAATTCAGGTTTCCAAATTAGGATACTTCCCATTATTAACACCTACATGCATATAATTTTCTCAGGTACCATCAACATCCCAAATAGTGTTTGATAAAAATATTAGTATGCTACCACCAATGGAATCTATACAATTTAGTCTATGAATATAAACTAACATTGTGCAAGTATATATAAATGTAAAGAAATGATAAATAAATAACTCTTGAATTATTTAGCCTTAATTGGTAATGTCTCTAAACATGGGATAATTTTATTAATTCATTTAAGTTCAGTTTATATAGATGAGTCACGTGAGTTGTAACAGTAGTGACAATATATCATAATAATAATAAGAGAGGGGCTATAACCAGGGAATCCTTGACCTTAGGGGTCTGCCAACTCATAATAGTAACACATGCAGTCCGAAAACAAAAGGGGTATGAGTGTAATCCAAGTGGCGTCTTCCAAGTAATTCCACTATATATGATTCTAACCAAGTCTGAGGATCTCATCCATGGTAAACACAGGCTAAGTTTGACTGGTCCCAATGGGGTGAATCCATGGAGCCACATATCTGAAGACATTAAGTTGGATCCAAGGAGTTTATCCAAGG
Source organism: Viscum album (assembly GCA_963277665.1). NCBI lineage: Eukaryota > Viridiplantae > Streptophyta > Magnoliopsida > Santalales > Viscaceae > Viscum > Viscum album. The sequence continues at coordinate 830,141,458 of OY728157.1, read as the reverse complement.
AATCATAATATCTAGAAGATAGTGAATGGATCTTGTGGCATCATTTTGGTCATCCACTAGTAGATAAGGACCATGTTCCAAAGTGGGTATCTCCCTTAGAAACCATCTCATTGAATCGGAATGGAGTACTCTAAGTGATCAAGTATTTTCCTTAGAAATCCAAGGATGTACCAAGATTGAACACTCCTATAAATATAAAAAGGTCTATATTCAATATAAACTATCATTATTTAATTTATCTCATGTAATACGCATTCCATTTAATAATTCATTTGGTTCATTCTGTTACCTTTCATAAATGTGACATGGCTAATCAAGGAAATTCAATAATTTATTACTTTAATTAAATATTCATTTATTAGGGTCGTTCCTTTACCTTTTATTAAACATGACAAGGTGGGATATAGACATGAAACCATTTACCATTTCAATTATAATAGTATTTGTTAGGTTCATACCATTTCTTTCCATTTATCATGATAATGTAACTTAGGTATATGAAACCAATGTTATAATCAACTTATAAGTTGAGTCCAAGTGATACTTAAAAATATAATTTTCATTTAAAAATTAAAGATTCATTTATTTAATTAAAAAACTTACCTTTATTAAGGTCAAGTCTAGATCACTAGAACGATAGCATAGGTAAACCCAACATGGGTTACAATGACCTAAAATAGGTCACACCCTACTTGGGGTGGATGACGTTGAGGTTCCTACCTCTAAAAAATGATTAGTATGTAAAAATACACTTTAAAACATGAGTTGAACAATTCTAATTGTGGAATATGAATTTAATAAGCAACACCCGGTGATGTTGATGTGTTCACAATGAAAAAAATTAATAAAATGATGATAATTTGAGGGATGAGTCATATTCCACCTACCATAATCCTATAGTTCTCTCCTCGTCTAGTATCAGCCCTTAGTTTTTCCTAGATCGGAATAAAATGGAAGAATGGATGAATGACCTAAAAATAGGGCATATAATCCTGCATCAAAATAGTATATTCGAGAGGAAGATAAGTGATGAACTTAGCATAAGGACTAAATAGATTACCTGGAGGAATCCAATGATACCAACGGATCTCAAATACAAGCTCAGATGATGAAATAGGATTAAAACCTATAAATAGGGGCTTGGGAGCTAATATGGGTGAAAATAGGGCCTCATGTCCACTAGAATGAAGAAATGAGAAGGAGGGGTTAGTTAATTATATTTTTAAGAGAAAAAAAGTAATTTCACCCAAAAAATAAGGGTCACATGGTTTGGCCACATGGATGGACAAACCATGCACCAATCATGTGTCAAAATCTACCTCGATAGTGGACCTTCACGATTAGGATTCATGGTTTGAGAGATCGTGTGCCAACCATGATTTATGGTTCTACTAAAAATTACATACATCCATCATGGTCATGCATCCCTGGGTGCATGGTTAGGGAAAACCATGTGCCCTTATTTTCCCTATGAAATAATCCCACACAGTTCGTAGGATCTGTTTGGGATGGGATGCATGTTTTCTACTAAGCGTGCAGCCCAGTTCTTTCTTCCACTAGTCGGGTTACCGAGCTCTGTCCAAGACATGGACAACCCTGATACTTTTGTGACCTAATTAAGCAACCATAATAGTTCCAAGATAAAGAATTAGACCAAAATTTAAAAAATTCATGCCCCATATAAAAACTGGGTTATTATAAAAACATATAAACTTATCATTGTAATTGGTTGGTTTATAAATTATAAGGCATAATAAAATCAACTTCAATAGTAGAGGAGTTATTTTTATTTCACCTAATGGCATTGTTCATACATTCTAGGGAGAATAGGGTGTTAATGTAAGTAGAAGTGTTATGATAGTATTGTATGTTGGTTCCATCTCTTATTAATTAGTGATTTTAGTTCCTTGATCTTTATATATGCGTATCAAAACCATGTTAGAAATTATAGTAGATAGGTATCCTAGTGTTTTTCTCAATGATTTCTCATGGTTTCCTTTGAAAAAATAAATGGAATTTTCTATTGATCTTTTTTCTAGAATAAATTTTATTACTATAAATTCTTACTATATATAACTATTTTAATTTTGATAGTTAAATATATATTTAGGATAATTGAAGAATAAAGGATTTATTTGACCTAGAATTTCACCTTGTACAAACCTAGTGTTAATTTATAAAAAGTTTTATAATAGTTTGAGGTTGTGTATTAACTAATAGAAATTGAATTAGGTGATTATAAATAATAATTATTAACTATATCATATTATTAATCTATTTAATTATTTAAAGTGATATTTATTGTTTTCTAAAATTGATATTAATTTTAGATACAATATGTTAAGGGTAATGTTAGAGGATATATCAAAGATAACTTTTTAAAGTCCTTATAGACATTATGAATTTGTAGTCATGACTTTTGGGGTCACTAATGTACTTGAAGTATTCATGTATTAAACGAATAAAATATTTTATAAGTATTTATATATATTTATAGTAGTATTCATGGATGATATCTTGATTTATTCAAGATCAAAATAAGATTGTAAGATATATCTAGATTTTTTTGATGAATTAACATGAGTTTTTCACCAAGTTCTCTAAATTTCACTTTGGAATTTAAGAGGTAAAGTTTCTATATAAATTTATTTTCAATAAGTTAATATCAATTGATTCTAAAAAAGTAAAGTTTGTGATATCTTGGGAAATCCCGAATAATGTATTTGGGATCTATAAAATTCTTGGACTGGTTGGATATTATTGAAATTTTATTAAGGACTTCTCAAAGTTGGATTATATAATGATGGATTTAACTTATAAAGAATTTAGATTTTAATGGAATGAAAAGTGTAAAAATACATTTAGTGAATTAAATAGAAAACTAAATTTAGTGTCACTATTTATCCTACCAAATAAATTCAAGGTCTACAAAGTGTTCTTTAATGCTTTTGGAGTTGGTTTAGGATGTGTCCTTATGCAAGTAGGTCAAGTCATGGAATATGGATTGTAGTAATTGAAACTGCATGAGGAAAACTATTATGTGCATTATTTCTAGTAATATATAGGGTTCCATGCTTTAAAGAGTTATATAAATTATTATTTACTGATAAATTCATAATTTATATTTAACATAATAGTTTGAAGTACATTTTCTCATAGTGTGATCTCAAATTGAGACAACAAAGGTGGGTAAAATATCTTCAAGCCCTTGATTTTTAAATTTCATATACGCTAGGAAAATAAAATTTCATAGTTGATGATTTGAGTATAAAAACAAACTCAAGTTATTAAATAATCATAACAGCAGTGGTATCTAATTGATATGTTAGCTAATTTTTATTTAGTGGTAGACAAAACTAGGAATAGTGTAGTTATTTCTAGTTTGGATGTGATTTATACATTATTAGAATGAATGAAAGAGTCATAGTTGTCTAACCCAAAGTGTATGTGAATAAAAGAAATATTTTATGGTGTGGATACCCCCAATGAGTAGAGTATGGAGATGGATATAACTCTTTATTTAAAGGAATGAGTAGTTGTTCCTATACCTTTAAGGAATGAAGTGATAAAAACATTCATCATTATAATTGGGTGATATATCTTATAAATACAAATATTTTCCATTTAATTAAATGATTGTTTTAGTGGATGAGTGTGAGGAAGTAAATTATTGATTTTATTTTATGATATTTAGTTTTTCAACAAGTTATGGTAGAACATTAATGGCTAGAAGGGTTGTTGTAAACTTTTCATATATCATCTTAGAAGTGGTAGAACATTATAAAATATTTTTTGACAGGTCTTCCTAGATTACCCTTGAATAATGATTCTATTTATCATGTGGTGGATTGACATGTTATGTTTTCTACCTATCCGAGTGATGAATTTAGTTAAGTACCCTTACAGGTTGTATATCAAGAAGGTTGTTAAACATTATAGAGTTATAAAGTATATCATTTTAGATAGATATAATCATTTTATGTATATATTCTAGATGGGACTTCAGAATTCTATGGGTACTCAATTTACCATGAATATGTATTACCATCAAAAAATAGATAGGTAGATGGAATGGGTTACATATATTTTAGATGATATTCTTTAAGCATGTGTGCTTAATTTTTTAAGGTTTTGGAAAGACCATTTATTCTTGGTGAAATTTTCCTACAATAATAATTTCTAATATTAAATATATATGAAATGGTTTGAGGCCTTATACTGAAGGCCTTGGTGATTTCCATTATGTTGGGTATAAATGGGTGAAAGGTTGCTTGTTGGACTGATTCTTTTGAAAGAGTAAATATATCCAATTAAAGTAATTTGGAATCAAATTAAAATGGAACAAAGTCCTAAAAAATTTTATTTTGGTCAACATTGATGGAATTAGGAGTTTAGTATTGGTGATCATGTCTTTTTCGTGTGTATCTCTATTTCAAAGACATGGAAAGAAAGGGAAAAATCACTACAATATGTGGGTTTTTTGAGATTTTCAAATGATTTAGGGAAGTGGAAAATCAATTCACATTGTTATCATAATAAATTGTCATGATGTATTTTATATATCTAAGTAGAAGTGATTTCTATAGGATCCAACTCATATTATCGATTATAAATGGTTCATTTTTAACCAGGAATAACTTTTTTGAAAGACTAGTGGGAATTATAGATAGGTAAGAAGTAATTATGAGTTGAATATTTATTCATTTAATTCTAGTTTAGTGGAAATATAGTGATATCCAAACAGAAAAATAGAAGAGAGAATCTAAAATATAGTATAAATGGTTAGGAATTTTTTAGAAAATATAGTAACTTTCCTATGGATGAAAGTAATTATGGTAAGGAGAATTATAGCAGCAATATTTTTATTTATTTAATATTTTTAGATATTAACTTAATTCATTTTACTTAAGTAGAGTCTCTATGAGAAATTTTAAATTTTCCTTTCAAATTTTAATTAATTATGGTATAATAATTATTATTATTATTACATTGATAAAGATTCATATGTGTTGACACTCCTTAAAAAGATTCAAATAGTACAAAGGAAACATCACAAATACTCCCAAGCTCTACTCAATATAATAACATCCAGCAAATTCGCGAGTGAGATATGCAGTCGAGATTCGCAAGAGAGCTACGTAGATGAGCTTTGCGAGAGAGCTACGCGGCCGAGTTTCATTAAATAGCTACACATCCGACCTATGCACGAGAAGATTTGGGATGCCTCTATGTGGATCACCTGCATGGTGGGGCTATGCGGCATACCTATGCAACCAAAGTTTCTTCGGCCAGGCCCATCCGTGCCTATAAATAGGACCCTTGGGCTCTCCATTTTCGAACTAAAAAAGTGAAGGATTCTCTGAAGCTCCCATTGCATAGCTCTTTTGCCTAGATCTCTCAAATTGTCTCAGGTAGTTATCTAAAACTAAAAAATAAGGGATAATTAAAGGGGGTAGTCATGTTTTTAAGTTCTTCACATCCTCTTCAATCCTCATCCATACCTAATCCCTATACCTGTGTGGCACACCTGCGCACCATACTAGCGCAATAGGGTAACACGAGGTACATACGCGGCACACCTGTGCGAGGTACCTACACGACCAATTCAAATACCCTTTAAAGCCTTTCATGGTGGGGTATCTCTTTACTGGGTTCCCATATTCTAAAGGGTCTAAATTGAAGCCTCCCCCAAAACCCCCTGACCTCTAAAACCTTTGGGTAAGGCAAATCAGCGTGTCTCCAGTTTGGGTTTGTATTTCTGCAGTCATAGGTTTCCCACATTTGTTTCATAATGGGATTAAGTTTCATGGGATTTTTTTTGGGTTTGTATATCCGTAGTCACATGGACTTTTCTCCTAGAAAAAATATTTGGAAGTTCCTGGTTTGGAAGATAGTGGGATTTCGGCCTCCCCCTTTTCAAAGAGGTGACACGGGACCTGAGTTCTCCGGTAGGGAAGGTACACTTTGCACTTTCCATTCTGTACAATTATAGGAGAAGTCTCCCTCCCCTACCAGAACCATTTCAGGGCAGCCATTCTAGTATAAACCCCTCACCTTCACCTCTTCTTCCTTACATTTGGACCCCTGTCTAATGTAAATAGAACAGATGGAAGTCTCATCGCCCCGCCCTCTTCCACGGCTAACATGCCCTCTTCCATCAACATGGAGGAAAATTTTGAAAGTGTGAATTTCATTGTTGAATCTTTCACATCCTCTTATTTATCACACCGAGCATAACTCACGTGGGCTTAGAGATATGTGATGATTGCAACATGTTCACAAACACTCACTGGAATGAACTACAAGAAATCTAATTCCCATTCAAGCCAGGATACGTAGGAAGACCTTTCAGGGCCTGAGCTCACTGGATATCCTCCTTAGGAATCAAACCTTGATTCCCCCAATTTGGGCATCCTCCTTAGGAAATAATCCCCAAATTCAATCCTCAAATCATCAAGTCATCCTTTTTTAGGAAGTAAGCCCAAACTCATCTTTCTATGAGGACTATACTCACCTATGAGATTCATCGAACTACATGGGCTTTGATTCCTATTCATATGGGATATGTAGGAAGCCTCCTTGAGGTACAAACCCAACACTTCAAATCAACCCTGTTCTCTTTGGGACATATTCTCAATAGGTTATGATCCTACTTGTAAACCTATATCATTTCCAAAGTTCCTTGGGCTGGTTCAGCATAAGTCCCACACTAAATTTCAACTAAGCACCTTCCGCTTAGAGTTCCTTATCAGATGACCTTAAAAGGGATGATGTGTCCCATTAAGTGGCACCGAACTATGAGGGTTCTGATTCCTTTCACAAGGATGCGTAGGTAGATCATTTTATGAGTACGATCCCAAGATTAAAACAAACCTTCATCTCCCTAGATGAAAATAAATTCCAGAGTGCCCCACTAAGTGGCTTAAAAACCAGTATCATCATAATGATGAATAAAATAATCTCTAATCAGTATATTAGAGGATACCATTGATAGAAAACCTCTAATAAATACAGATGTTTCCATTGATGAAGAACCTTGAATGCATGCTAATGATTCTAAATTCTACACATGTTAATAAGTGATTATAAATTCCAAGTAATACTTATGATACACTTGGTCAATTAATAAGGATTCATGAAAATATTTTAATCTTATAAAGAGAGTCCCGGAGTAGACAATAATTCCTCCCAAAAGGGTGTGATGATTCCGACCTCCCATCCTCTCGACCAATTCATGTTATTAAGTATCATAAAGTTAAAAACTTAACGAATTACTAACTTTGGAAATTAGGTCCTCTTTGGATAAAGAACTGTTGGAAGTTTCCAGTTCCAAGAATAAATCCAATGGAAACTTCCTGGAAACAGTGATTCTTAAATCTATAATGCACGTTTCAAGGAACTACGAAACAAAAATGGTGAACTCGACGTGAATCCTTAACCAAGTTAATAATGTTACCCACATTTTAGTCCCCTATCAATTGATAAAGGAAGGCCAGACAAAGGAATTAATCATGCATGTTTCCATCTGACAAGATTTCACTTTAATAGAACTTTTTGTTGTTCTCAATTTTCCATAGAATTCCCTTCAATCCAAAGAATGGATTTCTCCAAGACAACCTCTATGAACTTCCCGACTACTGCTCAAGCTGGATCTTCATCCATGGGAAGGTCTTTATCACCAACCCAATGTCTTCAACGTTGGGTCTCTAATGTGCTAATAAAGGAATATTGCTGGCATGGTACAATTCCGACTTTGGAGGCTGCTCGAGAGGCCCTCCAGAACAACAATAATCCTCGATCGTCTGGCCAACAATGACCAATGACCAAGAAAAAAACAGTTCCAACCACCATTTCCAACCGTTTTGGGTCTTTATCCTCAGAACTCAACAATCAATCTCTCCCATACTACAGATAGGTAGATCAATAGGTCAGTGAAGGCCTCACTTCAAGAATACAAAAGTTCTTCCTGAGGACTCCCACCAGCAATCACTGCCAGAATAATGTGGTAGTATATCACCAACATGATGGGGGTGTTGCCTCTGGATGTTTGGCCCAGGTCTCTCAGACCTGGGCACGCAAGGAAAACCACTAGGGACAACGTCCGGTTAACAGGAAGCAGGTTCTCACCTCTACCTCCCCTAGATAAGTCTATCGATCAAACTTGATGGCAAACAACGAGCGGTCACATACACCCATTCATACTAATTTTGTTGCTTAGTAGTCTCGTCTGACAGCAACCCACCAATCCCACCAGGTAAACCCTGTGGAGAACTGTGAATAGGCACATACACCTGTTTACAAGTTATCAGCCAATTAGTAGGCTCGTCTGACTGTATTTAAATAAACCCACCAATTTAATATGGTGGAAACTAGTAAATAGGAACATACACCTGTTTATAATCACAAATTATGTCAACAGTCTCATCTTCCAATATTGAAGGAAACCCATCAACGATACTTGACGGAGAATATCCAGCAGTCACATACACCTGCCAATGTTTATAAATTCTACCAACAGTCTCGTTTGGTAGCACCCGGAGAAGTCAGTCGGAAAGCTCTGATGACAAATTTTGAGCAGACTCAACTCTCTGCCCCTATGCATAAGTATTGTCAATATCTGTTGACAGGAAAATGAGGAAAAGCGTAGGAACATACACATACTCTAGATACGGAATGGACATATATTCTTATTCCATCCACTGAAGTCACTAAACACATCTTGTCAATGGTGAAAGGGAAGACTCATATCCCTACCCATATTCTGGAAGCATGTAAAGATATTTTAACAACTACTTCAGTAATATCAGGGGAACAAACACATAAATCTATCCCCACATAGGGGATGACACATCGGCATGCCATACCAGAGCAGATACACACCTATGTTCTAGTTTAGGAGGGTCATGGGGCATACTCCCCCATATCATACGGACAACAAGATCAGGAATATACACCCTTTCCAATTGGAGGTAACCGGTCTGTTTCGGTAACTAATCTAATACAGGCACATATACATGCCCATGATAACCACTTTTCCCAGCAAGTGGCCCCAACTAAGTATAATAGAACATCCAAGAAGAAATATCACCAAATACTGTTGGAAAATCAAGAATCAAGTTGTAATTTAGTTCCTCTTAATGCTGGAGTTCTTGAATCCCTCAGACATTTATTTATTGATTCTCAAGATCCTACCTTCTCATTACCAAATTTTGGGAGTGGTAATTGTAATTATAAAGTTTCTCACCGGACACTTCATCATGAAGGCTTGATTCATGAAAATTCGGTCAATCTAGAGTGTCTATCTTTGGATAAGAGCCATGGAAACCCTCTGTGTGGCCAAAACACCAAGGAGCGAGAAGATTTATCCCTTGTTGTAATCTATCATGGAGATCTTCCCCATAATGTAATTCACTGCGAGAGTCCTCTCCATAGTAGTTTTTCTCATTGTCAAAACAATTCTATAATTTAGAATGTAGTAACAAGAAATCCCTCCTATATCAAGGCACTTGCAAACACAGGTCCAATCATGTCTGATGCCTCAACTTTGACAGGTAAAACACTTTCTTAGTCAGAAGACATATTAAGGGAACAATCATTCTTTGAACCTCCCATGGTTCATTTATCCTCAAATGCAGATCATCCACTTCGGTTAGAACAAGTGGAGAAACCTCTAGTAGAATATGATAAAGATGTGTTGAACATGAGGAAACAATTAGCTAAAGAAGAAATACTAGTCATGTTATGGCCTTTTGCAAATTCTCAGTTTGATATTCTAGAATTGATGACAAAATATTGAATTCATGAAATTCGTCTCAACTTATGGAAAACTCTTCATCATTTGAAAACTAAAGTATTACCATATGATGAATATCAAACTCATATAAAGGTAATAGAAGGATTACAGTGCCAAATTTTCTTGGCATCTCTTTCAGTTTCCCAACATCCAAGGGTTGAAAAACAACATAGAACCCTTCATCGCGCATTTCTCAATGCTCTGAAGAGGCTAAGACAATTAATTTATGATTTCTCATCTAATGTTTTCATTAGAGGATGGGGTACATATGGAGCATTGCATTTCACTGCACTTCAAAATCAGCAAAGTCCGCCCAAAGTGGTTTCATTCAATGTTATTGCCCACGTCCATCCACAGTCAAAAGGTTTTGTGTGTAATCATATGTACGCTCAAGAACAGGCCTCAACCAGTTCTCATCAGAATCAGGCCCAAAGGAAAGAAATTGTTGAACTACTTCTACATCAATCCTCTGAGAATCTTGAGCAGGCATCTCGTTTAGAGGATGTCAGGCATAAGAGGATGAAAATTTCTGAAATAGTACAACGATCTTCTAAAATAGGTGATTTATGTAATTGTCGGATGATGCATCCAGCTAATGTCCGAACCAAAATCTGCAAAATCAGAAGAGTAGTTGTACAAATTTCAGCTGTAGAAGTTCAAGAATCACCCCAACTTGACAGTCTGGGGGTTCATTTAATGAAACCTTCAAACTTGTTAAACAATGTTCAAATATTTGAAGAAGAAGAACAGGATCAACCCCAGCCTACAAGACTGGGGGTTATTTATCATCTTTAATCCCCTCATCAACGGAAGTCATTTTTCTCCTAATTAGGGAAGAAGCCACAAGGAAAGCATACAGCTAAACTATCCAATGATTCCCTTCATGTTACTATCTATCAAACAATTCCATGGAATTCTTCATATAGAAGAACAGAGTTTCATGAAAGACAAAAAGGGATACGATATACTAGAAACACTGACAGAATTCCATTAATGCATTTTGCATTAGTGAATGAAATTAATATCATTGTAGAAGATCCTCTAGAAAATAATTCTAGTTTAGAGGAATCATAAGATGAATTTCTTATCCACAATGTGGTACACACTGAGGAAAATGAAGAAGGTGTGCGTACCTGAAATCAAAGGCTTTCCCAAAATCTAGGTATTCCTTAAAACAAACAAATCCCCCCTCTCCGAAACGCATCCAACAAGTGGAAAGGAAAAAAGTCAGATTTCATCTCACTTTTTCACTGGAGAATTTCAATATCTTTCACTTGAAGAGAGACTTGCACAGTAAGAAGAGGAAATGAAGGAGTTGAAAAGACTCAACACAGAGTTACTTCGAAATAGCATTTCTGCTAGACGGTACCCCCGAGAAAGTCCTCAACTTGCAAATCCTATAGGAGCTCCTCAGCAAAGAGGATTTGTAGTAACTACAGATGCAGATAATGAATTACCTCCATTGGGTACACAATCAAGATAGGATCATGTACATCCTGATAGACCTATTTCAGTGGGTTACCCAAGACAGATATCAGCACCACCATCAGTGGTCTTACTGGTTATTTTACCAACTCAAGTTCCATTTGCAATACCTGCATAGAATCCAACTCATCTAGATATTACCCAAATGCTTATGAACACAATTGAGGCATTAATGACTCTATTGGAAGCTATGGAGGAAGGACGTGCACCAATTCAACCAGAAAATAGAGCTTACCCTGAATGGGTGGATTCAATTCCTCCCCCATCAAATTTTTTGAATACCAAATTCCCAATTTTTAATGGTTCGGGAGTTCCGGAACAACACTTAACACATTTTGTTTCTCGTTGTGATCCTATGATGGAAACTCCTCAACAACAAGAAGCAGTTAAGCTCAGGTGTTTTGTGCAGTAATTACAAGGACCTTCTTTTGTATGGTATACAAGTTTGCAATCTTGATCAATTACTGGGTGGGAAGATCTCTGTCAAAAATTCCTTCTTCAATTTAGCTAAACATTACCAAATATGATAGTTTTTTATCTTACCAATTGTAAACAAAGGGAAAATGAAAGAGTTTCGGATTTCATTGCTCGCTAGAAGGGATTAAAATATTACTTAATTTTAGAACTCCCTCAAGAATATTTGCTTCTAATCTGTGTGGAAAATCTATATGATGAATTATTCACACCATTGATCCCTGTGAAATATATAGGAGGGGTTTGAGACCTTACTTCAATCACTCAGTAGATAGAAGACTCTCTTATAGATACTAGGGCTAAAACTCGTGTAATTCCATCAGTTCCAGGAAGAAGAATAGGAAAGTTAGAAGCTACTACAATTACACTCAAATAGGCACATGTACCTACTTCTACTTCAAGACCTTCATCGTACCGAAGGGCTCCACTTCTTGAGCATCATCAGCAATGACCACCTCATCAAGATGATCAAAAAGATCAAAGGTGAAAACAATTTGAGGAATTAAAGTATAAAATATATTCTTTTAGGAATGATCAAGTTCCTGGCTACTTCATCTCAGACTTAGAAAACAATTTGGTTTAGTTTCCAAGGACGAAGAAGCCAAATAAATATGGAGATGAAGATCAGCCGAATTATTGTCACTTTCATCAAATGTTGGGACACCCTATTCAGGAGTGCTTTGTTTTCAAAAACCTTTTGAAAAAGATGGTATACTCTATACAAGTGAAATTGAAAATTTCATCATATCAAGTAGCATGTGTTACTGCCACCAATCCATAGGAAGAGGGGGAATAGCAAGAAGTTAAAAGTAAAAATGTGAAAAAAAAAATATGATGATTGGATGATCAGGAAAATGATCAACCAAACTCATGTTATTTTATGAACACAATTGAAACAACCAATTGTGTCTTCTACCACTCCTGCCAAAGAAAACCCATCTTCATTAAAGGTTTGTTACTCAACGAAACACGATGGTCATAAGGATAAAGAGCAGTTAGAAGAAGATGATATCACATCAAGGCCAAAGTTGTACTTAACCCTGGAATATTTCATGCCATTTGTCTCAAAATCATAGGCACCGCCCTGCCAAATGGTACAACCAGAAGTAATTTGTCAGGAATAATCCTCATGAGACAAAGAATTGATCTTTGGTTCCATTAATGTTATCCATTTAACAGATCCCTATGCTAATGGTGATTCTAATTGTGTTGATCCGGAATTCCTTATGCCTAATTGGGGGACTAGAGGAAGAGGCCAAGGTCAAGGAAATAGGGAAAGACATGGGAATTCCAGAAAACATCATTTTAACTTTACCCCTTCTCAAACTATATATGTGGAAAAAACTCGTGGAAGATCTCTTTTGCGAGCTCAACAAGGACAAGGGGTTTCTTCCATGTAAAACAAATCTAGTTCTGGCATAATTATTCTGGAGGATCGATTAGAAGATACACCATATTCTTCTTAGAAAATGAATAGACTTTGTTATACTAATTTTCCAAAGTCAGTGGTATTTTCCACTTCTATTTCAACACAGAACACATCTACAACAGAAACATCAACTTCCAAAGTACCTGTAAAACCACATATCCATGCTAGGAAATGCAGACCTTTGGATCAAAAGTATGATGTATTGAAATAATTGGCCCAATTACTAGCCAAGTTATCAATTTTGGATGCTTTGAATATGTTAAAAAATCTCTAAGAAGCACTCATTGGGGCCTTGTTAAGTCCTAAAGAATTTGAAACTAAAGTTGTTGTTGCTGAGGTTTACCGTATAGAGAATGATTCTACAAAATTTCATGCAGTAATATCTTTTATAGATGAAGATGATGACCATGTGTTACATGGACACATCAAACCTTTGTATCTGTCTAGCAAGGTTAATGATATGGATATCCTACGAGTCTTCATTGATAATGGCTCTAGAGTCAACCTCATTACCATTCGTACACTTCATCGATTGGGACTGACTGAATCTGACTTATCTCCTTTGACTTTAATGTTGCAAGGATATGACAAGAATGAACAAGAACCTCTGGGTGAAATTACACTCAAAACTCAGTTTGGAGATCTTGTGTCTAATTTAGATTTCATGGTTGTTCATCAGGACATAGCCTTTAATATTATTCTTGGAAGGCCTTGGTTGTATCAACATGTATCCATACCTTCATCATACCACCAATGTCTGAAATATTGTTTCAATGGTCAAATCGGAACATTTTATGGTGACAAGGATCCATTCAAAACATGTGAATCTCAATATATTGAGGCAGAGTTTTATCACACAAAATGAATGAAGTCCATGACCAAGGAAATAACCAGAGTTAATGATCCAAATGGATTGGAAAAAATTCCATCAAATCCATTCATGCATTTGAATACATATTATGTTCTACCCATCAATCAAGTTGAAAGGGTAAAGACAAATCCATGCACTCATCCAATAATTCCCATAATTTCAATTATGGAAATTGAGCCTGATAATATGGGAGAAACTATTGATGCACCAAGCAATGACAGAAGCTTAAATGGATATGTTTTTATTTCATCTACTGAACTACAACAATCCTCTACTTCAATAATCAGAATAGAAGAAATTGTATCAATATTAGAGGGAGACAAAGATGTTGATTCTAAATCCATTAATCCTTCTTCACCACAGGAAGACCCTTCATCATCAGTAGGGTCAGATGTGGTGGCTTCTTCTTTAAGATATTCAAATACTAATTCCTCCCTTAATTTTGGGAGTGTTGCCTTATCGTCTACCATGAAAATGGAAACAGAAGAAGTGGCACATAATGAAGAAGAAGAGGAATATCTTGGGGATGCTCCTCCAGTATTTGAAGAAGGTGTTTCTACCAGCATAGATGAACTCAGAGAAATAAATCTGGGTACAGGATAAGATCCATGCCCCACCTTAATTAGTGTGGCCATGACCTATGAGGAACAAGAGGTGTATACTTACTTTCTAAAGAAAATTTGAGATATATTTTCTTGGAATTATATGGAAATGCCAGGCCTTAATCCTGATATAGCCACCCATAATTTGGTTTTTCCAGAAGAACATCATGGGTTCAAGCAAGCATCAAGGAGAACACACCCAACTCATGCCTATAAAATTGAAGCTAAAGTTGATAAGCTTATAAAAGCTAACTTTGTCAGAGAAGTTCAGTATCCCAAATGGCTGGCCAATATTGTCTCATAGAAAAAGAAGAATGGGAAAATTAGAGTCTGTATTGATTTCATAGATCTTAATAGGCATTATCCTAAAGATGATTTTTTAGTCCCAATTACAAAACTTCTAATTGATGCAACGGCTGGATATGAAGCACTTTCCTTCATGGATGGATATTCTGGGTATAATAAAATTTGAATGGCCTTAGAGGATGAAGAATATACAGCCTTTAGAGCTCCTCAAGGTGTGTTTTGATATCGGGTAATGCCCTTTGGCTTAAAGAATACAGGCATGACATACCAACATGCCATGCACCATATCTTCAAACCCTTCTTAGGGAAATTTTTTGAATGTTATGTAGATGATTTTGTAGTCAAATCAAAACAACATTAAAATCACTTGGATAATTTGGAAACCATATTTCGCAAACTTCATCAAAATAATTTGAAGATGAAACCCTTAAAATGTGATTTCAGGGTAACCTCAGAAAAATTCATTGGCTTCATTATATGCCATCATGGTATCAAAGTTGATCCTGAGAAAAAAAAATCAATCCTTGGTATGTCACCTCCTCTAAATTTGAAAGAGTTGAGAGGACTTCAATGACACTTGGCCTATATTCGGTGCTTTATCGCCAATTTGGCAGGCAAATGTTTACCTTTCACTAGATTAATGAAGAAGGGAGTCACTTATCAATGGACTAAGGATTTCCAAGAATCATTTGATATATTCAAGAAATATATCTTAAGTCCACCAGTATTGATGCCACCTATTGAAGGAAGACCAATCATTATTTATGTGACAGCTTTAGAGCGATCACTAGGTGACTTCTTCGCCCAAAAGAATGATGCTGGAAATAAAAATAGCCTTTATTATCTTAGTCACACTATGCTTGATGCTAAAACTCGGTATTCAAGTATTGAGAAGTGCTTCCTAGCATTAATATTTGTTGTTTATAAATTGAGACATTACCTGCAACATCATGAAGTCCAATTGACATCTCGTAATAACCCGCTCAAATTTATCCCCAGTCGTCCTATTATTACAGGACATCTAGCACGGTGGGTGGTTATTTTGAACTAGTTTGATATCCAGTTTGTGCCTCAAAATTCAATAAAGGGCCAAGCTCTAGCTGATTTCCTTGTTGATCATCCATCCGAGGAAGATACATCGTTTAATACTGAACTTCCTAATGAAGATTTATTCTCTATTCAAGATAATTACCAAACATGGGAAATGTATTTTGATGGTGCTTCTAGAAGTCCAACCAATAAGAGACTAGAAAATAATAAACTCAATAAGGTTGGATTAGGAATAGTCCTTATTTCCCAAAAAAAGGCAGTATTGCCTTATTCTTTTTTATTATCGGAAGGTGGTACCAATAATGAGGCAGAGTATCAAGCTCTCATTGCAGGTTTGGAATTGGCTCTTCAGGTGAAATTGAATCATTTAAAGATAAAAGGTGATTCAGATTTGGTAATCAAACAAATCAATGGGGAATAATCTATCAGAAAAGAAGAGTTAATACCTTTTTTATTACATCAAAGAATTAATGTTTGAATTTCCCTCAGAGCCGATATTGTTCAATGTTCTGCGATCACAAAATTCCCAAGAAGATGCACTGGCTAATGCAGCTACAGCCTTGGAAGATCCAAATCGGGATGAGACAGTTATCAGCATAACCCATCGTCATGTGGTTTCACCTTTTTTTCAAACCATAAGAGAGGAAATTAATGAATTTTTCCCTATTTCTAAACAATATGGTCATACCATGGGTTGGATAACATCCATCATGGAATATCTTGAAAGTGAGATACTTCCACCAAATAGGGCTGAGAAGGAGCAGATCCAGCGACGAGCAGCTAATTTTACTCTTTATGATGGTTCAAACCACCAAAATATCCTTTACAAGCGAGTATTTGATGGAATTATCTTCAGATGTATTGATGGAGAAGAGATTGCATCTGTCATAAAGGAATTCCATTTAGGAGCTTATGGTTCCCACCAATCTGGACACAAACTCTCTGATCAAATTCAAAGGCTTGGATACTTTTATCCTTCAATGACACAAGATTGTACAAACTTCACAAAAAAATGTCATCTCTGTCAAGTGCATGACATCTTCATTCATCAACCCCCATAGTTTCTACATATAGACAAATACTTCTGGCTATTTTCAACATGGGGAATGGATGTATTAGGGCCTTATCCTCCAGCCACAACTAAGCAGTTCAAGTATATTCTCACTGCTACTGATTTCTTCTCTAAATGGGCTGAAGCAATACCTCTCAAAGAAGTTGGAGCTAAAATAATCATTAGTTTTTTCAAAACTAATATCATCACTAGATTTGGCATCCCTCATACTATTTTGACAGACAATGGAACCAATTTTTGTTCTGGTAAAGTAAAAAAGTTATATTAGGAATATAATATCAAAATCCAACCATTAATCTCACTATCATGCGGCAGCCAATGGACAAATAGAGGATTTTAAAAAAAACCCTATCAAATATACTCTAGAATATGGTGGATAAAGATAAGAAATCATGGCCTGATAAACTTTTGAATGCTTTATGTGATTATCGAACAACAATCTGTACTACCACCCAAGAAACTCCTTATTCATTGGTATATAAAATTGAAGCGGTTTTTCCAATTGAAATACAATTTCCTTCACTTAGAGTTTCAATATATGATCATTTATCTATAGATGAAAGATCTTAGAAACGGTTTAATGAGTTGGAACAATCAGATGAGAAAAGATTGCATACTTTGCATCATCTAGAAGTCTATCTGAACTGAATAGTGCGGGCTTTTAATAAGAAAGTTCATATTCGTTCATTCCTTCAAGGGGAATTGGTATTACTCCTTAGGAATCCAATGATACCAGGAAAGAAACCTCCAAAACTTGAACCAAAATGGGAAAGAACTTATTCCATACATAGGGTTTATTCAAATGGGTCTTATGATTTAATCTTAATGCATGGAGAACTCATTACATCTCCAACCAATGTGAGATTATTGAAGAAATACTTTGTGTAATTATTCGCATTAGTCCTCACTGCAAGAATTAAAACTGCACAACCCCCATGTCCTAGTTTCAAGACATTAAATTGCATAATATCCATAAGCATCCATGTTGCATGAGGTTAAATTGTATAGCATTGTTTTCCTTGTCGCATGACGTTAAACTGTATGACATCATTTGTACAACCAACGTTTTCTCAATAAGACGTTAGAAGTTTCCATAACCAAACTTCATTGACATCATCGCTACTTCTTAGTAGTACATGAGTCCCTCTCTTTCCTATGTCGGAGTCAGATCTGTATAAAGACCAAGTTTCAAGAACTACATATGGATTAATTCTCATTTTTCAATGAGATACGTAGAGACGCTTGAATCTCTGATTCTGGGCCCAACCACAACCACAAAATTTTCTTATTTTCTTTTCTCCTCCTATATATGAATCAGATCTATATAGAGTATTTTCTTAAGATATATGATTTGGTCCTTATACTATTTCATGTCTTAAAATTTATCGTTCTTTCAGAACATGTCAAAATCCCCATTCCTCATATCAAACTTAGTGTGCGGAATGATCGTTTCAAGAACTATTTATGGCTTAATTCTCATATATTTTGAGATACGTAGAGATTCCTAGATCTCCAATATTGAGCCCAGACACAATAAAAAACCCCTTTATTTCTTGTATAAAATCAAATCAGCATATGGAATGTTTTAAAAAAACTATGTGTGACTTGATTCTTTCCCCAGCAAGACATATAGTGACACTTGGGTTTTATACCTTAATCTAGTTACAGTATATATTTCCTTTCATATCAGTTCATATTCATCCTTACCACATGATGTTACACTGAATGAAAATTTAATACCCCTATTCTTCATTTGCATCACCTTTTCATTATAAAAGAAACCCTTACTACTCATTATTTATCACACCGAGCATAGCTCACGTGGGCTTAGGAATTGAGTAAATGGATTCTTTATATAAGGTGTTTTAATTTCTTATGGAGTTAACAATGTCCTTATTGCATGACTTGAAACTGTATAGTATAATTTCCTCACTACATGACTTAAAACTACACAGTACCATATTCATTCAAAGGAAACAAAAAAGCCTCCCTTTTACATATGAGTCAAATCTATGTAAAGGAAATCAAATTTATGGAAAATATTGATTCAAATATTTCTCATATACATTGGGCATAACCCCCTTCCATATCTCACACTCTTAATCTTGAATTTTTCTTTCATATTTTCATAATATTTCTTACGGTTTCTGGTAACAAGGTTTTCAATATCTGAGAGCTCTTTTTCCTGACTATGAAGCACGTGCCCTTAGGTATCCTTGCATAAGTTGTCTACATAACAGGCATGTCAGCCAAAAGATGCCACTATTTGGATATGCAGCATATTCCCCAGTTGGCCCTGCATAATACAGCCCCCATAATGGGTTTTTAAAATAATGGTAACTTCATTCTTGTTTATAGTATCTTTTTCCCCCTAAATCTTTAATGATAATATATAAGAATCTGTATTTTTTTAAAACAGTCATTCAAGTATATTTGTCCCATTATCTTTCTCACAGTCTGAAAGTCTTCAAGACCATGGTTCACACTTTTTCCTTATCATTTTCTCGATACACTATGAAATAATCTTGAAATCACTTAGCCACATGATATATATTGTTTCTATTCCTGGTCCTAGTTGTATGACTTAAAACTACAGACACCATTTCTTTTACATTTGGGTTAGACCTTTGTTAAAGTCTTATTCCTCTGATTATTTGAATATCTTGATTGGAGATACCCCATTCCATATTTAGGTACCTTTCTCCATAAACCAAACTATGCACTTTGGAAAATCTGAATCTCCATAAAATTTCTTTGACTTTTATCAATAGAACATCAAGTCTCTGAGAGCCCTTTTTCCTGACTATGCAGCACATGCCCTTAGGAGGCCTTGCATAATTTTCCTACATAACAGGCCTTTCAGTCAAAAGATGCAACTATTTGACTATGCATTATATTCCCCAGTTGGCCCTGTATAATATAGTTCCCATAATGGGTTTATCAAATAATGGTAACTTCATTATTAGAAAAGACTTCTTATAATTCTTCTAGCCATTTTTCCATACCATTTCCCATTTTCAGAAATTCTCAAATCACAGTTTACAATTTTACCTTTCATACCTAAATATTATATTATATTTCCAAACAAATTATCAAGAAATTAGGAAAGTTTCGTACTTTTGGTCAGAGCCAAAGACCTTAAAATTAAAGTTACCAATGTCCTCACTGCATGACTTAAAACTGCACAGTACCAATTTCCTCACTGCATGACTTAAAACTGTCAGTAACAAAATACTCAGTACTCATTAAATTGATAACTTTTAAGGGGAAATCTAAACAAAAGTCAAGTCTCATCTCACTAAATATACATTTTTTGTATGATTTAGGAAATACTGAGAAATAAAAAAAAGGTCAAAAGACACAAAATTTGTAGGGTTATCCATATAACCCTAGTAACAGTAAAATTATATTTATTAGGTCCCTTGGGTTAATAAGAAAATTTTTGAGAACTTCATTCTTATTATTATAAATAATGGTTTTTTAATATAAAGGAATCATTATCATCATTTACCTTTCATATTTCTATCATGAAAAACAGGAATGAAGATTTATATGATTGAAAACAAAATTTCTTTCTTTTATATGAAAATAGAGGGCCATACAAAAAATGGAGCCTCTCTATCACATTTTAGAATAAACTTTCAACGTGACTTTTCATTTTTTGAACTGCTTCATAAGCCCTATCAGTTGCTTGTTGAAGTTGAGATAGTTGAGAAACTCCAGCCTCCTTTTCCTGATGAAGTGATTCCTTAGCCATTGAAATAGCAGTTATCCCCTCTAATTGAGTTTCTCCTAATATCTGATTCCGTTGCTCAAGCTTGTTATGAACAGCATCCAGTTGTTGTTGAAGAGAAAATAACTCCTTCGTGGCTTCTTTGATTTGTTGGATAATCTCGAATTATTTCTTGTTGTGATTTGCCTCTACCTCAACCACTTCATCTTAAAATCCCTTAATATTGATGAATCTTTTGGACTATTTAAAATATTGTTTTAGATTATGCCCATGATCCCGTTGGTGAATAGTCTCTTTCATGGCATTGTAGACTGGATGATAATTGAACCCACCAAATCCCAACACACAGAATAATGTTGGGAGTTTTGAAAAATGGGACGATAATTCATCCAAAGGATTTTCAGCAATTATGCTCCAGATCTTCCACCATGTATTCTTACGTGCCATGCTAAGAGCATATTACATATCTAAATCTGAATATGAGTCACTACCATGTGGTAAAATGTACTCTAGAAACAGGTCTCTTAAAGATTTGTTTTGTTCTGCTTATCTTGGGATAGTAGAAGCTTCACCCTCTGATCTAGGAACTAATAACCCTAAATAATAAATCAAGGTCATTATTAGTTTCAAATGGAGGAAAAAAATATGATTCAGACATCTGACTACATTTACCCAACAATAAGTCAGCTACTTGATTAGATTCATCCCCTGTATTCTCAGCTCCGGTGTTTTGAGAAGGTGTTTCTTGAGAGGGGGTATTTCCTTGAATTTGTTCAGGTATCACATTTGAAGGCTCTGTAACATATCCTGATGAAGTATTCTCTGTAAGTATTTCCTCATTCCCAGTAGAAGGATAAATTAGAACACCCTATTCTTGAAGAGCCTTTACGACATTTTCTACAGATAAAGCTGCATAAGGTGATTTTTTGATGTAAATAATCAAGTTGAATAACAAATTATGTATGTAAAATGAAAGAATAGGAACTTACTTCCTTTAAATTCCTCATGGAAATCTCCAAACTCCTTGATGGAACCTGTAATATCAATATCCGGATTAAGGGTGTCCATCATTTCAGTGTATAAAACCTGAAATTTTACAGAATCCTCACCATTTAAGGTATCCAACAAATGTTAGTTAATGCCCAAATTATCTATGTTGACATTTTGTTCTAATGACTCTTCAATTGGTATTCGAGCATCATATCTTTCCGGGTTTGGGTTAATCTCAGCATTGGTTTCAGATTACCCTGGATCTTCAGTCCTTTCTTCTAAAGCAATAGGAATATCATTATTGATTATTTTCAAGATCCTTTGACAAAAGTAACTCGGAAATGTATTTAATATTACCATGGTCTTCCTATCTCTCAATAGAGCCAGGAGTAGGTATATCTGAATCTTTTGATGGTACAGATATGTCAGCATGAACCTGGGTTTTCCCTAGGACTTCTTTTTCGGGTTGTGAAGCATCAGCTCTTAATCCCTTGAGAGAGTAAAGGGACATAGATCCTACAATAGGAAAAAACATGGTAACCATAATTTATTAAGCAAGTTTTATGCATTGAAGATTTTATAAATACTTACTCTTTCGACGAACGCTTCGAAGCAATATCATTTCTCTTTTGCATTTTTGTTCAAAAGATTGAGGATAGATTGAAACACTTCTCTTAGCTGGGGAAACTTGAGGTAATGGTTGAGGTTTATCTGTCGCCATTACCCCAGTCATGATTTTTTTCTCTTGGAGAAAGTTCTGGTGACTTGGAAAGATTATTCTTTGCACTAGTGGGAGAACCTGCAGGATTATACTGAGGAGATTCAGGAATCGGTCCAGATCTTCATTCTCTACATTCAAGCTACATAAATAAATTTTCATCAAGATTAATGATGTCAAATTATAAAATAGAGTTGAGATGAAATAAAAATGGAAATACATTCTCAGTATTAACATAAATATCTCACTCTTCCTCAGAGTCGATAATTACCCCTTTATAGACTCCTAAATCCAGCATATGAGATACTCATTTAGAGGCTGGGATTTTTTCATCAGTTGCATATATACAAGTCTCTAATTCTATAATATACTCTGTAATTCAGGAAAGTTATTGTCTGGATTGAAATCATAAGGTTCCTTGATATCACCAATATCTGGTATTTGAATACCATTCTGAAGAAATTCCCTGGCATCCCTGAGGTCACGGGTTATACTCTACCAGTGATGAATGGATGAAGGTTGCACATAATTTGATCTTGGTCTTGTTGATTGTGGAAGAGGTTTGACACCTTCTGATTGAAGAGATTCTTCAGACCTTTCTTCCTCAGAAAAATCAACAGGTGGAATAGGAATATCTATTTGATGGCGGCGACTGGATCACCTTGGTGTTAGAGGTATTGCTTCTTTAGCCTTGGTCTTCCCGATGTACTTCCTGCGAAGATGTTTTGAGGGCTCTGAAACCTCTTAAATTTATGTATCATCTCTGGCCTTGTACTTATTTTCACGATTTCCACATGAAACAGTCATTTTAGTCGCCACTCAATATACTCCTTTTGTCAGAGCCCCTTGAGGATATGAAGAAACCCAAGCTTTGGCGTACCCATCTTCCAATCTGATTGATGCATCTGGTGGAGGTAATGTAATTGATAATTTAGATACCTCTAAAGTTGTGAGAATCCATAATTTTCATGATAATATTGGGTGCTTCTCATGTCTAACATATGCGGGTGGAAAGGTGCTTGATTGTTGAAGACACCTGAACTGACGAGCAAACCTATAGGGCACATAAGCCTCGCAGATAATTTCACCATCAATCCTAGTTGATAGTACACCATCCCGGAATGACATCATATAAGATCTCAGCTCATAATTCTTTTCTTTACCATCATTAATAAATTTTTCAATTGGTGGATTACCAAAATGAAAGAAGTTAAATTCTCCTGAGACATTCAATACCTTCAGTACCTCTTCAGGTCTCAAGTTCAGAGGCTTAATACCAAAAACTTTCTGTAAAAACGGGGTGAATTGACCATTAGGAACTCTGACTGAGTTCAATATTGAGTTTGAAGAAAAATGTGCTATAATCCAGCCCCACAACACTTGAAATGGCCCTGCAATTCTAAATGGAGCCTTTCCATTGTATAAATGCAGCATGAGATGGTAAATTCTTACCAAAATAGGGGTTTCTAACCCAATATACTTCCCCTCTACCAATTTAGATGCAATAATGAGTCCCTGATCTTATACCCCCACCAGATTCATGGACTGGAAGCAAATAAACACTTAGAGACATATCAAGGAAGGCATCTAAGCGTACTTTTTCATCTATATCAGGTTTGACTTTATAACCCTACTGCTTGTAATTACTTATTTCCAGTATAGGCCAATATGTTTCTGAACTGTCTAGGTTATCGGTAGAAGGACAAACAATAGGATGTCCACAGGTTGGACCTTCCTCTGTTGTTGGTTCTAAGAAATCTTCTATCCACACTCTAGCATGAATATCTTTCTTATCCTTGGGTAAATTCTTTTCTATCTTAAATAATTCATGGGCCAGCAGTGGTGTTCTAGTAACATCACCCCATTTTGAAGTAGGCAGAATGAATTCATCATATTTTTCCCCAATAATAAAAATTCTAGTTATTTTTTAAACATCCCAGAGACTAATACCAACTTCACCATGTGTCAAATGAAAGGAATTCGTTTGTGGACTCCATCGGCTCAGTAATTCAGGAATGAATTCATTTTTGTAAACATAAATTTTCCCCATCCAGATAGCTTCGTAAATATGAACGTCTGATAACTATTTTCCAAATTGTGTACAAGTCCGACGTATCCAGAATTCCCACATCCACTTAGGTTTTACACCCCCTCCAGAATGAAGGTCCCAGTCTCCTTTCCAACCATTTGATTGATCTGTTTGAGAAGTCCAAAAAGTGTAATCATAACAATGTGGCCTTGGCTCTACAATATGATCCTTCATGTCTGGAGTGCAACCACTATGATGAAGGATGCAACCAATTGGGACTGTTCCTTCTTGTATCGAAACCCCCCCTTGCACTAATATTCACTCTATTACAGTTTGAGTACTGAAGAAACCAATTCATTGGAAAGTACTTTTTAATACATGGAAAATGGGCATCCTGCAAAATCCCATGCCCGTACAGAGGCAAGTAAGTACTTTGTGGATAGTTACGTTGGTACGTAATTAGACCCTTCCATAGCCCAGGAATAGTACTCTCAACAATGTCATAATAATCTATCCCGACGATCCTCATCATTTCATTTTGACGAACCTTGGCTTCTTTAGTATGGGTCATCAAATGAGTCATTATTTCCTGCAAAAAAAAAGAATTATCAAACTTTAAAGTCTTAAAGAAGAAAGTGAAAATTTTTGGAAAAGGATACTGTTCGCATAGGTCCTTCGACAAGGTCTTTCCCATAGGTCCTTTGACAAGTTCCTCCGATGAGGTCACTTGCGTAGTTCCCTCAAAAAATATCCTAGCAGAACTCTATCAGTGAAGTTTTTTTTGGTGTAGCTCAAATCACGTAAACAGTTTTACCTTGAAGAAATTTCAAGAGAATTATGCAAGAGCACAACACGATGTATCTAAGTGAACGAGCTATGCAATGAGAGATCTAAATTTCATAGAAAGTTCAAGTGAAGAAAAAAACGTGAAAGGTTGAGAGCTATTTATAGGAAACAGAAGACCTATGCATCATGACTGCATCCCAAATCTGTGTGGCATACCTGTGCGACATATCTGTGTGAAATTATTATGTGGCATGATTGTGCTATTCATTAATCCATCCTGATCATTTTTCCAGACTTTCACCTCAGGACTTGACCCTCTTTGTATATTTCGGATCCAATCCTGAGGGGGGGCTTTTGTTGAAACTCCTTAAAAAGATTCAAAGAGTACAAAAGAAACATCAAAAAATACTCCCAATCTCTACGAAATATAGTAACATCCAACAACTTTGGAAGTGAGATACAAAGACGAGATTCACGAGATAGCTACGCGGAAGAGCTTCGTGAGAGAGCTATGCGGCCGAGCTTCGCGACACAACTCCACATTCGACCTATGAACGAGAAGATTTGGGATGCCTCTATGCGGATCACTTGCGCGGAAGGGCTACACGACATACCTTCATGACCAAAGTTTCTTTGGCTAGGCCCATCCGTGCCTATAAATAGGACCCTTGGGCTCCCCATTTTCGGACTGAAAAAAAGTGAAATATTCTCTGAAGCTCCCATTGTGTAGCTCTTTCACCTAGATCTCTCAAATTGTCTCAGGTAGTTCTCTAAAACTACAAAATAGGGGATAATTAAAGAGGATAGGTATGTTTTGAATTTCTTCACATCCTCTTCAGTCCTCATACATACCTACGTGTTATACCTGCATGGAACACCTGTGCACCATACCTGCGCAATAGGGCAGTGCGAGGTACCTACGCAGCACACCTGCACAAGGTACCTATGCGACCAGTTCAAATACCCTTTAAAGCCTTTCATAGTAGGTTATCTCTTTCCTTGGTTCCCTTATTCAAAAGGGGATAAGTTGAAGCCTCCCCCAAAACCTCATGACTTCTCAAACCTTTGGGTAAATCACATCAGCGTGTCTCCAATTTGGGTTTTTATTTTCACAGTCAGAGGTTTACTACATTTGTTTCACAATGGGATTAAGATTCATGGGATGTTTATGGGTTTGTATATCCACAGTCACATGGACTTTTCTCCCAGAAACAATGTTGGGAAGTTCCTATTTTTGAAGATAGTGGGATTTTGGCCTCAACCTTTTCAAAGAGGTGACTCGGGACCTGATTTCTCCAGTAGGGAAGGTACAATTCGCACTTGCCATTCTACGCAAGTATAGGAGAAGTCTCCCTCCCCTACTAGAACCAATTTCAGGGAAACCATTCTGGTATAATCTCCTCACCTTCACCCCTTCTTCCTTGTATTTGGACCCTTGTCCAATGTAAATAGAACAGAGGGAAGGCTCATCACCCCACCCTCTTTCATGGTCAATGTTCCCTCTTCCATCAACATGGAGGAAAATTTGGAAGTGTGAATTTCATTGTTGAATCTTTCACGTCCTATTGTTTCTCACAGCGAGCATGACTCATGTGGGATTATAGATATGTGATGATTGCAACATGTGCACAAATACTCATTGGAATGAACTACGAGAACTCTAATTCCTGTTCAAGCCAAGATACGTAGGAATCCCTTTCAGGGCCCGAGCTCATTGTATATCCTCCTTAGGAATCCAACCTTAATTCTCCCAATTTGGGAATCCTCCTTAGGAAATAATCCCCAAATTCAATCCTCAAATCATCAAGGCATTATTTTTTAGGAAGGAATCCCAAACTCATCTTTCTCTGAGGACTATACTCTCCTATGAGATTCATCGAACTATGTGGGTTTTGATTCCTATCCATATGGGATACGTAGGAAGCCTCCTTCAGGTACAAACCCAACACTTCAAATCAACCCTGTTATCTTTGGGCCATATTCTCAATAGGGTATGATCCTACTTGGAAACCTATCTCCTTTCCAAAGTTCCTTAGGTTGCTTCAGCATAAGTCCCACACTAAATTTAAACTAATCACATTCTGCTTAGGGGTCCTTATCACATGACCTTAAAAGGTTTGATGTGTCCTATTAAGCGGAACCGAACTACAAGAGTTATGATTCCTTTCATAAGGATGCGTAGGTAGCTCATTTTATGAGTATGATCCCAATATTAAAACAAACCTTCATCTCCCAAGATGACAATAAATTCAAAAGTGCCCCACTGAGTGGCTTAAAAACCAGTATCATCATAATGATGATTAAAAGAGTATCTAATCATTATATTAGAGGATACCATTGGTGGAAAACCTCTAATACATACAGATGTTTCTATTGATGAAGAATCTTGAATGCATGCTAATGATTATAAATTCTACACATGTTAATAAGTGATTGTAAATTCCAAGGGATACTTATAATACACTTGGTAAATTAATAAGGATTCATGAAAATATTTTAATCTTACAAAGAGAGTCCCGGAGTAGACAATAATTCCCCCCAAAAGGGTGTGATGAGTCCGACCTCCCATCCTCTCAACCAATGCATGTTCTTAAGTATCATAAAGTTCAAAACTTAACGAACGCATGCATTTGTAAAGAAGATACTCTTTAGATAAAGAACTGTTGGAAGTTTCTGGTTCCATGAATAAATCCAATGGAAACTGCCTGGAAATAGTGATTCTTAAATCTAGAATGCATGTTTTAAGGAACTATGAAACAATATGATTAGATTATTTTATTATGATAATTTTTTTTGATGTATTGTGATTAATAAATATTAAATAATTTTTATGGAATTTTTAGTTATCATGGGGAATTTTATTACATGGGTTTTTTATATGAAATTCATGATAAACAATTATTTAGAGTTGGATGATTGGATAGGGATAATTGATTGAGAAAATAAAGTTGATTTTTTATAGAATTATGGTATCCCACCTTGGAATTTATAATAGAGGAAATAGAGAAATGAAATTTGACCATAAATTCATGATAGAAAAATAAAGTAATTGTTATGGGATTATTAACTCAGTAAATAGAAATTTTAATAAGGTGTATTTATAATATAATTAAAGAGAAAAGAGTTTATAATTTTATAAATAGAGGGGTTACTTGACATATTATCCTCATTTAGATCTCTCTATATTTTTATCATTTATATAAGAGAACTTATAGATAGAGAATTTAAAGAATAGTGAGGGGAGGATATTATTTAAATTGTTTCAAAACATTTCTATATAAAAAATAATTAATTTTTATGTTCTTATATTTAACACATCAAACCAAGTTTTTACATTATTTTTCATGGGTTGTGCAGAATCGGCATAAGGATCATTCCAAAAAAGTATGGTGGCCATGATACCTTATCAATAATTATGATTTTACCTTTTATTATTATATATTTTGAGACCATCGATCTTCACAAAGAGTTTTTCAAAATTTCATGGGGGTCATTCCACTTACTGGAGATATCATGCTCTGCTATATTGAATTACAAGGTCATTATTCCTAAATAGTATGGGTTGTTCTAAATTGGCATGGGGTTCATGCCAAACTGTGTATGTGATACAAAATTTCTTTAAGAGAATATTATGTAATTTAGTTTATAAATGATGATTTATCATGGAATTTTGATGATCAGGATTTCTGTTTTATCCCATTAAGAACATCAAATTGAAAACTTGAGTAATTCCAAGGAAACCCATCAAGGTAGGTTAATCTAATCTATTACTATCTTGGGATAGTTATTATTAAAATTATTGATATATTTTTAAATAATAAATAATTATGAATAAACTTTATTAAATCATTATATGTGAATCTTGAATCATTATTTGAAAACAAGAATGATTTTTTGGGAAAATGTGGTTTTTAATATCCATTATGTGAATTATCAAAATAAGGGTTTTTTAAAAAAATTAATAAATTTGTATTCAATGAGGGATTAATTAAATGATTTCCAATGATGGTTTGTGTTTTTTATTTTATTTGTATGATGATGTTTTTGATTATTTTTTACATGGATTTTTTTATAAGACCTTTTATATTTATAATAACCATGAAAATGGGTTTATATTTATTTTCATAAACATGTTATTATATTCATGCTGTGTAAATTATTATAATTTTAAAGGTTATGATAAGTGATTCATAAAAAAATTCCTGTTTTTTAATTTTTTTTTTGTGATTTAATGCTAAAAACCCTTAAATTTTATTGAGTTAAATTATTTTAGGGTTTTATATATTCATTCTTAGACCAACCTTTTGATTATAGGGTCAAGTAAAGCTTATGGTCTGTGAGAACACCATGGGGTGTTAAAGGTAGATTTATACTAGTGAGTTGAGACAAAGATAGGCCTGAAGGAACCTAGTGGATACCTAACAAGAAATATGTGAATGCTAATGAGGTTGGTAATTAACACACTGTGTGATGGGTTTAGTATTAGTATATGATCCTATGATTCTGGGTAGGCATTGATACATGTTCGAGATGAAGGCTAGGTCTCAAGTGACTAGCTCCCTAGAGACAAGTTGGTGAGCTTATGGGATTGGTTGTGTGCCTTATTTTCTTTTGCTTGTGTGTGTCTAGATGTGTGATTATAAATGGTTGTGTATTTATTCCAATATGTAAGAGTTTATGGACTAATCCTTATAGTTCACCCTTTCTTGAGAAGAATAGGGTTGGGTACTATTATGTGTGCTCTACCCTACATTAATGAGTAGTGGTTGGGTACTTAATAGATGGATTACCTTGTGGAAGTGGGTATATACCAAGACTTAAATAGTTCCATTTTCTAAGGAGGATTGGGTTGTGATCAATTTATTCTTCCATTCTCTATGGGTAATTGGGTCGGGTGCTTTCATTATAGCCTTTACTGTAGAGAGTGGCATGGGTACTATCCAGTACGATCTTTCTGTAAAGGAATGGGTTGGGATATATTTAGAAAACCATTCCCTAGGGATAATTGGGTTGATTAATTTTCAGTAATACTAACCTATTAGGAGTGCCTTAGGTACTATCTAGTGCACCCTTGCCTATGAGGGAATGGGTTGGGATCTATTCAGTGCACCCTTCCCTATGGGGAATTGGGTCGGGTACTTTTTAGTGAATCCTTCCCTAAGGGGGACCCTAAATCTAGGATGAGGGTAGAGGTAGTGTAACTCCTTGATATTTTTAAAATAAGAACATTACTTTTGATAGAATATTGGACATGCAACAGTGAGCCTAAACAAACTGTGAAATATTATTATTTAAATAAGATTTTTATAACCTAAACGTTAAATTGGTGGGTATAAATAAGATTAAATACTTTATTAAATGAATATAAAGGTACTAATAAATATAAATTTATTTATAAATTATTATTAACTAATCACTCAATTTTAAAGAAAGTCATTTTATTCATTAAAAATGTGTTTTCTTCAAAAATTATTTTTTATTAATTTTTGTGAGAAAATATTTCAATTATTTTTTGGAAATTTTAAAAATATTATTTTATGAAATTAAAATAATTTTCATGAAATCATAATATCAATATGTACTTTGGGTGAAATTTTGTTTTTTTTTAGAAAATGTTGATTTTTCAGTGAACATTGAAAAATATCGATTTTTATAAAATTTTCATTTATTTTTAATAAATTAAGAAATTTAAAAGTCTCATTATTATTTTAATTTAATTTAAAATTAAAATAAATATTATTTATTTATAATAAATCTAATTAATTAAATTTAAATCATATTTATACTGTATTTTAGTTTAATTTTATTCTCAGGCTTACTCTAAAAACAATTTTAAAGTGCATAATGTTTTTCTATTTTAATTAATTAAAATAACCCCTAATAAGAAATGATTTAAATTAATATTATATATTATATATCTATAAATATTAATCTAAATTCATTTAATTATTATTATTTATCTTATAATTATTATAAGATCATTTTATGCTTAAAAAAATGCATTTCTTGAAAACTCATTTTTTCGACACATCTACAAGTATAATTTTAAATTAAATTTTTTCAATTATATGAGTTGAATTTAAAAAAATATTCTATATTTTTAATCATAATAATTTATATTATCTAATAATTTCAACTTAATTTTTACCATAATTAATAGTAAAAATGATAAAAATTATTTATTAGCGGTTAAGGTAAAAACGAGTTTACTAGAGGTTAAACATAAAATATAAAGGTTAAAAATGACCCAAAACTTTTATAATTACTATTTTTTAGTTATATTTAGACCTTTTATCTTCTAATGTTTTAAATTATCCATTTTTTATCCTTTTTTTATGAGAAAAATGTGGGTGTAATTCTTTCTTTTCAAAAATTCCAAGTGTGTCTTTTCCCCCAATTATAAAAGGACACCCCCTCTCCTATACTATTTACACATAAAAACTCATTTTTTGTCTAATACCTACCCAAATAACTTAATAAATTACCTAAAATCATAATATAATACTTTTTTTATCATAAATCCAACATAGGAAGGATTTTGGTGCAAACCTAAAGATGTTTTCTAAAGAAGAGGAGACGTCCTTAACTGAGTGTTTTATATTATTTCTTCTTAAACTTACTTAAAATATTATTAAAACATGATGATATAATAACCTCATTATCTTCCGTATAATAATATTTTTTATTTTATGTTCATGGCCTAAAACTATCTCCTCCTCCCTCGAATGGGAAACGAAATAGTTGATCGTCTGTATGACAGATTACTGTCTTGCTAACCAACGTAATTGTTTTTCCATCACTACTTATCACAACTGGATATAATGATGAATTTAATGTTTATATATTATATTTATGATATTTATGATATAATTATACTTCTTTAATTATAAAATCACATACTCTTTACTTTCTATTTTGTAGGGAATATGATAATGTCGCTCGTGCGTACGGTGGACTACCGCCTTGCGAAGCGATGTGGTTTGATTTTAGCTTATGATTTATATATAATTTAATAAGGATTTATTTTATATTTATATATTATATTAATGACATATAAATCATTCTATAAAATAAATATACATCATAATTTCTTACTTTACCATCCATTGAATAAATTATAACGTCATGAAATTATGGTGGTGGCCTAGTGGTATGGATTCCCTATAATTCTACATCTAGTCTAGGATTTAAATCCTGGATGAACCCAATTTGGGGATTTAATGTGTTATATTTCGCATATGGATGGCACAGGTAGTCTGGACATAGGGCAAAGATGCGGGAGCGGTGGGTCTCTATAGCGGTTGAGGTCGGTGGGCCATTGGTGTCGGCAATAGTAGGCGACGTTGGTATGCATCACAGGATCCCCAATGAATTTGGTAGATGGAATTGTTAGTATGTTTTGGCATTATAAGTGGGGTGAAACTCGAAAATGGAAGTGTTTTGATGGTTCAGTCTATAGTGGATCAGTGAGCAAGGTCGTTGCATGATGGTGGTCCTAATGATAAGGGCATGTGTCGGTCGTCAACAATTTTAGCAAGAAATGGTGGTTTTTATGTATCAAATAAGGGGATATTATGGTAGTTCTAATGGGAGATATTGGGGCTGGTTACAGGTAGTGTGCAAGCTACTGTGCACAAGTGTCATGACCTAAAAAAGACAAGTTTGGGCCAATGGTCTTCTTGTAATGGGTTTTAATTCACATTGGGCCTACAATGGTCATGTAATAGGATTCCATTACCTATAATAACAAGTGGGTACCTTCATATTAATAAAAAAAGGGGTATTCCCCCTACCTATAAAAATAAATGATAATGTTGTTCATGTGTACGGTGGACTGCCACCTTGTGAAGCAATGTGATTCATTTTTTATTAACGCATCACATGGATAATATATTTAATTGTATTTAAAGAAGTAATATTATATTTATTATATAATTATAATTCTTAAAACATAAAATAACACTTACCTTATTTCCATCATGATTGTTGAAAAATATAAATGTCACTCATGCATATATACGGATTACCATCTCTATGATTGAAACGTAGTTTGTTTTTCATCACCATTATTCATGACTGGTTTTAAAAATATAATTGATGTAAAAAATGATTATTATTTCATGATTATTATTCTATAAATTATTAATTAATAATATATTTGACTTTAGCCATCATACCAATGTGAATTTGGACATATGAGTTGAACATAGTCAAAACATCATATTTGAACCTATATGATTAAGTTATTGAACATAGAATGATAATAAATAAAATAAATGGAATAATAAAATTTAAAAAATTTCTTAATCAAGTAAATAATTAAAATAAGTTTATTATTCAAGAATATAAGGAACACACATGATAATTTGAGCTCGAGGTAAGTGTTTCGTCTTAAAACTTCCTTCCTTGAGACACATGTTCTTTTATGCACCTAATTTGGTTTAAATGGTGTATATACCACCCATTTACATATTATTTCATTAATTATTCATAATTCATTATATTTTAAGTTATTATTCATTTACTTTATTCATGAGAGTTATGATTCAAAAATTACCAAAGTGGTAAGGGTTTATGTTTCAATCTCATTTTAATCAAGATTATTTATGCTTTAATTTCCATTGAAGGAAATTATTTGATAATTTTCTAATAAAAAACTTTAATTTTATTCTAATCTAGTTATTCATGAGATTTTAAAGTAATAGTACCATTTTCCTCTCTTTAGTACTTAAAATGATTGAGAAAGTGTTTTTAATAAAATCCGACTTCATTTCTCTCTTCAATCAAAAACCATTTTTATTTCATATTCATGTTCTATAAAAATATTTTAAAAAATGTTTTTACTATTATCCTATTATTTTTAAAATTCATTTTTACCCAATCTTTACTTTTTACAAAATGGTTTAAAATAAATATTTATGTCATTTTCCAAACAAGGTACTTTTTAACTTTTACTGAAAATGTGAAAGTAGTCTTTGTTTTAATGTGTATGTAATAAATATTATTTTTTCCATCATGAACATTATTTACCTTAAAAATAACATTATAATTTTCCAAGGTTATTTTCAAAAAAAATTATTTCTATAATATTTTATGAATTTAAATTTTTTGAAAGTTATTTTCAAAGTGGAAAGTTTATTTTCTTCAAGAATGTTTTTAATATTTTTAGATATATTCATATTCATAAATAACAACAACATTTAATATTATATAATTATTATAAATTTTGTATATATGTCCCCCACAAGTATACCTAGCTTACTATTCTTTCTTTTTATGGGGTAATACATTCCTTGTGCTCATTTCTCAAATGCCTTCATTATGAAATTTACTTTGATTATGATATGAGTCATAATTATGCATCGCATATTATTTTCATGGGTAATTATTATTTTATTATTTATTATTGACTTTCATTATGTGGTAAAAATATATTATGAACATTTTTTAATGGGTGCACCCACATAGAACTATAATTTATTAGATAATGTTTTAGTCTCATGAGGAATCATGTATGGGATTTGAGAGTAAACCTAATCCATTATAGTAATTTTTCCACCATGTGATTTTATATAGGATGTTAGCCTTGAATCATGTTTATGTATTTCTATATTTTAATACCACATTTACTATGATACCATGATCATATGATACCAAGTTCTTTATGTTTTTATTCCTTATTATTACTCATGTTACTCCTATTTTGTGATGTCATTTTTTATCTATGACTCACATGTTATGTTTCCTTATCATGTTTATTACTTTACTAGGATTTATAGATCACCCCTTTCTTATATGTATTCCTCAGGTTATGCTATGTGGTTTTAGAAGATCAAATGGATTTAGAAGCTCACTATGGAAAAGAACAAAAAGGATTCCATGTTTTAGTTTCCTTTGATGTATTATGATTTTAGTCTTTCAAAGACAATAGGACTCATAATCATTGGGTTGTAATTAATGTATGTTTATATTAGAAATCATGTGATGATATGTGTAAAAGGAATGGGTTGATATATTTAGTATCAGATAAAAGTTTTATATAACCTTTGTAACTAGGGTGATAAAACTTTAGTGAGAACCTTAGGGATAAATCTAAGGACAAGACTTAGTATAGAAAAATATATTGGAATCTTTTTGAAGTATAGAGAGAGTGATTTTCAAGAAAGTACATCCCTGTATGGATTTTTTAAGTAGATTTGGTTATGAAATAGATATACTTTTGGGTGATAAATCCAAAAAAGGTGCATTGGACTTGACTCGATCATTATTGGGTACATGAAAATGGGCCTTACTGTACACCTGGTTTGACACTCCCTGAGGATATGATTTGAAAATTCACAAAATCTTTTTGAACAATTATAAAGGACTTGAACATTTTTTTAGGTTAGAAAACCTAATATGATTCATTACCATGGATAATGTAGATTAAAACTTAAAGTCCCCTAAGTTAGGACATACTTATCATTTATAAGTTATTCCTTATATGTTTATAAGTTTCCCTTTAGCATGTTAATTCATTCTCATATTTTTTATTTTAATATTTTTAGTTAATATAAATAAATAGGATAAAGAGTTTCAAAAACAAATGTGATGGGAAATTTAATTATTTTCCTAAATATATGTCTAAACTAATGGGAACGATAGTTATAAATATTTTTATCATTCCAAATGATCTATCTAGAATTATGATCAACAACATAAACAAAGTTGAATTTCTAAACACATAAAAGAATATAAGGATGACACCTCATGGAAGTTAAAGTGTTAAATATGATAAGTAGAAGAAGACTCAATTTTATACATGTCAATAATGTGGTAATAATAACCTATAAGAATATCTAAAATGGGAGGGAAGATGTTTTCTATGTGGAAATAAAGGTCATAGAGCAATGAATTTCCAAGGAATTTGATTTCTTATATATGGGAAACTTGGTAATTATCCAAGTCAATTACCTAATCCAATTATTAGTTCCTAAGGGCCTATGTTATGATAATTATTGAAGTGGAATGATTTATGTGTTTAGGTTTTGAAATTTTATATCAATTTGTCAAGGTTTTTTTAATGGTATTTTGGTTATAATAATCATGAAAATTATAATGATTATTATATAATAGTTTTCTTTAAGGAATTTAAATAATTTTTTGAATGGTACTAATGAACTAGAAAGGTGATTTAATGTTAAGGTTATGTTTTATGAAAAAAATGATTGATAAAAATGTAAACTCTAATATATACATGATATTTAGGTAACTATATACAATTAAAATTATTTAGTTTCATGGAAAATAATGAGTTTGATAGAAAACATTATAGGTTTAAAAAAAAGTGATTTGATGACTAATGTTGTTTTTAAGGATTTTTATCATATTATTGGTAACATTATAAGATCAAGGTGAATTATGAATATGATTATAACTTTTTTTCCATAGTAGTAAGGAAAAAAATAAACCCACAAGTCGGGTGACAACTCATCATATTTGGAAATTTCATTAGAC
The DNA here is from genome assembly GCA_963277665.1 of Viscum album. Classification (NCBI taxonomy): domain Eukaryota; kingdom Viridiplantae; phylum Streptophyta; class Magnoliopsida; order Santalales; family Viscaceae; genus Viscum; species Viscum album. The sequence continues at coordinate 830,104,624 of OY728157.1, read as the reverse complement.
TTGAATCCAAAACCAAAGGTCAATAAGGGTTTAGTGCCTACCATTGGCCTACATAATGCACTGGTTACTATGACATAGTTTTTACTTAAATTATTTGATGAATAAATATTAAGTTGATAAAATATTTGTTAGGTGATTAATGATATTTTAGGAGATAATTTATTAGGTTTAAGTATAAATAATCTTTAGGTATAATGTAAAGTATTATTTGGGAATAATTTTATTATGTATTTAGAGATTTAAACTAAAGTGTTTTAAGGATGGAAACTTATGGAATAGATTAAGTTGAACTTTGTGAGTGAATAATGTGGTATTAGATATTAATGTATCATATTAGAAAATGTGTGCTAACCATTTTGGTATTAGTAAATATATGAGGAATATCTTTTTATTCTTTTGGGGATTATGTGATTTGTTATAAGTTTATTTTAGTGCATCAGGCATGAAAAAATCATCTTCAATTATCATCATTTGGAGAAAAGATGAGATTGTGCTAGAAATTATTAATGGATGAAATTATACTTTTCAAGTAAGTATATTTCCTTATGTTCTTAGTATGGATAGTAAATGGGTACCTAAACTCTAGGTAAATGATCTTGAAATAAAAATATTATCTTATTACCTTCATATATGATGACTCAATGGTCTTTTAATTTATCATAGATTTATGGTTTTGTGGTTGTTAAATTTCTCATGATCATTCACTTTATTATGATCAATGATCTCTATCACTCTCCATAATTATTTATGCTTTTCTTATATGTACATATCTTCACTTTCCACTAATTTTATCCTATGTGGAAGCTTAGATATGTGATGACCTTCACATTTACTTTTCCCTATTTTTAAGAGGAATTTTTTATAACCCCTTTTATGATTTCCCACAAAGGAATTTTCAAATGTACAAGCCTTAATTATTGAGCATAAGTTTAAATTGTGAGAATGAAATTTATTTAAGATAGGTATAATTTAACACCCTAAAATTTTAAAATAATAACATTACGTTCAATAGCATATATGACACGCAACACTGAGCTTAAACAAAACATGAAATATTATTATTTAAATAAGACTATTATAGCCTAGTAGTTAAATTGGGGAGTATGGATAGAATTAACTAATTTATTAAATGTATATAAATTTATTACTCAATATAAATTTATTTATAAATTTCAATTAACTAATCAAACATTTTTAAAGAAAATTCATTTTATTCATCAAAAATATGTTTTCTTCAAAAAATGATTTTTATTTATTTTCATGAGAATGTATTATAATTAATTTTTAGAAATTTTAGTAAAGTTATTTTATTAAATTAAAATAATTTATTAAATTATAATATTGATATTTATTTAGGTTAAAATTTTTGTATTTTTAGAAAAATATTGATTTTTTAGTGAATTGTGAAAAATACAGATTTTTATAAAATTGTCAGTTATGTTTATTAAATTAAGAAATTTAAAAACTACATAATTATTTTAATTTTATTTGAAATTAAAATATGTATTATTTATTTATTTTAGATCCAATTAATTACATTTAAATTATCTTTATACTTTATCTCAATATAAGTTTATTCTTAGGCTTAAAAACATATTTTTCCGAACATTATATTAAAGTGCATAATGTTTCTTTATTTTAATTAATTAAAATTACCCCTAATGGGAAATTATTTAAATTAAAATTATAGATTATATATATTTAAATATTAATTCAAAAAAAATTAATTATGATTCCTTTTCTTATAGTTATTATAAGATTATTTTATGCTTGAAAAAAATGCATTTCTTGAAAAACTGTTTTTTCGACATGGCAGTGAATGTAATTTTAATTTAAATCTTTCAAATTATGTGAGTTGAATTTTGAAAAATGGATTCCATATTTTTAATAATAATAATTTATATTATATAATAATCTCAACTTAATTTTTTACCATAATGAATAGTAAAAATAGAAAAAAAAATGATTTATCGTGGTTAAGGTAAAAACGAGTTTATCGGGGGTTAAACTAAAAATATAAGCTAAAAAATGACCTGAAACTTATATAATTTATATTTTATGGTAATATTTAGACCTTATCTTTTCTAATGTTCTAAAATGGACCATTTTTTATCCTTTTTTCATGAGAAAAAAGTGGTTTTAATTCTTTCTTTTCAATAATTCCAAATGTGTCCTCTCCTCCACTTATAAAAATTTACCCCCTTTACTCTCCTATTAAAACATAAAAAACTAATTGATTTGAATAATAAATTCCCAAATAAATTAATTAATTACCTCACCTAATCCTGTAATCCTTTTTTTATCATAAATCCAACCTATGAAGGATTTTGGTGCAGACCTAAAGAAATTGTCCAAAGAATAGGAAACATCCTTAACCGAGCATTTTATTTTATTTCTTCTTCCACATCCTTAAAATATTATTAAAAAATTATGATATAATAAAATGAGTATATTAAAAATTCTTATTTTATTTATGTTAAGGTAATGACCTAAAACTATCTCCTCCTCCCTCAAATGGGAAATGAAACTGTTGATCATGTGTACAGAGGACTACCGCCTCACGAACCAACGTAATTAATTTTCTATCAATGATTCTCACAGATATATATGATGATATATTTAATGTATATATATGATATTTAGTATATAATTATACTTATTTATTTATAATATCATATATTCCTTACTTTCCATTCCGTAGGGAATACGATAGTGTCGCTCATGTGTATGGCGGACTATTTCCCCACAAAATGATGTGATTACTTTTTTACTTATTATTTACATGGAATGTAATAAGGATTAATTTTATATTTATATATTATATTTATTAAATATTAATAATTCTATAAAATAAATATATCATATATTTTCTTACCTTACCATCTATTGAATAAATGCTAACGTCGTTCGTTTGTACGACGGACTACCACCTCACGAAGTGATGTGATTTGTTTTTTATTAAACCATCACATGGGTGGTATAATTAAGTGTATATAAAGAAATAATATTATATTTATGATATAATGATCATTATGGAAATGTAAAATAACACTTAACTTATTTCCATCTTGATCATTTAAAAATGGAAATGTTACTCATGCGTACATATGGGTTATCATCTCCATGATTGTAATGTAGTTAGTTTTTCATAATCCTCCTTAATGATTGATTTTAAAAGTATAATTTATATATAAAAATTATAATTATTTCATTATTACTATTTTTTTAATTATAAATTAATAATCTCTTTGACTTTTTTCAACTTACCAAAGTGAATTTGTATATATGAGCCAAACATCATCAAAACATCTAACTTGAACAAAAATTATTAAATAATTGAACATATAATGATAATAAATAAAAGAAAATGAATAAGAAAATTTAAAAAAATTATAATGAAATAAAATAATTAACTTAAGTTTATTATTCAGTAATATAAGGAATGCATGTGATGATTCAGGCTCAAGGTAAGGGTTTCATCTCAAAACATCCTTCTTTGATACATATATTATTTTTTCTACTTAATTTCTTTTAAATGGTGTATATAATTACCCTTTACATATTATATCATTAATTATTCATGTTTCTTGAATTTTAAGTTACTATTCATTTTCTTCATTCATGGGAGTTATGATTTAAAAGTTACTAAAGTTGTAAGGGTTTATGTTTCAATCTCATTTTAATCAAGATTGTTAATGATTAAATTTCTATTGAAAGAAATTATTTTTTAATTGACTAATAAAAAACTTTAATATTATTCTCCTCTGGTTATTCATGAAATTTTCAAGTAATAGTACCATTTTACTCTCTTTGGTACTTAAAATTATTGAGAAAATGTTTTTCATAAAATCTGACTTCATTTCTCTCTTCGGTCAAAAACTATTTTTCTTCCATATCCATGTTTTCTAAAAAAAGTTTTCAAAGAGTTTTTATTGTTATATTATAATTTTTGAAAGTCATTTTTACCCATGTTTTACTTTTAATGAAATGTTTTAAAAGGAATCTTCCTGTTGTTTTCCAAACAAGGTACTTTTTAACTTTTATTGAAAATGTGAAAGGAATCTTTGTTTTAACATGTATGGTATGAATGGTATTTTCCACTATCATGACCATTATTTTACTTGAAAAATCATTATAATTTTATATGGTTATTTTAAAATAAAATTATTTCCACAATATTTTATAAATTTTAGTTTTTCAAAATTTATTTTTGAAGGGGAAATGTTATTTTACTCAAGAATGATTTTAATATTTTAAATGTATTTATATTCATCAAATAAAATAACCTTTTATATTATGGAATGATTTTAAGTTTTTTATATTTTACCCCACAAGTATACCTATATTAATATTCTATTCTTTTATGGGGTAATACAAGCCTTATGTTCATTTCTCAAATACATTCATTATGAAATTTACTTTGATTATGATATGAGACAAGATTATTCAACCCATTTTATCTTCATAGGTAAATCTTATGTTATGCTTTATGATTTACTTCCCTTATGTGGTGCACATAGATCATGAACATGTTATAATGGGTTCACCCAGATATCACTCTAATGCATTGGGTAATGTTTTAGTCTCATGAAGCATCGTGTATGGGATTATGGAGTAAACCTAATCCATTATAGGAATTTTTCCACCATGTGATATTTTCTAAGAATTTATTCTTGACTCATGCTTATGTAATGTTATATTTTTCTACCATATTTCCTATAATACCATGATATTATGATATCATGTTCTTTATATTATGCATCTATGTGACTACTCATGTGCCACCTATTTTATGATATCATGTTATATTTATGAATCACATGTTATGTTTCCTTATCATTTTTATTCCCTTACTGGGATTTCTAGATCAACCCTTTCTTCAATGTATTTCCTAGGTTATACTATATAGTTTTAGGAGTCCAAATGTATTTAGGATCTCGCTATATAAAATAAGAAAAGTGATCCCATGCTTTAGTTTCCTTTGATTTGTTATGATCCAATTATTTTGAACACACTAGACCTCATGATCTTTGGGTTGTAATTAATGGATTTTTATTTTAAAAAACATGTAATAATATGTGTAAAAGTCATGGGTTGCTATAGGTAGATACATGGTGTGTAAACCTACCCTACTTCTCTAGGTATGGGTCAAGGTTTGTGGCATGAGATAGATGATTACTGGAATTGGTATAAGTAGGTTTAGTGGGGTGTCGTGGTGTCTTGGTTAGAACATGATATCCTAACATACTTTTTTATTTTATTCTATTTATTTTCCTCACTCATACATATGTATATGATGTTTTATATTGGTGAAAATTGGTGAGACTCTACTGATATGTATTTTCATACCCTACATGGGCACCCTGGTGTATGTATATCTTATGTCTATTTTATAGTTTTATGAATATGTTTTTAAATATATCATGTTAGATCAGATTGATATGGTATTAGAGACATAGATTGAGGTTAGGCATGGGGATGGCATTAGAGCCTCTTGTGTATTTTTATTCCTTTGTTTTTTATGATAGGGTTAGTGGGTGATTATGTATAGTTGTATGACTTATTCATGGTATATTTGATATATCATGGATATATTTATTTGATTATTCTTAATAAAATTATGGTTTTTTATGGATTATATTTGGTCACTTACACTATTTTTTTACTTTTATTTAAATTTATAGTCTCCTAAATTCATGATTTAGGCCCACACCCCTAGTTTTCATCCTCTCGAATACAGGGAGGCATGCTTGAGGTCATGTTATTCTTTATCTAGGACACTGATGAGTGATCTTGGAAAGGGGGGTGAAAAAATAGTATCAGAGCATATTTTATTTTGTATTACTATTTGGGATATGGTATACTGATAATAGGGATATGTTAAATCTTGTGATAGACTTTTAACTAGTGTTTCATGAAAACCTTTCTGGTGGGAATCCCAAGTTACCAGGGTTATTAGATTTATGTTTTGGTTTTCATTTTTACCATTGAGATATTTATTCAAGCATGATGCATTTATTTTAGATTTTTATTTATGGTTTTGGATCTTGTAATTTATTCTAAAGAGTCTTGTGTACATGAATTATATTTGGAATATAGGATTAAAATGTAATAATTATGCTTGTATGTGATTTATTTCACTAACTTTAGAGTTTTAGTTGTTTAAAGTATCAATAATAACTTATATAGTGGTTTTATATATAACTTGTTGGAGGAATTATACTCAAATAAACCATATTATTTTCTTATAATGGTAGGTTATAGGGATATTATGGTGATACATTCTCCGGTTATTGATATATAGTCCCTTAATGTAATGGATATATAGAGACCCTTAGTGGGTTAGTTTAGGAATTAGATTCCTTATTATAATCTAAGGATGGTAATTGTTTGACTTGAGGATGTGGATACCCTAACCTTGATATAGTGATTCGGGTTGTATGAGAGGGAAGGATTAGTTAAATACTTATCCCTATCGATTCTAGATGTGATTTTATGTGGCATAGTGAAAGTTTGGATGGATGATTCATAATTTGAAAGGATGTTTGGGTGGTGAGTGATTGTATGGTTGTCCTTGTAATTATTGAGATGCCTCGGGCATGTTGGAAATGAATCACTAAGGTGATTTTGGATATATGATAAAGACATGTAGAATATTAGTCAGTTTTTTAGGTGCATTAGTGTAGGATTAATAGGAAGTGTCTCATGGGAGTATGAGTTTGGTCATGTTATTGGGTTATATGAGAGTATACACCCATCAGGTTCGAATGAGATTGAGTTGGATAGGGGGGAACCTATGAGAGGGTTCTTAAAGAATCGCTCTACTTTATGAAGAAGAGCATGTCGGATGGGATGAATTTTTATAAAAAATCTCGATCTATGAGGAAAAGTTTGTGTTGGTTATGTGTGGTGTCCATTGGGTTATTGATTAATGAGTGATTTTGTGTAGGCTGAAAACTAAAGTGGTTAGTGAAATTCTTGTGGGCATAGAGGCCCGAAGTTTCATTGAGAATGAGAGGTGTTGCCTCTATAATGGATAGTGACATCATGTATTGATTGGAGTATCACAGTATGATCAATCCAATATTGTTCCCTAATAGGGGTTATCAGTATGGGTGAGTGTGATTTGGGAAGATTGATGTGTGTGTGAAGTTGAAACGTGTCGGGTGTTGCACTAGAGGAGTGGTGTAAGGAATACTTATGGTGGGGAATACGCCATTGACTGTTATAGGGTGTGTCCCTCAATGAGGATGAATTTAAATGAATGTTGAAGATGATTTTCATGGTGAACCAAGAACAGGTAGGAATTTTTGTTTGATGTTGGTACTCAGGTGTGAGTGGGGCGGTCATGTCCAGTCATCGCGTGTGGAAATGGATAAAGCATGGGTTCTATAGATATAGTTTTTTGGTTTAGTGGAACAATTTTTAGGATTATCCTATGGTGGGGATCATTGAATTGATCATGAAGTAATATCTCTCTTGTTGTTTGGGTCATGGATACAATGATATCGGTTGGTGGATGGTCAAGATGGTATTCGGATATTAGTGAACATGTGGATCCAATTATATATAGTTCCCTGATAGATACCAAATTTTTATTTGGATGTGGTTCAAATTTAATTCCAATTGTTGTAATCAGACATGATATGGAATTTTACATGATTCAATATTGATTAGGATTGAGGGTTCATCAGTGCTTATAGAGAGAGTATAACAGTTGGTGTGGGTGGTTGAAGACCCAATTGTGGAATTACACTGAGTTCTAGGTTTGAGATTTAGTGTGGGAATTTGGATGATCTTATGATACATCTAAGAATTTTTTAATCATGATCAAGATATGTTATAGTTCATCGGTAAGTGAAACCAATCATTTATCGGAAAAGATGGTTATGGGAGGATCGGTGTTTATATGTGGAATTAGGTGTGATGAGGTGGAAACCGCATCAAGCATGTCTATGGACCACTAGAAGTGAATTTTTGGTAGTTTATTCCTATGGTGGGTAGTACTATAACTCATAATCACCCCTAGGGAGTGAATTATTATGGTAAGTGGAACCATAGGTTTAAGAATGAATTGGTTGATGATACCTTGGTGTCTCATGATAGACGAGTGTGGTTGAGCATCATCCCAATATTGGGAATAGTGATGAGAGGGTGTTAATAAAACATCAATATATTGTTTATTTTCACCCTTATACTTATTATTTAGATTGTTTATAGGTTTTAGTATCTCTTTATTAAATCCTTTTTCATTCAATATATATTTTTCATTCATCATTTGAAAACACATTCAAAATATCAATATTAAATTATGGAACAAATGGATAGTATGGATGTATTTTTATGATAACATTACCTAAACTAATATAAATAACAAAATTAATTTTTATAGAATTCTTGGTTCATTTTAATTAATTTCTTAAACTGGATGAAGATCTAGAACCAATCATAAGAGGCCCAATGGGGCCCATAAAGAGAATAAAATCTATGCAAGTCGAATTGGACCATCCATTTGTAATTAGGATAAAAATTTATTTATGGAAGTATAATTGGTCTAATTCAAGTGGAATTGGAAAGAAGAATTGAAGGTCCACATGTACAAAAAATTACAAGTCAAAATTAGGTACATTAATCAGTCATACAAGCGGTGAAAGTGGGTAAAATATTCTATCATGTACATATCACCTATACCCATAGTCTAGTGACTTTAGTTTGGCACTATCTTGTGTAAAATACCCTTAAAAATACAACCCTACCTCATTATAAAAATATTATCAACTATAGGGAGAGTTTATAATTCTTTTTATTTCCATATTCTTCATCTATAGTTTCCTCTCCTTCCATAGATTTCAAAGCTCCTTGTGATCACCTAAAGATGAGCATGATGTAATTCCCAAGATTCACCCTCTATTATATGAATGATATTTTTAATTACAAGTATGTATGTTTTTTACACCATATTATTTTCTTATTTAATTGAGTTTTTTCTTGGTATGTCACTCTCACACTCACATGATAATATTTGGGGGTACCCATTCATGTGATGTTTCACACACTGTTTATCACTCTTTCCCATTTTCAATCATGGTGTTTTTTTGGTTCATATCAGTAGATTTAACCCACATAAACACTTTGATGGCTATAAACATTTATGTCATGGTATCAAAATAAAATAATATACAAGCTTGTATAATACAATGAGTTCCTCACGTGTTTCTTTGATGATCTTTGGTTATGAATTCAGACACAAATCACATAATCATTGGCGATATCCAGTGAATCTTGTTTTTGTTTATGATTGAACCCTGGAAGGTGTCCTCGTATAAACTTAGTAAAATTATATTTATAGGTATTATAGATCAAGAATTAAATATCTAAAATCTATCTCTTTAAGCGATGAAGGATTAGCATCAAGGGATTTCCCCAAGTTTATCACACTTTAATCATCACATCAATTCATTGTGTTCTTTAAATATTTACTCATGCATGGTTTCTACTTGATCTCCAAAATCCCCATTAATTCAAAACCCATTATCTTTTTATCTAATTAAAAATAACTTTTAATGTTTTTTATTTAAGTTTCCATCAAGATACAACCTAGGGTTCCTATTTTATTATAGAAACATTAGAAAATTTAACAACTAATTTGGTATGAATGATAATGCAATCAGGTGGCTCATCTTTTGATGAATGTTGAGTCTTAGTGTTTAGAGTTATGGAGTGGGATCACATTCTGTAATCTGGGATATATCATAGTGGGTTATTTGTGGAGTGATGGATAAGGTAAGTCATTAATTATGGTTGTAGGACCACTATGACTTCTTGAGGATGAGAAGTGTTATGGTGGAGAGTTTGTAATGACACACATCATTAAGGGTTGTGAAATTTGGAGAAAATTTGAATTTTTAGTCTTAGAGAAGGGAATGTTTTAATAATTGGTACTTGGATTAGGATCCAAGAGTTAGAACCTCTCTAGGATATGTTTTTAAATGTGGATAGAGGCTCAATAGGTGTTTTGAGTGCTTGGGTAAATATCGGAGTGGGGTCTGGGTGACCCTCTTTGATGATTTTTGGTTGTATATGGATTATCATATAATAATGGGTTGTGGCCAATCTGTGATAGGAGGATGACCATAGGGGTCACGTCGGGACTAGTTGGTGTCATTTCATGGACGTATTTTATGAAAAAAAATTCATAAGGAAAATACCTTATGCATGGAGGTTTCCCCATGACCCTTAGATCATGTTATGACCCTTAGGTCATTCCATGAAGGTTTGATGAAAGAGTGGTATCACGGACATGGGATAAAGGTCACACTATGAGAGGAGAGACAACTCCAAGGAGGCTTGGGCCTCACCTGAGTGAGGTGCTTCATTCTATGACCCATAAGGGTCGTGTAATGACATTGTTTGGTCAGGGATCGGTCCTTATACTCAGTACAGTCATGCTATGAACTAAAGGTCCCACATCATGATAGTGACTAGTAGGTAAAGTCTGTATACCCAAGTTCGTGAGGTCTCACTGTGACCCAAGAGGTCCATGTTTGTATTTTAACTTGTGTATTAATACTTTAACAATTGTGTTTTGATAAACTAAAATTTCTTCACATTTAATTAAATTAAAATTGTTTTAAAATGAAATCATTTTTTATTTTCATATATTATTTTTTGAAATGATTAATGAAACTTTATTAAAATTTTAATATTAATATTTTTATTTATGTTGTTTTACTAAGTATTTCATGTTGTCTTTTTAGTAAAAAATTGGTCCAACCTTGACATGTCTCAAGGGTTATCCCATCAACCTCATAAGGGACCTGAGGTTTAACACCATGGGAGATCTAGAATGAAGGACCAGACATGGAATAAGAAGAGTGAGTGGGTTATATACAAGCATGTAGGATCATGCCCTAGTTAGAGTACATGAGCCTAGTCTGGTGGGCCAACATGAAGAGGATTCATCCCATGAGGCACATGTGTTAATGGGTGCATGCGGGTGTTGATCTCTCACTTCTAGCTTGAGGGTATTGTGGCACTACTTGTAATATATGGCAGAGATCAACCAGTTGCATGTTCGATATGGGACAGCATCGATCGTAGATATTGTTCATCCACGTTAATGAGATATGAAAATTTCAAGGGTTATTGGATGAGATCTATGAGATCCATCCGATCAGTGTGGTGATCATCTTCTACCTCCAATGACACCTGAACGCTCCTCTTCACTAGATTTTATGTATTTTTGATTTCCATTATTGATCCAAGATCAAATGGATGATTTTTTGAGATAGTGAGTCCAAGATAATGAGGTTATAATGTTAAAACATCATACATTTAGTTACATCTTGCATGCATGTGGTAATTTGAAGAAGATAATATTTCCAAATGAAAAAGTAGTTACAGAAGGCTTATCATCCATTAGACTTACATGGATGAGTTCAATATTAAATGAGAATAAGAACACAACTCATATTACATTCACAACTCCTCTATGTATAGTGTAAGGAATGTTAGATCCATGGCTTGATGGTAGCTTGTCATTCATGGTATCACCATTCCTATGTTTTGGCTATAGCTTGATTCTTAAAATGGTAGATCAGGTTTTAACAATTGATCATTCTACCATGTCATGGTATCTTACCTCCATATAGTGATGGTAAATAATCTATGATAGTACCTCATATGATGGTAACTCACATGATGGTAGCTTATTATTGGTAGAAACATCTTACAACTACTGGGTATTTTTACCTATTTCCAGTTAAAATATTTTTATAAAAATACAATTTTTTTATTTTAATTATTTCATGTTAAATAAATATTTTAATTACTATTTTATTGATTATATTTTGATAAAATATAATTAAATGTGTGTTTGTAATATTTTGAGCATATATCCTGTATATAAACACATGCAATATATTATTTATGATACTCTATTTTTGTGAGTTTTTTATATTTCAATAAATTGAAAGTTTATTTATATTATTTTAAATGTATTATAAATGTGAAATATACATTTTTTAATAAAAAACATTCTTGAAGCATTATCATGTTATTTTATATAGAAATAAAAGTGCGTGAAAATTATTTGATATTTAGAATGTTATTTTAATTTACTAGTAATGGTAATATTATGTATTTTTATTTTATAACTCGTGACATACAGTGATTGGATAACTTGATGCACCTAAAAGATCTTAGATTTAATGTTGATGTGGTATTAGTCCATTAGCATGTGATCAAGGGATAAAACAATCTTTATGTAGTTTGTTTAACATAATTAATGATAAAAAATTCTTGTTGAACATGCGATCAAGAACTCCTATAAATTTTATTCCATTTCTAAAATCATGATGGAACTTATACATTCAACTCCTTACTACTGAAGTGATCAAGATCATAAATCTTCATCTTCTTCATTATCTAATCTCTTATAGTTTTTTTTTCTATTTTTAATTGTGTAATATTTCTATAATCTTTTTATAATTGTATGTGTCAATTTATACTTTTCCCAATCAAAATAAATTCTGTCTTTTGGTTATTCTACCACCCAAAAGGAAGTTCTGGGTTGTGACTCCTAAAGAAAAATTTGGCCCAGACTAGGTTAATACTCTTATAAACAGTTTTGGGTTGTGGTTCTCAGTAATGTAAAAGGTAAAATCTATAATAGGTTATCACGACACTAAAAGTGAGTTCTTATTAGTGGGTACCAATCTCCTCATAGAGTAGAGAATGTTGATGAGTGGGCTAGGATATTACTTATCTAAACTACTATAAAAACACTTTGTTCATTCTTTTAATTTCTGTTTCACTACATGACTTGAACACATCACTCACTATGGATTCTATAATTAATGAACTCATTGTGGATTCATGAGGTTTCATGTGGTTTTGGTGATGTGATGATACCTAATGATTTTTAGGTGGTTATACCTTTTTGAATTAAATTGAATAACTATTTGTAAATTGTTATAATTAATTATTTAGTTGTTGTGACTTGATATATATGATCATTAATTTGTGAAATCTTACATGATACCTGGATGGGCTTGTCTAAGAACAAGAAAAACATTGTGAGGATGGTAACTCTATAGTTGAGGTAGGTGGTCCCTTTAATGCAAATCCATATGCTTATTTATGCATGTGTGTGCATGATTGTATGTTTTCATGGGAATGGGTAAATGGATGTGTAATGATAGTGCCCTAAAGAAAGATATAGAATTACATTAATCCTCCTAGACATGGAATAATTTCTCCTTAGAAATTTGGGTAAATTTGGATCACCCGGTGATTAGATCTCTAGGGGAGAAGGTATCGGTTGAATTGAAAAGGAACCTAGGGTGGGTCTTGGGATGTGGGGTGAGTGGTGGATAGCCTAGGTTAGTTTCCAAGGGATATTTGGGAAGTAAATAGAGGAATGGTATTAGATATAATATGTGATACAACCATACATCTCATGCATGGTAAGGAAAACCCTCTTGTGGGTGGATTGGGAATTGGTGTTCTCTATGAGTGGGATGATTCCTCTAATACTATTCATGGAATGATAAGGATGGTTTTTCTCTAGGTTTTGGGGTTGTGAGCTCTCATAAAAAAGATGTGAGATGAGAACCAAGTGAAGGTCATGGGGATGGTTTGAAGGACTTGGAATCTATATGCCAAGGGATTTAAATTAAGTTACTTGGGATGGTCCCTAGTTAGTAGTACTGAGTGTAATTAGGTATTTTGATGATGTTTTGGATATCCCTCTTGAGGCTGGGTTGAGTAGAGCCTACATGTAAAGGCCTGTACTTTTCATACATAGATATTTCATCAATTTAGATAAATATCCATTATATAATATTTCGATCGATACCATAATTATATAGGTATATTTCCTTTAGAAACTTGGAAACATAAAAAACTGGTTCATAATTGTCTCCCACTAAGTTCTTCATAACTACCAACCTTTATAGACATATCATACTTAGTACCTTTCTTCGCAACCTGGGGAAATGGAAACATAAGAAAGGGTGAGTTCAAATGCTCAGTGAGGTTAAACATGGGAGATATAAATATATGATCATATCAAAGCATAAGATAAGAATAAGGGTATGAGATCATGACCATAACATACAATATTCAAACCCAGCCTGAAAAAGATCATAAACATGGTTTATGGTATAAAACATTATCATTTCAAAAGGCATAGATCATAATAACAATAACTCGTCATAACTCAATCAAGAACCATAATTTCATATCATAAATGTGTGTGGCACTGTCATAAGTACAGAAGTGATTTCATATTTCAAGGTTAACTATTAAGACCTTCGGATCAAGCATCAACACCTGTATCCCATAGTGGATCAAGCACATCGATATGTTTCTCATAACGGATAAAGAACTTAGAATTGTTTCCCATAAATATATCATTAGATATAATACTTTACCAAATAAATTATAGGGGTATATAGGTCCCACCCATCACATAATTAAAACTATATATATGTGTTCCATAGGATCATAAAACATTCATCATATCAAAACCCATGAATATAAATGGGTTTCATAAACATTTCATCTTTTCATCATAAATATTAACCATCCATAGAAAGAATAATGATGGAATATTTGGATCATATCTCCATTTAAGTATAATTAACATCAATGGAAGTTATCTTAGATGGAAATTATTTTTAAATATCACTTGGAATAATTATTGGTGGAAATAACATTTCTATTTTAAAATAACCTATCTTTTTAAAAAGTTGTGTACTTATTAATGAAAACATTTTCTTTGAAAATAAACATGTAAACTTATAAAGGGAGATTAAAATCATTGAGGAGTCATGAAGGTGGGAAAATATACTCATGTTGTATAAGTTAAAAATCAATCCTTTTGTATTTTGGTTCAAAATTTCACAAAGTACCTAGTTTAGAAAATGATAAAAAGATTCCTTTCAAAACATTTTGTAAAAATTAAAACAAGGGTAAAAATGATTTTAAAAAATTATATAGTAATATTAAAAAAAATTAAAAAAAAAATATAAAACATGGACATGGAAGAGAAATATTTCCCAGCATAGACTTAAATATAAACAATCTATAATAATGATGAGATTATGAAATAAACCATTACCACTTGGGTTTCTTTTTGAATCATATGCCTCATAAATGAAATAATGTTAGATGGATTTTTATATCTCGTAATTTTCATGAAAATAATCATAAAATAAATTTATGTTCAATATATACACCACACAAAAGAAACAAGTTATGTATAAGGTATGTGTCCCACAAAAATAAAAGTGAGATAAAAATCTATTACCTTGTGTTCGGCTTATTTTAAATGTACTAGAACCTCCTATATAATAAATATATATTTATTATAAATTTATTAAATAACCATAATCATAAATATTATACAATATATGTTTTAATTATAATATTTTATCACCCATTCATTATCAATTCTTTGTTAAAAACATTATTCTGAGTGATAATTACTTCATTTTTCATGTATGTTTCGGTTTGGTATTTTCGGTCCTTATACATTTATTAGGGTTAAATAATCTACATAATTTTAATAATGATATAAATATAATATATATTCATTATATAGGTATTTAGATTAAATCATAATGTTTATAAATAAAAAATGAATTACAATGTTCATGGAGACGGTAGGTTGTACGTACGCATGAATGTTATTTTCATTTTTCAACAGATGGAATAAAAGAAAGATAAATATTAATTCACCATTAATGGATAATTATTATATCATATATATCATATATATTCATAAAATACATCTTTATTTCTGTCCAAGTAAAATAGAAATTAAAAACAAAATCACGTCGCTTTGTGGAGGTGGTTGTCCACTAGTATGCACAAATGACATTATTGTTTTCCAACGGTTTGTAAGGTAAGAAGGTTGATTTTATATTATCATTAAATTAGCATAATTATATAATAAATATGATACATAATAACTATATATTAAAAATTAAAACCATCATAATAACCATCATAATATGGTGATGAAAAATTAAAATCATCATAAAAATGAATATGGTAATGGAAAATGAATTGTATCACTACGTGGAGATGGTAAGTCGTACGTATGCACAAGCAATACTTTCACTTACCATTTAATGAAAATAGGGTGGATTAAGGTGGTTTAATAATCATAATAACATTTCAGTATATTTTTTATACTTAATTTATTATTTTATGAAAAATATAACATATTTAGAAAAGTGAAAAAGAAGAATTAAAAATAAATAGATCGGTTAAGGTACCTATTCTTTGAAATGACTCCTTTAAATCTCCTCTAAAGGGATCTGAAGATGATATTTTGGGAATAACAGCACCTCTATAATGTTAATAGGGAATTTTAAAAGATAATTTGACATATTATGGTCAAGATATAATTCTCAAATTTGTGTAATGAAGTGAGGGATGAGGGGTTCTTTTATAATTGAGGTGAGGGGTAATTTTGGAATTTCTCAAAAGATTATATTGTAATAAGACTATTTGAGATCCAAATGCTTCTAAATGGCCTATAAATTCATTTAGGATGAAATTTTTGACCTTATATTTTCCTATTTTTCCTTATTTAATATTTTTATTATTTTTAAATAATTTAATAAAATATTACTTTTATAAAATATCATTATTGTCAATTTTGACATTATTCATTACTTTGACTTAAATAACATCATGAAAATAATATAAATTAGAAAAAAACTTTTAAAACATACCTAACATTTAATTTTTGTCTATAAAATTCTATTGTCATATAAATTATCCCAAATTATAATAATTTTAATATTTTTAATAGCTTTTATTTTATTTTTCAATTAATTTAATAATTACTATGTCAACGTTGTGTAAGTATTTAAGGTAATTATTTATTAAATAAAAATTAAAAATAAATTACCATGATGAAGATAAATATTTCATATTTTAAAATACTATTTATAATAGAACATATCTTCTATATAATCCCATGTTAAAAATATTTTAAGAGTGTGACATGCTTGACATTTCTTTAAATAAAATATTATAAAAGTCATAGTCTCATAAAAGTGACAAAAAAGGTCATAAATCAAACTATTAGATTATTATGGTTGATATATACTCATAAAATAAATTTTAGAAAAGTTTTAGGGTCATTTTATGGTCCTTGTCATTTTATTTTTAACCTAAATTACCAGATTTACCCTTACCGTGGTAATAAAAATACTATAGTTATTATTCATAATGACCAAAAAATAAATGAACATATTTACTAAATTTAGACCCACTGATTCCAAATATGGAATACATTTTTTAATATTCGACTCAAATAAGTGGAAGAATTTAATTTAATATTAATCCCTCAAAACATAATGAAAAACAATTTTCTTGAAAAATGTGTTTTAAAGACCAAAAATGTACTTATACCAAAATAAGGTATAATGATTTTTTAAAGGTAATTAATTAGATCATATATAAATAAATATTTCGTAACTTATTTTTAGATAAAATCCAAATCATAAATGGACTTTTTAATATAAATAAAATTATATTTTAATAAAAATTGGTATTTTCAATATTTACTGAAAAGTCAAACTTTTCAGAAAAATAAAAAAATTTCACCCATATCTAATTTTGATATGCTGATTTAAAATTTTAAGTTAATTTTATAAAATATATTTTCTAAAAGTTAAAAAAATTAATTATAATATTTTCTCACACATGGAAATAAAAATCATTTTTGAGGAAAACATATTTCTGAAGGATAAAATAGATTTACTAAAAAATTAAGTACTTATTTTATGAGAATTAATGAATTCATTTTTAATGATTGGGACCTTTATATATTAATTTCGTAATTTTATTAATACTATACATACTCACTAATTAAATGGCTATGTTAAAATGGATATATTTAAATAATAATATTTTGCTAACCATCTAAGCTTGGTGTTGTGTGTAACGCAAGCTATTAAAGAAATGTATTTTAAAAAAAATCATAAAAAAATTGGATGTTACATTCTCCCCCACCTACCCCTTTAATAAATTTCATCCTCAAAATTTGTACTTATTCTCTTTAATCAAAGTTTTGGCATTTGAAAATTCCTTTTTGGAAACCCACATCATAAAAAGGGATAATAAAATGTTATAGCGAACCATTCTTTACATACATTGATATCAATTCAGAATTTAAGTATATTTGTTACAACATATAACAAAACCATGACAGGACTGTATAGGTATAGTGTCTTTAGAAACTAGGAAACATAAGAAAATGGTTTATTAAAACATCTACATTGTCTCCAGTTTATTTCATCATAACTATACTCATTTTTCGCATTTCATACTTATTACCCTTCTTCATGTCCTGAGTAAAATAAACATATAAAATGGTGATCTCAAATGCTCATTAAGGGTAAAAAAATGAAATAATAGTCATATCATATTCATAAGAATATAATATTTTAAAATCTTATCCTGCATATTAAAGATCACAATATTATGTCATGGGGTAAATCATAAAAGTGAAATGTAATCCTAATATTCATAACATAAGACATAAAATTTTGTGGCATACACACATAATCATAGAAAATAATTTCATATTATTCATGGATCATTGCCAAGACCATCATAGCAGACAAAGTCCATTACTAAGCTGAGTTCTTTCCTAGTTCTAACCCTATATCACTGAACCAGATTAACTTTCCATTCCATCCATGTATATCTCATGAGATATAAATCTTTACCCAATGAATTGGAGGGATATATAGGTCCCACCTATCTCATAATTAAACCATTCTTACATGTTCCACAAAAACATAGAAACATTCACCATAGCATAACCCATGAAATCAAATGGGTTTCTTAAACATCATTCCATCATAATTGATATAAAACAAATGGATTTCCTAAATAACATTCCATCATATAAACAATAAAATAATAGTAATAATAGGGATATAAACAAAAACCTATGTAATCTTAGATGTAAAATAATATTGATAAAACACTTGAGCTTGATTCCTGAGGAAAATATCCTTTCTTCTTCAAAATGTTCTCTTTTCTAAAAATTTCATGAAATTTTAAAAGAAAATAATTGAGTTTAAAATACACTTGTAAACTTGTATAGGAACATTCATTTAAATAAGGAATTATGAAGATGTAAAAACATGTTCATGCCGTATAAGTTAAATAAACATTCTCTTCGTACTTTTGCTGGAAAAGTCAAAAAGTACCTCATATGGTAAACAAAAGAAAGATTCATTCCAAACCATGTAGTAAAAGTAAAAAATGGGTAAAACTGAATTTAATAATATATATAATAATAGTAAACATTTATGGGAATATTTTTAGAAAATATGGACATGGATGATAAATATATCTCCAATAGATACTTATGAATAAACAATCTCGGATAAAACGAGATTGGAAAAGTTATCCCTTACCTTAGGTCTGATATCCTTCATATATATCAAAAACTCTTGTATGATGATTTAAATAATATTAATTATTTATTCCAAAATAATAAACATTTTTATTACAACATTTATGGTCATATCCTCATCTGTTTGTTAGTAACATTTCATTATTACTCGTTATTCAGGTATTAACTGCTTTATGTTCTTATGTATGTTTTATCGGATAAGTTCTTATTCCTATTTTCATGTTATAGTTATATCATTTAAATCATGGAATTAGTATAATATATATCATATTTATTCATTCAATTCATTTATATAATCATGTTTTAATGAATATTATGTAGAACGAATCACATTGCACTGTAGAGATGGTAAGTCATAAGTACGCACGAGCGTCGATATCGTTCCCATAATTATTGAATGGTATTTAATTGGGTGGTGTATAGTATCTATGAATTAGTATAATTTTATAATAATCATATATAGTTATTATTTCCACCATCATACCCAACCAAGTAAGGTGGTGGTGAAAAACATATTACACCACGGCGTGGAGACGGTAAGTTGTATGTATGCATGTGCGGTGATTTCATTTTTCATAGGATGTATAGAAGGTGAAATAGGGTTGTTTTATATTTGTAATAAAATATCATTATATTAGTGATACATAATTTATTACTTTATAATTAAAAAACTAAATAATAGGAAGTATAAGAAGAAATAAATTTGAAAGAATCGGTAGAAGAGATTACCACTTCCTCGACGTGCCTCCTTTAAATTTTCTCTTAGGGAACTAGAGTTGATCTTTTTAGAATACCAAAACCTCTATAATGTAACTAGGTAAGTTTATAAGAAAACTTTTCCAGTTTTGGATGAGTTTTAAGGCTCTAAATGGAGTGAATAGGGGAGATAGGAGATGCCCTTTTATAAGAGAGGAGAGGGGCACTTCAGGAAACTCTCAAAATATTAATTTATTAAAAAATCAATTTCAACTAAAAATGGTTCAAAACTTATTAAATTAAAATATAAGATTATTTTGGTTATAATACTCATTATCCAATAATTTTTAGACAAGTTTAGAATATATTTGTATCCTTATATTTTTTGTTTAACCCTTATTTTATCCTTTTTAATCTTATTGTGATATCATGTTATTTACACATTGTGTGTTAATGTAATTACCATATCATGTCAAACGACCAATAAAAAGATATTTATAACATATTTGGACTTATATTAACCATTTGGATGAATATTATATTTTTATTAATTTAATTTCATTTAATAAACTATTTTATGTTTTAAGTTATGAATTGTGTCAATTTTGGACACTATTCATACTTGACTTTTTGAAAAAAAAATCATAACAACCTGATTCCTTATAAACTAAGACATTAACTCAAATAAAATATGTCAATATCATCTATAAAATTCATTTATTACATCAAAATAACTAAATTAAATTTGTTTTAATATTTATAAATTCATTTATTTGAATCTTTCATTAATGAGGTAATCACTACATCATAATTGTATCATAAATAATTATAATTATATAATGTCTAAAATTTATAAATAAAATACCATGATGTATTAAATATTTTTATCTTTATAATTACTATTTATATAAATATATATTAGTTATATAACCCTATATTAAAATCAATTTAGTAAAAGATATATGTTTAGGTTATAATTATCTTTACTTTAAATTAATTCTTATAAAATGTCATTTTCACACCCATGTAAATCCATGGGGTCCAAAAATCTACCCAAGGATGTCCATGGTCAGAAATATCTCTTCCAATAGTATTAGAACACGTTTTAGGGTAGTTTTATATTATTAAATTATTATTATTTTACCCTTATTTACCATATTTACCCTTAACCATTATAAATAAAATAATTACTAAAGTTACTATTCATAATGTCCAAAAATAAAAGGTACCTATTCACATAATTTGAACCTTATAATTCCAAATATGGGATCCATTTTTCTAAATTCAAAACATATAAATTTTAGTAATTAATTTAAAATTAATCTCATTGTTGAAATGAGAATAAGGGTTTTAAAAGTTAAAACATTGCAAAAGATTGAAATGTTTTTACGTATGAATTCAATGTAAATTTAATCATAATGACATAAATTATATTAAATGGTAAAAATATATTATATTTATACTTTAAAACTATTTAATGTTATAATTTAACCATATAAATTATCTCAATGAAAAAAATTGTTTTTAATTAAAATTTAGCGTATTTTTACTATTCATCAAAACATGAAAGTTATTAGAAAAATATTAGAAATTTATCCAAAGTAAATTTTTATATCCTGCTTCAAAATAACATCTTTATGTCTTCATATCTAAATTATTAAGGTATCAAAATCTTAATTTAAAATGGGTTCTCCATTCAAATGTGTAAAATTAACCTTTTAAAAAAATAGGTTCGTATACATAAAATAGGGTTTTATTCATACCCTATGACTAAAATATCCATTGGATTCATATAAAAAATATTTTATTATGTATATAACACATATATATCATTAATTTATTTACCAAAAGTAATTCACTCAAAAATACAAATATCTAATTGATTTATATTTTTCATAAATAATTAATAGCCAATGAATTCATAATGCATTTTCATAAGTTAGTTATAATTATTCCCACTAACCTAACAGATAGGCTATAATGGTAATTTTATATTAAGGGCATCTCGTGGTTTTTTTAAACTCACAATTGTGTGCAAAACAAGTTACTGAAGAATAAAAATTATTTAAAGAAAATATTCCATAAAAACATCTGGGTGTTACATTCTACCCCCCCTTAAACTAAATTTCACCCTTGAAATTTGTCACTTGGAAATAAATAGATGAGAATACATCTCCCTCATCATATCCTCAAGTTCTCATGTATCTTCTTTAAATTATTGTATCCTCCATAAAACTTTAACCAAGCGAGTGGTCTTGTTTCATAGAACTTTTTTGCTATAATCCAGAATCTTTATTAGTTGTTCTTCATAAGAAAGATCTTGTTTTAGTGGTACAACTTATGAGCTTAGTACATGTGAATGATCGGGTATGTAATTTCTTAGGAGATATACATTTAACACATCATGAACTTGATAGATATTCAGTGGAAGCGCCAATCGGTAAGCTACCTTACCAACATGATCTAGTATTTCAAAAGGACTGATATGCCTAGGGCTCAGCTTGCCCTTCTTTACAAATCCCATTACTCTCTTCTGGGGAGATATTCGTAAGAAAACCTTATCACCCAATTCAAACTCTAGGTCTTTTATTCGGTTGTCAGTATAAATTTTTTGTCAACTGTAAGCTGCTCTTATGAGTTGTTGAATATATCTGACATTTTCTGTCATTTCATCAACAAGATCAGGTCCTAATAGCTTTCTTTCCCCAACTTTATCCCAGAAATCTAGAGTTATGCACTTATTTCCTTAGAGGGATTCATAAGGATCCATCTAAATACTAGAGTGAAAGCTATTATTGTAAGAAAATTCTACCAATGGTAGGTGTTTATCCCAACCACCTTTGAAATCCATAGAGAAAGCAATTAACATGTCTTCTAGAGTTTTAATTTTCCTCTTATACTAAT
Source organism: Viscum album (assembly GCA_963277665.1). Classification (NCBI taxonomy): domain Eukaryota; kingdom Viridiplantae; phylum Streptophyta; class Magnoliopsida; order Santalales; family Viscaceae; genus Viscum; species Viscum album. The sequence goes on along the minus strand of OY728157.1, from coordinate 830,081,571 downwards.
TGTATGTCTGAGGATGATAAGTAGTGCTGAAACTTAACTTTGTATCCAAATCATGGTGAATAATTCACTAGAACATCGAGGTAATCCTCAGATCCCGATCATATATAATTGAAAGTGGTACTCCATGCAATCTTACCACTTACTTTACATATATTCGGGAAAATTGATCAAGAGAGAAATCCTCTCTAATAGAAATTATGTATGTTGACTTCGTAAGGTGATCAACTATAACCCAGATATCATTATTGCCTTTGGATTTTTTTTTAAGTCTAATGAAAAAGTCCATAGTGATTTTTTTCTATTTCCATTTTGGTATGGTTAATGGTTGTAACATCTCCTTAGACTTCTGTCTCTCAGCCTTAACTTGCTGGAAAACCATGGATTGAGAGACATGTTTAGAAAAATCTCTTTTCATGTTATCCCACCAGAAGTAATCTTTCATATCCCTATAAATATTTGTTCTTTCAGGATGAATAGATAATGAAGAACTATGAGCCTTATACAATATATCCTTCATTAATTCTAGTATGGGAGGAACACAAACACAGTTCCTAAACTTTATTATTTCATCACAATCAAGGCTGAATTTAGGAACTTTTCTCGCCATTTTTTGTAACTCTACATCTTTCTTCTGTTACTCTTTAATCTTCACTTGTATAGATGGTTGAACATTCATTTGAGAAAGATATTATTTCTCCCCTTCCATTAAAATTTCAAGATCCATCCTTTTAAAATCCATAAATATTGGATCTTTTGTGATCCTCGTCATGCATAAGATATCATGGTCTTTTAGACTCAAAGCATTTTCCACCTTGTTCATGTAAGCACAGGTGCACGGGTTAACCTTCTTTTTATCTCTATGAAATTCTCTTCACATTCCTCAATCCAAACGAACTTAACTCCTTTCCGAGTCAACTTGGTGAGTGGATTAGATAATCATGAAAAATCTTTCACAAAATGTTGATAATATCCAGCCAAACCAAGAGACATTCATATCTCGATTACTATTGTTGGTCTTGACCATCTTTCAATAACCTTTTTTTTTTGATCCACAGATATCCCCTCTCTTGAGATTATGTGACCCAAAAATGAAACTTTTTGAAGCCAAAATTCACACTTGGTAAATTTTTCATAAAGATTATCCTTTCTCAGGGTCTTCATCACAATTCTCAAGTGATATTTATGTTCTTCCTTTCTATTTGAATATACAAGAATATCATCTATAAATACTACCACAAACTGATCAAGATAGTCTCTAAAGACTCTATTAATTAGATCTGTGAAGATATTAGGGGAATTAGTAAGACCAAAAGGCATCATTATAAATTCATAGTGTTCATACCTTGTACGGAATGTCTTCATTGGTATATCCTCATTTTTTAACCTTAATTGATGATATCCTAAATGAAGATCAATCTTGGAAAATTATTGATCTCCATGTATTTGGTCAAATAAGTCATCAATATGTGGGAGAGGATATTTGTTCTTGATAGTGATCTTGTTAAGTTCTCTATAATCAATGCAGAGTCTCATTGATCCATCTTTATTCTTAACAAACAGAATAGGTGCTCCCCAAGGTGAAAAACTATGGAATATGAATCCCTTATCAAGATTATCTTAGAGTTTCTTCTTCAATTCCTTCAACTCAATTGGGTTCATTCTATAAGGTTTCTTTTAAATAGGCCTAGCACCCAGTATAAGTTCTATTGAAAAATCAACTTCACGATTTGGTGGAAGACCTAGAAATTCCTCTAAAAAGATGTCGTCAAACTCCCGTAAAATGGGAATATTCTTAATCATGAGTTTCTTTCCAACCATTTAAGATAAATAACCTTCATTTATTTAATAAATACCCATATGATGGAATAAATTTCTACTGAAATGTTGTATTCATCCTTTCATCGATAGATGATCATAGATTGATCTGGAATATAAAATGTGACTTCCCTTCTTTGGAAATTGATGTGAGCTATATAAATAAATCCAATCCATGCCAAGAATCACATCAAATTCCACTATAGGAAGGATCACAAGATTTTTAGGAATCACTTTCCCGCAAACTTCAATTGGGGAATAATTATAAACTTTTGATGTGATCGTTGTGCCATTAAGAGTTTTCACAGCTAACTCAACATCTAATTTTTGAGGTAATACGGTGATACCCTTAAATAATTCTTCAGAAATAAAAAATTGGGTGGATCCATAATCAAATAAAACATTTTCCACTTTAGAGTGGATGGTAAGTGTACCTTTCACTACTTCATAATTGTACTCCATGATGCCGATAGTAATTGCATGTGACTTTACTTTGCCTTTGTCCTTAAGAGTTTATTAACATCGATTATCATCAATAACCCTTTAATTAGGGAATTTATTGGCATAATTCCTCATTCCTTGAGCTTGTAACATTGAAGTGTAAGAGTTTCATTCTGTGTATCCTTTTCTTTGTTCACATCATTAGACATATTTTTTCCATCACTTCAACATTCAATTGCCTGATGACCTTCTTTTACACTTAAAACATTTACTAGTCCATTTAAGATAATTCTCTCCATGGTTCTTTCCACACTTTTATCATAAGGTAAAACTCATCTTCTTTTAAGTGTGGTCTTTATATTTTCCTTTGAATTCTATTTTTATCTTCTTATCAAACCCATATAACTGATGGGTTACTCTAATCTTCATCTCAACCTTGAGATCACATCGAACAATTTCCTCATAGCTATTGAAGTACCTTATGTCTAATGCCCTTTGGAGACTTGGTTTTAAGCCACTAAAGAATCGATCAATCTTACTCTTAGGTTGGATAATAATTATAGAAGTTTACCTTTCAAGTCTTGTAAAATATTCTTCATAGGTACCAATGGATTCATCATTATTTTTCTTAAGTTCAAGGAACTCCTTCTCCATATTTTTTTAGAGAATATGAGAAAAGTACTTATTGAAAAATATGTTATTGAACTCATCTCATTCCATGGACTCAATTTAATCTCTTTGCCTCATATTATTAATAAGATTCCACCATTGATCAACTTATCCTTATAAAAGGTATACTACTAAGATGACTTTATCATGTTCAGAACATTGTAGAATTGAAAATATCTTTTCAGTGGTACTGATCCATTGTTCAGCCACTAATGGATCAGAAGACCCACTAAATGAAGGTGGACACTGCCTCATGAAGGATTCAACAGAATATTTCACCCTCATTTTTTTGTTTGTAAGTTTAGTATGGTTTATAGCTTGAGAAAGTTGTGCGAGCATGGCTATAATATTTTTCATTCCAACTCCCATAACATTTAATTGCTCAGGGTGACAATCGTTGCATTGTCTATCGCATTCAGTATTAACATGATTCCTTCAGGTTCCATCCATTGACTAAAACCAAGAAGCATAGTGTGAGAAACACTAATCATAATAGGAAAACCACATAATCAAGAATAAAATTTCAATTTAGGACACTTTAGGTTTTATCCTAGGTTATTCATGGTCATTTCTAAAACACTAGGATTGTATCCTATACTTAGGCATATCCTTAAGGCATTCACATCCTAGTTTCCAAAGGTTAACTATACCTTTCCTCTGATACCAACTATAGTGGACCATTCTTTATATACATTGATATCACTTTAGAATTGAAGTATATTTATCACAACATATAACAAAACCATGATAGGACTGTATTGGTATAGTGTCTTTAGAAACTGTGAAACATGAACAATTGGTTCATAAAACATCTACATTGTCTCCTTTTTATTTCATCATAACTAGAATCCTTTTTGGAATATCATACTTAATACCCTTATTCATGTCCTTAGAAATAGAAACATATAAAAGGTTGGTCTCAAATTCTCAGTAAGGGTAAAAAAATGAAATAATAGTCGTATCATATTCATAATAACATAACATTTGAAAATCTTATTCTGCATATAAAATATCACAATATCATGTCATGGGATAAATCATAAAAGTGCAATGTAATCCCAATAGTCATAACATAAGACATGAAATTTTTTGGCATACACACATAAGAATAGAAAATAATTTCATATTAGTCAAGTCTCATTTCCAATACCATCATAGTAGATAAATTCCATTACTAAATTGAGTTCTCTCCTCGTTCCATCCCTTTATAACTGAACCGGATTAACTTTTCATTCCAGTCATGTCTATATCATGAGATATAAATCTTTAACCAATGAATTGGATGGAGATATAGGCCCCACCCATCTCATAATGAAACCATTCTTATGTGTGCCACAAAAATATAGAAACATTCACCATAGCATAACCCATGAAATCAAAGGGGTTTCTTAAACATCATTCCATCATAATTGATATAAAACAAATGGATTTACTAAATAAAATTCCATTATAAACACAATAAAATCATAGTAATAACATGGATAGAAACATAAACCTATGTAATCTTATATGGAAAATAATTTTGATAAAACACTTGAGTTTCATTCATGAGGAAAATATCCTTTCTTTTTCAAAAACGTTCTCTTTTCTCAAAATGTCATGAAATTTTAAAAGAAAAGAATTGAGTTAAAAATACACTTGTAAAATTGTAGATTAATCTTAATGGAAATAAGGCATTATGAAGATGTAAAAACCTGTTCATGTTGTATAAGTTAAAAAAACATTATCCTTGTACTTTTTCCAGAAAAGTCAAAAAGTACCTCGTATGGTAAACAAAAGAAAGATTCCTTCCAAACCATGTAGTAAAAGTACAAATGGGTAAAAATGAATTTAATAACACATAGAAGAATAGTAAACATTTTATGGAAATATATTTAGAAAACATGGACATGGATGATAAATATATCCCCATTATATACTTACAAATAAACAATCTCGGATAAAACGAGATTGGAAAAGTTATCCCTTACCTTAGGTCTGATATCCTTATTATGTATCCAAACCTCCAGTATAATGATTTAAATAATTTTACTTATTTATTACATAATCATAATCATTTTTATGATAACATTTTTGGTCATATTTCCATCTGTTTGTTAGTAACATTTCATTGTTACTCGTTATTCGGGTATTAACTGCTTCATGTTCTTGTCTATGTTTTTTCGGATAAGTTATTATTCATATTTTTAGTTTCTAGTTATATAATTTATATAATGGTATTAATATAATATATATCATATTTATTCATTAAAATCATTTATATAATCATGGTTTAATGAAAATTATGTAGAAAGAATCACATCGCACCGTAAAGACGGTAAGTCGTATGTACGCACGAGCGACGATATCGTTCCCATAATTGTTGAATGGTATTGAAGTGTATGGTGTATAGTATATCAGAATTAGTATCATGTTATAATAATAATATATAGTTATTATTTTTACCATTATACCCATCAAAGTAAGGTGGTGGTGAAAAACATATTACACCACGGCGTAGAGACGGTAAGCCGTACGTACGTACGCGCGGTGATTTCATTTTTTGTTGGATGGATAGAAGGTGAAATATGATTTTTTTTTTCATATTTATAATAACATATAAGTATATTATTGATACTTATATTATTACTTTATAATAAAACAACTAAATAATAGTAATTATAAGAAGAAATAAATTTTAAAGAATCAGTAGAAGAGGTTACCTCTTCCTCGACGTGCCTCCTTTAAATTTCTTCTTAGGGAACTAGAGTTGGTCTTTTGAGAAGAACATAACCTCTAGAATTTTACTAGGGAAGTTTATAAGATAAATTTTTAGGGTTTTTTCGAGCTTTAATTCTCAAAATGGAGTGAAGAGGAGAGGGATGAGGTGCCCTTTTATAAGAGAGGAGAGGGACACTTCAATAAACTCTCAAAATATTAATTTATTATGAATTCAATTTCAACTAAAAAGATGGTCCAAAACTTATTTAATTAATAGATACTATGATTTTGGTTTGAATACCCATCGTACAATAATTTTTAGAAAAGTTTAGAATATTTTTTTATCCTTATTTTTCTTTTAACCCTTATTTTACCATTTCTAATCTTACTATGATATCATGTTATTTACTCATTGTGGGTTAATGTAATTATAATATCATGTCAAAAGACACATAAAAATTTATTTATGACATATTTAGACTTATATTAACCATTTGGTAAAATATTATATTTTTAGTAATTTAATATAATTCAATAAACTATTTTATGTTTTAAGTTATGAATTGTGTCAATTTTGGAAACTATTCATAATTTACTATTTTAAAAATTCATAACAACCTGATTCCTTCGAAAATAAGACATTAAATCAAATATAATATGTCAATATCATCAAAAATATTAGTTTATTACATCAAAATAACAAAATTACATTTTTTAAAATATTTATAAATTCATTTATTTTAATCTTTCATTAATGAGGTAATCACTACATCATAATTGTGTCATAAATAATTATATTTATCAAATGTATAAAAATTATAAATAAAATACCATGATGTAGGAAATATTTTTATATTTCTAATGAATATTTATAGACATAGATATCGTTTATATAACCCTATATTAAAATCAATTCTGTAAAAGATATATGTTTAGGTTATAATTATCTTTACTTTAAATTAATTCTTATAAAATGTTATTTTCACATCCATGTGAATCCATGGGGTCCCAAAATCTACCCAAGGATGTCCATGGTCAGAAATATCTCTTCCAATAGTATTATAACACGTTTTAGGGTAGTTTTATATTATTAAATTATTATTATTTTACCCTTATTTACCAGATTTACCCTTTAACCATGGTAAATAAAATAATTACTGAAGATACTATTAATAATATCTAAAAATAAAAGGTTATTCACACAATTTGGACCTTCTTATTCCAAATGTGGAATCCATTTTTCTAAATTCTAAACATAGAAGTTGTAGTAATTAATTTAAAATTAATCCCGTTGTGGAAATTAGAATACGGGTTTTAAAAGTTAAAACATTGCAAAAGATTGAAATGGTTTTACCTATTAATTCAATGTAAAATTAATGCTAATGAAATAAATTATATTAAATGATAAAAATATATTCTATTTATACTTTAAAACCATTCAATATTATAATTTAACCATATAAATTATCTCGATGAAAAAAGTTGTTTTTAATTAAAATTTAGTGTGTTTTTACTATTCATCAAAACATGAAAGTTATCGGAAAAATATCAGAAATTTATTCAAAGTAAATTTTTATAGCCCGATTCAAAATAAAATGTTTATGTTGTCATATATAAATTATTAATGTGCCAAAATATTAATTTAAAATGGGTTCTCCATTCAAAGGTGTAAAATTAACTTTTTAAAAAAATAGGTTCTTATACATAAATTAGGGTTTTATTCATACCCTATGACTAAAATATCCATTGAATGAATATCAAAAATATTTTACAAATTATATAACACATATATCTCATTAATTTTTTTAGGAAATGTAATTCACTCAAAAATAAAAATATCTAATTGATTTATATTTTTTGTAAATAATTAATAGCCAATGAATTCATAATGCATTTTCATAAGTTAGTTGTAATTATTCCTGCTAACCTAATGGCTAGTATATAACGGTAATTTTATATTAAGGTCATATCATGGTTTTTTTAAACTCATGATTACATTCAAAGTAAGCTACTAAAGAATAAAAATTATTTAAAGAAAATATTTCATAAAAACATCTGGGTGTTAAAAACGTCCTCCTGAAAGGAGAGAAAGGAAAGTACATAGGTCATCTAGAATAACACATAATTAGGTTTCAAAATAGGAGAACATTTTTGGGAAGTTAAAATGTGGATATTTAGTAAAAACTAACTTCTAAGTACTTATAGATAGTGATAGAGAACATGGTCATGAGAAATTCAACATCTATAAAACTACAACTTGATGAGGTATGGAAAAGACCAACCATTAATTAGAAATTAAGGTCATATGATAAATTTTTTGTTTCAAGATCCTTTTTCTAGAATTTAGGAATTAAATTTCCATATAAACTAACGTAAATAAATATACTTACATAACAAGTATAGTTTCATCCTTGAATCAATTTCCACCACAATCTCGTCTTTTTTTCCAAATGATGAGTATTCAAGATGAATTTTATTCATGCCTAAAGCACTAGAATCAACTTATAATAGATCACATAATCCCAAAAAATTAAATAAATTAATTATTATTATATTTAGAAATTAATCAAAATCAAAATGGTTAGGATATGATAAATAATCATTCAAATGAATAAAATACACTTTAATCTCTAAAATTCAACATTAATACCCAAAATTAAGTATAGATTATTAAATAAATAATTATCTATAAAACTACTAAAAAATATTCCAAACTAATATTGAAACCCAAAATCATAAGTATTTGGTCACGTAATCTTCCGATATTAATTTAATATTTGTCTCCAATCATAATTTATCCCTCATAAAGTCATACACCAAAACTTTACATGCCCTAATCATATAGTCTATAGGATATAATAATAATTTCCATAAATAAATAAACCTATATCACAATTAATCTCAATAACCACACTATTAATGAAATTTTTAACCTCAAAGGTTATCTTATACATTTCATCTTACATCCCCAACAGTTTAATAACATTATTTTAAAATAATAATTCACATTAAACCTAAGGGTTATATATACCTCAACCCAGTAAAACTTTTCCCAAAATATCATTAGCCACCACAAAATTCCATTACTTAAAACCTCATAAGGGGGTCTAATCCATTGATCTGATGATCAACCTCAAACTTATAAACCTATGATAGTATCCATGTCACTTAAATTAACCTCACATGAAATCATATACACTTTAAAAAAATAACACAATCCTTAATCCTCAATTAAGTTCAAAGAATATTAAATATATTCCTTAAATCCAAAAATTCAATAAAAATAATCAAAGATAGATGAACTAAATCACTTTTTCATAAAATCATTAACCAATTTCGAGGTCACCAATTTCACTTTATCCAAACTATACATTATCACCTTACCACAAAATCACTTTTCTTGGTTATTGGTACCTTTCAATATATGTTTTAAAATCTATGAAGAAAGCTATTATGGGAAAATTCTTAGATGATTAATGATCCTTATATCCAAAATATCATTTATATAACACTTACATAATTATAATATCATAATACATAAACAATAAAATTATTTCACTTCATAGGTCTTTCCTTGGTCTAGGAGTTAACATTTAGAAGATGGCATTGAATTAGATAATACCTAGGTTCCCCATATACGAGACATTAAATTCCTTATAAATTTTTTACTCTATGCCCTTTATTTTCACATAAAAAACATCTTCCAATCCATTTAAAGTTTTCATCTAGGTGATTCTTCTGGTATTATTGATAAGAAAAAAATTGAACTTTCTTACCTCTAGAATCATCGCCACCTAAACTTCCATAAAAGTAAATTTTCCTCTTATTTTACATGATAAGAATCTCACCAAGGTTCACCTTTTTAATCATATATTGTGATAGATGATTATCATTAATCGTAATATCCTTATCTCCAGCCATTATCTAATTTGGTAGATTAAAATCACGTAATTATCGATCACATTCAGTATTAACATGATTCCTCCTAGTTCCAACCATTGATTAAAATCAATGTGTGATCAATTATAATCATAGGGGAAACCTTGTAGTCATGAGAATAATAATTAATAGAATGTTTAAATCACAACACCTTCTTCTATGAAACCTTAGGTTTAACCTAATTTGTTTATGGTCATTACCAAAACTTTAGGATTTTATCCTATAGGTATACATATTTATAGGGTTATCACACAAGTTTTCTCATCCTAGTTTCCAAAGGTTAATTAAACCCTGCTCTGATACCAACTGTAATGGATCATACTTTTAATACATATATATTTCATCTATTTATATGAATATTTATTACATAAAATTTAAATACACACTATAATTATATAGGTCCAGTGAATTTAGATACTTGAACACAAAAACAACTGGTTCATAATTGTATCCCATTAAGTTTTTCATAAATAGCACCCATCTTAGACATATCATACTTAGCACCTTTCTTCACAACTTGGGGAGATAGAAAAATAATAAAGTGTGTGCTCAAATGATAATTAAGGTTAAACATGGGAGATATTAATATATGATCATATTAAATAATAATATAATTATAAGCATTTGATATCATGACCATAACAAACAATGTTCTAACCCAACCTAACAATGATCATAAACATGAGTTATGGTATAAGACATTATCATTTCAAAAGACATGAATCATAAGAATAATAACTCATAATAACTAAATCATGAACCATATTTTCAAGTCATAAAGGTGTGTGGAACCATAATAAGTATAGAAATCATTTCATATGTCATGGTTAATTATCAAGACCATCGGATCAAGCATCAACACATGTTTCCCATAGTGGATCAAGTACATCACCCATTTTCCTATAACAGATTAAGCACTTTGACTTATTTCACATAAAAATATCATGATATATAATAATTTACCTAATTAATTTTAAGGATATATAGTTCACACCCATCACATAATGAAAACCATTAATGTTTGTGTCACAGTATCACAAAACATTCATCATATCAGAACCCATTAAAAGAAATGGGTTTCATAAACATTGCATCTTTTCATCATAAACATAAACCATATAGATAAATAATAAAGATGGTATCCTCAGATAATTTCCCTAGTAAAGTATAATTGACAAAAAATTATTTCATCTTATATGGAAAATTATTTCTAAAGATCACTTGGAATAATTCTTGAGAAAAATAACTTTTCTATTTTAAAATCACTTCTCTTTTTAAAAAGTTGTGCACTTATAATTGAAAAAATTTTCTTTTAAAATAACATTTTAAAATTGTAAAGTAATATTCAAATAATTATTTTCATTTTTGTAGGAAAATACACTCATTATATATAAGTTAAAAAACATTTCTTTTATATTTTTTTTGGAAATGTCATAAAGTAATTCATTTGGAAAATGAAAAAAAGATTACTTTCAAAACATTTTGTAAAAACTCAAATAAGGGTAAAAATGATTTTAAACAATTATATAGGAATATTAAAACTTTTTGAAAAAAAAATAAAAAAAATGGATATTGAAGAGAAATTTTAACCAGTAAAAACTTAAATATAAACAATCCCGAATAATGATGAGGTTATGAAATAAACCCTTACAACTTGGGTTTCTTTTGAATCATAGGCATAATGAAAGAAATAACTATATATGGATATTTATATCCCATAATTTTCATGATAAAATCATAAAATATATTCATGGGTAGTATATACACCACACAAAAGAAACAATTATTGTATAAGGCATGTGTCCCACAGAAATAAAAGTGATATTAAAATATCTTACCTCGTGTTCGACTTCCTTAAAATGTGTTCGATTCTACTGTATAATAAATATAGATTTATTATAAATCTATTAAATAATTATAATCATATGTATCATACCATATATGTTTTAATTATAATATTTTATCATCCATTTATTAACAATTCTTTATTAAAATAACTGTTCTGGGTGATAATTGCTTCGCTTTTCATGTGTGTTCTGGTTTGGTATTTTTAGTTATTATACATTTATTATGGTTCCATAATCTACATAATTTTAATAATTATATAAATATAATATATATTCATTATATATTTATTTATATTAATCCATAAAATTTAGAGATAGAAAATTAATTACACAGTTCATAGAGATGTTAGGTCATACGTACGCATGAACATTGTTTTCATTTTTCATAAAATTAAATGAAATAAAGGTAAATATTAATTCACCTTTATAGGATAATTATTATATCATATATATTATTAAAATACATATTTATTACTATAAAATTAAATTATAAAAAAAATAAGTCACATTACTTTTTGGAGGTGGTAGTCCACACGTGCGCTTAAACGACGTTATTGTTTTCCAACAGTTTGGAAGGTAAGAAAGTAGATTTTATATTATCATTATTGTAGAATAATTATATAATTAATATAATACATAAAAATTAAACCTATAATAATAATCATTTGTGAAATATGGGGATGGAAAATGAATTGTATCATTACATGGAGACGGTAAGTTGTACGTACACATAAGTGATACTTTCACTTCACATTTGATGGAAAGAGGGTGAATAAAGGTGGTTTCATGATAATGATAACATTTAAGTATATTTATTATACTTAATTTATTATTTTATGAAGAATATAACATATTTAGATAATTTAAAAGAACAATTAAAAAGAAAGTGATCAGTTAATGTGATTACCTCTTCTTTGAAACAACTCCTTTAGATCTTCCCTAAAGGGATCTAGGGTTGGTATTTTGGTAAGAACATCACCTCTAAAATGTGTATAGGGAAGTTTAGAATATAATTTTTTAAATTATTTTCAATCTATAATGATTAAAGTGGTGGAATTAATTGATGGAGGAGGATCCCTTTTATAATTGATGTGAGGGGCACTTTTGGAATTTCTCAAAAGATTAAATTATATTAAGACTATTCCAGATTCAAATGCTTAAAAATGGGTTATAAATGCCTATAGAATGAAATTTTAGAACATATATTATCCCATTTTTCCTTATTTAATATTTTTATGATTTTTATATAATTTAATAAAATATTATTTTCATAAAATATCATTTTTGTCTATTTTGACACTACTCATTACTTTGAACTTAATAACATCATGAAAATAATAAAAAAAATTAATATATATATATATATATAATAATTTTAATCTATAAAATTCATTTATCACATAAATTATCACAAATTATAATACTTTTAATATTTTTAATATCATTTATTTTATTTTTTTATTAATTGAATAATTACTGTGTCAGCGTTGCGTAAGTATTTAAGGTAATTATTTATTAACTAAAAATTGAAAATAAATTACCATGATGAACATAAATATTTTATATTTCAAAATAATATTTATATTCAAACATATCCCCTATATAATCTCATTCTAAAAATATTTTATTTATTAAAAACAAGAGTGTGACATGTTTGACTTTTCTTTAAATAAAATATTATAAAGGTCATAATCTCATCCAGGTGACAAAAAATGTCATAAATTCGACTCTTGGATGATTTTTGTTGATATATACTCATAAAATAAAATTTAGGTATATGTTAGGGTCATTTTATAGTCTTTATCGTTTTATTTTTAACCTAAATTACCAGATTTACCCTTATCATGGTAATAAAATTATTATAGTTACTATTCATGATGACTAAAAATAAATGGAAATTATTTAATAAATTTGGAACCACTGATTACAAATATTTAATCCATTTTTCAAGATTCAAATCATAGAAGTGGAATAATTTTATTTAATATTAATCCTGCAAAACGCAATGAATACCAGTTTTCTTGAAGAATGCACTTTTAAGCCCAAAAATGTACTTATATAAAAATAATGTATAATGATGTTTAAAATGTAATTAATTAGATAATATATAAATAAATAGTACTTAATTTTTTTCAGATAAAATTTAAATTATAAAGTAAATTTTTAATTTAAATAAAATTATAATTTAATAAAAAATTGTACTTTTCACTATTCACTAAAAAATAAAAATTTTCAGAAAAATGCCAAAAATTCACCCAAATATAATTTTGATATGTTGATTTAAAATTTTAATTTAATTTTATCAAATATATATTTTAAATTTTCCAAAAATTAATTACAATATTTTCTCACAAAAAGTAATCAAAATCATTTTTGTGGAGTACATATTTCTGAAGCATAAAATAGTTTTAATGAAAATTAAGTACTTATTTTAGAGCATCAATCAATGATTTTTTATTTATTAGGTCATTTATATATAAATTTAATAATTTGGTTGATATTATTCATACATATTAATTCAACTTGTAGGTTATAACGGACATATTTAAATAATAATATTTCATTGACCATTTAAGCTTGGTGTTGCATGTAACACAAGATATCGAAGAAATGTAATTTAAAAATATTTTATAAAATATTATGATGTTACACTATAGTCTATGAGAACACCATTGGTTGTTGAATATGGATTTATACCAGTGATCATAGACCAAGATGGTCCTGAAGGACCCTAGAGGATGCCTCACAAGTGAGACGAGAACACTGATGAGGTCAATGTATAACACCCTATATGACTGATTCTAGTATTGAGATATTATCCCATGAGGCTTGATGGGTGTCAATACATGTTTGACATGAGGAGCTCAGGCCTAAATGGCTAGCACCATGGTGATAATCAAGTGAGCTTATGGTATGGGTAGTGTGCCCTATTTTCTACTACATGCATGTGGATAGTTGAGTGATTTCGGATGCTAATAGATGGTTTCCCATATAGAAGAGGGGAAATACTAAGCCTTATATTGAATCCTTTTCAAGGGAGTTTTTAGATGTGTATTATTATGTGTTCTCTACCTTACATCGATAGTTATTGGTTTGGTACTTGATGGATGACTTCCCTTGTGGAAGATGGGATGGAACGGGCCATACAATTCTCCCTTTTGTGGGGAGGATTGGGTTGGGGTCTTTTGGTGTTTCTTTCCTTATGAGTAATTAGGTTGGGTACTTTTAATGATTCCTTCCATATGAGGATTGTCTTTGTTACTATTTGGTGTACCCTTCCCTATGAGGGAATGGGTTGGAATCTATTCAGTGAAACCTTCCCTATATGTAATTGAGTTGGGTACTTTTTAATGTAGCCTTCCCTATAGGGAGTAGATTGGGTACTATTTAGTGTACCTATCACGACCCGTCCCTCGAGGCCCGTGTCGTGATAGCCCCAAGCCCACCTTCTATAGGCCAGGGTCCGGTGACTAGCACCAGAAAGGCATATCCCAAAAATAGGAAGGCATTTACTTTTAACCTACATAGACACACAGTCCAAGAACACAACAAGGAGAAACCACGAAGTAAGCTGTTGTAGTAAAAGTGTGCTGAAAGTAAAGGGGCTGGAATACAAGCCCAACTGAAAAGTACAAGTACAACTGAAAAGTAAAAATACAACTGAAAAGTTAAAAATAGCTCCCTGATCGTCCATCGAGGATCCTACCTTAAGGGTAGGTACATATCATGATCAGTAGTCCATGTGACACATCATGCCAAATGATCCACCTCTGTGCACCGTCCAGTCCTGGCTCCCTCAACCTTGATCAATGTTGTTTGTCATCTTCACAAGACACAACAAGGTGCGGGTGTATCCCGTGCAGGGGTGAGTATAACGATACTCAGTAGGGACCCCGAGACCCCCGTAGGTCTCTCAGAGTTCCACAAAGTAAAAAACACAAAGAAAGACCTTCATCTCAAACACGAAATGATAGACATCAACTCTACTTAGGTATATGACCATACATATACCTAAGTTATCAATACATACTCATCTCATACACGAGATAAGAATACCACAAAGGTAACACCATGAAGGTAGTGGTACCACACAAGTAACACCACGAAGATATAATTACCACACAGGTAACACCACAAAGATAGAAGTACCACACAGGTAAAACCACGAAGACAACACCACGAAGGTAGAAGTACCACATAGGTAACACCAAAAAGACAACACCATGAAGGTAGAAGTACCACACAGGTAACACCACAAAGTTAAAAGACTCAGCTAAAAATCAGGTATAACTTAAGTACAGAAGTACAGATGATTAGTTGTAAGCTAGATCATCTTATTCTGTTAAGAGGCACTACTTCTGACCCACACAGGATCGATAGGTAATAACCCCTGCTGACCCAAATAGGATCAGTGTGTGCTGACCCACATAGGATTGTTGAGCACTGACCCACATAGGATATGATAGATGCTGACCCACACAGGATCGATAGATGCTGACCCACATAGGATCGATGTTATTTCCTCACATTATAGCCTACCACAGGATTCCTTGCACCCGGTGCACTCAGGTTTTGTAGAATATACCCCTCGATATATTGGTCATACCTCGACTGCCACTAATCTCCACAAAGAGTAACCTAAAGTACCATCATGTTTTAAGGGTTTTAATGCGAGAGACGGTGCATCAATCGGACATCTGGTCTGTGAGTTATAAGTGTTTTAGTTCTGAGGGCCTGGTTAGATTCAGGTTCAATCCAACCTAGCTATACTCCATCTATCTCTAAAACTTAATTTGATTATACCAAAAGGATCGTCTCTAACCAAGGATCCCATCGTCGTAGACGGTTCGTCAAACGGACGTCTGGTTCTCATGATATGGCCCTTTAAGTGTTTTCTAGGCCCAGTTGGGCCCGGGTCCGGTCCGACCCAGCTGGGCTGGGCCGCGGTGGGCTCGGCCCACTGGGCCGCGGTCTGGCCTGACCCATAGGGGGCGCGGTTCAGCCCGCAAGGGGGTATGGCCTGCTGGGCGTATGGCCCACGGCTGGGTGAAGCAGCCCACTATACTGGGGCCCACCCAAGCCGCCACCTGGGGGAGTGACCCCCAGTTTTCCTGAACAATCGTGAGGGATGTTCGGTTTCCTCGGTAATGGTGGTGCCACATGGCACCTCCAAGTGGAATGTGGGACCCACTAGAGCATTTCCTAGCTCCCTTAGCAGTAGGATGATGTCGGTCGCTATCTCCAGCGGCGCGCGACGGTGCGCCGCTCCGCCACCCGTGGTTGGCAGATGTGCCAGCCACCTCCCTTGGTCCGCTACGACTGAGGAGCCGTAGCCCACATCCTCCGGCGGCATGCTAGTCACGCCACCCTCTTCTTTCACAGTCATTCAGTGTGTCGATTGCCTCCTCCCACCGTCGCGGCTTCGGTTGTGGCCCCTTGCTAACCAGCAGCGCGCGACGGTGCACCGTACCTCCTCCACGGTTGGTCGGTGTCGGCCTCTCTCTTAACCACTATGGCTTAGTGTCGCGGCCTCTCCTTACGGCATGCGATGGCGCACCTCCTCCATCATAGTCGGTTGGTGTCGCCGCTCCAGCGGCCTTCCACGGAGAACACAAGGGTAGAAAGGTAGCGGAGGGTCCAGGCTAGGTTCGTTAGGCCTGTACCCGATGCGTTAGCTTGTAATCATGAGGGAGGATTAAAGGATTCAACAATCACTTGAATTAAAAAAAATAAAATCCCTACCTCAAGAACGATAGAGAACGCCCATGATTGAGGAAGTTGGTCGGTGTTCGTCCTTCCTGCAACAAGATTCCGACGACGTCGCTCATATGTCATTCTTCGATTTATGGTTTGGCATCACCCATCACTGCTCACTGAAACCGGCTCCGTCCTCTAAGGGTTTGTCATTGCAACACTTTTTCAGCACTTCGTTTCTTGGTGAAGCAGTACTGATACCTCTCCCCAAGCTCCATATAAATAGGATGGGGGGAGGGTGTCTAACATTTGTGGGATTTATGAGGGTTTATTAATTAGGAACCTTCCTAATTCCCAACGATGTGGTTACTTAGGATTTGAAGGGTCAATCCATTTAATGGCTTGACACATCGCTGGTCTCACGCTGTCACTTGTCCGTTGGAGGAAAAGATACAAAGAAAATAAAATAGCCAAGTTATTTTATTATTCTTTTAAAAGTCCCAAAATCTATTTTTTTTCTCCTGACCTACTGCAGTTGAAGTGAAGCCTCCCTTAATCGAATCCCGGCGCTATGGATTCAACAGTGCCCTTATATTTTTAATCTGAGCACCAATTCAAAAATTAGAAAACGCTGCTCGCACATTTACTGAGTGTGCCTTAAAAAAAGTTCAGAAATTCATTCTGGACACACCGGGCCTTGGAATCACGCACCATCAATTTTTGCAGACTTTTCATAATTCTATATAATTAAAAAATTACATGGAAAATATGAGTCTTTACATTCTCCCCACCTTAGGTCTTTTCATCCCTGAAAGCCACAACATAGACTAAGAAACCAAATGGGGGTACTGAGTATGAATCTGAGCATCCTGCTCCCAAGTGCTCTCCTAGAGGTTCTCGTGCTACCAGCGAACACACACCAGAGGTATCAACCACCCATGAAGGACCCACTCCTGTCGATCCTCAATCTCTATTGGAACCTCTATAAACGTCACCCCATCATCAAAGTCCAGCTCAATGTGGTCGATGATATAAGATGTTCCATGCACGTATATCCTCATCTGGGATACATGGAATACATCGTGCACCCTCTCCAACTGTGATGAAAGTTCTAAGCGGTATTCCACCTCGCCTACCCTTTGAAGTATCAAAAATTGTCCGATAAACCACCGTGATAACTTGTCACCTTATCCAAATTTCTACAAATCTCATCAAAGTGAGACTCGTAGGAATACATGGTCTCCCTCCTCAAAATGCAAAGTTCTCCACCTCTTGTTATCATAAGACTTATGTCTGCTCTATGCAGTCTTCATCTACTCCTGGATGATTTGCACCTTCTTAGTGGTAGCCCATACCAACTCTGGACCCATAAGTGCTGACTCCCCTAGGCCTGTCCAGCATAGAGGTGATTTTCATGGTCAACCATATAAGGACCCCAATGGTTCCATACCGATGGTGGTGTGATAACTATTTTTTTATGCAAACTCCACCAAGGGAAATTGATCCTACCAACTGCGGCCAAAATCTAGGACGTATGCACGAAGCATGTCCTCCAACGTTTTAATGGTCCACTCTATCTGGCCATCCATCTGAGAATGAAAGGCAGTGCTCAAACATACCTAAGTCTCGAACACCTCCTGCAATCCCTTCCAAAACCAAGAAGTAAAACATGCATCGTGGTCAGAGATGATCGTCGATGGCACCCCATAAAGTCGCACAATCTTCTGTACATAAAGGCATCCCAAGCACTCTACTGATCCCTGCTCTTGGATAGGTAGGAAGTGGGATGACTTGGTAAGTTGGTTAATGATCACCCAGATTGAATCATGTCCCCTGGATGTACGTGGAATCCCTATCACAAATTCCATGTAAATACCATCCCACTTCCACTCTGGCACCTCTAGTGGTTGCGCTAAGACTAATGGAACCTGATGCTTGGCCTTTACTTACTGACAAGTGAGGCATTGTGAGACAAACTCTACCACTACTTTCTTCATTCCTGGACACCAATACTGAAGTCTTAGTTCCTAGTACATCTTCACCACTCCAGGATATATCACCAGAGGGGATGTATGGAACTCCCTAAAAACCTCCTCTCATAACTCCATTGGTACCATGGTGCATCCTCTAAATAGGATGATGTGATCCCCACCTTCATAAAATCCATTAGGTACCTATCATGTGGATATCTGAGCACATCGTGCCTCACAGTCAATGTCCCCAAGTTGTGCCTCCCTGACTTGCTGAAGGAGTGGGGGAGTGATTGTCATAGACTAGAGGTAAGCTACTTCATCTTTATCCAAGAAAGATATCTACAATGCGGCTAGCTACTCTATCACATCACTTAGAAACTGTAAACCAAACCTCTTGCTAAGTGCATCTGCTACCACGTTCCCCTTACCAAAAGTATAGACTATCTCAAAGTCATAATATTGGAGGAACTCCAACCATCATCGTTGTCTCGGGTTTAGGATCTTCTGTGAGAAGATATACCTGAGACTCTTGTGATCAGAGTAGACTGTAAAATGTTCTCCCATCAAGTAATGTCGCCACATCTTCAGGGTAGAGACCACTGATGGTAACTCCAGGTCATGGGTAGTGTAGTTCTTCTCATGTTGCCTCAGCTTTCGTGAGCCGTAGGCATTCACTTCTCTCTCCTACATCATAACACACCCAAGTTTGTTCCCTAATTCATTGTAGTAGACCACATACCCAATGCCCTCTTCTGGTAGACTCAAGATGGGGGCACTCTTCAGTCTCTGACTCAGCTCCTGAAAACTCTACTGGTATCTCTCTATCCATACGAAGGGTATTCCTTTCTTCGTCAATGATGAAAAGGGTTCCACAACTCTAGAAAAGTGAGGAATGAATCTCCGGTAGTATCCAGCCAACCCCAAGAAACTCAAAACCTCGGTCACACTCCTGGGTGGCTTCCAAGTAAGTACAGCCTCTATCTTCACCGGATCTACTACAACTCTAGCCTCCGAGATAATGTGTCCCAAAAAGTGGAATTCTCATATCCAAAACTTCCACTTAGAGAGTTTATCATAAAGCTGGTGCTCTTAGAGTGTATCCAGAACTATCTGCAGATGATAGGCATGCTCGTCCTCCATCGCTGAGTATATCAAGATGTCTTCAATGAAGACTACCACAAAGCGATCAAGGTATGGCTGGAAGATCTTGTTCATGAGTCCCATGAACACTTCTAGGGAATTTTTCACGTTGAATGGCATAACCAAGAACTCATAGTGGCTATACCGACATCTGAAGGTCGTCTTATTCACATCCTCATCTCATATCCTGAGCTGATGATAGCCTGATCTAAGATCTATATTTGAAAACCAATGAGCTCCCTTCAGCTAATCAAAAAGATCATCAATCCTTGGAAGTGGGTACTTGTTCTTCACGGTCACCTAGATCAGGTGCCGGTAGTCCACACAGAGTCTCAAACTCCCATCTTCCTTCTTAGAGAACAAAATCGAGGTTGCCCATGGAGAAACATTGGGCCTTATGAACCCCTTCCTCTACAAGTCCTCCAACTGTACTTGTAACTCATGAAGCTCCACGGGAACCATCTGATATGATGGTGTAGATATCGGTGTCATCCCAGGGTATAGGTCATTGTAAAATTATACCTCTCTATGTAGAGGTAGTCCCAGAACATCATCAAGAAAGACATTATCATACTGGTCCACCACTATAGGATAGCTGGGAATCTCAAAATCAAATGCTCTGAGGGTAAGGTTGGCCAACTGATGTGTGATCGGCTGCACCATCCTCCGGGTAAGTCCATCCTATGCTGAAGAGGTTACCTTCTCATCATTTAAGTAAAAAATAGTTCCATCCTCACAGACACACCACACTTTGCCCCTAATATAGTCAATCTGGGCATGGACTATAGATAACCAGTCCATACCCAAGATGATGTCATTAGTACTCAACGCCGCTACTAGAATATCCCAACTGAAGATCTCACCTCCTAGAGTAAGCTCACACTTCCATCACCAGTGTGTAATTATCAAATCATTTCCTGTATGAGTCTCTATCCATAAGGATCGAGCCAATGGCTCCACCATAATCTTCGAGCTCCGAATGAGGGTTTTGGAAATAAAAGAGTGACTAGAACCTTTGTCTATAAGTACTTCAACTAAGGTGGAGTAGATACAGATCATACCTCTAATCATCTCCGGAGTGCCATGGTCATAGGCCTCAGTTTCTTGCAGCTGAGCTCTTTTATGTCCACCTGCTTCCTATAGTTGGGGTGGACCACCTAGATGTGGTGGCGGTAGAACCTCGAATCACCGCCCACCGCCTGATGCACAGATAACTTTTCTGCCACGTCTGCCTGCTACCTGCGGACCTCCCCAATCAAATATCTTACTCTACCTCAGTGGTCACTCGACCTTCTGTTGGTCATCTGTATAGTGGTTTGGGTAGTCATGAGCCATGTGACCTTGCCCGCTTCACGAGTAGCACTGCCTGCTCCTAATCTGCCTTCCTCTGTCCTATGATCCCCGCACCACTGACCCTATATCATGAGGTCGTCCACCAGAAGGTCTGGCCCACTTAGGCCCCTATGTCATCCATCTACTACCTACTATAGATGACTCTACTACCTAATGTATGGTGGTGTCTCTCATTGTTGGTTCATGCTCAGCTAGAAATCTCTCCACCAAAAGTGTGTGCTCTAGCACCCCAGCCTATGTCGGAATACTGATTAATATCATCGATGCTCTAATCTCCCATAGGAGACCCTAATCAAAGGTATGGGCCCTAAAGAAAGGGTCTCATACCATGTCAGTGGAGTAGTAGGAGAGATCAATGAACCTCACCGAGTACTAGGTCACAGTCATGCTGCCCTAGAGTAAGTGTAGCAGCTCCTGTATATGCACTGAGTGTAGAGTCGCTAGGATTAACTCGGCCCTGAAAAGGCCCTCTAAGTGTGCCCAGATGAGGGTCACCTCATCGTGTAACTGGAGTTCCATACTGCACCATCTCCCAGCTGCTCTCTAGAAAAGACTGGCAGCTAGGATCACCATCAGATCAGCTGGTGTCCCAACTAAGTGAAAAACTCTAGCCACAGCCTCCAGTCAGTCCTCAGCTTCTTGCGGGTCCATCTCACCTCGGAAGCTTGGATGCCTCTACTGCTGAAACATGTTCAATGCACTCAGTCAGTGTGAATCCTCTACTAGTGGGGATGGTGGAAACGACTGCCCAATGGGTAGTGGTGCTGCTGGTACACCACCCAAAGGTACTAACGTTATAAGGGGGCCCCGTATCGAGGCCTCATCGCTCAGTGGGCCTTCATCGTGTACTCTCTTGGGAATCCAGGCTGTCTATCTATGTGGTGGAATCCAGAAAGAAGACAGGTGTTCCATGTTCAATAAGTTATACCTATTGAGATGACTCAAATAGATCATATGAAAAACATTTCAAAAACACACACAATCAGTGTTTCTGTACACAGAGTTGTAAATCATAATTCAGGGTCCTGGTGTATGGATACGTAATCTGCCACACCAACACTGGATTCCCCAAACCAAAAACCACACTCATAAAACTTAACACTATTGCCACATAGAAAAGATCAGAGTCTTAGTTCTTCAGTATAACAGACTCCTCTGATACCACTTTATCACGACCCGTCCCTTGGGGCCCGTGTTATGACTACCCCAAGCCCACCTTTCATAGGCCAGGGGATGGCGACTAGAACCAGAAATAAGTATCCCAAAAATGGGAAGGATTCTCCTTTTAACCCATACAGACACATAGTCCAAGAACACAATGAGGAGAAACCACGAAGTAAACTGCTATAGTAAAAGTGTGTTGAAAGTAAAGGGGCCGGAATACAAGCCCAACTGAAAAGTACAAGTACAACTAAAAAGTAAAAAATACAACTGAAAAGTGAAAAACATCACCTAGATCTTCCACTGAGGATCCTACCTAAAGGATAGGTACAACTCATGATCAGCATTCCTTGTGTCACATCACACCAAATGATCCACCTCCGAGCACCATCCAGTCCTAGCTCCCTCAACCTCAATCAATGTTGTTCATCATCTGCACAAGACACAACAAGGTGCGGGTGTAGCCCATGCAGGGGTGAGTATAATGATACTTAGTAGGGACCCTGATACCCCCGTAGGTCTCTCAAAGTTCCACAAAGGAAAAACCACAAAAAAAGACCTTCATCTCAAAAATGAAGCGATAGACATCAACTCTACTTAGGTATATGCCCATACATATACCTAAGATATTAAGACATAATCATCTCATACATGAGGGAATAATACCAAAAAAGTAACACCACGAAGGTATCAGTACCACATAGGTAACACCACAAAGATAGAAGTACCACACAGGTAACACCACGAAGATATAAGTATCACACAGGTAACACCACGAAGACAACACCACGAATATAGAAGTACCACACAGGTAACACCACGAATACAACACCACAAAGGTAAAATTACCACAAAGGTAACACCAAAAATAAAACACCATGAAGTTAAAAGACCCAGCTCACAATTAGGTATAACTTAAGTACAGAAGTATAGATGATTAGTCGTAAGATAAATCATCTTATTCTGTTAAGAGGCGCTACTTCTGACCCACATAAGATCGATAGGTAATAACCCTCGCTGACCCACATAGGATTGGAGTGCATTGACCCACACAAGATCATTGAGCGCTGAACCACACTGGATCTTATAGATGCTGACCCACATAGGATCGATAGATGCTGACCCACTTAGGATCGATGTTCTTTCTTCACTTTACAGCCTACCACAGGATTCCTCGCACCCGGTGTGCTCAAGTTTCATAGAATCTTTCCATTGAGATATCGGTCATACCTAGACCACCACTAAGCTCCAAAAGAGTAATAAAAAGGACCTCCATGGCATAAGGGTTCCAACGCAACAGACGGTGCATCAATCGAACGCCCAGTCTGTGAGTTATAAGTGTTTTAGTTCCGAGGGCCCAGTTCGATTCAGGTTAAATCCAACCTGGTCATACTCCAATTGTATCTTAAACTCAATTGGAGTATACCAAAAGGATATTCTTTGTCTAAGTATCCCAGAACCATAGATGGTTTGTCAAACGGACGTCTGGTTCTCAAGATATGGCCCTTTAAGTGTTTCTGGGTCTGGTTGGGCCCAGGTCCGGTCTGACCCAGACCACCCCACCCGACCCGGTCTGGGTCTGACTCGGATGTGTGGGGCCATGGAGAGCTCATTCCTCTAGGTCTTGGTCTGGACCGACCCGTAGGGGTGTAGCTCGGCCCGCAAGGGGGCGGCCCAGCCCACAAGGGGGGTTCGGCCAGCTGGGTGCGCGGCTCGCGGGGCACGTGGCCTGGCCGCGTGAAGCATGGCCCACGGCTGGGTGGAGGGGACCGTGGCTGGGTGGAGTTTCCCGAGTCTGGGTGGAGTGGCCTGTTATGGCGAGGGCCACCCTAGCCACTACTCGGGGGAGTGACCCCCAGTTTTCCCGAACGACTGCAAGGGCTGTTCGGTTTCCTCCACAGCGGTGACGCCACGTGGCACCACCAGGTAGTATACAGGACCCACTAGAGTGGGTCCTGCCTCCTATCACGGATGGCCGATGACAGCCACCAACTCCAACGGCGCGCGACTGTGCGCCGCTCCGCCACCCACGGTCGGCCGGTGTGTCGGCCGCCTACCTCGGTCTGTCGCGGCTGACGAGTCACAGCCCATATCCTCCAGTGGTTCATTGGTCACGCCGCCCTCCTATTCTGTGGTCGGCCAGTGTTTTGGATGCCTCCTCCGACCACCGCGGCTTTGGCCGCCACCCCTTTCTCACTGGAGGCACGTGACGGCGTGACACACCTTTTCCATGGTCGGTCGGTGCTGGCTACTCTACTAACCGCCACAACTTAGTGTTGTGGCCTCCTTTTGAGGTGCACGATGGGGCACCACCTCCATCGTATTCGGTTGGTGCAGCCACACTGGCGGCCTTCCATGGAGAACACAAGGGTAGAAAGGTAGTGGAGGGTCTGGGCCGAGTTTTTTAGGCTCATTCCCTCCGCATTAGCTTGTAATCATGAGGGAGGATTAAAGGAGTCAATAATAACTTTAATTAAAAAAAATCCCTACCTCAAGAACAATGGAGAATGCCTATGATTAAGGACGTTGGTCGGTGTTCTTCCTTCCCAAAACAAGATTCCAATGATGTCTCTCATAAATCTTCCTTCGGTTTGTGGTTCAGTGTC
This sequence comes from Viscum album, assembly GCA_963277665.1. Taxonomy (NCBI): domain Eukaryota; kingdom Viridiplantae; phylum Streptophyta; class Magnoliopsida; order Santalales; family Viscaceae; genus Viscum; species Viscum album. The sequence continues at coordinate 830,056,233 of OY728157.1, read as the reverse complement.
ACATGTTGTCGCTCGCTAGAGCCAGCTCCGTCCTCCAAGGGTTTTTCATTGTGTCACTTTGTTAGCACTTCGTTGCTTGGTGAAGCAGTGTCGATACCTCTCCCCAAGCTCCATATAATTAGGAGAGGTGGAGGGTGTCTAACATTCATTGGATTTATGAGTGTTCATTAATTAGTAACCATTCTAATTCCCAATAATGCAATTACTTAGTATTTGAAGGGTCAAGCTGTTTAATGGTTTGACACATCACTGGTCCCACGCTGCCGCTTGTCCGTTGGAAGTAAATATAGAAATAAAATAAAATATCTAAGTTATTTTATTATTTTTTTAAAAGTCTCAAAATCTATCTTTTTCTCCCGACCTACTGCGGTTGAAGTGAATCCTCCCTTAAGCGAATCTCGGCACTATAGATTCAACGGTGCCCTCATATTTTTAATCCGAGCACCGGTTCAAAAGTTAAAAAATGTCGCTCATGTGTTTACTGAACGTACCTTAAAAAAATTTCAGAAATTCATTTTGGGCCTCAGAATCACGAACCGTCAATTTTCGTAGACTTATAATAATTTCATATAATTAAAAAAATTACATAGAAAATCTAGGTCTTTACAGTACCCTTTCATATGAGAGAATGGGTTGGAATCAATTTAGTGTTCCCTTCCCTATGTATAATTATTTTGGGTTCTTTTCAGTGCATCCTTACCTAAGGGGGATTGACTAGGGTAATTAATATGAACCTTACCTTGAGAACAAGGGTAGTGGTAGAGACGTATTGTGGAACCCTACACTTCTTATCTAGGAATGGGTTGAGGTTTATAGCATGGGATGGCTGATTTTTTCCATTAGTTAAAACAAGTTTGATTGGGTATCGTGGTGGCATGGTTATCTAATGATGACTTAACATGCATGTTTATTTTTATATCATTTATTCTCCTAGTTCATGCACACATATATGATGATGTATATCATGCGTACTTAGTGAGGCCCAACTAAGATATATTCTCACACCTTATATGGGAACCCTAGTGTATGTGTAGACCTCTTGTCTATTTTATAGGTTTGATAATAGGTTTTATGGTGGATTGGTCCAATGTATCTCAACAAGGTATTGGAAACAATGGTTTAGGTGAGGCTCAAGGATGGCAGCAGAGCCTCCTTTGTATTGTTGTTTCTTTGTTTATTTTATATTTTTTATCATATTAGTAGGAAATTAGTTGATGTATGGTTGTATGACTTATTCAGGGTACATTTAATATAGCATGGATATATTTATTTGATTATTAATACTCTTATTATGGTTTATTTTGGTTGATGTTTGGTTATTTCCATTGTTTTTTTACTCTAATTTGAAAGAATGGTCTCCCTAATGCATAATTTAGGACCCCACCTCTAATCATAAGTCTTTATAATATGGTGTGGGTGTGCCTAAGTTCATGTGATTCTCTATCTGGGACACTAATGAGTGGTCATGTGACAAGGCATGACAATTGTAACCTGCGACCATGATCAAGGGGCTTATTATCACTATTTTAGTATGTGGCACTAGGAAAGATTCCTAGTAGTGTTCCATTACTTATTATTTTATTTATAATATAAATTTATATTTTATTTTTATTGTTATTTATAGAATATGATCCTATAAAGTTAAATATTATGGTGTTTCCATATATTGTTATGTATTCTGTAACACTAATTTCAATGGTTCTAGTGAATGTAATTATCTATTTTTTATGGTGTACTATTATAATGAAATTAAAAAACATGTATCATCTGATTTATATTATAATGAATTTTTTATTTATTATAGTATAGCCATCAGTATTGAAATTCAACCCAAACAACTACATCCACATATCCACCAGAGTGCACATGTAAGGATGAGTAAAAACTTAATATGATTTCCCCAAGACTCAAAAGTAACTCTACACATAAATAAACAAAACATGAAATTCTAAAGAAAGGTTTATAGAAAATTTATACAGATAATTTATTGAAACCTTTAAAAATAAACATCTCCTTATTCAAATAAGAAATAAGGTAATAAATATTTTAAAGGAAAACCATCCATTTCTTTGTCAAGTAACACAAGATATTAACTCAACAAGGAATAAAAATCAAATGTAAAAACTCTAAATCCATAAGAATAAACCCCCATATGAAAATTTATAAATTATTCACAAAACTCCCTTATAAATAAATTATAAGGTTATTAAGTCTTGTTATGAGTGTTAATATTCCCACAGAAATATATTAGCTTTCAATTTAACACTTATCTAGATAAATGATTTCCCATATGATTCAATTGTATAGATAAATTCATCACCCAACTATACACCCCCTTTTTGACCTTTCTACAACTTAGTAAAATGTAAAAAACCTATCCATATAGTCCTGATCATCAACCATTTTCTCAATAAAAAATACATAACTCATAAGATTTCCAATAATAATAACCAACCAATGAAAATATAATTATATGTTTTTTAAAAAACAAACAAAAAACATTTATTCAGAAAAAAAAATATAAAATAACTATATTTTAATAATAAAAATTAGGTAAAACATATTTATAACCCACCCACCCACCCCCTTTATAAATTAATTCCAAAACAAAAACCACTGTTATAAAATCATTAATAAATCCATCACTGAAAAAGCATGCAAAATGTTTTTAAAAAAAATCTACAATTGATGGAAAAACAAGTTGGATATAAAAATTAAAAATTAACTATGAATTATTATTTTAAATTAAACCCACATATAAATATTTATTACAATTCTTATATAAAAATATTTATTTTTAAAATCCATTAACAATTCATTTAAATACTAGTCTAAGATTGAAATTTTTAGAGCCACCTACGTAGATTTTCTTTCCTTATAATTTACATGACCCCTCAAACTGATGATATTTTTGGAATGGAGCACCAAACCCTATCACCAAGACTCCTATGTAAGTCACCAATTATAATTCAAGTAAAAAAATTCTTCTAAAGATAATTTTTCATGGCATGTACATGTTTTTCATGACCCTCATACTATTATGGCATAACCCATATTATTTTACATGATACTTGTGGGACTCTCTATTTGAAAGAGAAGGGCCTACAGAGAGTGGAAAGACCCTAATTTTATTTGGAGCAGCCCCATGTAACTCTTTGGTTTTGAGATATAGAATAATAAAAGGTTGGAGGAGAATTATCTAGTAAGTGTCACAAACCCCATTCTAAATAGGCACGGTTCATGCCAAATTTCATAAAAAATAGTTATGGTTCCTTAAGCATAAGAACATAAAAATAAGGTCTCATGGTATTGAAATGTTTCTTAACACTTTATATAATACATATAAATTATATAAAATAATTTACACCACATGAATTGATAATCTCAACCAATCCTCTATCTTCTAACCATTGTTTTTCACTTATCCATAGATGAATTATGAGGAAAATAGATTGAGGGGAAATGAGAGAATATAAATAAGGTGTGTGTAAAATAGAGAAGTCTCACCCTATATTATAATCACATAATCTTCCCCCTCTATACAATTAACCAACTATAAAGTATTCCCAAATAATAGGGTCGACCATCCATTAGCACTATAAACTATTTTCTCTCTCTCATGTTTATTATTCCCTCTATTAAAATCTCCCATACCTTGACCCACCTAGTTAATCCTCTACCATTTCATCTAATCCTTATAATTTAACAACATGGATACTATTCAATTATATAAATCCCATAACCCTCAATTAATTCCATGAATTTATTTTATAAACCCTCATTTATCTCATATCAAAAATAACCACCTTAAATCCTTAAAATATTCACTCTAATTAAATTAATTGATTAAGTCTCTATCAAAGACACGTCAGATCAAAAATATATTATGATTAAATATTGGATTTTAAATGAAAATTCCTTGTAAATTTCCTCATATTAATTACCATGAATTAATTACTCTAACCATATATTTATCTAACTCTCAAAAATCATTTGACATAAAAAGTAATATTTTTAATTAAATAATAAAAATGTAATATCAAACCAAATAATTAAAATTTTAATTAATAAACCAAATCCAAAATACACCTTATTATATTATCCCAAAACCACATGTTTTATAATTCTCCCCACCATAAAGGATTTTCTCCCCTATAAAGTTACAAAACTTCCTCAAACAATTTCATTCACTGAAGTCGCATGTGGGACTCCATTTCCCATGTTTATTCTAGACTTTTTCCAGGATTCCACAACACTCAAACTCAAGGAATAAACTTTCCAATTAAATTTTTTTTATTAGTCCAAGATATTGACTACCCTCTCAATAAATTCTATATTGGTTTCCAAATCCATTGACATTCAATCAAGAGAATGAGATGGATCTTGTATATACATGGGAAATTTTAGTAGAGGGAATAATAGAGGAGTCAAGGGAGAAGTAACTTGTGGTGTTAATGGAGGGTGGAGACTATTATTATGTAATCTTCTAGGGAAGTTAAGTATAAATATAGAAGGAGGATAATGTTTTTGTACTAGAATCCATGATTCATAATAAACAACCTTTAGAACCACAAACATGTAGAATAAGGTAAACCAGAATGTTCAAAATTACACAACACTATAGACTCTATCTATCCAAAACTAAGAAGCCTAAAACCCTAGTTATACATCGATCCACACACCTCAAACACGACCTTATTAAAAACCCAATGAGTAATAAAAAGAAATAACTCAATCCCAAAATGGAAACAACAACGCACAAAATTAATTTGGTTTAAAAAAAATCCAACCCCAAGAGAGGAACATTATAGCTTTATATTAAGAAGATAATTACAAGAGAAAATAACTTAATTATAAGGTATCTAACTTTTGGAACCCTAAATCAAGGAAACCTACATTGGTAGAATACTGGACCGTCCTCTCGAAGAACCCTAGTTCTTCCCTGTGATGATGTTGGCCTCTGCACCGGTCCCTCCCCCACTGATGGGGGAGGGACCATCGGCATCCTTCAATAGAGCGGCCTCATCCTTCACTCTTTTTTCAAATCCATATTTTCTCCCTACTTTCCCTTAAATCATGCTCAGACCAAAAGTCTCGGATTTTCTCAATGGATTCCCTAACCTATAGATTTTTTCTGCGGATTTCTCGGAATCATCCAACCTTTTGAATCATACCTTAGTTTTCAGATTTTATCAGTAATGTCCCTCAGTCGATTCATTCGATAGATTCATATTCGATGCTTGGGACTTGCAGGACAGGGAAACTGTGGGTCTCCTGGACAATTGTCAAATTATGATATGTTTTGCATCGTAAGCAGACCTCATCAAGGCTTGGGTAATAGCACCTCAAAGTTTTAATGGTTTCAGATACATGCTTCTTCAGTGGTCCTTAGATCTACACATAAAGCAGGATCCTCTATCTATGGTGACATGGGTTAGCTTCCCTAACCTTCTTCTTCCCTTTCAAAATCCTACTGTTATACACATGCTAGGAAATATGTTAGGTTGGTATATGTGTTCGGATAGTATAACTAATGTGTTTTCCACCCTATTAACCCCCACTCATGTATTGAAATGGATGTGTCAAGAGACCCGTTTGAATATGTGTGGATTAATTTGTGCGAAGATTATTGATGTAAGAAATGGGTCGTCTATGAAACCTGGATGAAATTATGTTCGGGATGTAATTTATTAGGTCATTCACTGGAATATTGTTGTAATGGGTCTCAGTCTACTGTGAGGAGGAACAAGGACAGATTCAAGGAGCAATCAGTGCATGATGAAGTAGAGAATCTGGAATAGAGGCCTCTGGCTTGTTCAGGATCTCGCGAAGTTGTTATTGCGGATGAGTCTGGGTGGAAACCACGATCACGCTAACCTATACAAAACGAATAGATGGCCCAGTACCTACCAACAATGGCATCAATTTTTAGTAATCTGAAATTGGACCTTGACAGCCTCCCCCCCCCCACCCTCTTCACTGCATCAAATTGACATTATGAGGGTGGGAGATTCGCTTAACTAGGAGACGACGTGAGGGGTACTGCAGGGACTAGGAAGTAACATTGTCACGGTTCAGATGGTGGATGACAAGGATAATTCCCTAGTTGTGGCACTTAAATTGGGTAGTGATCATCTTCAGAAAGAGTTTCATGGGACTATTATGGAGGTTCCATACTAGGACAGTACTAGGGAAGCAGGGGGTCGGGTTCAAGGAACCAGTCTTCAATTCAATTGAAAAACAGATTCGAATGTCTTGCAGAGTTCAGATTGAGCTCTGAACTACTTATCCCTCCAGAGATAGACTGGGGATGTTTGAACAAGTTCAATGAAACTGAAACTAGTCATTCGATAGAATAATCATAAAGTCTGAAGGCGAATAGGAGTTATAAGAGGAGGAAGGGTATGAGGGATTACTCCTCCCTACCACCTCCTTTGGATACTCGTTCGGTTAAGAAGACTAAAATAAAAAATATTAACTCGTAGTATTTGATTCACCAGAGAACAAGGGTCCAGGTTGACCAACCCTTGGAATTACTGTTATGCTCTGAGGAATAAGCGGTTGAGCAGGTCTTGCTACTCAATGCTTCTGAGGAGGATGCTGCTAAAATGATGGGGAGGCCTATAAGGGGAATTATTAATGAGGATTAATATGCTTGGATTGACAAACAGGACCTTATTCTTGTTGTGGGTTTCAACAAAGGGAATATTAGTATTGAGGAGTACATACAGTCTTGGGACCAGATTTCTTCTGATTTTGAAAGTCTGATGAGGGACACACCTAACATCCAGGTTCAATCTATCGCATGGAAATTATTTAGAGACATATATTATGGTACGATAAAACTACTTTTCCAAGAAATTGGTTAACTAATAGAGGTTGTTTCTTGTCTTGGATGGGTTACTGGTGGTCTTCCTTTGTGCTTTTTGGAGTGAAGATTAATGTTTTTACTTTGTTTTTTGGATCTGCTTCAGATGGGGATCAGAGTAAGAAGCCTTCACCTATTCACACCATTTGAATTGTGGGTCTGAGAGGTTATGGATTTGCCATCGGTTCTGTGCCCATGCATCCTTGCATGGGACAGCTAGCCAAATAGTCATGAATTGGTGAAGGTTTGTTAACACGATGTAGTTTTTGGGGTGAGGAAGATTTTGTTTTTCTATTTGCTTGTAATGCTGAACTTTATGGTTTCTCACTTTCTCCTTAAAAGTGTTTTGATAATAGAAAATTAATTTTTAGTTAGGAACCCTAACTCAAAATAAAACAAGGATTCAATAATTTCATGAAAAACACCAACCGTAAGTTCTCCTGTTGTGATGACCATAAATGTAGGACCAAAGTTGAATTCAAAAGTAAACCACACATATCTATTTATAAATGTGCCATCATATAACCAATTTGGTTCCACCACCATTTAATATTTTTTAATGGCCTTATACTCAATCAAGGACAGATTTAGATGCTCTACTAACGATCTGACTCGACCACTCATTTGGGTTAATAGTAAAAGTTTCTAAAAACACATCCTCTCACTTCTTTTGCACTTCAACATAGATTGAAAATAGTTTTTACCGCTATTGTCTCTTGGATTCCATACTTTCCCTAGTTCTTCTATACTACCTTCATCTGGTTCCATATCATAAATTTTATGTCCACTCCTATAAATTCTAATACTTAGCCAAAAAAATAGTTTTCACTACAAAAATACAACAATCTCTCTTTTAAAAATTGTTTTCATGTGATAAGAATAATAATATCTCAGTTGAGAACTATTATCAAGGATGTTACTAAGTCATCAGAAAATTATGAACAAATCTTATACTATATTTTACTTCCACAGCATCACCATTGTCCTCTATAATGTTTGTGGCAATCTAAGACCCACTAAGGCACAATGCCACCCCATATTTTCCCAGAATATGACAATCCATTCCATTTTCCATGAAACTTTTTGATTTCCCCATGATGTTTCCTATATAATGATAAATATGATAATTTTATTAATTTATTAAAATCCATCAATAAACTACACCATGTACCATTTCTATATCATTACTTTTTTTAGATCCTACCTTTTTGAAGCTCCACCTAAATATTTCACAATCTAAGAGAATTTTGGTACATCTAGATTGAATGATACCGATGGAATTTTGAATCCATTCAAAAATAATTATGGAATATCTAGTGCCATAAAATGTATTATACTCCCTAAAAAATATATAACCATCATCCTGTTTCTCAATTCAACCTCAAAATGTGTTGGTTCTTTGCTCCCAACAACATCATCATCCTGGTTCCAAACCTTCCAAAGAATTCCCTCATTGAAGAGGATATTCTAGACTCTAAATAACTTTTTAAAGACATTATCCAAGAGTTAGAAATCTAATTTTTTATCTCCATACCCAAGAAATAAACATTTCCAAAACTTTTTATTATCCTACTTTCCGACATTGGGAGGGATGTAGGTGTAATTTATAAAAACTATCAGGTGGAATATACCAACTATCCTTCTAGATGATCTCATCATAATGAAATTTAAGAAGTCTAATTAACCTGATAAGCTATAATTTTAACCATTTCATCCAAAAAATCCTCTAGGAAACTAAAAAATAACCTCATTCAAGTGGATTTATCATTCAAATTTTGAACCATATACTCTACAACATCAATCTATTTTTGTGTTCCTAGTATGGTATTCTTAACTCATATTCCTTTCTTCCAGAATAACCTCTAAAAATATCTATTTTTAACTCTCTACCAACATCAAACCTTGATAATTTCATATTATATTTAGTCTCATTTTTTACTATGGATCTCTATATAAAAAAGGTTCTAGAAACCTCAAAATTATACTTAAGAAATAACACCTACATTTTCTATGTCACATCATTGATAAAGGTATAAAAGTTTAGATTCCCATCATGATAATGAACTAGGGGTAACCCTATATATTTTTAAGAACTAGATTAATCTTCCAATTCCTAGGTGTATGACCATATGTATTGAATGACACCATTCATTTCTTCCCAGGGATTCACTCCCCACATGTTTTGCACACCATGAATATGATTTCTATCATGACTTTAGTAGCCAATATTTTCTTCCCTTTCTCACTCATGTTATCAAGGTGCCATAACACAGCCTCTCATATATGGAAGTTGTCTATCTGGCACCCATTTATCCTTCTGAAATCTCATTTGGATATAATTTCATGTCCTTCACACCTTTGTTTATAACCATGTATCCCTATATTATTTTCAACACACATTCTATAAACTTTATACAAAAACTCATGTCATGAAGTTAACCAATAGAAATCAAGTTCTTTTATAACTTGAACATGTGTTTTAGCCCTTTTAATTGCAGAAATAATTTGTTCCATATCATAATGAAAACATGAACCATTATACTAAACTTTTTTTCTTCCCTTTCTTCAAGATGAACCTTTTTGAAGCTTACAAAAACATAATTTCTCATCCTTCATCTCTCAGATGTTGAGTAAAAAACCATATCCAAAATTTCATTATTAAAGTGGGATAGAGACACTCAATATAAAGTATCCACACCCCTAAACTATGAAATTATCATATCTAATAGGATCATAAATTCTAGAACTATCATTTAAATCCTAGTAGTCATTCATATTCCCTTTTCTTCTACAATTTCAGCATGTAGAACCAAACCCATTCTAATCACATTAACTAATTTATATTCTTTATTTACATTTAAATAAGTTTATTAGTTTTGACATCAACTCAACCATTAATTTAAAATTCTATATTTTAAGTCCACTTTTTGGTCCAATATTTTTTGGATAATCCCCGGTGCCTTCTAATAGAGTATTTTCCATTCTTCCACTGACATCACTTCCAACTTGAATCTAATTAAGAAAAGCTCAAGATATCTTAGTAGAAATGAATACTTCTCAAAAATACAAAATATTTTACATAAAACCTATCAATATAGACCTCTACCTCTACCAATTATATCTTTCTAAAATATAACTCCCACTAAAATAGAAAATTTTAAATGTACCTGGAACCATCTTCCGAAATTATCCTACAAATCAAAGACTAGAATAATTAACTACACAAAGATTTGAAATACTGAATAGGGTCTGAATCACAAGTATTATCAATCATGATTTGATTCTGAAACTTAGTAAACTACTTTCTATAAAATTGAACTAATATATGATACCACTTATTGTATCAAAAACTATGATTTGGAATGAACAACCTCCAGAAACTCAATCAAATGGAACAAGGTAAACTAGAAGTTTTGAAAAAACATGGAACAATAGAATCAATGTGTCTAGAACTAATATGTCTCACACCCAATCCATGCACTGATCCACTATCCTTAGATAATACCTTCCAAAAAATCTTATAATCTAGAAAAACAAAGAACTCAACCACAAAATTAAAACAAGAACAAGCAGAATTAATGTGGTTCAGAGTAAATCCCAATCCATTAGAGTAATAATGTAACCTTAAGTGAAGAAGATAATTAAAAGAGAGAACAAATGAGTTATAAGGGCCCTAAATTTAGTAACCCTACCAATAAATAGAATAAAACTTCAATGATTTGGTGAAAAACACCTACAGTAAGTGATCCTATTACAATGACCATAAATGGTGAACCGAAGTTCTATTAAAAATTGACCCACAACCATCTATTTATAAACACACATTTACAGTAGATAGTGGGTTCCACCACCATTAGATCTTTTTAGAGGACCCTCCACTCGATAAAGGTTACATCTAATTTCCTTAATAGTACACCAACTCAACCTCTCATTCTGTTGAAGATTGAAACCATATAGAAACACATCTTATTGCTTATTATACACTTAAACATTAACCAAAAATTTTTTTTTACATTGTTGTTTCTTGGATTCAATATCTTCTATAGTTTTTTTTTACTACTTCCATCTGGTTCTACATCATAAATTTTGATTTCACTCATTCTAAAAATTCTAACACTTAGCTAACAAATAGTTTTCATAACATGAACCCAAAAAATGTGAATATAATATAGGGTGGGGGTTCTATATTTGACACACACACCTTGTTTATATTATCTAATTTATCATCAGGATCCTTTTATACAAAATTCTTCTATGGTAAAATAGTTTTTAAAGAATGTTGGTTGGAAGATAAATGATCAATTGATATTATTAAGGTATATGATGAAAATTATTGAATAAAATTTATATATATTATATTAATTGTTTAATAATATATCAATGTGATAGACCATTATTTTTTACCTTCTTATGCTTAAGTCATAAAAACTATATTTTATATAATTAATCATAATTCATTCTTATTTGGCATGGGGTTCATGCCACTTATTGGATAATTATCCTCTAGACTTTTATTCTTCCATGCCTTGAAACTGTAGAGTTACACGGGGTTATTCTAGGTATCTTGGGGATCATTATACTCTCTAAAGGTCATTAAATTTCAAATAAAGAATCACGCGAGCACTGTGTAAAATAACATAGTGAAGGTTCTAGGGTGCAACAAAATCATTTGGTCCCATTACCAACAATGTTTTCATTGGTTTCTTCAAATTAAATCCTTATAACATGATGAAAATAACCCAAGAATATTCATAGAGAGGATATAACCACATATAATTTATAATTAAACTATATAAATAAGAATTAATTTCACTTGAAATTATATCTTTATTGTTGAATCAATTGACATTTCTTTTCATACAGTCACTGCGATAAAGGATCTAAGCATAGAATCCCTCTAGAAGTGTCTATGTATGATCTATGAACCTAAAAATATAATCTTCAAGTATTTGGGTGCTAGTGTGGAAGAACTGAACCACTTTATTTTTTCACCCTTGGTTACAAAAAGAATTTTATTTGGACTTGAAGGATTTATTAGAGGTCTCTAAATCTTGAGGTGGAGGAGGATTATTTTCACTCTCCATTTTTGGAAGCATTCTTGAGAAGTTATCTCAAGTTCTTGAGAGAATTCTCTAGATAATTTTTTGTGCTCATAATACTTTATTCCCTCTAAAATGATATAAATGAGTTTATATATCTTGGTCATAGAACTAGTTATTTCATAAAGTCCCTTAACTAATTTATTAATCATAAATAAAACCCACATAGATTATTATTATTTTTTTCTGGACATGCACTAACTCAAAGAAATTTAAATATCATCATTTCAACTGAAACCTTAACTCGGGCCACCAATCATCCTCAGGATTTATCAAACCATGAATAATAGATATTTATTTAAATAAATAAATATCATTGTATTTCTCATTCAATAAATATTTATGTGATTAATATAAATAGAAAAATTATTATTCCTCAAAACTTGATAATAATATTTATTCTAATATTAAATTCAAATATAATTTAACTAAGGTTATGGATACACTTAGTTTGTGACCATCTATTTCTGTTTCTCATTGACATTAATATAACTATCATAAATTCCATGATCAGTGCATAAAAAACATCAAAGAACCCATAGATACAGATGTTAATGTCATAATGAAAACAACCACATAAAGTCACTCATTGTGTAATATAATCCTTTTGTCTCAATATATCACCAAGTAGGTTGCATCACTTTTTTCATCAACCTATATGCTTAATGTATCTTTCTTTGAATTTTATAAAATAAACTTATCAATAAACTCACCATGAGAATAGACTTAATCATAAAGTTCCATTTTAATCAAAGGTCCTATGATATTTAATTACATTAACTCAAAATGGATAAACCCTTTCTTGACTTATTCATTAACTTTACATCACTTATAACTCACCCAATGTATTATACCTCATCACGAGTAGATGTCATCATGGTTTTCCTAAATATATAAAAATACATGATTCATGATATAAATTAATAATAATCTCTAGACAAATGAAAAATACACACATCTTCATATAGAAATATCTAAATATGTATATATCATGTGGAATTCCTACTTGCATATTTTCTCTCATAACCTCCTCTCTTAGAGATTACCAAAATATGAACTTAATGAGAATAAGTCTCAATTTATTATAATCCCCCTAAACCTAATAATAAAACATCATATATATCATGTTGGATAGATGTTACCCACCCATATAAAATATATTTAAAAATATCATCACAGCACTTCAAGGTTATCATCATAGCAGGGAACTATTAGGACCTTTTGGTGAAACAGATACTCTAAGAAAATTATCACATTAATGTTATATAGAATATAACTCATCATGTGATAGAGTATTTATTATTATTAAATTATTAAAATATACAGGTAATCAAAAGTATAAAATAGCTGGTTCTGGGGTAGAAACTCTAATAGAAGCCCACTTACACTAGATCCAACTACTAAAAAATTTGAATCCACTAGCTCACACATGATATTCCTTCTCCTAATGAGATAAGTCATTAGTAAATGGGTCCATCATGTTATCTTCCATGGAAACTACTCATACAATGACCTCACCCCTTTGAGAAAAACTCATCAAAAGTTGATATATTTGGAGTATATGCTTCATTTGTTGATAAGACCTAAGCTTCATGGTGAGATCCACCACTATAGTATTATCATAATATAATGTGATAGAATATTTATTTTTAGGCACCACATCAATCTATTTTAAAATGTTGAATATCCAATATAATTATTTAGTTGCATCATAAATCACAATGTACTCAAAAATGGTTGTAGAATCAGCGACCACTGGTGACTTTGAGCTCTTCTAGATCATAACTCCTCTATTGAGGTAGAATATTTATCCCGGATATGATTTCATATCATTTTTTTCTATATAGAAACTAGAATATATGTATCCCCTAATAACTAGTCCCTCATCTCCTCCATAAACCAGAAACATGTCCTTAGTACACCTCAAAAACTTTAATATATTTTTCATAGTAGTCCAATGTTGGTCTCCTGGATCTTCTTGATATCTTCCCACCATAATCAAGATGTAAGCAACATCAATCTTGGTACATAACATTTCATACATTATAGAACCTATCACAGAAACCTATGGGATTCTACTCATCCTATTTTTATCCTATTATGTCTAAGGACACATTTATTATAGTGATTTATACCATGTGACACTAGAAACAATCCCCTGTTCGATTTCTCTATACTAAATCCCTTTAGTAACTTGTCAATGTGTATACCCTAACTTAGTCTAAGAAACATATTAGATATATCATGAATGATATTGATACCTAGAATATATGTTTATTTACCTAATTCCTTCATGGATAATTACTTGTTCAACAATGTCTTAACTTACTGTATTACTAGTATCTCGTTCCCCATCAGTAATATATCATCAACATTTACTACTAGGAAAACTACTGCACTATCGCTAAAACACTTATAGACATAAATATCTGATTAATTATTTATGAAAAAAAAATTCCTTCTAGATTCTTAAAAATGAATTTTCCATGATATAGATTCTTTCCCCAATGCATAAATTGATCTATATAACTTGTATACCCTATTGGCATTTTTTGGAGTCACAAACTAGTCTGGTTGTGTCATATAGAAATATTATATAAGGTTCTCATTAAGATTTCAATTTTAAAATATCATAATCATGATAAGCTGCTATAGAATGAAATTTTTTGATGGATTTTATAATATCAAATAGTGAAAAAAAATATCATAATATAGTCCTTGACGTTTCTTAAACCCTTTAGCAACTAGTAATCCTTATGGGTACTAACTTTAACTTCCATGTAAAGTTTATTATTGAATAACCATTTGCACCCAACATGTTTTAAATATATTGAAGGATCTACCAGAACCTAGACATGATTCTAATATATAGAATCCAATTTAGAATTCATGGTTTCTTTCCATCTTGCAACTTATGAGTTGTTTAATACCTCTTTATAGGGTAAAGTAATTTAATTATCAATTCATAATGAGTATCCATCCTTAGTGACTAGAAAAGAATATCTCTCTAGTTATCTAACCTCTATAGTTATCTTACGCAATACTTATATCTCTAGGACAACCTCTTTCATGGTGCCTTGTGGACTTTTTTCACGTGTAAACTCTTATATATCTTGAGAATCAACTTCATCGAAGTCAATATTGCTCCCCAATATCTTTTGAAGATGTATTCCCTATCAAGGAACATGGAATGTTTAGACACTATTACAATTTTGTATGAGGGTATGTATAGATAATATCCCTTAGTTTCCTTAGGATATTTGATAAAGATATACTTCATGCCTCAGGGTGCATGTTTTTAGTCAAAATTGGTCTTAACAAACACTTTGCATCTCTACACATGAAGATTAGATAATACATATTTCCTCTCACAGCATAACTCATATGGGATTCTATTTTGGAACTTGGTTTAGTGTGTATGTCACAGTCTATAATTAATATACCCAAAAGTATAATGGAAGGTATATATAACTCATAATTGATCTCACCATATCCAATAAGGTGTGGTTCCTCCTCTCACTAACACCATTCTATTATAGTGTAAAAGGAGGAGTGAGTTTTGATAGAATCTAAAAATCCCTTAGATAATTGATGAACTCTTGGTTAAGATATTATCCACCACAATATTATTATAGTTTCTTTATCTTCTTACCTAGTTGATTCTTTACTTAATTCTTTTATTCCTTATATTTCTTAAAGGAATCAAACTTATATCTCATTAAGTAGTCATATCCAAATCTACTCAATTTGTTAGTTAAATTAATAAAGAGTATACACCTCTATCTTAGACTGGAAAAGGTCAAAAAAATATGTGTAAACTAATTCAAGAATATTTTTGGCCCTTTAAACCTTTACACTAAATGGAGATTCATTCATTTTTCCTTTAAAATAGGTGTGGAACCTATCAAGTGGTTATTTTTCAAAATAATCTAAAAACCTTATTGATAGATCTTTGTCAAATGATTCTCATTTGAATTACCTAGTCAATGATTCCATAATTGGGTGTGAAATGAGTCATGTGAACATGATTCATTATCAATTTATAGAACCTAGTTTTTATATTCTAATGCATAAAGAGAATCACTAAAATGTGTTATACCATAAAAAAATTTGTATTTATAAAAGTAGTAGGTTTTATTACCAAACATGAATATAACATCATCCATGTATAAAATGGAAATAGATATAATATTTTTTATAACAATAGGCACATAATAACAATTCTTCAAAACTAAAATCATCTTATTAAAAAATTGTGGTGGTAGTCTCTTATAGGTAGTGCATCTAGT
The DNA here is from genome assembly GCA_963277665.1 of Viscum album. Taxonomy (NCBI): domain Eukaryota; kingdom Viridiplantae; phylum Streptophyta; class Magnoliopsida; order Santalales; family Viscaceae; genus Viscum; species Viscum album. The sequence goes on along the minus strand of OY728157.1, from coordinate 830,039,977 downwards.
ATTATTATGTTAGAAGCTCAAAAATTCACCTTTTCTCTTAAATATTTCATGAATCTATTTGGTTTCTGTATTTGGATAAAAATTTGACCAACACAAATTTTATCTAATACCCAATTGGTAGAAATGGATAGGTTACATTTTATAAAAAAACGCACCTAAATATTCCCATTTCTTCTTCACTGAGGTACGGTTCTTCTTCCAGTGGCCCTTCTTGCCACATGAAAAACATTCTACATCTTGTTCCTTAACATGCCTCTAGATCTTCCTCCCCTTTGTTAGGTGGTGTGAAGAAGACTTGGACTTGTAATTATTATTAGAGACCCTTTCCTTTCCATTCCTCTTATTCACCATAAGGATTACAGATTTTCCATGCCTCATGTCCTTATCTTCCTAGAAAATAATAGTAAGAAGATATGAAAGAGACTTATAAATATTTTTTATATTATAATTTTCAATAAAATTGGTGAAGCATTGAGGCAATGAGGAATGCATAAGGTCATTGCACAAGTCATAAGGTAGCTTAAAACCCAAAATGTACAAATGATTAATATATCCAATCAATTAAAATACATGAGGTTATGATGAAACACATTCTCTAAGATTTCATATGAAAAGTACCTTATATATCTCATACCTATCCTAACTAGATTTCTCTTGATAATGATCACGAAGATGGGACAACATTGTGAATGCATCCATGTTTTCATGAATTTTATAGAGCTCACTAGACATAGATGAAAACATGAGGCATTATACATCCAATACATCATCCACATGTTTCCAAAAGAAAGATTTTTTCTCCTCGCTATTCTCCTTATAAGGATGTTTCTTTGGAATAGGGGACTTCATCATATAGAATTTATACTATTGGAATTTTATGGTGTACAAGAGCCTTTACCACTCCTAGAAGTTCATGTTATTATAGAGATTATATTTATCCAAAATAAATCATTTGGATAATGTTAAGTTCATATTATTATCCATTTTATATAAAAAAATAAGAGCATATTTTTAGTACTTTATCTCGATTACCAAAAGTGTGATGTAATAATTTTATTTTATTATTCTCCCACTATTTTATTAAATCCCTATATCCCTAACCATAGTATTTATAATATATTATCATGTGGATATTATAGTGGAAATGATCCATATTTACCTTCTTATAACCTAGAAGAGAGACTATTCAAATTACTCAAAGGTATTTAGGTAGTTGGTCTTTCCGACTTTATTAACTCATAATTCCTTAATCCGTTGAGTGGACTCCCCAATCTTGAAATCTTGGACTCTGATTTCCTCAACACTTACCTCCAAGTTACACCAAGTCTTGAGAGGGTAAATAATCTTTATATTTACTTGGTTAAGTCAAACCAAAACTTTTATTAGAACTCTTTGATAAATGAATGTTTTCTGATAAGGACTAGAACAGCACTTCAATATATGATTTCATTATAAATCAAGTAATGGAAGGAATTTCCTAACTTTCCTTGAGTGTTTTTTATCTTATGTGTAAATATTATTTATTTTATCATTTTACATACTCTTTAATATTATGTGAATTTTATATAATTAATTAACCATGTATTAATAAAATAATTTATGCATAATCCACTTTTTTTCATCTTGCATGCTTGTTAGTTATTTATTTTAAGTGATTGCATTTAAACATAAAATAAAAATAAATAATTAACCATTCCCTGGATATAAATAAAATAAATATGTGGCATGACCATTTTCTTTACTATTGGTTAGTTTATCTTGCCGATGATAAACCAACCCTTGACCTTAGTGGAATAACTCCTTAAACTGGGCTTGGTTTGAGTTTTAAAACTCCACATTTCACATGTGTATCTCCTTGGTTGGTTTCACCTTGGATTTTTATTGTATTATCTCCACTCATATTGGAGATCATTACTTTTAATATGTTTATTCACACGTGGGTGAGTAGAACTAGGGGTTTGAGGTTTTATAAAAGAAATTGTGGACACGTGGTCTTATACATAATAAAGGAGGTATGATTCATATATCATCATTTTAATTTAATAATTATTATTACAAACACCCATGAAATAATAATTAAATTAAAAGAAACATAGCATATATATAGTTCGATCAAACTCATGATCATCCACACATGTAAAAACTATTCATTTAAAACTATTTAACATTCATTTAAATTCATTATTTATTAAGATAACATTTCGGAATTAATAAATTAATTATCTTATTAATTAATTTATTATTTTATCTTAGTTTTCTATCTAAATAGTCTTGGATATACCCTTAATCTATAATTTTAAATAAATGAAATAAATTAATGTAATTTAAAATTAATTCATACACAACGCGTACTGATAGGGCACAAAACATGTACCCATATGGCCAGTCTTAAATTCTATCTGGGATTTAATAGGACATGTACTATAGGCAACATAGTGTGTACCCTCTCTACATAGCATGTACTCTCACTCTCATGGAATGTGACTATTCTTTGTATGGTCTTTATCATGTATTGTATAATTACATGGAATGTATCATACACACTATCTCATGATATTACATAGTGTGTATCTCTAGGAGTCAAGTCATGTAATAAGCACAATGTTTATGACTACACAACACACCATTAATATATAACGCATATACCACTGGTAATGCTCGTGAAGTAAACATCCTATACAATGACCATACATGTCATGTAGTTCCAAAATAGCATGGAAAATAATTAATTAAGCATTTAATATCCTGAATAACACACTAAAATCACTCAACGTGTATTTTTTCTATTAAAACCTATCGCATAACATGTACACCAACTACACGCCATTTAATTTTGTTTCATACTATAATTTAAATCCATTTCATGTAATCAATTCACACATTGTATAGCCTAACTCGACATGTACTTTTCATGAATGGTTATAAGTTACACGATGTTTACAACCCACTAAAAATCATGTACTTCATTCTTTGGTTGTCTACATAACATGCTTAGGGACTCAGCATTTATTTTTCATGCAAATTTATGTATAACATGGTGTATACCCCAGTTACATGTCATGTAGTCATAACTGGCATGTGTTGCTCTTCTATTAGTAAATAATTAGTGTGTTATTAATATATATCATGTACTTTGACCACACGATGTGTACGCTATCTACATACCATGTAACTATTCATTTCACGTGCTATCTAGCCCAATCAATATGTAGTGTGTAATGAAACTCTATATTTTTTTCCAACGTGATGTGTTGTTATTTGTAAAAATCATCCTAATGTAGTGAACATGGGTATACAAAGTGTACTTCTTAGTTACACATTGTGTATCTGTGTTATCTGACCATAATTTTCAGCACCTTCAGATGTGATATTTGAACATTCTTCATTTTTACTTGTCTTTTTCTTGTTCATATGAAACAGAACAATCATGTTATCTTTACTTTCATATTCAAGAACAAAAAAACTAAAATAAAAAAATAAAAAAACCAATGTGTGATTCAATTAATAAATAATAAATAATTATAAATTAATATGTGACCACCTTGATAACACTTAAAGGTTCTGGGGCATAGAAAAAGTGGTTGGGCTCATGACCAAAAAAAAATTCATCAGTTACTTTAGATTAAATACTTATAGGTTGATGAATTCAACCCTAAAATATTCATAGTGATGATTTTTTACATATAGTTTATAATTAATTTATATAAATAAGAATTACCTTTGATTGTAGTTCTTTCTTCATTATTGAATTGGTTACCTTTCTTATCATCCCATCATTTTAATGAATTATACAAGGGTATAATCCCTTTAGTGGTATTTGTACATTCTTTACAAACCATGGAACATCATTGTCAGGTATCTAGGTTCTAGAATGGAAGAACTAAACTACTTGTATTATTCATTGTTGATCATAAGAATTCCTTCCAGACATGAAGGATTTCTTCTAGTTCTCCCAGTCTTAATAGGGGGGAGGGGGAGTATTTCTATAAATTCTTGGAAGTATTCTTGAGAAGTTCTCTCTAGGTATTGAGAGAGTTTTTTGTGATCATAATTATCTATTTCAAAAAAATGATATAAATGGGTTTATATATATATGTAAAAGAATTAGTTATTACAAAAAGTAACTTAACTAATATCTTAATCCTGAATAAAACCCACATAAAATAATAATATTCTTATTATTATTAATTTTACATGTGCTAACTCATATAAATTTAAATATCATTTCAATTTAACCCTTAACTCAACCCATTAATCCCCCTTAGCATTAATCAAACCTTGAATAATAACTATTTATTTAAATAAATAAATTTCATAGTATTACTTGTTCAATACATATTTATTAGATCAACATAACTTAAATAATTATTATTCCTAGGAACTTGAGAATAATATTTATTCTAATATTAAATTCAAATAGTGTGTAATTGAGGCTCTAGATACACTCAATGTGTGACCCTATAGGTATATTTATTAGTGGAATTATATTAATTGGCCTAAATTCCAAGATCAATTTCTAGAAACATATAAATACCCATGTTCATATGAATAGGTAAAATAATGGGAAATTTGAGTTTTTTTAATTTTTGGTCCTAGAGAGGGATTCATTTTGAGAATTGGGACTCTGACCAGAGTTGTGAGAGATAAAACACCTTTGGGTAGTGTTTTTGGATATGTTCAGAGGCCTAGGGAGTGCCTCAGGTGCATGGGTGAATTTTGAAAGAATTTTTAATGTAATGGTCATGAAAAATGTAAATATGGAACCTTGTGGAGGTATTTGGAGTGTTGAAATTATTTGAGAAACATTTTTTAGGGGTGAGTCACATTACTTTTACAAATCGTATAGCCTCATGGGAGTAACTATGTGAGGTGGTTCCTAACCTAGGTAGTGTCCAGTGCATGGTTGGCCATGGTTTGGAAAACCATGTGGTCTTCCATGTGTTTAAAATTTTGAGTTTTTTCTAATATTCCCCTTTCAATTTTTAAGGGGTTTCACCCCCTATTCTTCCCTTTCACATCATTTGACCCCCTGGGATCTATTTGAGGAGTTTCAAACTCCTCCACCTTGGATTATTGGTCTTCCTTTCACATTTTCCAAGAGATTTTGAGGTGATTATTCCTCTTTTCCATACTCCTTTATTCTCACTCCATTCACTCTTGGATTTGGATTTCCCATGAACCCTAATTATCATGTGGCTCAATTTTAGGGTTCCTAGTGGATCTAATGATAGATATTTTGGTGTATGGGGGTTTTATACATTGTTTATTGTCTCGTGGGTGTGGTCATTGTTGAAGGAGACAAGTTTCAAGGTGCTTCAGCTTGGTTTTATTATCTTTAAGGTGGGTGTTACTATGCAATTGTTTCATATTAAAATTATAAGCATGAATTAACTTTATAAATTCCATTTTTATAAAATTATAATTATATATGATATCTTTGTGGTGTTTTGAAACCATTTCTTGGTATTTTGAGATTGGAATAATCAGTTTTTCATGTAAACTCCAGGTTTTCCTGTTTCAAATGAAAATTTTCATGATGTTAAGCTTTTTTGAAATTCTCGTATGGTATTTGAAATGGTTTCCATGTTGTGTAATGGGGTTTGACCTAGTTTTTGGTTTTCAATAAGTGAAAATGAAGGTTTTAAAGGTAATTTGGTTTTTAATTGATGTGTTGGCCTCAAATTAGTTTGAAAATGGGGTTCACTTATAGATTTCAATATTTAATTGAAATGTTTGTGTGTTTTACCCCTTGTAAAATTCTATGGTGATTTTTTTAAATGCTTTTATGGGAAATGGTTGGCCTTTTGGACATGTTTTTGTTTTCAAAGAGGAATACCCTTGTTGAAGGGTATCTTTGAAACATTTTTAAAGAAATGGATTACTTAATTGAACCACTTAAAAGGTTTTAATTTGTGTTTATGAAAATTACGATATAAATTAAGGCCCTTGAACATGTTTTAGATTTGTAAAGAAGAGATCCCTTGTGTAATGTGACTTTGAAATGTTTTAAATGCTTAGTTTTTTTCCATCATTTTCCAAATGGGATTTGGAAATTATTTTATGGAATGAAAAAGGGATTAGAATTTATCCCAAAATTTTGAAACCATTTGTAAAAATGTGCTTGTTATGCCTTGAGTACATACTATATGTGGATATGGGTCTTCAAATCATTGGGTGTTAGGGGTGAGGGTAGCTATGGTTATTCCTTATGTGTTAGACTTGGATCATTTTCACTATGCCTCATTTACTTTATTGGTTATAGGAGACCAGGTACTAAGTGGAAGATCTAGCTTTTTCCTCTAGTTAGATCGCACATCGCTAGTTTCCCACTAGTCATTCTAGGAACACAAGCTAGATGGGGGGTTTTCATCATTGTGAGGCTTGTTTAGGATAGTGAGATGATATAATGGTCTTAGCGCATGTTGGTAGCTAGTTCGGGTGGTTATACCATTATACGGTAAGATACTTCACACATTAGGATTCCCAAGGTAGATCCCATGACACATTCGATAGATTGGTTGATTATTGATTGAGGGTAGTCAGATCTAGTACTTTATTATATCATTTCACCTATTTTCATTATTATGAAACCTCCTTGTGTGTTTCTTTTGTTTCATTGGTTTATGATTTTTATGTATGGTTACTGTTTGTTATGTTTGAACTATTTAGGTGTTGAGTTGTTTTTCTTTTAAAATGGGTTTTAAAAGATGTGGTAAAAACCTATTTTGGATTTAAATACTCTTGTGTGGGTTCTTTAAAGTGGATTTCAAAATGGGTGTTTTATTTGAAAGGTGTATTTGTCTATTGAATTTTTTTAAGGTAACCATTTTAATTTAAATAAATAAATTTTATTTTTTTAAGAAATGGAAAATAGGTGTGTGTATATTTTGGAAATGGATTGGGTTGATAGATTTTTTTAATACAATAGTGTTCGGTTTCTAAAAACAAAGATAAGTGTTTTGAAAGTGTATTATGGAATTATTTTGTCTTCCATACATGTGTATGGGTAAAGTTTACTTTATAGATTTATTTTCAAACTAGCATTGAAAATTTCTTTATGAAACATATTTCATAGTTTTGGTCGGTTGTAGTGACCTGTTGGAATTTTTATCTCACACTTGTATATTTTAGGTTCTAGGTTACATGTTGGTTTATGTTTGTTCATCATGGTTGACATGGGATGAGTTGGGTGGTGGTGAGAAACTATAGGTTATAGGAATATGGTTTGGGATTGAATTGAGTTAGTTGGTATCTATTTTTCATTTATTTATTTCTATATCTACTGCTTGTTTTTCTCATGTTTTTAGATTTTTTTATGTTTATAAAAATGGGTAGGATTATTGTAGTTGCTTATGGCCTGTTTTTCATGTTTGGTTTTTGGGCTCTTATAACTATTTATTTCTAATGTTGTTTATCTCTTATTTGGGAGAAATTGTTCCCAAAGAGATTTTTGTGATGCCCAGACACTAGTTGTTGGCCTATGGGGATCAGTAACACTCTTTGGGCCTTGTGAAAAGTAGGGCCAGGTGTTGGGCTAGATGAAAGATCGTGCCGGTTTTTGAAAAAATGGTAGCAGGGATCTAGGTTTTCCTTTAGTATGAGTCTAATATTATTATGTAACCCTTTTTATTTTTTGATGTCCTAGTATAAGGAGGTTAAGTTTGTTAGGTCTTGAGAGGTAATTGTGGGAAGAGTCTAGCTAGATCTTTCTCATCTTGAACCACAATAATCTAGGGGATGTTGAGTCTCAAATTTTAAATTCAATTTTTTTTAGTTCTAATATAATTTTACATGATTTATGTTACTTAAATATCCATTGATTTTGTATGTGATATTGGGGATCATTTTTTGGTTTTGGGGTAAAGTGTAAGGAAACTAAAGTTGCACAGTTGGCTCACACAGCCTAGGAAACTGTGTGGTTCCCATGTGGTTTAGATAACCTTCTATTTCAAAATATACACCCAATCATCCAAACCATTTTGGTTCAAGAATCCATAACACTATTTGTCCTCAGTTATCCTATTGGGACTCCTCTTGATTATGGATTTCTTAAAATGTGGTTTTCACTTGTTGGAGGTAAAATGAGGAGTGTTTTTTCACCCTTTTGGGGGTGTGGTTCTTGTAATCCATGCTTGGATTCTTGTGTATTTCTTTGTTTTACCTTGGTTTTTAAATCCTTATTTTGGAAAATAAAAAGGGGTTTGTGAAAACTTTTATTTTCAAACTTGGTTTGTGAATAAATGGGAAGAGTTAATTCCCATGGTTTTGTGAAATTTTTTATAAATTGGTGGTTTCCCTTGAGTTATTTGGTTTCAAAATTATTTTTATGTTTTTGAAACAATTTTAAAAATTGTTTTCAAAAAGGAAAATAGGTTTTGATAATAATTTTATATGCTTGATTTTCAGATTGAAATGATATTTTGAAAGGAATTTTGTGGATTTCCTATTGGGGGTAATGTGTGTGTCACACCGATGTTGTTTTTTTAAACCTATGTAGGTTTGTATTTTTACTATACACACCTTGGTGGAATGTGGTTTCAAAATTCATTGGTGAAATGGTGGTTTTTAAAATAAAAGTTTATTTTGATGTAATTTTGGTGTTCCTATTTGGATGGATTACTATTGTATCCTTGATCTCTACCTTAGGGTGGAATTTTTTGGTTTATTTTTTGGGACATGACCTGAGGTAGTTGATGTATTTGTTACTATTTTCCCCCAAAATAGTCAAAAATATTTCTCTAGCTCTGGTACCTACCCAAACTCCAAGTGGAGTGGTGGATGTAGAACCTTCATTGATATTAGAAGAAAAGATTTGTTTTGAAGAGATTAAAGTGATACTAAATTCTCTTGGGACACATGAATCTTCTCAGGTTAAATCTATTAAGAGTTTTTTGGTTGGTTTTAGCTAAGTTGGTGGAAGTTGTTGGTCCCCCCTCTGTTGTGTGAGGGTTTGTTCTAAAATTTTTTAGTAATTAATTCATATAGTGTTCCTTTATTGGGTTTTTGAAATGGGATAAAGTATAACGTCCCTAGACTTTTACACATAAAATTACATTATTTTAAGAATAATTTTACATCATATTACAAGCCAAGGATCATTAAGTCTGGTGTCTTGGAAGACTAGGTACATAAAACATAAAACATGGGGATAAAAACACATCTTTATTTAATCTCCATAAAAATCTCATAACTTCCATTGAGCCCTTACATATTCATAGGGTACCCTAGAGAACACATGAACAAAGGGATGAGCTAAAAATATTAGTAAGGGAATGAACATAATAATAAATCTTAAGCACATGATCTAGGAGGCATGACATAAAGATATAAAAATCATGTAACATATGAAATCATAACATATAAACATGGGATCATATAAACATGGAATCATATAAATGTGGTAGAATCATAAAACATGTCTTTAGTATGAGTCAAGTCTAACCGCCAATCTCGTTTCCCATATTAGTACAGGTCAAGGCTAACCGCCAATCCCATTTCACATCGCATCTCATGAGACTTAACTTTAACCAATGCATTGGAGCACTATCTGGATGCACCAATCTCAACATTTTCATGAATATTCTTTCCACATAAAGAATCATACATAATAAACCACACATAAACATAAGGGTGCCCATGGAAAGAATTAGGTACCACAATCATGACATAAAGCATAACCAATGGGAATATCATGAAAGTGTCCATGAAAGAAAGGGATTGGAACATAAATGGACGCTCATAAGGTAAAATAGGCATATAACATGTTAATTGATTTCAAATATAATTGACAACATATAATAAATTTTTTTTAGAAACATTATCATTAAAACATTTTTGTGCAGTTTAAAGGAAAATACTATATAGATTTTAAAATAGAAAAGAGGAAAATATTTTATATAAAACCAGAATTGAACCAAAAAGGCTTTCATAATAAAAAGACTGATTTTATAAAGAAAATTTTGGCTTAAAATATAGGATATAGTGCACTTTAAATCGAGTAAGAATTCGCGATGTTTCCTTAAAATAGGTTTGCTTATTGAGAATAATTAAGGAGGGAATCACTTAAGAGCATGTATATCCCTAAAAGAGAATGAGGTATAGATCTTAAAACATTATTTTGGAGCATATAAACAGAATTTATAAGTTTTTCATAAAAATAAAAGACAACTTATTTTGGTTAAAAAGAAAGATAGAGCAACCCAAAGGAATAAAGGTGGTTTGGGTAGAATCCCTTAACTTAAGTCTGATGGTGTTCTCCAATTGATATTAATGACCTGAATAATCAAATTAAGTTCATTAATTATTAATTACAGAACCTATTATATAATAAAATTATTTATTAAAACCTATTTTAGTTCATTCATAACCTTTTGATTGGTTACAAGGTTTAATTTTGTTGTTTGGGTATGTTTGTTTCCTTGGTTCTAATGATCGGTTCACTTATATTCATGTTAGAAGAATAAATGGGAATGGTTTTCCATAATTGAAGTTATATCTTATTAGTAAAAATTTAGGATGTTACATGATTGTAAATTCCATTTGGTTACTTGGCATGAAGTTGAATCATTATATAAATTATTTAATGATAACTGTTTGGGTTAATTGGCAATTTTTTACCACAAGGAACATGTTTTATTTTATAAATCAAAACCTTGTGTAAAAAAAAGGATTCCAGAACCATATATGAGACATAATAAATATATTATTGTCTGGTTAAACCATGAAAATGGTTTCATGACCATAATTGAATATGATAACAGAAATTGAAAACCCATCATCCTTGAATGTGGTAAATTAGCACATCTCAGATGGTATTTTCATTTTAGTATAAAAAAAATAAGGAGAGATTATGAAGAATTATTACTTTATCATTAAAACATTACATTATATTTGAGGTACTGGATTCATCACAAAATTTGTATAAAAGGTGGTGAGAAAATAAAAGTAAAAGAGATGAACTTGAAAATGAAAGAAAAGTTTAGAGATCCCTTAAGAAAATTCAACAGCCTAATGTCGTCAGTTAAAATTTCATAAAATATTTTGAAGAGATAAAAAGTTTATATGTTCATATTTAAATAAAAATTAAATTAATATTGATACATAAAATCAAACCCCAACATATGAAAATGGAAATTCAAAGAGATAACATAAAAGAAGTGTTGACAAAAAGAGGAGGGTGAAAGGTTCCCTTACCTTGTAGAGTAACTCCTAGAACTTGAAGGTTGGGAACTTGGGGGATTAAGGACACCTTGGGAAGACTCATAGGGAGGTAAAACCACCATATATTTGAGTATGAGGTATTTTTAATGAAATAAAACGAATGTATGAGTGGGTATTTATAGTAAAAGATAGAATTTTTTATTAATTTAAAAATACACCTCATTAGTGGTTTTTGGAAAATCATGGGCTTTCCCATGGTATTTTTCCATGGTATTAGCCACTTGGGACATCTAATATCTTATTGTACTGTATAAAAGTTGGCCATAATTTTTTATTAATTATTAAATCATTATGATGTCACCAAATATACAGAAAACTCAAAATTGTATTTTTACTATTCAAAGAAAATTCAAGTATTTTAGAAAAATCTCAAAAATTCACCATAACCATTTTTCGATGTGTAGAATTTAAAAATGAACTCCATTTTTTGAAAATAATTTTCTAAATATTTTTAATTCAATTTTTAAATAAAATCATAATTTATTCAACAAAAACAACATTAAAACTATAACTCATTTTATAATACCTTGAAAAATTAATCAAGGTCCCATAAAATTATCTTATAACCATAAGAAAATAAAGTAACAATTTATGATTAAATTTTATGAAAATAAATTTCCATTTTAAATTATTAAATTAATCATAAAATTGTAAATAAAATATTTTTTGACATACAAAAATACCAATTCTTATATTATGATCATTTTTTCACTTTTAAGAGGTCTAAATTGAATTTATACATTCATGGGTGAAGTTTATATTTTTTTGGCCAATTTTTTATTTATTAATATTCATTAATATTTATAAAGGTATGTTATTATTTATAAGGGTATGTTACTATTCATCAAAAATTAAGTTTTGCCTTATCAGACTCCAAATAACTTACTAATCACAAATGTAGATGACCGTTTTTCAAAATTCAAAACACATAAGTGAAAAACTTATGTTTAAAGGTCACATAGTACTTAGTAGTTCATTTTTTTGTGACTTCATGTTATTATATGACATAATTATAAGAAGGGATTTTCCATTGGTAAAACATTTAGTCGTTACATTCTTCTCCCCTTAAGAAATTTCACCCTCGAATTTTCATTTTACATTCGAGGCCATAAATAGGTGCGGGTAATTTTCCTTCATTACTTCCTCCAGTTCTCATATTGCCTCTTCATACATATGGTTTTTCCATAGTACCTTGACAAGGTGAGTAGTCTTTTTACATATAACTTTATCTATACAATCCAATATCTTCACCGGCTACTCCTCGTAAGAAAGATCATCCTCCAATTATACCACCTCTGAAGAGAGTACATGTGAAGGGTATGGTATGTACTTTCTTAAGAGGAATACATGAAATACATCAAGTACTTTGGACATGGTAGGTGGAAGTTCTAGTCAATAGGCCACAGCCCCGACATGATCAAGAATCTCGAAGGAGCTGATGTACCTAGGACTTAAATTACCTTTCTTTCTAAACCTCATGAACTTCTTCCACAGAGATATGCGTAGAAATACCATGTCTCCAACTTTTAACTCAAGGTCTCATCGATGGTTATCTGCATAAATCTTCTGTCGACTTTGGGATGCCTTTATATGTTGCTGAATGCTTTTCACCTTCTCCACCATTTCTTTGACCATTTCAGGTCCTAGCAGCTTATGCTCACTGACTTTATCCCAACATGTTGGTGTTATGAACCTTTTCCCATAAAGGGATTCATATGGTTCCATTCGGATGCTCGAGTGGAAACTATTATTGTAGAATAATTCAACCAGTAGAAGATGTTGGTATCATACTCCTTTGAAGCCCATAGAACATGCTATCAACATATCTTACAGTGTCTGAATAGTTCGCTCAGATTGGACATCAGTTTGAGGATGATAGGCCATACTGAAGTTCAGTTCAGTGCTCAGAGCATGTTGGAGACTTTTCTATAACTTTGAGGTGAATCTTGGATCACGATCGGATACAATAGATTGTGGTAATCCATGAAGACTTACCACTTCTTTAATATATATTCATGTAATTTGATCCAATGAGAAGTCCTCTCAAATCATGATAAAGTGAGTTGTCTTTATAAGATGATCCACAATAACCCATATAGCATTGTTTCCTATGGATGTCCTTGGAAGTCGAGTGAAAAAGTCCATGGTAATGTTCTCTCACTTCTACATTGGTATGGGTATTGGTTTCATCATACCCTTAGACTTTTTCCTCTTAGCCTTCACTTGATGACATATCAGGCACTTTTATGTATATTCAGTAATCTCCCTTTTCATATTGTCCCACAAAACGGTTTCTCAGAGATCTAGATACATATTTGTGCTCCCTGGGTGGATAGAGAAGGTCGAGCTATGTATGTCATTCAAAAATCCATTTTTTATCTCTAGATCATATGGTACACATAATCATGACACAAATCTTATAACACTTTCCTCATCAATCTTGAACTCCAAGGATTTCCCATTTCTGATAGTTTCCACCATTTTCAGAATTTCCACATCTTTTATTTGAGCATCCTTTATTTTATTCATGAGAGATGGTTGAGAAATAATTTGAGAAAGGATTGATGATTTTCCTACCTTAATTATTCCCATTTCGATCCTATAAAAATCTAATAAGATAATATTCTTTTCAATTCTCATCATTGATAAAGATACAGGATCCTTTCTACTTAGAGCATCTGCCACCTTGTTTTCCTTACCGAGGTGATAGTAGATTGAGTAGTCATAATCCTTAATGAGCTCTATCCATATTATTTGGAGCATATTAAGCTCTTTTTGTGTGAATAAATATTTGAGACTCTTTTGGTTAGTATAAATCTCACACTTCTCTCCATAGAGATAATGCTTCCATATTTTCAATGCAATGATCACAGCCGCCAACTCCAAATCATGCGTGGGATAGTTTTGCTCATGGATTTTCAAATACCTTGAGGTGTAGTCTATCACTTTATCATTTTTCATTAGAAAATATCCTAATCCATTCTTTGAAGCATCATTGTACACCACAAATATTTTTCCACTTATTGGGAGTGTGAGTAATGGCACAATGACTAGCCTCTTTTTCAACTCCTTGAAACAGTCTTCACATTCTTAATTCTAGACAAACTTTACTCCATTCCATGTAAACTTGGTCATTAGGTTTGAAAATTGTGAAAACTTCTTCACAAATCATCGATAATACCCATCTATACCTAGAAAGCTTTGAATCTCTGTTATAGAAGTTGTCTTGGGTCACTCTTCAATTGCCTTTGTCTTGGAAGGGTCTACAGATATCCCTTTGATAGTGATAACATTCCCCAAGAATGATACTTCCTCCATCCAGAATTCACATTTACTATCTTTTCATACAAATTTTCCCTTTTCAAAGTCTTTAACATAGTATTCAAATGCTCCTCATGTTCCTCCTTGCTCTTGGAGTATATCATAATATCATCGATAAAGACTACCAAAAATTTGTCGAGGTAATCTCTAAAGACTCTATTATTTAAATCCATGAAAATTGTTGGATAATTAGTGAGTCTGAAAGGAATCACTATGAACTCATAGTTTCCATACCTCATTCAAAAGGCAGTCTTGGTAATATCTTCTTTCCTCACCTTTAGTTGGTGATATCCCGACTGAAGGTCCGCCTTAGAGAAATAACTAGCCCCACAAAGTTGATCGAACAATTCATCTATCTATGGATGAGAATACTTATTTTTTATCATGATTTTATTAAGATCACAATAATAAATGCAGAGGTGCATTGATCCATCCTTCTTCTTGACGAAGAGGACTGGTTCACCCCAAGGTGAAGCACTCGGGTGTAAAAAAACCCTTATCCAGATTTTCCTGTAACTTCTTATTCAGAACTTCTAGCTCTATAGTGGCCATTCTGTAAGGTTTCTTTGATATAGGTAGAAATTTAGGGATAAGTTCAATTGATAACTCAACCTATTAATCAGGAGTAAGATCATGAAACTCTTTAGGGAATACATCAATGTAATCCATCATGATGGGCATGTCTTCAAGCTTAATTATATCCTTCATCTCAATCATTTGAGATAGATATGATTTCTCATAAGGAAACAATATCCACACTTGAGACAATGATTCTAAAGAAGATTCATCTTCCTCCTTTCACTTGTAAAGAATCGGAGGATGCTTTGGGATGTGAAGAGTGATCTCCCTTTCCCAACAATTGATGTTGGATTTGTATAAAGATATCCAATCCATGCCCAATATTGAATCAAGCTCTGCTAAAGGAAGTATGACAATATTTTCTGGGAGGTTCAGTCCACAAACATTAACTGGGAAGGAGTTATAAACCAAGGACTCAATGATTTCCCCATTCTTTGTTCTCACAGATAACTTTTCCTCCAAATTTTGAGGTGGTGCTTGAATAGTTATACTAAACATGAAAGATATAAAAGAATGTGTAGAACAAGAATCAAATAGTACATTCTCTATTCTTGAATTAATAACTAGCATACCTTTTACCACGTCGTTGTCTGGATCCACCTTAGTATTAGTGATAGCATAAGCCCTTCTGTGTTTCCTTGGAGGTTGTTGTTGATTTCCTCTGACAACCCTTGGATTTGGGAAATTGTTTTCATAATGCACATACTCTTTGCAGTTGTAACACTATAATATAAGATGGGTGTTGATCTGAACCTTCCTTTCTTCTTCCGCGTTAGTGGGATTCTTCATATCCTGATGGCAGTTTTTAGCAAGATGACCAAACTTTCCACATTTGAAGTAATTCTTGGTTCCCTTCAGATAGTTCCCAAGATGCTTCTTCCCACAACTTTTTCAAGGGGAAAAGTCAGGCTTCTTTCCATCATGGGTTTTTTTGTTGAACCACCCATGTTGTTGTCTATTTTTCTCTTCTTGTCACTAGGCCCATGAGACCACTGAGAGTCTTCAATCTCTATTTCAACCTTAAGGGAACAACATAAAATCTCTTCATAACTTTCTAAGTCTCTAATCACCAATGATTTTCGTAGACTTGGGTTTAGTCCACTAAAGAAGCGATCTGCCTTGATTTCAGTGTTCAAGACAAATCCATAGGTGTACCTTAAAAGCCTTGTAAATTTTTCTTCATATGCCCTGATAGACTCATCTTCCTTCTGCTTGAGTCTGAGGAACTCTCTTTCCATATTGAGACAGAGGGTTTGAGGAAAATATTTGTTGAAAAACATCCTCTTGAATTCCTCCCAATACATGGAATCAATTTCCTCTTGGTACTTTTTATTCTTGATCAGTGTCCACCATTGATCAGCTTCCCCATCAAATAGATAGACCGCCAGTACAAATTTCTCTTCTTCCAATCACTAGAGGACAGAGAATATCTTTTCAATGGAGTTAATCCATTGTTCTGCGAGGAACGGATCACAAGATCTTCTAAAAATGGTAGTACTTTTCCACATGAAGTATTCTATGGAAACTTTCTCTTTTCTTGGAGGAGTAGGGCATTCCACATGATTCAAGTTATTATTCATAACTCGAGCTAGCTAAGCAAGTATTTTCATGAAGTTTTGAGCACTTGTTCCTGTCATATCAGGCATATCATTAGGGAAATATTCACATTACCTATCACATTGATTGTTGGAATGTGTTCTTCTATTTGCCTACATTAAATAAGAAAAAGAAAATATAATTATAGGGCTTGAATACTTATTTATTGAACATAAAAAAGAAAACTTTTGAACATAAAAGGATAAACTAGTAAAAGAGATGTGCATCCTAACTCGTTATTCCTTAGGTTTAAATCTAGGTTATCCTTGATCTATTTATTAACTTATATTCTTATGGGATTTTTTTCCTTAATTATGGTGTATACTAAGCTCATGAATTTACCAAAGCATATCCCCCAGGAGTGTCAACACCAAGAGTGCAGCAAGGCCCGTTGTCGTGTACCATGATACCCCAGGTCAAGCCCGAAACTCCTTGTTGGAGTTTTCACTCCAAGGTACATCTGTGCTAAATCCACCTATAACTATTTGTATCCAAATATAGATGTATTTTCTTGATAAACTACTTACTCTATACTTACCGAAACTTAGGGGTGTTTCCTTATACTTAGTCTCATCCTTAAGGTTATCACTAAGGTTCTCTATTCCAAATCTCCAAAAATAACTAGACCATCCTCTAATACTAAATATAACTTCCATAGCCTTTTACACATAACATTACATGATTTTAAGCATAATTATAAATCATAGTAAAATCCAAGGATCGTTAATTATAGTATATTGGAAGACTAGGTACGTAAAACATAAAACATGGGGCTAAAAACACTTCTTTATTTAATATACATAAAAATCTCCTAACTTCCTTTGATCCCTTACATCTATATAGGTTACCCTGGGGAACACATGAACAAATGGATAAGCTAAAAATCTCATTAATGGAATGAATAAAAGAATAAAGCTTAAGCACATGATCTAGGAGGCATGATATAAAGATATCAAAATCATGGAACATATAAAATCATAACATATAAACATGGGATCATATAAAAATGGAATCATATAAATGTGGTAGAATCATAAAACATGTCTTTAGTATGAGTCAAGGCTAACTGCCAATCTTGTTTCCCATAGTAGTACGGGTCAAGGCTAACTGTCAATCTCATTTCCCATTGTAGTACGGGTCAAAGCTAACCACCAATCCCATTTCACATCGCATCTCATGAGAATTAACTTTACCCAATGAATAGGAGTACTATCTGGGAGAAACCATCTCAAAATTTTCATGAATATTCTTTCCACATAAATAATCATACATAATCAACCATACTTAAATATAAGGGTGCCCATTGAAATAATTGGGTACCACAATCATGACATAAAGCATAACAAATGGGCGTATCATGAAAGTGTACATTAAAGAAAGAGATTAGAACATACATGGACGTTAATAAGGTAAAATAGGCATATAAAATGTTAATTTATGTCAAACATAAGTGAAAACACATAAGAAATGTTTTTGAGAAACATTATCATTAAAACATTTTTGTGTGGTTTTAAGGAAAATACTATAGAGATTTTAAAATAGAAAAGAGGAAAATATTTTATATAAATCCAGAATTGAACCAATAAGGTTTTCATAATAAAAATACTGATTTTATAAAGAAAATAGTGGCTTAAAATAGAGGATATAGTGCACTTGAAATCGGGTAAGAATTTGGGATGTTCCCATAAAATAGGTTTGCTTATCGAGAAGAATTAAGGAGGGAATCACATAAAAACATGTATATCCCCAAAAGATAATGAGGGATGGATCTTGAAACATGGTTTTGGATTATATAAATATAATTTATAAGTTTTTCATAAAAATAAAAGACAACTTATTTTTGGTAAAAATAAAGATAGAGAAACCCGAAGGAATAAAGGTGGCTCGGGTAGAATCCCTGACCTTAAGTCCGATGGTGTTCTCCCCTTGATATTAATGACCCGAATAATCAAATTATGTTAATTAATTAATAATTATAGAACCTATTATATATTAAAATTATTTATTAAAACCTTTTTGAGTTCATTCATAACCTTTTTATTGGTTATAAGGTTCAATTTTATTGTTTGGGTCCGTTTGTTTCCTTGGTTCTAATGATCAGTTCACTTATATTCATGTTTGAAGAATTATGTAAAATGGGGATGGTTGTCCAGAATTGGAGTTATATGTTATTATTAAAAATCCAGGAGGTTACTTGATTGTAAATTCCATTTTGTTACTTGTCATGAAGATGAATCATTATATAAATTATTTAATGATAACTATTTTGGTTAATTGAGGGTTTTTTGCCACAAGGAACATGTTTTGTTTTATAAATCAAAACCTTGTGTAAAAAAAGGATTACAGAACCATATATGATACATAATACATATATTATGGTCTAGTTCAAAAATGAAAATGGTTTCATGACCAGAATTGAAGATGATAAAAGAAATTGAAAACCCATCATCCTTGAATGTGGTAAATTAGCACATCTCGGGTGGTATTTTCATTTTAGTATAAAATAAAGGAAAGGAGAGATGATGAATAATTATTCATTTATCATTAAAAAATTCCAGTACATGTAAGGTACTAGATTCATCACAAAATTTTGATAAAATGTGGGGTGAAAATAAAAATAAAAGAGATGAACTTGAGAATGAAAGAAAAGTTTAGAGATCCCTTATGAAAATTCGGCAGCATAACGGCGTCACTTAAAATTTCATAAAATATTTTGAAGAGATAAAAAATGGTATATCTTCATATTTAAATCAAAAAACAGTAATAGGGATACATAAAATCAAACCCCAACATATGAAAATGGAAATTCAAAGAGATAACATAAAAGAAGTGTTGACAAAAAGAGGAGGGTGAAAGGTTTCCTTACCTTGTAGAGTAACTCCTTGAACTTGATGGTTGGGACCTTGGGGGATTAAGTAAACATTTGGAGGACTCCTAGGGAGGTAAAACCACCATATATTCTAGGATGAGGGATTTTTAATGAAATAAAATGAATGGATGAGTGGGTATTTATAGTAAAAGAGAGAAATTTTTTATTAATTTAAAAAGACACCTCATTAGTTATGTTTGTAAAACCATGGACTTACCCATGGTATTTTCCCATGGTATTAGTCACTTGGGACACCTAATATATTATTGTACTGTACACAAGTATACCATCATTTTTTATTAATTACTACATCATTATGATGTCATCAAATATACCGAAAACTCAAAACTTTATTTTTATTATTCGCGAGAAATTCAAGTATTTTATAAAAATCCAAAAAAAGTCACCATAACCATTTTTTTATGTTTAGAATTAAAAAATGAAATCCATTTTTTGAAAATATTTTTCTAAATATTTTTAATTAAATTTTTAAATAAAATTATAATTTATTCAACAAAAACAACATTAAAACTATAACTCGTTTTATAATACCTTGAAAGTTTTTATCAAGGTCCCATAAAATTATCTTATAACCATAAGATAATAAAGTAAAAATTTATGATTACATTTTATGAAAATAAATTTCCATTTTAAATAATTAAATTAATCAAACAAATTAAATAAAATATTTTTGACATACAAAAATACCATTTTATACTATGATTGTTTTTTCACTTTTAAAAGGTCTAAATTGAATTTATACATTCATGGGTGAAGTTTCTATTTTTTTGGCTAATTTTCTATTAATTACTATTCATTACTATTCATAAAGGTATGTTATTATTCATAAGGGTATGTTATTATTCATCAAAAATTAAGTTTTTCCTTATCAGACTCCAAATAACTTACTGATCACAATTGTAGATAACCATTTTTCAAAATTAAAAACACATAAGTGACAAACTTATGTTTAAATTTCACATGGTACTTAGTATTTCATTGTGTTGTGACTTTATGTTATTATATGACATAATTATAAGAAGGTATTTTTCATTGGTAAAACTTTGGGTCGTTATATAAAGTGCTTTAGTCTCTTTGATTTTACCTTCCTTGGGGCCTTTGGTTCATCTTAAAAAGTTTTTTGATTTGGGTTTTTTAGAATATTTACTTGGTTTATCCCTTTCAGTATGGGTCATGTGGTTTTATGAAAGACCTCTCCCCTTATTGGTTGGGATATTATCCTTGGAGTTTCATCTGTTGTGGTTGGTTTTTGTAGATTTTTTCCTTTTTTGGGATTTTTTATATGGAAGTTTCTCTTTTGGGATGTTTTTATGGATGGTTCGAATGATTATTTATGGAATGTTTTTTTCATTATGGAATGATACCCCCTCCTCTCCCACCCTCTTGGGTGTTTTGTGGCTATGTTGTGAGTATCATTCCATTGAGCCTCATTGTTTGGGAAACCTTCCTTGGTGATAGTGGGTTGTGCTCATTTGTTTGGTTAAGCTTAGTGGTCCTTGTTGTTTTGACTTGAGAGAGGCCTTTGGGTGCAATATTGGGTAACTAGGGTGTGTGATAAACCATTTGAGTGTGGTATACTAACTGGTGTTTGGATGTGGGGATTTTGTGGGATGCACCATGTGAGGGTGATCCAATGTTCACCCTAGTTTATCTAGGCATTTCATGACCCAAATTAAGTGATCTTTTCATTTTTTGAGGCTCTTTGTGGTTTTTCTTTCTCCACTATTGGGTTTAGAAGCACTTTTGGTTGAGAGTGTGTTCCTCTCATGGTTTATTGGTTATTAGAGGATCCATTATCAGAAGTAGTTATTTTATGCCACTATGTTATATGAAATATAAATGGTGGGTATATCATGTTAGCTCTCCCATGTTTCATAGGAATTATTATTATATGTTCTCATTTCATTTGTGCTTAGAGACATTTGGGAACCTTGTGAATGATTGGTTTTATGATTTTGTGAATTTTTGTTTTTTGGATTTGAGGTTGAGTGGTCTTGAGTGGTTCTTTTGGGTTAAGTCATCTTGGGACCTTCCTTTTTATTTTGTCTCTCATTTCAACCAGACTTTATGGGGGTCGAAAGTGGGATGGTGGAGATTTTGTGACACCCCATGTGTCATGGTATTGTTATTTTGGTGTTTTTTTATCTTTCATTATGTGTCATTGAGTTTTAGTTGGTTTTGGGATAGAATTTTAAGTTTAAAATCCCTTTTTAGGAGGAGAAAAATAAGCCAGCATGGTTGGTACTAACTGCATGGTGCCCATGTGGGTGGCTCTTTCATTTTTACAGTGCTTTTTTTATAGATTTTTCATGGTTTTTTAAACTGTGTGGGGGCCCCCAAGAGGTTTTGTGGGATATGGGGTGTGTCAAGGGTGAGGAGCATTGTATTTCAAAATTGTGTGGCCTCTTAGGAGTAACTATATGAGGTGGTGCCTGGCCTAGGAAGTGGCCAATACACGGTTGTTATGTGGTTTGGCCAACCATGTGACCAAACTATGTGGTCTTTTAGGTGTTTAAAAATTTGGGTTTTTTCCAAAATTTCCCTTTTTATTTTTAAGGAGTTTCACCCCCTATTCTTGAAGTTTATATTTTCCAAAACATTGGGAGATATTGGAGGAGTTACAACCTCCTCTTCCTTGGATTAGTTATCTTACTTTGGAATTTTCCAAGAGATTTTGAGGTGATTCTTCCTTTTTTCCATCCTTTCTTATCCCTCCCTTATCTATTGGATTTGGATTTCCCATGAACCCTATTTATCATATGGCTCAATTTTAGGGTTCTTATTGGATCAAATGATAGGTCTTTTGGTGTCTAGGGGTTGTAGACACCATTTTTTATCTGATGGGTGTGTTCATCATTGAAGGTGACAAGTTTCAATGTGCTTTAGCTTTGTTTTATTCTCTTTTAGGTAGGTGTTACTATTAAATTATTTCATTTTGGAATTATAAGCATGCTTGTGCTTTATAAATTATCTTTTTATGAAAGTATGGTTATATGTGATAGCTTTGTTGTGTTTTGAATCCATTTCTTGGTGTTTTGATCTTGGTCTAATTATTTTTTTATATGAACTCCATGTTTTCCTATTTGAAATGGAATTTTTAATGATGCTAAGATTTTATGAAGTGATCGTATGGATTTTAAAATAGTTTCAATGTTGTGAAATGGATTTCAATACAGTTTTTGGTTTTTAAGAAGAGAAAATGATGGTTTTAAAGGGAATTTGTTTTTGAATTAAGGCGTTGACCTAAAATTAGTTTAAAAAGGGGGTTCTCTTTTAGATTTAAATGGTGATTTGAAATATATGTGAAATTACATAGTGATTTGTTTTAAATGGTTTGATAGTAAATGATTGGCCTTTTGGCCTTGTTTTGGTTTTCAAGGAGGAACACCCTTATTGAAGGGTGGTTATGAAATGTTTTAAAATAAATTGGTGATTTCATTGAACCACTTAAAAGGTTTAAAGTGGTGTTTAAATAAAGTATGTTGGAAATGAGGGCCCTTGGCCATGTTTTATATTTTCAATAAAGATAGCCTTGTGTAAAAGTAACTTTGAAATTTTTTAAATGCTTGGGTGTTTTCCATCATTTCCTAAATGGGGTTCAAAAATTATTTTATGTAATGATAAATGGTCTGGTATCCTGATTCATGTTTTTGGTGTTATAGTCCAAGTTGGAACTTTGGTTTTTAAATGGTGTATATGGATGACACCCCTTTATTTCCCCTTGCTTTTTTACCCCTTGTGTTAGTTTTTTTATCATTATGTGATGCTTATTTTCTCCCCTTGTTTGAGAATATGCATGTTATGCCTTGATTTCATGCTATATGTAGATATGAGGCTTCAAATCATTATATGTTGGGATTGAGGTTAGATATGGTTATGCCTTGTGTGTTAGACTAATCTCATTTCACTATGCATCACTTCCATTATTGGTCATGGGAGATAAGGTATTGAGTGGAAGATATAGGTTGTTCCTCTAGTTGGTTCACAAACCACTAGTTTCCCACCATTAATTCTAGGAACAAGGGCTAGGTGGGGGTTTTTTATCACTGTGAGGCTTGTGTGGGCTAATTGGATGACGGGATGGAATTAGTGAATTCCAGTAGCTAGTTCAGGTGGTTATACCCTTATATGGTTATATTCATCGCATGTTAGGATTCCCAAGGTATAGCCCATGACACATTCGATTTATTGGATGATTAGTGGTTGAGGGGAGTCATATCTAGTGCTTGATTATATCATTTCCCATATTTTCATTGTTCTAGAACCTCCTCTTATATTACTTATATCACATTGTTTTATGATTTTTAAGTATGGTTCTCTATTGTTTTGTTTTAACCATTTGGGTGTTGAGTTATTTTCCTTTAAAAATAAGTTTTCAAAGATATTTTAAAACACATGTTTTGGATTTAAAGACTCTTGTGTGGGTAATTTAAAGTGGATTTCAAAATGGGTTTTTGGTTTGAAATTTGGCTTCAACTAGTGAAATATTTTAAGGTAACCATTTTAATTTAAATAAAGAAAGTGGATTGTTTTTTAGAAAAATAAAATGGGTGTGTGTGTATTTTAAAAATGGATTAGGTCAGCAGCTTTGTTTTCAAAACATATTTTTCATTTTTGGAAAACAAAAATAAGTTTTTTGAAAGTGGATTATGGAATTGTTTTGTTTTCCATACATGTATATGGGTAAAGTTTACTTTCCATATTTATTTTCAAACTAGCATTAATGAATTATCTTATGAAAAATATTACATAGTTTCAGAAGGTTTTGGTGACCTACTGGTATTTTTCTCTCAAACCTATATATTTTAGGTTTTGGCATTACATCTTTGACATTTTTGGATGCAGATGGCTTTTAGATACATTTATTTTCTCTCAACTGAAAAGAACGTTGGAATTCCCAAGATCTCCCCAAATCAAGAATCTCTTTCTTACTGCTGTTGCAGAGCTTCTGCATATACTATGGTATGGTAGAAATGATTATTTTTTCAACAATAACTCTTTTAATATTAATACAGGTAAAATGAGGATTCTTCTGGCTATAAAGGAATCAGCTATGATCCAAAAAGAATGTTGTGACAATTCTGTCATAGATTTTGAAACCCTTCGCCGAATTGGTGTCAAAGGTATCTTCCCGAAGCCACACTACACTATTGAAGTTTTCTGGCAGGCACCTCCTCCTGGATGGATTAAGGTAAATATGGACGGAGCTTCAAAGGGCAATCCTGGACTTGCTGGATGCGGAGGAATTTTCAGAGACCATCAGGACCGGATCCTCGGATGTTTCTTTGGAAGCTGCAGAAATGCTTTTGTGCTGGAGGTAGAAATGCTTGCTACCATTCATTCCATCTCCTATGCAAAGCTTTTCAACTGGAAGAATATCTGGATCGAGAGCGACTCCACTACTATTGTGCAAGCCATCTGGAAGGGTGATGTCCATCTTGCATGGTCTCTCACCCCCAGATGGATGGACTGCCTCGCTGCGCTCAACAGCCTCAACTTTATTGCCACTCATACCTATTGGGAGGCTAATATGATCGTTGATGGGCTTTCCAACATGGGATTCTCTCATGATATCACTTGGAAGAATTAACTCCCACCAAAGTTGATTCCTTCTTTTATTAAGGACTCTAGAAAATTGCCCTCTTTTCGTCTGTTGTAACTTGTTTGTGCCTCTTTCTATTTGAATAAAGCTCTAAGTTCTGGTCTTTTGACCAGAACCCACTTTTATAAAAAAAATCTTTGTCTTGGCCATTGTGGAGTGAATTGGGTGGTGGTGAGCGACAAGAGGTTCCATGGGGACGGTTTGAGCTTGGATTAAGTTTTTTGATAGTTGTTTTAATTTTATTTAGGTGTGTATATACTTCTTGTTGTTTTCTCTTATTTCTAAATTTTTTTTATGTTAATGAAAATGGGTTGGATCATTCTAGTTGGGTATGAACTGTTTGGCATGTTTGGTTATTTTGGATTTTGTGTATATTTATTTTCGCTATCGTTTATCTATAATTTGGATGAAATCATTCCCAAATGGATTACTATAATACCCAAACACTAGTTTCCATATCATGGGGATCTAAAATTCCATTCAGGATGATTCATTACACCACATGTTTAAATGGATAGTTATAGTTTCTCACACCACTATTAAATCAATTTTTTTATTTTTTAAGTGTTTAATGTTTATAATGTTTTTATAAAGAATTCTACTATCACTTTGTTTTTATGTAGTTTTTGGAAATTCATTTTTTCTTCTAATTATAAAGTCATAAAATTTTAAATTCATATTATTTTCAAAAATTCATATGATTTCAAAGTCATATGATTTCAATGTCATATGATTTTCACAAATTCATATGATTTTCAGAAAGTCATACAATTTCTAGAAAAAGTCATATGATTTCATTAAAAGACAAAGGAAATTATTTTAAAGTCATATAAAATTTTAAAATTCATATGAAATGATTTTAAAGTCATAAGAAATGGTTTTAAAAGACATGAAAACTGAGTTTTTAAAGTTATAGGGATTGAGTCTTTTATTGTCAGTATAATTGATGCTTATAGTTCAATTGATGCTTATATATCATTTCATACTTATGGACGAAATGATGCTTATGATATTTTTATATTTATAGATTTCATTCTTTCATACATTCCATTCTTATAGTATTATAATGATTATGGTATATTCATGTTTATGTGGACATTATATTTTAGCACTTTTTTTAGAAAAATAAAAATGTACTCCTTTTTCTATCATTTTTAATATTTTTATTTATTAAAAGTGTATATGATTTATTTTATCTATTTTATTGATTTTTAATATATATATACACTAATGATGAGATGAAAAATAATTTTGAATTATTTTATTAATGATTAACATGGGTATAGTTTTTCAAACTAAGTGAGGTATTTTTATAATGGGTGATGATGGTATTAAATGATTATATTAATTTTTATTGGATATATAGAAACACACACATGATAAGAATATTTTTGATTTAATGATAAGGTATTATTCATTGTGATTTTTATTGTGGTATCTTGATAAAAATAAGACACAATTTATTCAAACGACATATATTAGGATAGAACATTTTGAGATATGATTTTCTAAGTGATGAAAGTTTTATTGTGACTTCCATTCTTACTAAAATCATAATAGATCTTCAACTTTTGATCCTTTATTTTTGAATTTATTTAAGATATATCAAATTTCATCATCCTTAAACATTTATTCCTCATTTTATTATGATTTTTACTATTGTATTCTTTTTATTATTTTTTTATGTTGTATCATCAGTTTATAATTTTCCCATTAAAAACACATACAATGTTATTGGTAATACCTCTTAAAAAATGTATTTCTTGTTGTTTTGTGACTCCAAAATAAATGCTAGGTGCGTTCTTGGTTTTTCCTTTGTATGTAGAAAGGAAATCATTTGTCTGGGTTGTGCCTCCAAGTGAGAAAAATGAAAGTGTGTGTAAAAGGTTGTCACTCATTTAAAAAGTGATGTATTTTTATAGTGAGTACCATTAATCTCACTGAGTTATGGAGGTTTGAAGTGTAAATGTAATATTATTAAATTTGAAATACTGTAAAAATTTGGTGTTTATATTCTTTTTTTTTCACTGTATTTTATTCTTGAACACTTCACTACACTATTATTTTTGTGCATGTTTATTTTGTTAACACCCTCATGCAATAATATACTATGATTTATTAATTTGATTAAGGATTTTAAAATTTTCTATTCATCCCCTCCCTTTAGACTGCATTTTTCATCTCAACTTGGAAAACAATTGGTATCATAGATTATTCCTTTAAAATATAGGATTTTTTTTATCATATTATTTGTGCTAACTTATATATCCTAGACCTAATAGTATAAGGGAAATGATTTTTGAAAAATGGTAGGAATGAATGTGAATAATGTTTGGATACCACATTAACCACTGTATTTTGATAGAAATCACTATTGTTATTGTTAGGCTTGAATGGAGGCATACCTGAAACATTTTATTATTGGTCACTAGATAAGAACTATGAACCCATATAAGTTACAAGATACTAATCTAGATACACTTATAGGTAAGGATGAAGTAAAGTATGTTTTGAATTATAAATTAATGAATATATTATACTATTTTATTAGTCATAATGTTTTTATCCATGTATCAGCTAGTAAGGTTGCTTGATACATATGGAGAATACTTTAAGTAACATATTATGGTTCAAACAAGCTTAAATGTATAAAACTGGGAATTATACATGTAGATTATCATGAATTTATAATGGTATAGGGATAATATGTTCACCATATATTCCATATATGTACAAGTATCATCAAAGGGATGAGTGAAATAGAAGGGGAATTGGAAAATACGGTATTATTTTAAAGGGTGTTATGGCCACTACCTAAAAAGCATCATTTAAAGAAAATGGAAATTGATTAGAGTAAAACTTTTAAAGAGTACACTTTGGATTAACTTATTAGTTAATTACTTCAGTATGATTTGGAGTTAAATAATATTGTTGAGGAAGAAACTTTAAAGAAGAGAGGTACAATATTAAAATTTAATATAAATGTTTTTACTAATTATTCTGATTCCAAACTACAACAAAGTGGGAAAGATGAAATATATAACAATACAAAATAAGTATAAATATATGAAAATAAATAGTTATTTAAAGAATCGATCCAAAAGAGATCATAAAAAGGATGATTTAAATATAAGTAAGAAAGTTAATGGTAGTAAATATAATAATTTATCATACTTAAAATTTTATGAGTGTGTAAAGAAGGGATGCATCAAGTATGATTGTCAAAAAAAGTAAGAATGAAAAGATAAGGAATACAATAAGAAATAGAAGAGAGTGTTTTCTACTATATGGAGCAACATTGAGGATCTAGACTCAATAAGTAATGATTCTGAAAGTGTGGGAAAATTGGCCAACCTATGTTTGATGGAAACAACCATGAATTGTGTCATTGTTGATTTTGATTCTATTTTAGGTTATGAATCTGATTCTAAACTGGTGTTAAAGATTTAACTGAAAAAAATAAAAAAAATGGAAGGATATTTTAAGATTGAATAAATTATATAGAGAGTAACAAAAATAAAAATAAGAAGAAAGTTTTAAAAAATAATATTTTTACTCAAGATAATTAAAATCCTAAAATCACGGCATCATATTAAAATGAATGTTTTGATTTAGATTATCATAATTTAGAGAGAAAAATTGTGAAACTTAAAGATGAGAATTTTAGAATTTAAAAATTTTATTTCAAAGAATAATGAAAGTGAATAAATGAGATTTAATAAGTTTTTGGATGATATGAATAAAACTAAGAAAGAATATAAGAATCTTGAATAAGAAAATAAAAAACTAAGAAATGTAGATTCATGTTAAAATGATAAAGTTTGTTATGATTTAGAAGTTATTTAAAAA
This sequence comes from Viscum album, assembly GCA_963277665.1. Lineage (NCBI taxonomy): Eukaryota > Viridiplantae > Streptophyta > Magnoliopsida > Santalales > Viscaceae > Viscum > Viscum album. The sequence goes on along the minus strand of OY728157.1, from coordinate 830,010,920 downwards.
GATAATGAGAATCTTAAGTAGGAAATTACTAGCTTAAAAGAAACCTTATTTAATTTTGTTCAAGGTAAAGAAAAATTTGAAAATCTGATGTTTTTGAATAAAACTAATAAGGAAAAATAGGTTCAGGATATACTACTCAAATACCTAAGTTGTAAAGTACATCATTGGTTAAAATCACTAAAGGAAATGTTTCCATTGTTACATTCTTTAGATATAATTTTAAAGGTCCTTATGAAAATGAATGTTCATTAAGATTTAATAAGTAATTAGGTCATGCTAAGACTTTTATTTCAAAGAATTTATCTTCTAGACTACCCAAACACACATGTATTAAATTTGGTTGGGTACCTAATAATTCATACACAAATTCAATTATACCCAAGATAGCATGGGTACCAAAACAATTTTCTTCATAATCTATTTTATAATAAATTTGACTTAAGGGTTTCAAGGAAACATGGTACATATACAATGGCTATTCTAGACACATGATTAGTGATCCTTTTAAATTTTTATATTTTAATCAATGTGATGGAGGCTTTGTCACCTTTAGAGATAACTCTAAAGGCAAGGTTATAGGTTTTGGAGAAGGGGAATATTTAAATCTATTATAATTTCTAAATTACTATATGTATAAGGATTAAAAAATAACTTAATTAGTATATAACTTCTTTGTGATGATGTAATGAGTGTTAATATTGAATATAATGATTGTTTAGTTATTAAAGATAATTTTTTACTATTTTATGAAAATAAAAAAAGATAATATCTATTCAATTAATTTTTCTGAAGTAATCTAGAAAAATATTAAGCATCTTAATTTTATAGAATAAAATGGTGTTATTTGGAATAGAATGTTGGTACATGTTCATTTTTGTGATTATTATTTTAAAGGTAATAAATATAAATAAATATTCATATATGTTAATAATGTTAATACAATTATATGTTTAGAACTATTACATCTTAATTTCTTTATCCCTATGAAAACTTCAAGTTTGGGAGGTAAGAAGTGTGATTTTTTAACTGCATATGATTTTAATAGGTTCACCTAGACTTATTTTTTAACTCATAAATGTGAAAATTTAACTAAGTTTATTTATTTTTGTAAATTGGTTCAAAATAAAAAAAAATTAATTTAATAATTTCTATTAGAAGTGATAAAGGAGGTGAGTTTTCTAATCAAGAATTTGAAATATCTTGTGAATATAATGGATATTTTTATAATTTTTCTACTCCTATAACACCATAGTAAAATGGTGTTGCAGAAAGGAAAAATAAAACTATTATAGAAATGGATTGAACCGTGTTTATTGAATTTAATCTGTCAAAAAAAAATTGGGTGAATAAGTTAATACATCCTATTATATTTTAAATTTATTTTTTATTAAAACTTTGTGAAAGAAAAATACTTATGATTTTATTAAAGAAAATAAATTTAATATTGGTGATTTTATAGTTTTGGTGTATTGATTATTTATTTTAAACACTAAGGATAACTTTGATATGTTTGATTCTAAAATTTATCAAGGTATTTTTCCAGGATATTCTAATAATAGTAAAGATTATATAGTATATAATAATATATCTATGATGGTAAAAAAATCTGTTTATGTAAATTTTTATGAATATAATGACAAACCAAATTTAGATTTAGATAATTTTGAAGAATAATTTAAAGAGTTTAATTTTGGTGAAGATGAACCAAAAAGTGAATGTATTTGTTGAGGGGGGAATATATCTTCGCAATATGATCCTAAAAATTAGAAAAAACTTAAATATCATCCTCTTAAAAAAGTAATTGGAAATATTGAATTTGGAATTCAAACTAGAAAATCATTTTTGAACTTTTTTTTAATTCTTCTTTTCTTGATGATTTTATGCCTAATAATATTGATGAATATTGGAATTATTCTAATTGTACTATTGTTATGCTTGATTAAATTAATCAATTTACTAGAAATAAAGTTTGGAATAGAGTTGAACTTCATTAAGATAAACAGGTTATAGGAACTAAATGTATTTTTAGGAATAAATATGATGAAATTAGAAATTTTGTCAAAATAAAACTAGACTTGTTACTCAAGTTTTTTCTTAATAAAAATGGATTGATTTTAATGATTATTTTTCTCATGTTTCTATAATAGCATTAGTTATAATTTTATTGGATTTTTCTTATTTTCATGTTTTTAAATTATTTAAAATAGACATTAAAAGTGAATTCTTAAATGGTGTAATTCTTGAAGAGGATTTTTTTAATCAACTATCTGGATTTGAAACTGAAAAAATTTCAAATCGTGTTTTTAAACTATGAAATGATTTATATTATAACGAACCGACTTAGAATACCATCTGAATCTATATGAGAATAAATTATTCACTAGACTAAAGGGTGTTTCTAATCCCCATGGGCTGGTGATAAGCACCTAAGAATCAATAAGAACATGGTGGGGATGATTTCTCCCAAAAAAACAAAGATAAATAGATAAATAATTGAAAACAATGCCAAACATGACATAATTTGAGACATCCAATGGTAAAAGAACAATGGACTGAATAAAAAGGCCAAAGTATGATACAATTGACATCAAGGAATAAGGTAAAAACCCACCAATAACTTCATGTGTGAGTGATTAAATGCCACACGCACCTCCAACAAAGATCGAACCCAAATATAAAAGGAATATCCACTACACCGAGAAACCTGCTAAACCTGTAATATTTATTGGAGTGAGCTAAAATCCCAGTAGGTCTCCACATGTTGAACCAAAGCATAACACTTTAAAAAAATATATCATATGAATGCTTTAAAATAAGGATACAAAATATGTTTTCCAAGTTTTATTTCAATAAAAAAACCATCAAACATTTTCCTTTAAAACACCCATTTTTACAAAACTAATCTTTTTTCCAAAAAAATACAATTTATTTTTTCATAAAAAATAATTCAAAAATATAAATTTAAAATAGTTTAGAGGAACATTAAAGGAAAATATAATATCAAGTAATAATTTTCCAAATAATCAAACCTTGTAAAATATTCATAAAACATCATCATGGAAACTAAAGGTGTTAAAGGGAAATAGTCCAGAACAGAGTCAACACAGTCATCGATGAAACAAAGTATGTGTTTCAGTATTCAATCAACCTCACCCCAAAAACCCAATATTTCCCTATATTATCCAAACTAATGGTAAATCCCTTAGATTGACCTAAGGCCACTCACTAGATCATAATTCTAAACTAGTGAACATGTGTACCTAGACTTCCCACCTAACAACCAAAGTCTTCTCATGACATTAAAATGGAGGTGATTATTTCAAAGGTAACATCATAACATACATAATATCATATCATTGTCACCAATTTTTGAAAATGAATCATAAATATTTTATAAACCTCTGAGAAACCACATCGGAACATTAACCTTTATCAAGCATTTCAATTAAATTCAATTTAATTCATCACCCTCAAAAGGTACATATCATTTCATTAATTCAAATTATCCATCATTTTTATTTCACATAAAGGGGAATGTTCTATGGGTTTTATTTTTCCAATAAATAATTTAAAGTTCCAATCGTGACTTTTCACATTCCACTAGGAAAACTAATACTTTTAAAGTAATTCAAGTCCATTAATAAAATAATTTATAAATCGTTGCCCTTTATTAGATACTCACTATCAATGAATCATTTCAAAAAGATTTTAACACACCCAATATTTGAAAAATATCACTCTTCACTTTATTTTGGAAATAATAATCATAAAAATATAAAGATAATTACCAAAATCTAATTGTTCAATTCAATTTCTAAAACAATAGTTTCTTACTTTAAAATGGTTTTCACATAGATTCATATCAAAATTTCTTTTTTTTCACTTTTATAAAAATCTCAAGAAATAATCAATAATAGATATAACTAATAGATATAAATAGAAACATTCAAAGAAATAAAAATCACAAGATGAAATCACAATAAATAATAGATTTAATTCTAAAGGGAGATGATTAGGAAACCTACCTCAGAATTGAAATCACTAGAAGGAATACAAAAGATAAAGAGAGGAATGGATCTAAGGAACAAGGAGGAGATCCATAGAATCACAATTCCTGATTAGAAAACTTTGATCTAAAAAACTCCCATGTATTCCATATCCCTAGGTAAAAAAGAACATTAAGAAGAAGAGGATCCATGACCAAAGAGGAGAAAGACTTACTGATCTGAAACCACTATAATAAAAGGTACTTTGATCCACCAAGAATCAAGGTTGGGGAATCCAAAATCACCCAAGGAGAGCCTATAAGTTTGAATAGGTTGAGGAAAATTTTAGGGAGAGGATTAAAATAAAAAAATGGAGACTTTAAGTAAAAAAAGACACAAAAACCCCAACATTATCCCACATCTAGTGATGCCACTAGCTAGTTAGTGGTGTTAGGCATATTTCTTGATCCACTGGAAACCCTACCAGCTAGCTGGTGGGTTCCTTACATAAACCCCACATTTGCAACCTACCATAGATTGTCTAGTAGGTCTCACCAGTTATCTAGTGGGAAACATGTAGGTAAACCCCTACTACCAGCATCCCACAGGCTGGCCGGTGGCCCTCAATGGTGAGTCGATGGCCTACTTATAGCTATTATAGCTACAATTCCATGCCCATGATCTAACTAAAACTTGATCCACACCCCTAAATCAAAAAAATAATTGTGAAAAATCTAAAACACGATTTAGGTGGAAAAAATAAGTATAAGGAGAAGGTCAAAAATCAAGATGTTACATATATGGTCTTAAATAAGCTCTTAGAGATTTGTATAATATTTTATCTTTGTTTTTATTGTAAATTGGTTTTAATAAAGGAAATTTTTATCCAATGTTGTTTTTTAAGAAATTTTCAAATGATATTTTAATTGTGTGAATATATTTTGATGATATTTTCTTTGTCTCTTCAAGTAATTTTTTATATAATAAATTTTCTAAGATAATGAATTTTGAATTTGATACGAGATTAGTAGGTGAATTACAATTTTTCTTTGGTCTTTAAATATAACATAACCCAGCCCAACACTCTCTCACATGGCTAGACTAGGTTGGTTACTGGACTTCAAGTGTGCCTCCCCTTATGCCATAGGCTGCTGACTAGAAACAGGGTGTAGAGAAAATAGTGGGGACACTATACCCCTTGATACATAGTTATAATAAAATGGGAAAAATAAATATCAGAGTAATAGAAATAGTAAAAATAGTACAACATACAATAAGAAATATCAGACAATGAACATAAACTAAACCATCCGAAAATAATATAATTATATAATGATATGCTAGATTGTAACTAAATGTCATACTGGAATCCATACAAATAAAATACTAAAAATACTCTATAAACTCAAAATTCCTTAATCCTGAACCCCATTTCTGTCCTGTCTCTAAGATACAGCCCATCCATTAAGAAAAAATCAACAACAAGTTCCATTTACCTTGTCCAAACCCAAATCCATGAAAACTTCTTAGGTGCCCAATAACAACCAGAATAGGGTGTGAGTGAAACTCAGTAGGTCAGCGCAAACATGTCTAAAAAAACTAGTCTCATGAAATAAAGTGATGACAGTGTATTATTTAATCAATTAATACCACACATAAAAATAAAACGGTTGACCCTTGAGTTCCGGTTTGACACTTGGGGCCATCCAAACCTGCTTCAGATCTATGTCGGATGTCTCTATCTTATGGATAATCCTCCTGTATCATGATGTATATCTTGTACCATGTCTCAAGTAATACAACTAGCCTCCATGTAAATTCCCATTATGTATTTTCTTAAATCTTCCCAGGGTGAAATATTGTTCCAAGGAGAAAGTAACCATCTCATACTGGCTCCATGTAAATTCCCATATTGAAGTCACTTACGTATTCCCAAGGAACAATACCATTCTAAGTGTAAATTAACCATCTTGTATTGGGATCAGTACAAATTTCCATGATATATTTGCTTATGTATTACCATGTTCATGTCATAAGGAGTGATTCTTATCTCAAGATATGGTTTATCCTATTTCAGGGTGAACCAAAGGTGTCATGTATCACGAGATAGTGGTCCAAGCCCTCGGGCATCCTGTCAGCAAATATACATAAAATAAAACCATGTATACCTTTCACCCAATTCATATCACATGCCTAGTGGGTTAATTTGTCTCATTCTATTAACTATGAATATATTATCAATTGGTATATTCTCTTATGACTATAAAAATCACCGCAATAAAACCATGATAAGTTTTCATTTATCTCAATTCATTTTCCATTCTAAAATCTTGATTAGCATTATTAAACCAAAACCCAAACTTCATAATTATTGATTCATTGTAACATTAAGGTAAGGCTCACTGCATGGGTGGTCGTAATCCTGGTCTCAATGCCAATGGAACTAGTGTGATCTAATGGGAGTTCTAAGAACTTACTTTTCATCAAACATATATTTAATAAATTATTTGGGTCGTGCTCATGGAATGTCAACACAATCGCAATTATTGCACATACCTAGATAAATTGGAAACATACTTTAGGGATTTATTTTAGACCACCCACATTTATACATTGATCAAAGAAACACCCTCAATAGGGAACACCAATGAAGAAATAAGGTGAAGGATATCCATAAGGAAAACTTAGATTACACAAATATCAAGATCAAAATCCCGATTCAATGGCTAAAATAAGATCACACTGCTATAATAGAGGATGGTTCCAAGAAGAAGAAAACCAAAATGAAGGAACTCACTAGAGATCAAATGCCAGACCAAGACATACCAAAGGGAATGAATCACCCAAAAATAACATGGATTCACACTAGGGTCTGAGAGAAGATGTCACAAAATGAATGAAAAGTTTTTCAGACATCACCATACAAAAACCTGTTGCACCAAAGGAATTCATGATATGAATCCTTGATTCAAAATGTGAATGTATAGTGTGGCATATACACCAAAAAAGATGTTGACTTGGGTTAAAATAACCCTAACTGAATTTTACATGATGTGAACTAGTTTCTCAATGTGTAAATATTTCATGCTCTGAACCAGTTCACGACATCTTCTTAACAACAGGTTCACATCGTGTAACTCGTTCGCGATGTGAAAGTATACAGTAGATTGATCACAACCCATATTCTGCATAAAAATTTTGAACTACCTCTGAATCCTTACAAACCCACATAGAACCCTTGAAATACTTTAACATATTTATACCCGAACTCTATTAATTCAAACAAATATACATCCTCGAAATTTAGGTCATTTTCTCTGGAAAAAGATCTCCATACCTAAATGGCTCTACCCCCAAGGTTTAATAGAAGAAAAAACCAAATAAAATAGACTTAACTAAAAAGTTTAAGAGGCTCATACCTAGAAAAATATGGGATCTTACAACCTCCCCACCATATAACAACTCATCCCCAAGCTACTCCAAGAATCACTATAGTTTCTCAGAAAACAAGTCTGACCACTATTCTCACATAAAATATTCCCTCTCCTAGGTATCCTATTGAACACACTCATTCTTCCATTATACTCACAATGTAGGTATAGTCTTTCCCTAGAGATACTTCTCACTACAATACATAATCTATATCAGATGCTCCTCAAAGGACAAATCTACACCAAGATCAATGTCATCAACATCTATCACATAATAAGGGACAAGATAATATCTTTGAAGTTGAGATATGTGAAATACATCATGTATTGAAATATAGAGTTGTGTAAATACCAATCAGTATGCCACTAGAATGAACCTCCACTCTATCTCAAACAGCCTAACAAACCTAGGCGATAGCTTTCCCTGTTTCCTGATATGATGTTTCCCCAACCTAGGTGACACCCAAAGAAAAACTTGGTGACCCACCTCAAACTCTAGAGGTCATCTCTGATGGTAAATTTAAGATTTCTACCAACTCTTTGTGGTCACCAACCACTTCCTAAACAACTAAATCTACTCAGATGTCTCCTACCTGGGACTAGGTCCAATAAGTTCTAACTCGCTTGCCTCTATCTATCAAAGATACAATTGACATAGACTACAATACAAGGCCTTGAAAGGTGATATATGGGTCAATGTCTAGAAGTTGTTATTATAGATGAAATAAATGAGTGTAAAATGATACTCCCATGAACCTATGAAATCCAAAATAGAGGCTCATAACATATCCTCTAGATTTTAAATAGTTCATTTAGATTAGCCATCAATTTGAGGATGATATGTTGTACTCAGAAGAACCTATGGTCCCAGATCCTTCCAAATACCCTACCAAAACTGATACATTAAATGAGGATCTCTATCAAAAATGATACTCCTCGAAACACCATGCAACCAAACTATTTCCTACATATAAAGACTACCCAAATCATTGACGATGAAGGCCTCTTTGATAGACAAAACGTATTCTACCTTCATTAGTCTATTAATGATCACCCATAACGTGTCATTATTACAAGTTTTACCAGGTAACACTATCATAAAATCCATATTGAAATCATCCCATTTCCATTTAAAAATGGGTATAGGTTGTAACAACCCATCTAGCCTCTAGTTCTCAGCTTTCACCTACTGACAAGTGAAACATATTGCTACAAATTCTGTTACCTCCTTATTCATTTCTAACAACTAGTATTATCTATGGAGATCATGATACATCTTTTTTAGACCTGGTTGCACTGCCTATCTAGAAGAATGAAACTCCCTTATTATATCCTCACACAAGCCTATAGAAACCCATACTCATCCATGGATAAGAAGAACATTTTGATGTTAAGAGACTATCTTGGTGGTGACTCCACACCATCTATGTTGTCCCTTGGAGCTAAGCCCTTTGGATTATATAACTGGTTGGTCTTAATTCATTCCAAAAGAACAGGTATAACAGATGTAGAAGTCAGATATACTCATCCCTGGGACTCCTAAAAAAACTAGATACATGTTTTCAAAGATTTCCATCATCCACCACTCATCACAATACTCCTACACTAACTCCATCTACGTATTCCAGCTCAAGGAATCAATAACTACATTTCCCTTGCCTGGTGTATAAGCTAGATTAAATTCGAAAGACTATAGATACTCGACCCACATCTTCTATCAAAGGTTTAGGTATTACTAAGAAAAGATTCACCTGAGGCTCTTATAGTCCATGTATGTAAGAACCCATTTTTTATATGAGGTATGGATCCTTTAAATTTCAATCAAATTATTATTTTACCCAATTGGATTCCTAGTGAGTCTATGGAGGAAACAAGGGTGTCCAAAAAGGCTTGTTCGGATCTTGGAACCCTAGATGGTGGAAGAAAACAATGGGTTGCATGGTTAGTAGAAACCATTTTGTCTAGCCCGCACTATTTCTCCTAACCATACAGGGAATTTTAAAAGACAAAGCAGGGCATATGTTTTTTCTAACCATGCACCCATGGCCACACACCTATGCTGAATGTCTGTAATTTTTAGTAGAGGTATATGGAATGTTTGGCACACAATTTCTCAAACCATGTATCCAAACCATGTATGTACTCTCTATGTATAGTGGCCTAAGCATAGTTGGTGAATGGTTTGGCCAAACATGCTTCCAAACTGTATGAACTAGTAATTTTGAATGATTTTACCAAAATTACCTTAATGAATTATAACCTTAAAAACTAAATTTCTTTCTTTATTACAGCATATAATAGATCCTATTTTCCTCCATGGAGATATTTTTAGGTCCTTGAGTTATGTTTTTCTCCTGATTTGTCATATGAACTCTAATTCAATCTTCATTCATCGCATTGGATGTGCACCGATAATATATCTATTCATCTTACGCCTTTACTTGTTTGTATTCCTCTTGAAGGAGTTATTTAGGTGCATGCTCATATGCCCTATTTTTAGGTTGTACATCTATTTTTTCATTTTCTTTCAATTTGGACCAAAATAAAGGTCGATATTGGATGAGTTTTTCTCTATAGGCATAAGGTAGGTAGTTTAGTTCTTATACCTCAGATTTGAGATGTTTTATAATATGTGTCATTGTTCCATGTACCAGTTTCACTATGTGTTTCCCCTAAATTTAATATTCTTTTAGATGGTTTCCTTAATTGAGAACCTTATGAACTTATTAGGTACCCTTCAATTATTGTTTCCCCTTAAGGTGTGTCGATCAATTTGCTAATGTGGTTATAAATGTCTAAAAGGACAAACCATCATTCAAATTGTTTTGGCATGAATTCAAATTATTCTAAAATAAATGAAATGGATAATTTTTTTGGTGTATCACGGATAACAGACTTATAAAATTAAAGATAAAATGAATGTAGGTGAGTGGTATAAACACATCACATGATTAAATTAAACAAAGGTTATTCCACTATTATTATTGAATGTTAATGAGTTATGAATTTACTGTTGGATATTATCAAAACATTTACTATTTGTAATTAATATATTTGGGCATGGTGATACTTATATTATGAATGGGAACAGATACCCTCATGTTATATGTTACGATCATGGTATCCTTATACTTTAATTCAGACATGGAATCCTTATATAGTGACACTCGGTCGTGGTGACCCTTTATGAATAATAATGAATGGAAATGGTGACCCTTATGATGATATTATATTGGGCATAGAGACCCTTGTGATTATATGATATTGGTCATAGTGAACCTAGTGATTTGATATTGGTCATGGAGACCCTACTGATATGATTTGGGCATGATGACCCTATTGATATGATATTGGGCATGACGCCCCTTACTAAGATATATAGGCATAATAAACCTTTTTGATATGATAATAGGCATGGTGACCCTGCTATTATGATTCAGGCATGGAAAACCTACTACTGTGATACTAGTCATGGTGTACCCTATTCTTTTGATACTGGGTATTGTGTCCCTTGATACATGTGATACTCATGTTACATATTATGGATGCCTGAGTTACACCTCAGGTTCATGATAGTATAAATAGCCATATATATAGTTGTAGACTTCACTGCATATATAGAGTATATATGTGTATACATCTGGTTACTAATTCAGAGACTATCCAACTTAGGTCGAAGCAGGCACTATTATCCTAGTGTCCTTCAAGATCTAGATCTAACCCTTTATAGTTTTATTTACTACATAACATTATTACCTACACACTATCATGTTATATGAATTGATTGGATATTTATAGATACCATTGGTGGTGGCCTACTAAGTTTATCTCACACCCTATCCAGGCCACCGATGATACCCAGGTAGATTATGTGGATACAGGTATGGATAGGGGTAAGTCCCCAGTTATTGATACTTGAGTTGCTTATAGCTTAGGAGTGGGGAAGAATAGAACTGAGTTAAGGCTCATGATGCTACTGAAGATAAACTTTTTGGTTTTTTTTTCTTTTGATACATGTATTTCATTACATTACTACCTCTATGTATGCCTACTTACTTTTGATGGAAATATAACATGTCATCATTTTTTATATGATATTGGATGATGGTTATTTATTATTTTTGGATGCTTTACCTTCCACTATTAGTTAACTATTATTCTTACACTATTTATCTATCTATTTCACCACTATAATACTTTAATCGTGAGGGTATAGTCTCCCCAATATACCACCTTAGACCGTCACTGCTAGTTGGAAGCCTCTATCATATGGGGAGGCATGCTTGAGGCCATGTGGCCCACTGGATCGGGGAACCATTTAGTGGAATCCAAACCAGGATATCACAAAGTGTTATCAGATCAAATTTATTTTCTTTTGTCTTATCATTTGGGAATATTAGAAAGGATATTAGAAATGTTTCAGAATTTGGTAATTATTTATTACTAGGAGTAACTAACCCATGCATATGGAAAGACCAAATTATCTGGGATGGGACATGTTGTTCTATATTTTTTTTATTACAATTGATTTGATTCCACTATTTCATGATGTACGTGATGTGTGATATTTATTATTATGATTGAGGTTTATGATTTATCCTTGGACCAATATTGAAATTAAGTATGATCATGCATAATTTTAGGAACCTTATATGATTTATATGTCATGAATTATGCCATGCCATGTTTATTTATTATGTGCATTGCCTACAGTATATTTTGGTGCTATATTTCTATATCCATGAATTGTGATAAAATTTCATGTAAGGATTTAATAAGTGAATGGTTGTTATTAAAATGGACATCACAATTCAATTTATGATGTGTATGGTCCCTTATATATTTTAATTGGTGATACATATAGTTCAACATTTTAAAGATAATTTCTATATAAATGAGAATTAAATTAAATAGAATTAAATTCTAAAATGAAAGGGTCACCATTAAACAGGGATTCCAATTTACATTTAAAGGGTGTTTTCCTCTATAAATTTAAATTGAAACTTTATATATCAGGACCCATATAGAGAAACATAGATCTTGAGCTAGACATGACCTTAGTAGTGGGAAGTAGGTAGCATCTATTGTGTTCTATATAAATGTTCCTATCACCCAGACTTGTCTCTTTGAGCAGGTAGAGGGGTGTTAATATTATATAGGAAGTATTTTACCTATCCTATTCATGTATCTATGATGTTATCACTATTAAACCCTATCTATTTCATGTGCTTATAATTTTTAGAGTTATTCCACCATGATTTCCTCATGTCGTGTACCAGGAGGGTGGTGATGACCATGCTCTAGAGGTGGTGGGTCCTGAGCCACCAGTGATACCTCTAGTAGTGATGCCTATGGAACCACATTTTATCCCTAAAATGGGTGGTGATGTATAGTTTTGAGGGGATTTTTTGGCTTGTGTAGACCATACAGGGAGCTCTATGACCTTCCCTTTCTATGGGAGAACTTACACAGGAGTTTCAGCAGCAGCAGTATCCACTGAATTTTTCAGGGGATGGTATCCCCCAATATGTAGATTTATGAATTGAGATTGTCATGTATATGTTAAATAATATTAAGACACATCCTTATAGTATATTTAATCTTTCCACTTATGTGCTTCATGGATCCACCAAACATTGGTGGGATATTCTGAATCAGCAGGTTAGTATCAGGAAGTGATTTGGAGGGATTTTTAGCCGATATTCTATGATTATTTCTTCCTGAGACCCTAAGGGTAGATCATTCCAGGGATTTCATAAACTCATATCAAGGTTCTATGATTTTTATAGACTATTCATCTTATTTTATAGATCTTTAGTTCTTTATGACTATTTATACTGCTAATGATCCAGTACAAGAGAGATGATTATATGATGGCCTTAGGAATCCTATTCATTCTCAAGTGAATGTTTTCTAACTAAATATTGTGTCTAATATAATGAACCAATACCTCATCATAGAACAAAACTTAAAGGAAATTGATAATGTGATCCAGGGAATTTCATAACTAAGATATAGCGGTGGTTTGATTAGCAGTCAGAAGCGGTGCTTAAAGACTGCACACGTGAGTAGCGGCAACTAGGTGACACCCACTGATAGTTATATAGTTTTTCACCAGTGTGGTAATCTTGGGCATAAGAATCCTTAGTGTACTATATACCCTTTTGAGTTTAAAGGATGAGGTAGATTGGGTTAACTTCGGTGCTTTAACAGGACCTTCCCATCTATATCGAGTGGGAGAGGATCCATATTAGCTCCACATTTAAGAGAAAGATCAATAACACCTCTCCAGGCAGGTATCTGGAGTACTAACGACTGTATAGTCAGAGGAGGAGGTCATAGTCATGGTATCCAATCTTCAGATATACAATTCTAGTAGATCAAACCCACTCCAAGTAGTTGAGTTTTATCACAGGTCCATGGATCAGACCGTATTTATTCAGTGCAACCTATACCGGAGGAGCGGGGTGTTGAGCCATCTACTATTCAAGGTACTATTCTAGTAGCCTCTAATATTTTTTCTTCCCTATTAGATATAGTTTCATCACAATCCTTCATTTCTTCATTAATTTTTGTAAAGCTTTGGGGTTGATATTATATACTCGTGTGGCATTATGACACTTGACACTCCTTTGGGTATATGTTTAGAGAGTGTACAAAAGTGTAAGGAATTCCCCCTTGAGGTAGGAAACCATCATTTCATATGTTACCTATTCATCCTTGAGATGAATGGATTTGATTAAATTCTCAGGATGGACTGGTCGGTCCCATATCATGCATATGTGGATTGTTATCACCGAAATGTGTTGTTTATATCATCAGAGGGTGGTACATATCTCCACAAGGGTGATTGGGATGTCTAGTTAGGTAGATTTTGATGAGAAAATCTTGGGATAGGTGGAGTGACCACCCATATTTCTAGACTTTACATGAATTATCATGGATTACATCAGATTGAATTCCCACCTATCAATTCAGGGTTTTTTCCCCGATGACTTTTCTAGACTACCTCCTTAGAGATAGGTAGAGTTTGTTATCCAGCTAGTTTATAGAGATACACTGGTATTCATTCCCTCTTATATGATTGATACTACTAAGTTTTAGAAGATCAAGGGGTATTTAGAGGATTTATAGGCCAAATGTTTTATAAGACCCAATATTTCTCCCTGGGGTTCACTGGTCCTTTTCACTAAGGAGGAGGATAGAACCATTAGGCTTTGTGTGGATTATTAGAAATTAAATCAGTTGAAAATCAAGAACCAGTGTCCCTTATCTCATATATATGATCTCTTCAAATATTTTATAGGATCTAGAGTATTCTCGAAGATCGACCTAGGATCGAGCTATCATCAGGTTCAAGTCTGACCTTTAGATATACCATGTACGAATTTCCATAGTTGGTACAATTTATATGAGTATCTCATTATGTCGTTAGGTCTTACAATAATGTATATAATCTTTATAGATTTTATGAATATGATTTTCCATCCCTATTTGGATTCTTTTGTGGTAGTCTTTTTAGATGACATCTTGGTGTTTTCTCATACTTTAAGTGACCATGCCACACATCTTGAGATCATTTTGAATACACTGATAGAGAACCATTTGTATGTTAAGATTAGTAAATGTCAATTTTGGATCAACAAGGTGCACTTTTGGGTTATATTGTCTTATAGGTAAGAGTATCATTTAACCCATAGAAGGTGAGTGATGTACTTACCTGGGAGCATCCCAAGAATGTATTTGATATACAGAGCTTCTTGAGGATAGATGGATATTATAGGAGATTAATACAAGACTTATCACACTTGGAAGAAAATCTTATGGGCTTGACTAAGAAGGTTTTGAAGTTTATGTGGTTGGAATACTATGAGACAACCTTTCAGGAGCTAAAAGGGAGACTGACTTCAGCACTGATCCTGATTCTATTAGAGATGAGAAGAAGCTATATAGTGTATTGTAATTAATTAGGTATTGTTATTAGAGCAGTTATGATGCAGGAAAGTTGATCCATTGCATATAGGTTGTGGTAGTTGAGGCCTCATGATCATAATTACCCGACACATGATCTCAAGTTGGTAGTTATTGTTCACACCTTTCATTATTGGAGGCATTACCTGCTGGGAGAGTGTTTTTTAGTGTTTATGGACCACAAAAGCCTCATGTATATTTTCATGTAGGGAAAATTGAATCCTAGGTAATGAAGGTGGGTTGAATATATTTATTCCTTCAACTTCAATATTTATTATATGCCTAGGAAGGGCAATGTTGTTACTGATTCTCTGAGTAGGAGGACTTAGGTGTAGATGGTTTTGGAGGTCAATAAAAAGTGACAACTTATGGACCTATTTTATAATATTCACATAAAGGTTTAGGACCATCATGGATAGTCAGTACTTTCATCACTATCAGTGAACTATTCACTTCTGGAGAGAGTGAAGATGATATAGTTTTCAGATCCTAAAGATTTTGTCCTATGGGAAGGTATTACTAGTGAGGACCCACCTCTGGATTGGTCTATTGATGATGATCACATTCTACATATACATGGGAATATATGGGTCCCTAAATGCATAAGAGAGGAGATGATGTGAGAGTCTCATTCTTCTCAGTGGGTAGTGCACCTAGGTATCTCCAAAATATATCGTGATATGTGTTGACAGTATTGATGGCCAGGAATAAAATGTCAGATAGTGGGTTTTATTACTAGGTATTCCACTTGTCAACAGGTGAAGGAGGAAGCAACCTTCTAGCTTGTTACAACCATTACCAGTCCCAAAATGGAAATGGGAAGATTTTGTGATGGATTTTTTCATTGGATTATTGAGTTCACCTTGAGGTAACAACATAGTTTGGGTAGTCACGGATCGACTGATGAAATTATCCCACTTCATTCCTATCTAGGATACATTCTTGATTGATGAGTTGGAAAGATTGTGTCTTCATGAGATTATACATCTATATGGGTTCCCTCGTACTATAATTTAATATAGGGATTATCATTTCAAATTGAGTTTCTAGTAGGGTTTATAGAGAGCTATAGGTATACAGAGGCTTCTGAGCACATCTTTTTACCCTCAAAATGATGACTAGTTGGAATAGAATATAGAGATGTAAGAGTAAATACTCCAAGAACATGTCCTTAATTTCATTAGTTCTTGGGAAAATCATATCCCTCTCATCAAGTTAGCCTACAATAATAGTTATCAAGCGATGATTCATATGGATCCTTGTGAGGACTTATATGGTAGGTTATGTCATTTACCCCTATTCTAGTTAGAGGTAAGAGAAGAAGCAATACTAGGTCCTCATCTCATTCAGGAGACTTTGGAGTAGGTTAAGATTATCATAAAGTGGGTTTCTACTTCTCATTATAGAAATATGTTATTTGTTGTTGAAGACCTATGGAGTTTGAGGTTGAGGATTGTGTTTTCTTATGGGTATCACCCAAATTTGTTCATAGACAAATACGGAGTTAGGGGAAGCAGTCACCTCATTTGTTTAGGCCTTTTAAGTTGGTATAGTAGCCTATAAGTTGATATTACCTTATAGGTATCATGTCATGCATGATGTATTCCACATTTCATAGCTTTGTCATCATCATGCCGAATCATATCATATATTTTATCCCAAGGATGTTGAGTTATATGTCGATGCTTCATTTGAGGAGTATCCCATATCCACCATTGACTAGATCACGAAGGTTGTCTGAGGCTGGTATGTCCCCTTAATATGGGTGATATGGTATCATGATCATGTACAAGATGAGACTTGGGAGAAGAAGGCTGGCATACATGCTCAGTGTCTAGAGTTATTCTCAGATAGCATTTTACCACCCTTTGAAAGGTAACTTGTGGATGAGTTCCTTTAATAGGAGAAGAATGTAAGAACCTGGTTTTTATATGAGGTATGGATCCTTTAAATTTTTGTCTAATTCTTTGGCTTTGACCTGGTATGTATTCCTAGTGAGGATATAGAGGAAATGAGGGTCTTTGGGGATTTATCGGAGCTCATAACCCTGACTGATGGAAGAAAACACTAGGACACATGGTTAGTAGAAACTGTTCATCCCATCCTGCATGGTTTCTCCTAACCATGTGGGGCATTTCAATAAATGGGCCAGGTCACACTGTTTTACCTAACCATACACCCAGGGCTGCACACCTATGCTGAATGTATGCAATTTTTAGTAGAGGAATATGGCATGGTTGGTGCATGGTCTCTCAAACCGTGTGGCCAAACCATACGGTTCCTCTCTATGGATAGTGGCCTGAGCATGGTTAGTGCACAGTTTTTTCAACCATGAGGAAAAATCATGTGAGTCAGTAATTTTGGGTGATTTTACTAAAATACCATTAATGACTTATAAATTTAAACTGTAACTTTATTTATTCATTCCAATGGATAGAAGCACCAGTTTTCCTCCTTGGAGAGATTTACAAGCACTTGAGATAGGATTTTCTCCCAATTCATCATCTAGACTCTGATTTGATATTCGTTCGTCTCATTGGATGTGCACCAGTAAGATCATTATTCATCTTGTGCCTTTCACCATTTTTCTTCCTCTTGATGGAGTTATTTAGGTACAGGATCATATACTCTATTTTTAGGGAATTCATCTATTTTTTTCTTCTGGTCTAGACCAAACCAAAGGTCGATACTAGAAGAGTGATCCTATATATTCATAATGTGGGTGTTCTAGTTCTTATCCCTCAAAGTTGAGATGTTTTATAATATGTGTTGTTGTGCCGCATGCTGATTTCACCATTATTTTCCCCTAAATTCAATCTGACTTTAGATGGTTTCCATAATTGAGAACCTTATGACCTTCTTAGGTCCCCTTCAATTGTCTCCAACCCTTGAGGTGTTTTGATCAATTTTACAATGTGTTTATAAATGTCTAAACAGACAAACCATCATTTAAATGGTTTTGGGGTGACTTTAAATTGTGACAACTTAAATGAAATGGATAATTGTTGTGGTGTAGCACAGCTAACACACTTATCAATTTAAAGATCAAATGAATGGAGTTGAGTAGTATTACCATGTAACCTAATTAAATTTAACAATGGTTATTCCCATATTATTATTGAATGTTAATGAGTTATGAATTAACTGTTGGCTCTTGTCAAATCCATGACTGTTTATAATTGATATAATTGGTCTTGGTGACCCTTTTATTATAGAATGGGCATAATGACCCTCGTGTTATATGTTACAGGCATGGTTTCCCTATACTATGATTCGGGCATGGAATCCCTATATAGTGACTCTCAGGCATGGAGACCCTTTATGAATAATAATGAATGGGTATGGATACCCTTATGATGATATGATATTAGGCATGGCGACCCTTATGATGATATGATATTGGGAATGGAGGCTCTAGTGATATGATATTGGGAAAGTTGACCCTAGTGATATGATTTGGGTATGACAACTGTAACGCCCCGACCCCAGCTACCCAGAGTCGGTGCATTACTTCGTAACATTGGCATGATCACAAAAGATCAAGTCTCGAAAGACCGATTAGTTTAGTAGCCTTGGAAACACTAGATACATTCATAAATGTTACATTACATCATAAAGTGAAAAACTAATAATAAAGTCTTCATAGTCCACACTCATATCCTCTTTTTACTATCCCTGCAGGTCATTCATAAAATACTTCTTCACATCCTGGAAAATATTAAAACATTGAAAGGGGTGAGCTCAGATGCTCAGTAAGGATAACAATAATGCGGAAGCTTTCATAAATAAAAATTAACATTTAAGGCAATGTATAACTAAAACAAAATCCTTTTAAACATGAACTTCAACATAATATGGAAAAATTAAAATGAGATAATGCCATTTACTTATTCACATGGATATTCTACTGGTCGAATAATCACATGCAATATTAATAACCACTTTCATAATGATGGAATGTATAATGCCAGACATTCTGAAACATTTTGTCAAGGCCTCGGCCAAGATGTCTAAAATGATTAAGGCCTCGGCCAAAACCATAAATCAAATTGGGAAAGGACCTCGGCCAATTCCACGTCTAGTTGTCTCATGAGACCTACCGATGCATCAAGGAGCTATAGCGGGCTCCACCCGTCACTTATTAATTCCAATACATTCCTCATATGAATAGGTTTAAACATATCATAAACCATAACATAATAGTATCACATAAAACATGCATAAAGGAAACATAACATTTCCACATTTCAATCACAAGATATCAATACAACACATTGATATAACAAAAACACTTTCAAAACCATTTTCAATACCAAAATAAAAGAAAGTTAAAACTTTGTATTTATTTTTCATTAAAAAAATGATGGCTTGTAGAGGAAGCCAAAACACAAATAATGGTCACGGCGGCGGAGAAGTCGTTGTCGCCGCATAAGTACGGAAAGAAAAACATTCCCTTTTGTCGTTTAGCAAAACTCTTTGTATAAAAAATATTCCTTTTGAATAAACGTAAAATTCAAAGGGGTTTATACACCGTATAAAAGAAAGTTGTGTATAAAACCAAATACGCCTCAATGAAAGGAGATTGAGACGAAGTCCTTAAAAATATCATTTTTAAAATAAAATAGATCTATTATGTGTATTCACTATAGGTACACATAAAGAACGTAAAAATAAAAAATAGGACATAATAATATCATGACATAATTTGAAAGTAGGAGATTAACCCAAAGAATGGAAGTTGGGTTAAGAAATTCCCTTACCTCATGTCTGACTTGACTCAACTGTTCTTTAACCTCCTGAATAATAAAATATAGTTAATATATACCTTATTAAGAACCATTTTTAATTTCAT
The DNA here is from genome assembly GCA_963277665.1 of Viscum album. Taxonomy (NCBI): domain Eukaryota; kingdom Viridiplantae; phylum Streptophyta; class Magnoliopsida; order Santalales; family Viscaceae; genus Viscum; species Viscum album. Next base: position 829,990,680 of record OY728157.1, on the reverse strand, counting down.
TATCCTTTTTATATCACTTATTACAATGTTATGAACATTATGTAATTATTTAAGTTAATAACGGTCGTTTTGTCGATCTTTGGTACTTGAGTCGACAATAAACTTCTTATAATTACAAGTTGTTTATGTGGTAGAATATCCATTATCTCCAGAATTATATTCATGATTTATATGTCATATATATCATATATATCCAGTATATACATTCATTTATAATATTACGTAACATTTAGAGGTAATAAATGAAATGCACCGTTCATGGAGACGGTAAGTCGTACGTACGCATGAACGCTACTTTCATTTCTATTTCATATTTAATGGAATGAACTCATAATGATATAAATGTATAATACAATTCCAGTATAATATAGTGTATAATACCATTTACTCCATCCTTTATACATCCCACATATGGCATTAACGATTCAAATCACTTTGAGGGGGCGGTAGTCCGCACTTCCTAAAATGAAATTATCGCGTTTTACCCATAATGGAAATCATAAAGTATGCCATAAATGATAAATACAGAAGAATAAGTAAAACATAAACATATTATATATCATATATAAATATAGTGACATCTTAATGGCCACCTTTGAAGGTGTTATATGAGTGTTGAACAATCATCGTTTCGTGAGGCAGAAATTCGCCATCCACAGAAACTGTATGTTCTTTAACCATTAGATGTAGGTGTGTGTAATTTTAGCTCTAATCCTTCTTATAACAATACCCTAGTATATTGAGGATACTGGTGTTGTTAAAAAAGAAATGAATAAAAAGAGTTTAGGGGGTTGGAGAAGAAAAATAAAACAAAACAACATTAGAGAAGACATTACCTCAAAATCGGGTAACTCTTTTTGATTTGAGCCAAAGGCTTCCTTGGGATGAGTTCTGCCCAAAGTGAGGCTTCCAGGAGTAATAGGGGGAAGTTGGGAGAGTATTTGGGCAGAGTTTGGACGATCCAAATGGCTTGAAAGTGTGAATGAGGTGGTAGAGGTGGGGGCCTTTTATAAGAGGAGAGGAGGGGCACTCTTGGAAAGTAAGGAAATTTTACATTATTATACAATGCTTTTCGGATTCTAAAGGTCCCACACTTATATAATTCATGGATAAGGTGATAAGGGTTCGAAATATACCCATACAATATTCTTTAGACAAGTGTAAGCCTTGGATTGTACATTATCTTTTCATTTTATTAAAATCGTTAAATAATGAGGTCATCGCTGCATCATAATGATGTCATAAATAATTTAATTTATTTAATGTCTAAAAATTATAAAAAAAATACTATGATGTAGTAAATCTTTTTATCTTTCCAATGACTATTTATAGTCAAAAATATGACTTTTATAACACCATGTAAAAATTGTTTTAGTAAAACATTTCATGTTTGTGTCATTTTTTACTTTAACATTAAATATATATATATATTAATGTCATTTTCCAACCAAAGTGGCTCCATGGGGTCCCCAAGTTGACCCATGGGTTGTCTTGGTCGGCCATGACTCATCCAATAGGAGTAGGACAAGTGTCAAGCTCATCTCATATTATTAAAACATTATTTTTACCTTAAACTACACTAATTACCTCTAATCGCGATTAAGAACTTAAAAGTTACTATTCACCAAAAAAATATTTTAATCTCATTGAACCACATTTTACTTCTTAATGACAACCATGTATGTTGGATTTTTTAAAATCAAATCACAGAAGTGGTAATATTTCATTTAAACGAAAAAATCAGTTATTTAACTACCACTTAGTGGTTTCACTATTCATCAAAAATTGAAGTTTTTCAGAACAATGCCAAAATTTCACCCTAAGCTATAATTGATATTCCGAATTCAAAAATTATGTCTATTTTACAAAATTCCAAACATATAAGTTGCATTAATTAATTTTATAATTAATTCCCGCTGTCACAACAATAGCGTGTTTTTAAGAAATAATATATATCAAAAGATTGACAATTGTTTATGTCCAATTTCAAAGTGAAATTAATTATAATTAACACCATTGGATAAAATGGTAAAAATATATTCTAATTATACTTTAAAACCACTAAATAGTATAATTTATCACTATAAATTATTTTGATTAAAAAAGTTGTTTTTTAAGTAATTTTCACTATTCATAAAAAATTGGAAGTTCTCAGAAAATTACAAAAAATTCAACTTTGGATAATTTCGATATTATGAATACAAAAATAAAGTCCATTTTGAAATATAAAATTTCTATAATTGTAAAAAGTGGTTATTACTATTCATAACGGCTACTTTGATTAGTCGCGGTGTTTTAGAACTCGAAGTTGCGTACAATGCAAGCTATTGCATTATTGAATGAGAAGCGTATCATGGAAGCTCGGGGTGTTACATTCTCCCCTCCTTCAATAAATTGTGTCCTCTCAATTTGAAATTTTTTCTTTGAAAATAAAAGGTTGAAAATAGAAAATACCTTTGTGGAAAACCCACATCGGAAATAAGATTAATAAAATTTAGACTTAATAAGAGGGAAAGGGAAATGAAAAAGTCACCACCCAATTATGATCTCGATTAGGATAACATTGGTGGCAATTAGAGACATATAATTGGAGGAAAAACATAAATATTTGTAGGGAGTGATTGAGGTCATCAATCACAATCAACTGTAAAATTGAGGGCCTCAAAGCCTTCAATCTATGTTGATTTAAAATATCATCAGTTCAACAAGACATAAGGTATTAGGATAACACATTTTTTTGTTTTAATATCCCTTTACTAAAGTTTAATAATTAATTCATTCATTGAATAAGAGATAGGTATATATATATTTATGCTTGACAATTAGAGTTTCAACCTTCAACTCATCTTTCACTCAAAAAGATAATAGAACTCAAAAATATTATACTTATCCTAATTGTATAAGGTTCCAAATGTTAACACATACCATTTAGATTAGTAAAATTATTTTGTAATAACCAGGGACTTCCTGTAGGCTAGTGGTAGGAAATAAAGGCTTGTCGCACTATGATTGTGGGTTCGATTCCTGCAGCTTTGTCCGACGCGACGGGTTATGCCCCACCCTGTAGGTTGTCCTTTTCCTAAAACTATAGTATCATAATATTCAAAAAATAATCTTCATAAATTTTTTTAACCTTAAACAATACTATCCAAAGATCAACTTAATCCACTCCAACCTTTATAGTTATCCAAAATACCTCTGTCCAGACTTTCTCTAAAAGGTCTCTTAATTCCAAAATCAATTTATCAGATTCCCCAAACAAAGTAAAGTTTCTCTTATTGTCACATACTAAAAATATAATTACCTTCATCATATTAAAACCTTACTGAAATCAACAAGTACTGCAGTACAATCCTTATATATATATCACATTATTCTAATAACCAGAATATAATCCATGAGTCCAAAAGCACCAATACATTAGTTATTCTGCTTCAACTGTAGTAACAACATAAGATTTTCCTTGATCCCTTGGCCTTTTCTGAGGTAATTTTCCCTGACGCTTAGGACATTCATTTGCATAATGACCCATTTCTCTACAATTGTAGCATTCAACTTTGATAGCCTCTATCTTTCCCTTGCAATCACGCACCTGGTGACCTTTTTCCCCACATTTATAACAAACTCCCATTCCTTTTAGGAAAGTACCAGGGTGATTCTTCCCACAATTATCACATAATGGAAAATCCTTCTTTCCCTTTTTCCCTTTATCTGTCTCTTGTTCCACCATTCTCTTCTTCTCTTGCTTTACTTTGTTGTCATAAGACTTAGAGAATTCCTTTTCTGTCTTGATAGCACATGAGACAATATCTTCGTATGTTGAGAACGATTGTGATACTAAAGCTCGACGGAGAAATGGTTTTAACCCATCAAAGAAACGATCAATCTTACCTCTTGGGTTACGTATATAATCGGCAGCATGCCTCGCTAACCTTGTAAAGTTATCCTCATACTTTGCGACATTCTCATCCTCCTTCTGCCTCAGACTCAGAAATTTCCTTTCCATATCTGCTCGATGGTCACGAGGAAAGTATTTTTCTAAGAAAAGCTCTTTGAACTCCCTCCATTCCATATTCGATACGTCATCATCTTCCATTGTGTTTTGAATCAGTGACCACCACTGATCGGCATCTCCAGTGAGGCGGTAAACTGCCATGACAACCTTCTCCCTTTTGCTACTCCCCAAGGCATGGAATATTTTCTCTAAGGAGTTTATCCATTGTTAAGCTACTAACGGATTTGTACCCCCATTAAATTTTGGCGGTTGTTGCCTCATGAAGCGATCTAACATTGATCCTCCACGTTGCGGATCATGCTCTATACGAGTAAGGTTATTATTCATAACCTGAGTGAGTTGTCCCAGTATGGTAATAAGTTGATCATCACCAGTTGTATCTCCAGATCCACAATAATTATCTTGAGCAGGAGGGCAATCCCTGCACGGAGTGCGTTCATTGATACGGTTTCCATTCCTTCCACTAGGCGCCATTTCTAAACAATGGCATAAACTAGATTAGTTTATGAATTAAAATACATAATTCCATATTTTTAAAACACTTTACATAAATTGAACTATTTATGGATATAATCCATAATCATAAAAAGAAATGTTTTCTTTGATAAAGTATATAATCATAACCCTTCATAGTGGTTTGTAATGAAAATGAGAATTATCCTAAACATATCCCCCGGGAGTGTCGTAACCAAGAGTGCAGCAAGGCCCGTTGTCGTGCACCAGTTCTCGTTCGAGTCTAGCTCAAAGCGGTGTTTTCGGGTTTTACCCCTAGGTACATCTGTGCCAGAGCCGCCTCTACCTGCTCGTATCCAGACAGGGATGTATTGCTCGGAAAACTCACAAAATCTCTATAATACCAAAATTCTAGGAAGTTCTTCTATACTAATCCTCAAAGTCTATCTTTGGGATATGTGCTCTAATCAGAGTTTATCTAAATCTAGCTTCCAAGGTTAGTACTAAACTGCCTCTGATACCAACTGTAACGCCCCGACCCCAGCTACCCAGAGTCGGTGCATTACTTCGTAACATTGGCATGATCACAAAAGATCAAGTCTCGAAAGACCGATTAGTTTAGTAGCCTTGGAAACACTAGATACATTCATAAATGTTACATTACATCATAAAGTGAAAAAACTAATAATAAAGTCTTCATAGTCCACACTCATATCCTCTTTTGACTATCCCTGCAGGTCATTCATAAAATACTTCTTCACATCCTGGAAAATATTAAAACATTGAAAGGGGTGAGCTCAGATGCTTAGTAAGGATAACAATAATGCAGAAGCTTTCATAAATAAACATTAACATTTAAGGCAATGTATAACTAAAACAAAAGCCTTTTAAACATGAACTTCAACATAATATGGCAAAAGTAAAATGAGATAATGTCATTTACTTATTCACATGGATATTCTACTGGTCGAATAATCACATGCAATATTAATAACCACTTTCATAATGATGGAATGTATAATGCCAGACATTCTGAAACATTTTGTCAAGGCCTCGGCCAAGACGTCTAAAATGATTAAGGCCTCGGCCAAAACCATAAATCAAATTGGGAAAGTACCTCGGCCAATTCCACGTCTAGTTGTCTCATGAGACCTACTGATGCATCGAGGAGCTATAGCGGGCTCCACCCGTCACTTATTAAGTCCAATACATTCCTCATATGAATAGGTTTAAACATATCATAAACCATAACATAATCGTATCACATAAAACATGCATAAAGGAAACATAACATTTCCACATTTCAATCACAAGATATCAATACAACACATTGATATAATAAAAACTCTTTCAAAACCATTTTCAATACCAAAATAAAAGAAAGTTAAAACTTTGTATTTATTTTTCATTAAAAAAATGATGGCTTGTAGAGGAAGCCGAAACACAAATAATGGTCACGGCGGCGGATAAGTCATTGTCGCCGCATAAGTATGGAAAGAAAAACATTCCCTTTTGTCGTTTAGAAAAACGCTTTGTATAAAAAATATTCCTTTTGAATAAACGTAAAAGTCAAAGGGGTTTATACACTGTATAAAAGAATGTTGTGTATAAAACCAAATATGCCTCAATGAAAGGAGATTGAGACGAAGTCCTTAAAAAGATAATTTTTAAAATAAAATAGATATATTATGTGTATTCACTATAGGTACACATAAAGAACATAAAAATACAAAATAGGACATAATAATATCATGACATAATTTGAAAGTAGGAGATTAACCCAAAGAATGGAAGTTGGGTTAAGAAATTCCCTTACCTCATGTCTGACTTGACTCAACTGTTCTTTAACCTACTGAATAATAAACTAGAGTTTTTTAATTTCATTATCCTTTTTATATCACTTATTACAATGTTATGAACATTATGTAATTATTTAAGTTAATAACGGTCGTTTTGTCGATCTTTGGTACTTGAGTCGACAATAAACTTCTTATAATTACAAGTTGTTTATGTGGTAGAATATCCATTATCTACAGAATTATATTCATGATTTAGATGTCATATATATCATATATATCCAGTATATACATTCATTTATAATATTACGTAACATTTAGAGGTAATAAATGAAATGCACCGTTCATGAAGACGGTAAGCCGTACGTACGCATGAACGCTACTTTCATTTCTATTTTGTATTTAATGGAATGAAATCATAATTATATAAATGTATAATATAATTCTAGTATAATATAGTGTATAATACCATTTACTCCATCCTTTATACATCCCACATATGGCATTAACGATTCAAATCACTTTGAGGGGGCGGTAGTCCGCACTTCCTAAAATGAAATTATCGCATTTTACCCATAATGGAAATCATAAAGTATGCCATAAATGAGAAATACAGAAGCATAAGTAAAACATAAACATATTATATATCATATATAAATATAGTGACATCTTAATGGCCACCTTTGAAGGTGTTATATGAGTGTTGAACAATCATCGTTTCGTGAGGCAGAAATTCGCCATCCACAGAAACCGTATGTTCTTTAACCATTAGATGTAGGTGTGTGTAAGTGTAGCTCGAATCCTTCTTATAACAACATCCTAGTATATTGAGGATACTGGTGTTGTTACAAAAGAAATTAATAAAAATAGTTTAGGGGGTTGGAGAAGAAAAATAAAACAAAACAACATTAGAGAAGACATTACCTCAAAATCGGGTAACTCTTTTTGATTTGAGCCAAAGGCTTCCTTGGGAAGAGTTATGCCCAAAGTGAGGCTTCCAGGAGTAATAGGGGGAAGTTGGGAGAGTATTTGGGCAGAGTTTGGCCGAGCCAAATGGCTTGAAAGTGTGAATGAGGTGGTAGAGGTGGGGGCCTTTTATAAGAGGAGAGGAGAGGCACTCTTGGAAAGTAAGGAAATTTTACATTATTATACAATGCTTTTCGGATTCTAAAGGTCCCACACTTATATAATTCGTGGATAAGGTGATAAGGGTTCGAAATATACCCATACAATAGTCTTTGGACAAGTGTAAGCCTTGTATTGTACATTATCTTTTCATTTTATTAAAATCGTTAAATAATGAGGTCATCGCTGCATCATAATGATGTCATAAATAATTTAATTTATTTAATGTCTAAAAATTATAAAAAAAATACTATGATGTAGGAAATATTTTTATCTTTCCAATGAATATTTATAGTCAAAAATATGACTTGTATAACCCCATGTAAAAATTGTTTTAGTAAAACATTTCATGTTTGTGTCATTTTTTACTTTAACATTAAATATATATATATTAATGTCATTTTCCAACCAAAGTGGCTCCATGGGGTCCCCAAGTTGACCCATGGGTTGTCTTGGTCGGCCATGACTCATCCAATAGGATTAGGACAAGTTTCAAGCTCATCTCATATTATTAAAACATTATTTTTACCTTAAACTACACTAATTACCTCTAATCGCGATTAAGAACTTAAAAGTTACTATTTACCAAAAAAATTATTTTAATCTCATTGAACCACATTTTAATTCTTAATGAAAACCATGTATGTTGGATTTTTGAAAATCAAATCACAGAAGTGATAATATTTCATTTAAATGAAAAAATCAGTTATTTAACTACCACTTAGTGGTTTCACTATTCATCAAAAATTGAAGTTTTTCAGAACAATGCCAAAATTTCACCCTAAGATATAATTGATATTCCGAATTCAAAAATTATGTCTATTTTACAAAATTCCAAACATATAAGTTTCATTAATTAATTTTATAATTAATTCCCGCTGTCACAACAATAGCGTGTTTTTAAGAAACAATATATATCAAAAGATTGACAATTGTTTATGTCCAATTTCAAAGTGAAATTAATTCTAATTAACACCATTGGATAAAATGGTAAAAATATATTCTAATTATACTTTAAAACCACTAAATAGTATAATTTATCACTATAAATTATTTTTATTAAAAAAGTTGTTTTTAAGTAATTTTCACTATTCATAAAAAATTGGAAGTTCTCAGAAAATTACAAAAAATTCAACTTTGGATAATTTCGATATTACGAATACAAAAATGAAGTCCATTTTGAAATATAAAATTTCTATAATTTTAAAAAGTGGTTATTATTATTCATAACGGCTACTTTGATTAGTCGCGGTGTTTTAGAACTCGAAGTTGCGTACAATGCAAGCTATTGCATTATTGAATGAGAAGCGTATCGTGGAAGCTCGGGGTGTTACAACAACTCTATTGATATGATATTAGGCATGATGAACCTTACTGTGATATACAGGCATGGTGACCCTTTTTGATATGATACTAGGCATGGTGACCCTACTGTTATGATTTGAGCATGGCAAACCTACTACTGTGATATCAGGCATGGCATCCCATATTCTTGTGATATTATGAATTGCATACTTTAATACATGTGATACTAATGTTACACCTTATGGATGCCTAAGTTATTACTTGGGTCCAGGCTAGTTGTAGTATCCATATATATGGTTGTAGACATCACTATGTATACAGTTCATATATGTGTATACATATAATTACTCATTCAGAGACTATCTGGATTAGGCTAAAATAGCTATTGTCATCCCAGTGTCCTTTAGGAACTAGATTCGACCCTTTATAATTTTATTTAATTCTTACCATTATTACCTACACACTGCCATATTATATTCATTGACTGGATATTTATAAACAGTGTTGGTGGTGGCCTACTGAGTTTATCTCACACCCTATCTAGGTCACCGATGGTACTCAGGCAGATTATTTGGATGTAGGTTGGGATATGGTAGATCACCCAGTTGTCGATACGTGAGTTCCTTGTAGTTTGGTAGTGGGGAAGCATAGGATAGATCTATGTCTCCTGATGCTATTGGAGATAAACTTTTTGGTGTTTTTGTTCTTTTGATACATGTATTGAACTTCATGTTGGATTTTATTCCTTCCTACTTACTTTTGATGGAAATATGACATATCATCATTTTTTATATGATACCTGATGATAGTTATTTTATTATCATTGTATTCTTTACCTTCCTCTATTAGTTATCTATTATTCTTCCGCTATTTATCTATATATTTCACTAATGTGAAACTATGATCATGAGGGTATAGTCTCCCCATTATACCACCTTAGACCATCACTACTAGTTGGCAGCCTCTGGTGTACAGGGAGGTGTGCTTGATCCCATGTGGCCCAATAGCTCGATGCACCATTCAGTGGTATCTGGGTCAAGACGTCACAGTTTACACCACAAAACTCTCACCCAAAAGATAGTGTCTCTAGTATCTTAGGTCATGTACCACTAAATATAAATCTATATCATGAGTAAGATAATTCCTCTCATGCAGTATCAGATTTCTAGATTCATGGGTAATCACTCAGTCCTCCTACATCATAAATTCGCTGATTCCAACTCTAGATGTGTCACAGTACATGGTATATGTCCTACCAGACACAGGTAATGTGAGGATTGGTGTTGAGGTCATCCTAATCTTCAGATCCTAAAAAAATCTCTCACAATCCTATGACCAAAAAAACTTCACCCCTTTCTTAGTTAGCCTAGAAATCAGTGCTTCTATATGGGAGAAGTCGTGGATGAAATGCTGATAATAACCTATAAAACCTAGAAATCTCTGAATCTCAAAGACATTCTTGGTCTACTCCCAAGATACCATAGCTCCAACCTTATCTTGGTCCACTAACACTCCAGCCTCTGATATGACATGACCCAAGAAGTTAACTTTATCAATCCATAAACTACACCTAGAAATCATGGTGTAAATTTGATTCTCTCTCAATATACTCATGATGATGTCAAGATGTTGGGCATGATCATCTACTGACTAGGAGTACACTAAGATTCCATCGATGAAAAAAACCAAAAACTAATCTAGAATTATGAAATATCTGATTCATCAAGGCCTTTAATATCTATAGCACATTCATTAGACCGAACCACATCACCATAAACTCATATAATCCATAACTACTTCTAAAAGTGGTCTCAGGTATGTCTGATGGTATTACTCTCAACTGATGGTACCCTAATCTCATTTAACATCCTAAGATTTTATGAAATATTTTCTTTAGATTAATTTAAAATTCCCAATATCTTTCTTTATATGCAACACTGAGTTTATCATGTGTTACACTTAACAATGAGTTTCTCTAATAGCGTGCATAACACACAACATCGAGCTTCAGAAAACCATGAAATAATATTATTTTAAATATAACCATTATAACTTAGCCATTAAATAGGTGGGTATGAATAGTATTAGCTAATTTATGAAATATATTTATAAATTTAATACTCAATATAAATTTATTTATAAATTCTTAATAAATAACCAATCAATTTTTAGTAAAGTAATTATATTCATTAAAAAATAATTTTTCTTCAAAAATATTTTTTATTGCTTTTTATGAGAAAATATTATAATTAATTTATAGAAATTTTAAAAAATTATTTTATTCAATTAATTTAATTTTTTAAATCATCATATCAAAATTAACTTATAGTAAAATTTTGAGATTTTTTAGAAAATATTGATTTTTCAGGGAATAGTAAAAAAAATACTAATTTTAGTAAAACTATCATTTATTTTCAATAAATTAAGTAATTTAAATGAACCATTATGTTTTAAAGTAACATAATTATTATTTAGTTATATTTAATCAACTTAATTTCTTTTTAATCAGCTTTATATTGGATTTTATTATAAGTTTATTTTTGTGTTTAAAAAAACAGGTTTTTCTGAAAACTGTTTTAAAGTGCATGATGTTTATCTGTTTTGATTGATTATAATAATACCTAACTAGGAATTATTTAAATTAAATTTATAGATTATATATATCAATAAATTTTAATTTATATTCATACAATGATTATTATTATACATAGTGTTAATATAAAATCATCTTGCGCTTGAAAAATACACTTCTTAAAAACCCATTTTTTCGTCACGTCTCTGGGTTCTGTTTTAAATTTAATTTTAAAAAAAATTTAAAAATAAAAATAATAAAATAATTTTTTAAATCCAAATATAAAAATTATCTTGAAGTTATTTTTTGATAATTTTTTAAAAGATAAATTTTTCGATGAATAGTGAAAATACTGGTTTTTATTGAAAAGTGTCTTTTCATTTAAAGAATTTATAAGGTTACTTTTTGTTTTAAAATGGTTTTAAAAGTAAAGTTTCCTAAATTATATATTAATTGGTTTAATTTTTTTCATTATAATCATTTTAATATTTAATTTTTATATAAAAATGTTTTAAACTTTTGAAAAAAAATCTCTTTGGAAAACGACCTCCTCATCGCGTCTATGGGTTTAATTTTAAATTAAACTTTTTCAATTATATGAATAGAATTTATAAAAATGGATTCCATATTGTGAATCATAATAATTTATATTATATAATAATTTTAAAATAATATTCTACCATAATTAATAGTGAAACAGTAAAAAATTATTTCTTGTAGTTAAGGTGAAAATGGGTTTACCGAGGGGGTAAAACTTGAAGGATAAGGGGTAAAATGACCTATAAAATATTTAAAACCCCGTTTTATAGACATATTTAGAAATAATATATTCTATTTTATATAATTTCACATATTGGGTCCTTTTTTCATGTGAAAAACATGGGCACACCTTTTTCTTTATAAAAATTACAAGTGTGCCCCTTACCTCACTTATAAAAGGTCACTACCTCTCGTCTCCTATTTACAATTTCAAAACCCATTGGTTTGTTAAATACCTACCAAAATAAATTTCATAATTCACTCATATCATACTATAATCCTTATTTTGGTCATAAATCTATCCTAATTGTCCTTTTGGTGAAAACCAAAAGAAGTTTTCTGAAAAAGAGGTAACGCCCCTAACTGAGCATTTTATTTTATTTCTTCCTCCACAAACTTAAATTATTATTAAAACATTATTATATAATAAAATTGGTTATTATATATACTTATATTTTATTATGGTAATTTAATAACCTAAATATTTCTCCTCTTCCATCAAATGGGTTACGAAATCATTATTCGTGTGTACGGCGAACTACCACCTCGTAAACCGATGTTATTCATTTTTCATCACCACATATCATGAATGAATATAATTATGGATTTATTATTTATATATGATATTTATGATATTATTATTATTATTTAATCATTATATAACATGTTACTTCTTACATTTTATTCCTTTATAATACGATAATGTCGTTCATGTGTATGGCGGACTACCGCCTCGTGAAGCGATGTGATTCGTTCTTCACATACACTTTACAAGGAAGGTAATAATGATATGTTTAAATAAAAATATGTGATATATATATTCCATAAAAATTATTCTATAAAGTTAATATATTATTTAACATTCTTTATTTCAATCTGTTGAGAAAATGAAAATAGCATTCATGCGTATGTATGGTCTACCTTCTCCATGAACGATGTATTTAATTTTCTATCTCAAAATTTTATGGATTACTATAAATAAATATATACTGAATATATATGATATTATATCATGTTTAAAATTATTTATATGATTTAACCATGATCAAAGTAAGAGTATCGAAAATAACAAATCAAAACATACACAAAAAATAATGTAGTTATTGCCTGAAACATGACTTTAACATGAAATTGTTAATAAACAAGTATAAAAGGGTATAATTATATCATATATGGTATGATATATATAAATATTGTTCTTTAATATATTTATAATAAACTTATATCTATTATATAGGAGGTTCGAACGTGTATGAACAAATTTGATACTTATGGTAAGGTATTTTCATCTCACTTTTATTTTTCTATGAAACACATGTCATATTCACCATGTATTTATTTAATGAGGTATATATACTTAACATGAATGTATTTTATGATGATTATCCTTAATTTTTTTATTTATATATCTATTTTAGGATATCTCTTTCATATAGTTTACGTTTCAAAAGTTACCAAAACTGTAAGGGATTTTTTGTCTCAAATTGCATTCTTTGGGGCATAAGTTATGTTACGCACCTATATTCTTCTATGAGGTGTATATAATTCCAATTTGAAATGTTATATTATGAATATACTTATTTTCATGATATTTTATGTTTCATTTAATGTTATTATTTCATAGAAATTATGATTCAAAGTTACTAAGTGGTAAGAGTTTTGTATTACAATCTCATCATTTATTAAGATTGTTTATAATTATGATTATAATGATAAAATATTATGATATATCTCTCAATAAAATCATGAATTTTATTAACCTGTGGTTATGTCATGATAATAAAAAAATTTCCTTTATTTTATTCTCTTTATGTACTCAAGATTTCAAAAGGAATACTTTTAAGAAAAATTGTCTTTATTTATCTTTGTGGTTGAAAACCATTTTTATTCTAAAACCATGTCATCTAAAATTGTTTTAAATTTTTTTTTAACATTATTCAAATAATTTATCAAAAATATTTTTTCCCAAGTTTTAATTTTTAAAAAATGTTTTGAAATTAATCTTCATGTCGTTTTCCAAACAATGCTTATTTAGATTTTACCAAAAATGTGAAAAGAATATTTGTTTAAATGTGTATGACATGAACAAAATTTTCCAACATCATGACCATTATTTTATTTAAATATTAATTTATAATTTTTCAAGGTTATTTTCAAATAAAATAATTTTTAAAATATTTTATGTTTCAAAAAAAAATCAAAGCGGAAAGAATATTTTACTAAAGAATTTTTTTTAAATGATTTTAAAGCTTCCTTTATAAGTTTTAAAGGTTATTTTCAAAAAAAAAGTATTTTCAAAATGTTTTATGTTTTAAAAAAAATAAAATTAGAAAGGATATATTCTTTGAGAAATGTTTTCAATGATTTTTAAATATTATTTTATAAGTTTTCAAGATTATTTTTAAAGAAAAGTATTTCCAAAATATTTTATGAATTTTTAGTTTTAAAAATTTATTTTTAGAGAAAAGTTATTTTCCTCAATAAATGTTCGAAATTAACTTTAAAAATAATTTTCCATCTAATATGGAATCTTTTTATGTTACTTATACTTTACTGGAGATATGATTCAAGGATTTCATTATTATTCTTTCTCTGGATGGTTTATGTTTATGATGACAATATGTTTATGAACCCCATTTCTATTCTACGGGTTATACCATGAAAAAATAATTATGAAACCCACTTCTTTTCATGGGTTATAATATGATGAAATGATGAAATTATTATGAAACTTATCACTTTTCTACAGGTTATGATATGAGGAAATGTTTATGAAAATCATTTGATTTCATGGGTTATGATATGATGAATGTTTTATGATCTTATTGAACACATACTTATGATTTTCATTATGTGAAATGTGCGGCCTTTATCTCCCCCAAATGCATTAGGTAAAGATTTATATTTCATGATATTAACAGGACTGGAATAGGGAGTGAACCCGATTCAGTAAGGGATTTTGTATATTGTGGTGGCCTTAGGATTAAACCTTGACTACGATGATGGTTTGGGGAGTGAAATCATTCCATTATGATGGCCTTATAAGTAAACCTTGAATATTATGGAAATGATTTTCTATTATTATTTGTATGCCATAATTTTATGTCTTATTCCAATGTTATTCTCTCATGATTTATGTTCTTTGATTTCCTTATGATTCATGCCTTATGAACTGTCAATATTTATTCCATGACTCTATATTTTAATCTTTGATATTAAGGGTATAGTTTTCATATGTTATAATCATGTTCTCATACCCTTATGCTCATGTTATGTTTATTTATTTTCCCGTGTTCACCATTATAGAAAATATAATCTCACCCTTTCTTATATTTCTTTTCCCTGGGTTATAAAGAAAGGTTTTAAGTAGGGTATTTATATAAAGAGTACTAAATTAGAAGATCTTTTTGGGAAAAATTGAATATATTTCACTAAATAAGAATATTGTGTACCTAGTATCCAAAGTCACTAAACCATTATGACCCTTAGGTGTTTGTTTATATAATATAATGAATATTCATCTAAAAAGAGTTAATATATATGTATGAAAATCTTGGGTCACTATAATTGGTATTAGAGGAAAGGTTCAATTAACCTTTGGAAACTAGGATGAGAAAACTTTAGTGAGATCACTTGGTATATTTCTATGGACATGTTTAGGGATATGTATAAGTAAGAGCCTAAGGATGAGTCAAAGTATAAGAAAATGACCTATAATTTTGGTAAAGGATGGAGTGAGTGGTTTCCGATAAATTGTATCCATGTCAGGATACTACAAGTAGATATGGATCTTCACAAAGGTACCTAGGGGTAATAACTCCAAAAAAAATTTATTTGTCTAGACTCTATCTTCACCTAGTATATGAAAATGGGCCTTACGAAAAACTTGGTTTGACACTCTCAGGGGATATGTATTAGAAATTCATAAACTATTTACAACCCACCATGAAAGACCTAATTTGTCATAAATTAAAAATAATGTGTCATGGTTTAGACATACTATAAGTGATTTTTCATGGTTATGAGGTCCCTTATTATGACTATTATTGCTTACACTATGATTTTTTGTTTTATTAAATGCTGGGAACTAGAAGGAACTGGGTTAACATTGAATGTGACAGACAATTTTCTGATGAGAAACCAAATGGGATGATGACTAGAGTGTAAGATATTATGGTTACACATAATTAGTTATCACAGAACATGCTTAACAAAATGCACCTTAACCAATTCTCAGACTCACTGAAGAAGATAAGGATGGATTTCACTGAGAGTTAGGGTAGTGGAGACCATAGGGGAAAGAATATTAAGTTTCCTAAATTTCAATAATGTGGGAAGAATAACTCAAGGGAATGTATCAGAGGGATGAGAATATGTTTTGAGTATAGAAGAGAAGGACACAAAGCAAGTAATTACAGAAGAAAAATGAAATTTTGGTTAACATAATGGATGATAATAATGGTCTCCCTAAGATATCATTAACTGTTGAATGTTTTAAATATGGTAAGTATAGGAATTATGTAAATAGATGTCCTAAGGGGAAATATCATGAAGATAATTAGAAAGTTTGTATGAGTAATGGTTTTTTTGTTGATAATGAAGAGACTAGAAATGACATATGAAAAGAAGGAGGTATTAAGGAATAAGATGATGAATCCTAGTTAATGGTTTAATAATGAAGTAGAATGAGTGTGGTGTTTATGTATTGGAATTCAAGAATTATGAAATATATAAGTATTGATCAGTATAAGGTTTTTGTTAAGGATTTTCAAGAATATGTTGAATGGTGTTGATGACATAGAAAAGTGATTTAATGGCAAGTTGATATTCATGGAAAACACATGATTAAGGGAAAGATAGCCATTAATATGTTTCATGTTTTGATATAATTAATTTAGGATAAAGAGACTATTGATATGGATAAAGTAATATAGATAGTACTGATTATCTTGGAACTGATTAATGATTTGTTGAAAAAGTGGTTTATGCTATCATTGATAGAGTTTATAGAATTTTTTTTATTTAAGGAATATCTCCAATAATCTGTGTTTTATTTAAGTGATAAGGAATCATTTATGTTTTCAATAATTATTTATGGTAATTCGGGTTATTTTCATGTTTTAAGTGAATACATGATAAAAGGTATTCACATGTTTGGTATGTGTCAATTAAGAGCTACTTCATGTTGTTTAGGGGATTAATGATAAGTTAATTTTGTAAATTTATTGACATTATTTCAAAAGTTTTGGATTTTAATGTTTTGTAATGGTCATAATGTTAAACATTTATGAAATGGTTTAAGTTTAACATTGGATTAGGTTTTAGAGATTATTGTATTACTTCACCATTTAAAGATTTTTGCATATTAGATAACGTGTGCTAACCATTTTGTCATAATGATAACTAGAAATATAATGAATGAATTATCATTCTATTATGGATATTATTATCCATTAGTGATTCAGGCATAAAAAATTCGACTTTATTTATTAGAGTAATATATGAAATGTAAATTGATTGGGGAACAACCAAAGGATGATATTTTTCTTATGAAATGTAATTAAATCAAGTAAGTGTATCTTCTCATGAAAATTCTTCAACTTTAGGAAAATGATCTTGACGTAAAATTTTATCATATTATAATAATTTATGATGATATAAATTACATTTTTCACATTTATTTGGTTTATGGTTTTGTGGTTGTTGATTTTCACATGATCATTCACTTTCTTGTGATCGATGATCATTTTCACTCTCAATCATTATTTTGACATTAGGTTTCTATTCCATGTCCAAATATTCACCCCCCCCCCACCCATGTTCTCCAATTTAGAAACCTAGTATGTTTTATTCCAAATAAATTACCCACATACCTTTCTATTTTTCAAGAGGATATTTTATTAACCCTTTTTATGATGTGGGTTTCTATAAAGGAATTTTCAAATGTTAAACCTTTGATGACTCAGAAAAAGTTTAAGGGAATTTTTCATTTTAAGGGGGGTATAATGTAACATCCTGAGAATTTAGGAAATATATTTTGTAGATTAATTTAATTTTTTTTATAGATTTCATTATACTCAACACTCATTTTAGCTTTTGTTACACGCAAAAATAAGTTTCTTCAATAGTGTGCATAACACGCAACACCAAGCTTTAGCAAACTATAAAATAATATTATTTTAAATATGACCATTATAATATATCTTTTAAATATTAGAGTATGAATAGTATTAAATAATTTAATAAATATTCATAAAAATATAATACTCAATATAAATTTATTTATAAATTCTCAGTGAATGATCAATCAATTTTTAGTAAAGTAATTATATTCATCAAAAATATGTTTTCTTCAAAAAAAAATCTTATTATTTTTTATGAAAAATTACTATAATTAATTTATATATATTTTATAAAGTGTATTTGATAAAATTAATTCCAATTTTTATATCATCATACCAAAATTAACTTATGGTGAAATTTTGGGATTTTTTGGAAAATATTAATTTTCCAATAAATAAATAAAAAATACCGATTTAAGTAAAACTATCATTTATTTTAAATAAATTAAGTTATTTAGAGTCCCAATTATGTTTTAAAGTGAAATAATTATTCTTTAGTTATATATAATCCACTTAATTATTTTTTAATCAACTTTATATTATATTTTAGTGTAAGTTCATTTTTGGGTTTAAAAACAGGGTTTTCTTAAAACTGTTTTAAAGTGCATAATGTTTCTCCATTTTAATTAATTAAAATAATATAAAAAGAGGAATTTTTTTAATTAAATTTAAATATTATATATAGATAAATTTTAATTTTTATTCATACAATTATTATTATTAGATAGAGAGTTAATATAAAATCATCTTGTGCTTGAAAAATACACTTCTCGAAAACCTATTTTTCATCGCATCTGCGGGTTTTATTTTAAATTTAATTTTGAAACTTTTAAAAAATAAAATTCATTTTTTAAATTATAATTTTAAAATTATCATCGAGTGAATTTTGATAAATTTTTTAAAAGATAACTTTTTTGATGAATAGTGAAAATACTGGTTTTTATTAACAACTGTCTTTTCGTTTAAAGAATTTATAAGATTATTTTTTGTTTTAAAATGGGTTTAAAAGTAAAATTACCTAAATTATATATCAATTAATCCAATTTAGTTATTTTTAATCATTTTCATATTGAATTTTTATATAAAAACTTTTTAAAATTTTGAACATTTTTCTCTTTTGAAAACTGATTTCTCATTACGTCTCCAGATTTAATTTTTAATTAAATTTTATCACTTATGTGAATGTAATTTGTAAAAATGGATTCAATATTTTTAATAATAATAATTTATATTATCTAATAAGTTCAATTTAATTTTTTATCATAATGAATAGTTAAAGAAATAAAAAATTATTTTTTGCAGTTATAGTGAAAATGGGTTTATCGGGGGGTTAAACGTGAAATATATGGGATAAAATGACCTATAAATTTTTAAAAAACCTATTTTCTAGATATATTTAAACCTAATATCTTCTAGTTTTTATAATGGATCATTTTTTAGCCTTGTATCATGCAAAAAAGTGGGTACGCCTTTTTCATTTCAAAAATTACTAGTGTGTCACTCACTTGACTTATAAAAGGTCACCCCCTCTTCTATACACTTCACACTTTCAAACCCCATTGGTTAATCCATTAACTAACCAAATAACTTCCTTAAATCCATAATATCATACTATAATCCTTATTTTGGTCATAAATTCATCCTAAGAATCTTTTTGGTGCAAACCAAAAGAAGTTGTCTGAAGAAGAGGTAACGCCCCTAACCGAGCATTTTGTTTTATTTATTCCTCCACATACTTAAATTATTATTAAAACATTATTATGTAATAAAATAAGTATATTAGATATACTTTGATGTTATTATATTAATTTAATAATCTAAATCCTTATCCTCTTTCATCAAATGGGTTACGAAATCATCATTCATGTGTACAGTGGACTATCACCTCGTGAACCAATGTTATTCATTTTCCATCACCACCTATAAAGACTGGATATAATGATGAACTTATTATTTTTATATGATAATTATTATATTTATATGTTTATGTAATCATGATATCACATTTAACTTCTTAATTTCCATTCTTTGGTAATACGATAACGTCATACGTGTGTACGGAAGACTACTGTCTCGCAAAGCAATGTGATTCATTCTTCATGTATGCTTTCCATGGAAAGAAATAAGTATATGTTTAATTAAACATATGTGATATATATATATATGGAATAAAAATTATTCTATAAAGGTAATATATTATTTAACTTTCTTTCTTTTAATCCATTGAGAAAATGGAAACAACGTTCATGCGTACGCATGGCCTACCGTCTCTATGAATGATGTATTTCATTTTTTATCTATAACTTGTATGGATTACAATAAATACATATATAATAAATATATATTTTATTTATATCATGGTTAAAATTTTGGATATTATGGAACCATTATCAAATTAATAGGACTGGAAATAACAAATCAAAATATACACGAAAATAAAGCAGTTATTGCCTCAAATGTGACTTTAACATGAAATTGTTAATGAACAGGTAATAAAAGGGTATAATTATATCATATATAATATGATATATATTAATATGGTTATTTAATATATTTATAATAAACTTATATCAATTATACCATAGTATCTAATGTGTATGAAAGAAGTCGAGACTTAAGGTAAGGGATTTCCATCTCAGTTTTATTTTTCTATGAGACACATGTCATATTCACCATGTGTTTCTTTTATGTGGTGTATATAATTCCCATGAATATATTTTTTTATTATTATCCTTAAATTTTTGGGGATTTACATATCTATTTTTGTATCTCTATTTTATGTATTTTATGGTTCAAAAGTTACCAAAGCGATAATGGATTTTTCATCTCAAATTGCCTTCTTTGGGACATAAGTTCTATTATGCACATATCTTCTTCTATTATGTGTATATACTACCCCTTTTACATGTTATATAATTAATATACATTTTTCATGATATTATAAGTTTCATTTAATGTTATTATTTTATGGGGATTACAATTCAAAGTTACTAAATTTGTAAGTGTTTTGTGTTAAAATCTCATCATTTATCATGATTGTTTATGATTATTCTTTAAATGATGAAATATTATAATATATATCTCAATAATCACATGAATTTTATTATACTATATTTATTTCGTGAGAATACATTTTTTACCTTAATTTTCCTCTCTTTATGTACTCAATAGTTTAAAATAAATATTTTAAGAAAAATCATCTTTATTTCTCTATTCGGTTGAAAACACTTTTTCTTCTAAAATCATGTTTTCTAAAAATGTTTTTAAAAATGTTTTTAACATTATTAAAAGGATTTATTAAAGAAATTTTTACCCATATTTTAATATTTACAAAATATTTTGAAAGTAAACTTCATGTCATTTTCCAAACAATTCCCATTTGGCTTTTACTGAAAATGTAAAAGAAATATTTGTTTTAAAATGTATGGAATGAATGGAATTTCCTATTTTCATAACCATTATTTTCTTTGAAGATTCATTTATAAGTTTTTAAGGTTATTTTCAAATAAAATTATTTTATTTTTTTTATGTATTTTTCAAAGTGGAAAGGATATTTTATTCAAGAAATGTTTTAAATGAATTTTAAATGTTGCTTTATAAGTTTTTAAGGTTGTTTTAAAAGAAAGGGATTTTCAAAAAATATATGTTTTAAAAAGTGTTTTTAAAAGAATAAATTATATGTTTCTCAAGAAATGTTTTAAATAATTTTTAAAACTTCATTTATAATTTTTCAAATTTATTTTCAAGGAAAAATATTTCCAAAATATTTTATGAATTTTTAGTTTCAAAAAAGTGATTTTAAAAGAAAAGTTATTTTCATCGGGAAATGTTCCAAGTGATCTTTTAAAGTCGTTTTTCATCTAATATTAAATCCTTTTATGTTACTTATTATTTACTAGGGATATTATCCAAGGATACCATTCTTATTATTTTTGTGGATGGTTTATGTTTATGATGACAATATGTTTATGAAACCCATTTCTCTTCTATGGTTTATACTATGATAAAATGATTATGAAACCCACTTATTTTCACAGGTTATAATATGATGAAATAATGAAATGATTACGAAACCTATCTTTTTTATATAGGTTATGATATGAGGAAATATTTATAAAACCCAATTCATTTCATGGGTTATGATATGATGAATGTTTTATGATCTTGTGGTACACATACGTATGATTTTTTTTTTATGTGATTGGTGGGGCCTATATCTCCCTCCAATGCATTAGGTAAAGATTTATATCTCATGAGATATATAAGGATGTAATGTGGAGTGAAACCAATTCAGTAAGGTACTTTTTCCACTATGATGGTTTTGGGAGTGAACCTGGATTACTATGATGGTTTGGGGAGTGAACCCATTCCACTATGATAGCCTTAGTAGTGAGCCTTGACAACTATGGAAATGATTTTCTATGCTTATTTATATGCCATAATTACATGTCTTATTCTAATGTTATTCTCTCATGGTTCATGTTCTTTTATTTCCTTATGATTCATATCTTATGAACTACAAATATTTATTCCATGACTCAAGATTTTGATATTTGATGTGTAGGGTATGGTTTTCATATATTATGATCATGTTATCGTACTCTTATAATCATGTTATGTTTACATTTTTTCCCTTATTTACCCTTACTGAGCATCTGATCTCATCTTTTCTTATATTTCTTTTCCCCAGGTTATAAAGAAAGTTTTAAGTAGGGTATGTCTATGAAGAGTAATAAATGTGAAAATCTTTTTAGGAAACATTAAAGATCTTTCACTAAATAATAATATTGTTTACCTTGTCTCAAAAGGCAGTAAACCATTATAATCTTCAAGCATGTGCTTGTTTAATGTGATGAATATTCATCTAAAAAATTGTAATATATATGTATGAAAATATTGGGTTAATACATGTCAATTCAATCTTAGAAAATATTTTTGAACCTCTAAACTGATCAAAAATATCATTAATACATAAAGGGGGATACTGATTCTTAACTTTCATCTGGTTCAATATTTTATAGTCCACACACAAGTGCAAAGTCTCATCAACCTTCTTAGCGAAAAGCATGGGAGAACCCAAAGGTGACGTACTAGGCCATATGTTACCCTTAAATTCTAGATCTTACAACTAAACTTTCAACTCATGAAGCTCTTCTGGTGATATCCTGTAAGGTGGGATAAAAACTAGTTCTGATCCTGGCACCAACTTGATCATGAAATCGATCTCACGCTTGGGTGGTAAACCTTAGAATTCATCAAAAAAATGTCCTAAAAATGGACTACCATTGAAGGAAAGGTATCATGTTTAATTACACCATCATATAGAGCAATAAATGTTATCTGAGTTTTGAGACAATCCAATATACCTTAGATTGGTCTTGCACAACTAGCCTGAATATCCCACTCACCCTGGTGAAAATAGTTGTCTTCTTATAGGGATAAAATGGTAACTCTCCTCTAGTAATATTAAATATAATCCAGGTATATAAATAACCAACCCATACCTTGAATCAAATTGAAACCTGTCATTTCTAGCACAAAAAAGTTTCCAAAAGAAAAGGTATCCAGCAATTTATAGAGAATACACATTACAAAACTTGATATTTTCTGACCACACTTATAATAGTGTATCGATGGTCAATAAAACATCCAATATTTCCACAAAAAATCTCATACCATTATCAAAAAGAGCATATATAATGGAATATGATGCTCCCATATCAAAAAAAATGTGAGTGAGGGTAGATGATACAAGAATCATGCCTATGATGGTAGAAGGTCATGCATCCAAGCTAGCTGAAGTAGACTACATATCATGTAGATGACTTTCACCTCTAATATGGGCTCTAGTATAACTCCCCTATGTTGTTACATTTGAGTGGTATTTTCTCCCTTATACCGAATCACCACATCCCCTACCTCAACCTGAATGTCTAGTAGAACTCCAGCTACTAGTCTACTGAGGGGTGGTTGAGTCCTTTCTAGACTTAGGTTCCTATCCTAATCCCCCACCATTTCTTTTCTACTATGAGCTTCTAAAAAACCTCTAAATATGGACCATTGATGCATCTATTTCATGTATACATTTTAATGTGTTTTAATGTGTTGATTTTTTAATTTATTGAATAAACTTTCCATGTCTGGAATAATTTGAGTTGCTTTATTATTTGTGGTAGGAAATAACGGATTTGTGAAAAAAGAATGAAAAGGGAAAGAAATATGAGCTGAAAAACCCTTTGCGCTGCTTCACTTTGCTCGCTGCACGACATAGGATTTTTGGAGATTAAGAGGAGCTGTAAAACTGAAGAAAAAAGTGATTACACATCGTATACCACAAGTAAATATTGTAACCATTTCAAGTGAATAGACTGCATAGAACAATTCATGGTGACAGAACATGTTGTGAACTTCAAATACATATCGTGTACCACCAGTACACGATGTGATGATAGTCAAACCAATGTATGAAGTTTTTGTGGATTCAACATGGCAGAGGAAAAACCGGATTTGAAGTACACGCCGTGTAGCCTAGGTACACATCATGACGATGTAGACACGTAGAGAAAAATAGGCGACACAGACCATGGGTTTTGGATTATTTTTTCTATAAAAGGAGGCCACTAACCACCCTTCCAAGACACTCTAGGACCGATGAAGTCCAATCGACGCCAAGGGAAAACCACCAGATGGTCTGGAGCCTCTCTTCACCACCATTCCTCCTCGGGTGCCCATGTCGCCCGCTCTCATCATGAGCGAGTAGTCCTTCTAGTTCCGAGTGATGTGATCTGTAGGGGGATGTGTGCTTAGGGATTATTCTATACTTTTTATTCATGTTTGGATTATTGTGACTCATTTTATCAATTAAAAATATCTTTATTTTAAAATCACATGACCATTTCTTATGAATTAAAGAGTTCTATTTCTATTGCATCAATTGATTATTCTATTTTGTGTATGATCATTATGCAATGTAGGTTGATTATGTTTGAATACAGTTTTGGGTCACCTAGTATTGTGTTTTCACTAAGTATATGATCATTCCAAAGGTGCAACCACACTATTAGAGTGGGATACCTAGACCAAGGATCCCTACTGACCCAATTCCGACACCAAAACTAAACAAACCCATATCAATTGAATCCCTATCACACGAACCTAAAAATCACTGAACCTGGAATGCCTCCCATATTGATTCAAACCCAAATCAGTCCTACTATTATTTCTCTTTTCTCT
This sequence comes from Viscum album, assembly GCA_963277665.1. Classification (NCBI taxonomy): domain Eukaryota; kingdom Viridiplantae; phylum Streptophyta; class Magnoliopsida; order Santalales; family Viscaceae; genus Viscum; species Viscum album. The sequence goes on along the minus strand of OY728157.1, from coordinate 829,965,300 downwards.
CAAACAACCAATAAATTTTAATTTCAATTTCCTATTTAATTTAGAGATACACTTTTTCCCTATGGGTTTGACACTCAGACTTACTAGATACTACACTTTGAGTTAAGATTTTCTAATTTTTATAAATTTGTTTTTTCATAGCACCGTAGGGAACTAACGACGCCATGTGGGGCTGTCAAATTTGAGTTGTTACCGGGGACGGTTGCCACTATGTTTAAATTATTTAGGAATTTATATAGTTTTTTTTATTTTAATTCTTTTTTTTATACTTGGTAATCTCATGTTATAGTTTCAAGAAGCAATTAATTGTACAACTACTCCACTCGAGGGAAAGAAAAAACTGAGGAGCTTTCTTTTGATCTAGAGCTAGAGAGGACCTTGTGCCAGAAAATAAAGGATAAAGAGGAAGCCAACCAATAATAAGAACAAGACACCATGGTTATGAGAGAGAAATTAAAAGGAGATGACCATTAGATAGGTTAGAGAGGTGGACCACAAATTCAAGGAAGGAATCAAGGGGGGAAAGCAATGATCAACTATAGAAGACCCTCAAACACGGGAGTCAACCCCAACATTCTCATACCACCAGTGGCTGCTCAACACTTTTAGGCCAATCCAGTGGTCATCCAAATGATTATGCATTCATTTTAATTCATTGGGCTACCACATGAAGACCCTAACTCACACATAGGAAGTTTCTTGGAGATTTGTGATACGTTCCAATTCCATAACATCACAAATGATATAGTACGACTGTGCTTGTTTAGATTTTCACTAAAAGACAAAGCATGGGAGTGGATCCAAAGTCTCCCCCACATTCAATCACAACCTGGGACGATCTAGTAAGAAAGTTTTTAACAAGTTTTTTCCCACCCTCAAAGTCTATGGATTTGAGGGTAAGTATTTTAAATTTTGAGCAATTAAATGAAGAATAATTATATAGTTCATGGGAGAGGTTCAAAGGTTTAATTAGACGATGCCCTCATCATGGAATTAAAATGTGGCAGTTAATTAAAAAAAATTATAATGGATTGTCATGGGGGAATAAGTATTTTATAGATGCTTCTACAAGAGGTTACCTAATGAGAAAATCATCGGAAGAGAACTACGAACTACTTGATGAGATTTAAAGTAATAGTTCCCAATGGAATCCTGAAGAAGGGTGAGTACAAGGATCACACATGGTAGAAAATAGATGGATGACTGCTCAAATGGAGAAAATGACAAAGAAGATGGATGCAATTATGGACTTCCAAAATCCCCTAGGTATGTATTGTGAAGATAAAAATTAATTGGATTATAATCATCAAAATTATGCGCAGGGATAAAGGCCGAAACAACCACAACAAAATCAAAATCAAAATCAAGGTTAAGGATTTCAGCTGAGACAACAAGGTTACTAACCTCAAAAACAAGGGCCCTCACTAACCAGTCAAGTCCATTCACTAGAGGAGTCCCTTTCGTCGTTTATGACCACCACAAGAGATTCACTTAAAGAGTTGATGACATACTCAAGAGATCATGGTACTGAAATCGGAGAACTGAGAAATGACTCACAAAACCAACAAGTATCATTAAGGAACTTAGAACATCAAGTCGGCTAGATTACTGAGACATTAGAGAAAGGAAAAAATGATAGCTTCTAGGATTCCCAGAACACCATCCTCGTGTAGATGTGAAAGACATATTTCTTAGAATTAGAAACAAGACATGAGGGAGTGGCATAGAATTTGGAGGAAAAAAAGAACCACCAGTAGCTGAAGTAAGTCAATAGTAGAACAAAGAAGCTGAGTAATGTGATGATGAAGAATCACCAACATTGTACCAACCACTAGTACCATATCCATATAGGAAAAAGTAGGGGAAGATAGATGAGAAAAAGAAAAAGAAATTTAGAGATGTTCAATAAGATACACATAAACATATCATTCACTGAGGAAATTTCAAACATGCATATGCATGCAAAGTTCATGAATAATTTGGTGATGAATAAGAAGAAACTTGAAGATTTAGATACCATTACACTGGAAGGAAAAAAGTTAAGTAGTTTTTTCAAGCATTATACCAAAGAAGCAACGTGATCCAGGTAGTTTTTTCATTCCAATTACCATTGGCACTAATGATTTTGGAAGAGCTTTATGTGATTTAGGTGCCAGTGTAAACATAATGTCATATGAAACATTCAAAAGCCTGGGATTAAAGGATATGAAACCAACTCGAGTTATGCTTCAACTAGATGATACAACAATGAGACGCCCATGAGGAATACTTGAAGATGTCATCATCAAAGTGGATGAGTTCTATTTTCTAGTAGATTTTCTGGTGATAGACATGGATGAAGATAAGGTGCCAATAATTTTGGGAAGACTGTTCCTAGATATTGGAAGGGAACTAATTTGATGTTCAAAATGGAGAGTTGAGTTTGAGAGTAGGAGCATCATAGGTAAAATTAAATTTGCAATGAGCGATGCAGAATCCAGACAAACCAATTAATGATTTTTCAAGACATTAACAGATGAAAGAAAAGGACGATGTTGTCCATGGAAGGAGAGTTGAAGTAGCTACTATGGAGACTAGATAAGGAAGTAAGAACAAACTGAAGAAATACAAAAAAAGTGTGGGAAAAGGCTGAAAGTATCAGAGGAAGATTCGTACAAGAAGAATTCAAAAAAGGAGAGAAAGATTGGGAAATTAGTGAAGTGGCATTTGGCTATACAAGAGGGGCCAAGAACCACTGTATTGGGCATATGGAGATAGAAAAATTATCAATAATGGGAGACTAAAGTTAGTTTTAGAAAAAGGGAGAGGACCAATCTAAACTGAGGAGTCAAGGCTTAGAAATTTTGTAGATCCATATTAAATAACCTCTTTCCTATCATCAATCACATGAGTTCAATAGGTAAGGTTGAGCCAATTATGATAAAAAAAGTGCTTCCAGGAGGCAACCCGAGTTTTTAGTATTTTTGTTTATTTATTTTCTATTTTTAGGAAAAGTACTAATACCTAATAATTTTTTAATTTAATTTCTATGGCTTGTTCTTTAACTTGGGATTTTTATTTTTGTGGGGCCATCAAGGCAGGAAGAAGCAAGAATTAGGAGAAGTTATAGAGGAGTTACACATTGTGAAGGGAACTTACACATCGTGACAAAGTTCAATCAAAACCTATACAACCCAATTTTGAAGCATAAATTTGAAAGGGGAGTAAGCATTTCAATTTTCTATTGTATTCCCCACATTTTAATTGTTTAGATCTTTAATTGAAAATTTCATTCCCCACACTAGATTCTTTCTTTAATCAGATGAATAAGGATACATAAACTACTCAGGACAATTATCATGCCATGAATTTTTGATTTATTTTTCAATAAATTTGAATGAGAAAAATGGAGTAAAAAATTAGTAGAGATAAACATGTGTATTGGGATTTAAAAAACCATGATTTAATGGAGCATGTTAATCACCATAAATGAAATTTTTCTGATATTTGGCCATGTTTTAAAATTTTGATGTTTGCATTAATTGATTTAATTATTCATATTCATTTACATGAGTGATTTTCCCAACCATTCGTCTCATTCCCAAGACATCCAATGAGACAATATTTTCCATTATATCTTTAGTATATTTCTTAAGAAACTCAGGCATTTATTCTTCTAGAACTTGATTTGAATCTTATCAAATCTATTATTGAACATGATCACTTTTAAAATGATTGAGGCATCGTTTGTTAGCCCCTATCCTAAGACCCACCTTGAATTAATAATTTTTAAAGTCCATAGAATCCATGAACATACTTGTTAGTAATTGATCCATGTTACAAGCCTATTTTATTCATTCCTACCTTCCTCTAAATGTTTTTCATGATATTGAAAAGAATAGGTGTGGGGGAGGAACTTTATTGGGTGTACCAGGATGTACTTTATTGTGGATATTTTGCTGGGGGGATTTTCATTTTGATATGAGGGGAGGCCATGACATTACTCATTTTATTTCATTATTCACGTCTTTCCAAAAAAACATTTGAAAAAAATGAAAAAAATGGGTTGTGTTTTGGGAAGATAAAAAATCACTATTTTCTAGACCGATGATTTTTTATTGTATGTGGTTAGGTGATGGATGTGAGATTTATCCTAATCATAAATTTTGAAAAAAAAAAGAGAAAGAGAGGTTGATCCATTCATTATGCTTACATGTATCATGGGCCCACTTTGAGTTCTTTGGGGGCAGGGAGAAATGAAATTTGTGAAGGAGACATTCATTGAGCTAGCTTTGAATATCATGAAAAGTACTTTAGATTTAAACCTCCTTTTTTATCCTTACTATTTATATCATTCACCTACCTACTCTAAAGCCTCAGATTAATTTGATCCTTAATGGTGAATCCCTTATGATTAATTGTGATCTTTATCTTTATGTGGTGGAGATTATAGATGCCTTGAAAGCCTATGGTAAGTTACATGTTTTTGAGATATGTGTTGAATGATATTTACATTTGAACCCTGGTGATGATCAGAAAAATTCATGTGAGATAAATTACAAGTGGAATGCATATTAATAATGGATTGAAAAATGTAAATGGATGAACGAAGGAACTTGGCTATTTCAAAGGAGAAAAGTAAAATACGTGGGTAGCCTGTTTCTTTGAAAAATGATGCATTGAAAAAATTTATTGTGTGATTCTTAAATATTTAATTTTCCAGTTGATCAATTGTTTTTATTGAAATTGAATTTAAATCATGATAAGGTGAAAGTCCTTTGTAGTATGTTGAGATTTCATCCCTGAGGACAAGGTTGAATTCAAGTGTGGGGGGATTTGATAAGTATATTTCATGTATATATTTTAATGTGTTTTAATGTGTTAATTTTTTAATTTATTAAATAGACTTGACATGTTTGGAATGGTTTTATTTGTTTTATTATTTTTGGTAGGAAATAATGGATTTTTGAAAAAAGAATGAAAAGGGGAGGAAATATGATCTGAATGACCCTTCGCACCGCTTCGCTTCACTCGCAGCGCAACACCGGATTTTTGGAGATGAAGAGGAGCTGGAAAACTAAAGAAAAAAGTGATAACATGTCGTGTACCACAAGTAAACATCATGGCCATTTCAAGTAAAACAGACTGCATAGAAAAAGTCGTGACGACAGAACACATTTTTTCTCTCTCTCATCATGAGTGAGTAGTACTTCTAGTGTCGGGTGATGTGATATGTAGGGGGATGTGTTCTTAGGGATTATTCTATACTTTTTATTCATGTTTGTATTGTTGTGACTCGTTCTATCAATTAAAAATCTCTTTATTTTACAATATCATGATCATTTCTTGTGAATTAAATAGTTTTATTTTTATTGCATCAATTGATTAATCTATTTTGTGTATGATCATTACGTAACGTAGGTTGATTATATTTAAATAGAGTTTTGGGTCACCTAGTATTGTGTTCTTATTAAGTATATGATCATTCCAAAGCTGCAACACACTATTAGAGTGGGATACCCAGACCAAGGATCCCTACTGACCCAATTCCGACACCAAAACTGAACAAACCCATATCAATTGAATCCCTGGAACACGAACATGAAAATCACTAAACCTGACATGCCTCCCATATTGATTCAAATCCCAATCAGTCCTGTTATTGTTTCTCTTTTCTCACAAACAACCAATCAAGTGAAATTTTAATTTTCTAATTAATTTATAGATACACTCTGTCCCTTTGGGTTTGACACTCGGACTTACTAGATACTACACTTTGAGTTAAGATTGAGTTTTATAAATTTGTTTTTGCATAGCACCATGGGGAACTAACGACGCCATGCAGGGCTTTCACCCATCCTTCCAAAATAATGACACTCCATAGTGGATTAAGGATACTGATGGAATACATGGCTATTTTTTCCACACTAAAATTACTTCAATGGGATATGATTATGAGATTCTTGTTCAATCCCCTGACTGATCTACTCGCTACTAACCTTGAGTTAACCATTGTAATGGTGCTTCTTATTGCCAGAATAAGGGCTCCCAGATCACCCTTCTGAAACTACCTGATCACTACTTTGGGCCTCTCTTAAATCCACAACATTGATGATATCTTGATTTATCATGTCCATAAAGGTACTCAAGTGAAATATGTTCACATGGGATTGTATCCCATAGCAAAGCCCATCCTGAAAATGTCTTACCTTGGCTACCTCATTACTACTGAAAATGATTTTTTATTATAAAATAAAGGCAGAAGACTTACACGGAACCAACATGTCACGGTGGCCTGTAGTGGTGAAGTCCTAAAGCATCTCCTTGCACAAAAAAATTACATTCCCGGTGTAATGAGCCAAAATGAGAGTAGATCATCAAGGGTTCCTTTGGACTACCGCCTCTGGAAAGGGAATCTGCAGCAAAGTTGGCTTATCTTGGGACATGTTGGAGCACACATTCTCTGGGAATCATTAAAATGAATTTATGGATCTTATAGATCAAAGACCACAGAATCTCACCCTTAGTCGTGATCGCCCGAACCAGAACCTCCGAGTCAGATTCGATTTCAGCACAATCCAGGAAAAATCTGCTGCATAGTGTTAAACCTGTGAGAAAAGCCTGAATTTCTGCTTCAAGAGAGCAGCCCAACCCGTGGTAGTTGCTGAAGGCCAGCACAACATAGCCGTTCCCATCACGGACCAGCCCTCCTCCGCGCATCTCTCCATGAAGCAGGGACCCATCCACATTGAGTTTAAAACCGTTCGCCGGAGTTTTCCAGCTAATCCAGGAACCAATAGAACTTGGAGACCCAACCGGCATGTTGAGGAACCAGTAAAGGGCAGGGGAATACTGGCCTTAATTTAAAAAGGAGCTGAGATCCTGGACCAGATTTCTCAGCCTTAGTTGGAGCAGGAAAACTGAAGGCCGGTTCTTAATACGAGTCGTGTTCCTAGCTTCCCAGATCATCCAAAAAACAGCCATAGATGCGATACACCTAATCTTTGCTTCCATCTGTTCAGGTGTTGTACCTGAGAACCAGACCGAATGGAGTTTCTGAAAATAATTGCATGTCCCTGCTGAGACTCCCCCTCTAGACATGCTGTATCAGAGATCATTCTCCCATTCACTCTGAAAAAACAAGTGAGTAATCGACTCCACATGAGGAGAGACACAACAGTAACATCTCAAAGCCATCTAAACCCCCTTCTTCTGGACATTATCGTCAGTAGGAAGAGAAAAATTTCTGGCGTGCCAAACCAAAAAACCAAACATAGTTGGAATCTCTTTGCGCCACAAAAGCACCCCCAGCTCATCCTGAACACTGTCTTGGTGGATCAGTAGGCTAAAATCTCTCCTATTGAATCACCCCGACTTTTCCTCCGTAAAACATAGTCGATCCTCCTCCTCCGAGAGGGTAATTTCCTTAAAAGACTAAAACTGGTCCCTATTCAGAATGGTTTCCATGAGTCTAGGGTGGGCAGAAGCCTCCTTCACAGAGAAGTCTGGAACCGGACAGTATGGAAAATAGAGTCTCTCTCTAATACAATTATCCCTCCATAAGTTGACATTCCCATGACCCAAGACCCACCTGCCAGAGTCTTGAAGAATCTCCAGCTGGGACCTGGTCATTTTCCCCAATTTGGACAGCTTTCTAACCTCCCACTCCTCCCAATTGTTTCCATATTTCTTGCTAATGACATTTTCCCACATCAATCTCCCCTCCAAAAAATCCCAATCAAGCCGAGCTTGCACAGATTTCATGGCATCAGGAATGTCCCTCAGGCCTACACCACCCTCCTCCACTGGTTTAGCCATCTGAGACCAAGCAGCCCAATGTGCCCTTCCCACAAAATTAGCATCCCAAATGAAATGGTTCATCACCTTCTCCATAACCGCAATCATCCCCTTGGGAGGAGTAATAATAGATAACACGTGCATAGGAATGGAAGAGACCACACTGTTGATCAGAGTCACCCTTCCCCCAAAGGAAAGGAACCTGTTCTTCCAATTCAGAATTATCCCAGTCATTTTGCTAAGAAGATCCTCAAAGAAAACCTTCTTCACTCATCCCTTCGAAATAGGAGCCCCAAGATATGTCATGGGAAACTGCTTCCGGTTGATTCCCATGATGGCTTGAATTTCCTGAGCTCTTCTCCTTGAACAATTATTGGAAATAAACACAATACTTTTACCAGAAGTCACCTGCTTCCCACTGAGGCTTCGGTAAATTAACATGAGGTGCATGAAATTAGCCAAGGAAGATCTCTTTCCATTCAAAAATATAAGAATATCATCATAAAACATAATATGAGAACATATATCCGAAACTTTAGATCGATAAGGTCTGATCTTCATGTTCTTGAGACAATTCTGTAAATTCTGTGATAGAGCTTCCTAAGCAAGGATGAATAAGGAGGGGGAAAGTGGATCTCCTTGCCTAATGCCTCTCATGCTTTTGAAGAAACCAAAGCATTTCCCCAATAGGGATATGTATATCTAAGGGGAAGAAAATCATCAAAAGCACAAATCACAAACCCCTTCTTGAAAACCCATCTTTCTCATCACCCGGAGAATGAAACTCCATTCCAATTTGTCATAAGCTTTATCCATGTCCACCTGAATAATAACATTGGAACCAAACGCCTTTCTATCAATATCAGTTAATAACTCCTGAGACACTCCCACAGCCCCTTGGATGCCTCTTCCTTGGATAAAGACATTTTGTTCAATAGAAATGATCCTCAGGAGAAAATTACTTAATCTCTTGGAAATAATGGATGCCAAGATTTTATAGGAGACATTGCAAAGGCATATGGGCCTATACTGACTGATAGAACAAGGGTCTTTCACCTTCAGAATCATAACCACTCTAGACGCACATGAGCCCTTTTTGATGGAACCTCCCTTAAATAAGTCAATCACTTCCTCAATCACACAAGGACCCACAAACTCCCAGTTTGTCACATAAAAAATAGCAGGAAATCCGTCTGGGCCTGGAGCACTATCCAAAGGCAGATTACGAACCACCTCCCATATCTCACTCTCAAATGGTAGGGAAGTTAAACCTTCATTATCCCCGGAGTTAACCCTCCTTGCTCTGTTCTCCGTAAAAGCTTCTTGCTCAAGCAATAGCTCCTCGTCTCCTGAATTTTGCTGCTTCTCGCCTTTCAGCAGTCGTTCGAAGTGGTCTAAAGCCAGACTTCCAGCAACATTGATGTTAGAGGAGAAGGACCCGTCCTCCAACCTGATGTTGATTTTAGCATTCTTCCTTTCTTTCAAACAGGCATGGAAGAAGCCTGTATTTCTGTCCCCTTCTTTGAGCCACCTGATTCTAGCACGCTGTTTTTTAATCCTTCTCAAACTCCAACAATCTTTGAGTTAAGATCGCCCATTTATCGCATAATAGAATGAAGGGTGTATCCTCCCACCTTTGAAGTAGCGAATCTTACAAACCTTCAATATCTCTTTGAAGCACCTCGATAGGGTTGTTTGATGCTGGATGATCCATAAACCATTTGTAAATATCATCTTTCAATATTTTGAGACGTCTAAACAAACCAACCCAAGCCCTTCCATCTGTTTCCTGAATCCAAGACTCTCGCATCATTTGGATGAAACCTTCCCTGCTATTCCAATCCGCCGAATATAATAACCCTTTGTAATCCTGTCTCTCCTGCACAAGATTCACAAGAATTGGAGAGTGGTCCGAAAGGCCTCGGGACAGATGAACAACCGAGGACCCTGAGAAAGAATCCAGCCCCTGAATGTTAGAGAAGCATCTATCCAGCCTACACCATATTTGGTTACCTCCTTTACAGTTGTTGCACCAACTAAATTTACTCCCACTGAAGCCCAAATCTAAAAAACCCTTGCTAGAAATAAAGCCGTTGAAATAAAGTAGACAGTTGTTAAACAACGGTGACCCTCCCCTCTTCTCTGATATGTCAGATAAAGCATTAAAGTCTCCAACCACAAACCAGGGTAGATCTAGCAGAGCAAAGGATCCAAGGTGATCCCATAGATCCCTTCTGATAAGAACATCACAGCTAGTGTAGACAAAGGTAAATAAAATAGAAGAACCTTTGGATCCCAGCTTCACCGTGATACATTGCTCATGCACCTGCTTTAAATTCACCTGGAGTGAATTCTTCCAAAAAATCCAGATATTATTGTTATATGGATGGCCATGCATAAAGTGACCAAAACCCATTTTCCTGGCGAAAAAACCCATCCCGCAAGAATTCTTCTTTGGTTCTAAAATAACCACCATAGGGACCCTATTGCTACGACACTCAGAGGCAACAAAGGCACATTTAGCTTTCCCCCCTAAGCCACAAGCATTCCATATAAACACCGAAGTCATTAACCCAAGCAACTCTTGGCCTTCTGGACAGGGATACCTATATGGGGTCTGAAAAGCATCTTACCACACTCCTCCCTGGCCATTGACCGAGTCACTGGTCTAGAATAGCTCTCCGAGGAACACCCTTTCTTCGGTGTGCGAATCTTCTTTTTCATAGGACTGTTGGAATCCTCCAAGAGAGAGAACCTATTCCACTTGTCCTCTGTAGATGACGATGGACTTGCTTCTTCATGAAGAAAAGCAACCATAAGAAGTTGAGCCCTGGAATGCTGAGAAACTGAAATCTCCTTGGCCATCCCCTCTGTAAAACCCTTAGATGAAGACCCCTGGATCATATGAAAAAACCCAGATTCTGCCGTCAACAAAGACCGCTTTGCCAGCTCCACAGAAGAATCATTAGGAGCCCAGAAGTCACCCACCGAAAAGGAAGAGCTTGAAGGACCTGGAGCTAAAGGATAAACCATTTTACCTTTCCCTTTCACGGTCTGCGTAGAAGGAACCGCTTTTGTCTTCTTCAACAAAGGCTTATCCAAGCTGGGACTACCAGGAGACCACAAATTCAACGGAAACAGCAAAGGAGGCACAGGACCCGCAAGTGAGAACAGATCTGCCAGAAACTTGCCAGAAAACACTGAGCCACATTGAGATCTAGATCCAGCATCAGAAGTAACATCAAAAGAGTTATTCGTGTCAATGGAGTTCACCAGCACCTTTGAGGTAGGTGCAGAACCAGGTTCCTCAAGAGACATTGAACCAGAATCCCCAGGCCCTTCCAAATAACCAAGATTTTTCTCCTTCAAACCAGAAGACAAGGGATTCATCGAATTAACCCAAGGTTTTGGGGACCCCCGATGTCGAGGGCCATTCCTGCCCTTCCTACAAGAATCCACATCATGACCTTGAATAGCGCATGAAGTTCAAAACCTAGGAGGAGCTTGATACACCAATCGTTGCCGCCAGTTCAACCCCTCAGGGGATCAAATCAGAATTTGAGAAGGAAACCTCACCGCTAAGTTCATCTCAACACAGATTCTAGGATTAGCTGCATCCAAAAACATCTCAGTACTCTCATCTACACAAAGAAAATTACCCAAATAATCCCCCACTGCTGCCAGGATCGAGGGATTCTGAATAGGAAGGGGAAGGCCCGGTAATTTGATCCACACCGCACCCATATGAGAATCTCTACCATAGTGGAAATCCCACGCCCACCGAGTCAGAGAAAACCGGAAGTTACCACACCGTCTCTCCAGCCTTGATCACGCACGAATGAAATCATCCTGTGAATGAAAGTGAATGCAGAAGGCGACCTTGGAAAGTTCTGACACAGCGGACGAACCTTGACTACCCCAGGAGCTCACAAATCGACGAAAAACCTCCAAGGATGGTTTCACCGGCCCAAACCTGGCCACCAGAGTAAGGTTATGCACCTCTACAGCACGCTCCAGATCTCTGTCAGTGATTACCACCACCGGATTTCTTTCCAAGACCTCCGGCTGACTAGGCTCGAAATGAATCGGCAGAATATCTCCCGACCGCCCGGTCCCACAGACCGCCTCCTTGAAGGAAAGAGGCAAGGAGCCCTTGACAAAGACAGCCTTTGCCTTCACCCCACTAGGGAGTCTGATTTCGTCAACCGAAGCACTGGGCTCAAAAACCACTCCCGACGAAGCGCACACCCCTCCTGTCGAAGAACTCGCCATCTCAAATTTGCTACCTCATTAACTGTTAAGGATAGCACAAAGAACTGTGGTCGGTGAAATGTACAACATAGTCCATCACTGAAAATCTCACCTATGTCATGTGCATAAACTCATGATACTTCCCATCCCTCGATATCTCTAGATATAATTGGCTTAGAAACTTTTCCTTAAATTCATTATAGGTTTGTTCCTCTATTTGATCATCTTTCTCCACAATGTCCCACCAATGCTTGAATAGTCCATGAAGCATGTATGCAGTAAGATTCACCCTCCTATCAGTGGGTGTATCAAGGTACTTAATGATTTTCTAGACTAACTTGATCTAGAACTCATCTGCCTGGGTACCTCCCTCCCCAGTGAACATAGGCAGGTATTGTAGTTGAATCTCTCTTAGTAGCTCAGACATTGAAGGTACGGTGAAAATAGTCTCCCTTTCCATGGATCGCATGACCCTCATGAAGATATCATAGAGCTGATCATCTATCTAATTAGAAGGATCTATAGGAATCTCCGGTTCATCTATGTTGTGAGTATGCTGATTGCCACTCTTCTAACACTCAATTCGAAGATGAAGAGGTGGTATCTTCTCTACAAGACAAACATACTCCTTAGAACAATGAATCAACATCAAGGTCAACTTAAATAGGTGACAACAATAGAGAACCATTGAAATAAGGTTCCATTATACTTTCCTTAATAATTGAATTGGTATAACATGTCAATTATTTCATTCATGTATCCAATATAACCAAAATCTCATTTTACAGTTTATATAGGAAAATATATCACATGTAATAAATATGTCCCTATAATAAATAATGCATATCAATATATATATAAATATATCCCTACATGTTTATCATGATGCATGAATACTCATATCATTTCATACTGGACCATGAGTATAAATATTGAGAAATAATAACATCACACAACATGTGAATCACCCAAGATGAAATTACATCAACTGTAAAAAAAAGTGAACAACATCAACAGCAATCCCATCCTTGGGAAATAATATTTTACCCTATACATGGGTTAGATACTACCATGAACAAGCTCATTACCAAGTCCTGAAACAACCTAGTCTTCTTTAAACCTTTCCCAAATAGTATAGAAAAATAAAATAAAACTTGATGATCTAATATCACTTTATAATGTCCTCGGCCCGGTACTCTCTCACGTGGATAGATCAGGTAGGTTACTATAACTCAAGTGTGCCTCCATTTATCTTATAGGATTCCAACTAGCAGTGGGGCTGTAGAGAACATAGTTAGGTGATTATAACCCCTAATACTAATAAAATGAAAATAAATAAATATCATAGTAATGGAAATAGCGGAAATAGTACAACATACAACAGGAAAACCCCAACAATGAACATAAAATAAACCATAAAAAATAATAGAATAATATAATTATAGGTTATAATGTAACTAAATGTCATGTTGGAAGTCATACAGTTAAAAGACTAAACAAACTCTATAAACTCAAAAGTCCCTGGTCTCGAATCCCACATCAGTCTTGTCTCCAAGCTCCAACCCATCCAACAAGAAACAATAAACAAAAAAGGTCTATTTCCTTTATCCAGACATGTATCCATGAAATCTATTTGGGTGCCTAATGATAGCCTGAATAGGGTGTGAGTAAAACTTAGTAGGTCAATAGCGACGTGTCTACACAAAACCATTCTGATAGAAGGTTCATGCAATAAAGTGATAATAGGGTATTATTTAATCAATTAATACCACACATAAAAATAAACCTATTGGCCCTCGAGTTCTAGGTTGACACTCAAGGCCAACCAAACATACTTTGGCTTCATGTTAGATGTCTCTCTCACATAGTTAATCCTCCTATATCAGGATAGATATCTTTTACTATGTCTTAAGTAGCACAATTGGGATCCACGTAAATTCTCATTCTGGAGTCACTTACATATTAATAGGGTGTAATACCATGCTAAGGAGAAAGTAACCATCTCATACCGATCTCTAAGATAATTACCATGTTGTATTTGCGTACGTCTTCCTAGGTCACAATACCATTCCAAGGGGAAAGTAACCATCTCATACTATGCTCTATGTGAATTCCCATGTTGGAGTCACTTATGTCTTATCATGTGCACATCAAAAGGGGTGAATCTCAGCTCAAGCAGTGGGTTCTCCTATTCCATAATAAACCACTAGTTCCACGTCTCATGAGACATTGTTACAAGCCCTCAGGCATCTTTTCAGCAAATATACATACAAGAAAACCATGTATACCTTTCATCTCAATCATATCACATGCCAAGTTGGTTAATTTATATTATTCTATTAACTAGAACAATATTCTAAATTGTTATATTATCCTATGATAGGATGAAACAAAATAATCAAACCATACCAAGTTTCCATTTTTCTATATTCTTTTAAGTCACAACATGCCAAAATCTCAATTCACGTTATTAATCCAAAACCCAAATTTCATAATTGCTAATTCATTGTAACTTCAAGGGAAGGCTCACCGTGTGGGTGGATATAAGCTCTATCTCAATTAAAATGGACCTAGAAGGGTCCAATGGGAGGTCTAAGAACTTACCTTTCATCAAACATAGATTTAATCAATTATTTGGGTCATGCACATGGCATGCTGATGTGATCACAATTATTACACATACCTAGATAAAATGAAGAAAAAATAGGGAATTGTTTTAGACCACCCACCTTTATCTGGTGAACAAAGAAACTCCCTCAACGAGGAACTCCAATAAAGAATAAAGGATAAGGAAAACCTAAATCACACAAACATCAAGATCAAAATCTCGATTCAATGGCTAAAAGGAGATCACACTGCTATAATGGAGTATAGTGGCTGGAAGGAGAAAACCAAAGTGAAGAAACTCACCAGAGATCAAATGCTAGACCGAGATGTCAAGAATGGAACTAATTATCCAAAATTACTTGGAATCACCCTATGGTCTCATAGAATAGGACTCATGGTGAATGAAAAGTTTTTTAGGTGTCATCATACAAAAACCCATCACACCTGAGGAATTTTTGATGTGAATCATCGATTCATGATGTGAATGTCCCATGTATAATCTACACCAAAAAAGACATCACCTCAGGTTAAAATAACATCGATTGACCTTTTCATGATGTGAACCAGTTTCAAAGTGTGTAAACATTTCTTTCTTTGAACTAGTTCACAACATCTGTCTGATAAGAGGTTCACATTGTGTAACTTGTTCATGGCATAGAAGTGTACAACAAACATATCACAACCCAGATTCTGTAGAAAAAACCTAAACCACCTCTTAATACTTCTAAACCCATAGATAACCCTCGAAATACTTTGACACATTTATATCCAAACTCCATTAATTCAAAGAAAGATACATCCCTGAACATTAGGTCATTTTCCTCGGTAAAATATCTATATTCCTAAAAGTCTTGACCCCCAAAGTTTAAGAGAAGAAAGAATCCAACTAAAAGAGACTTAACCTAAAATTAAAATAGGGATGTAACTAAAAAATATGTAATCTTACATAAATTATGGTAAATTTTAAAATTAATATATATATATATATTATATATTTGGTTAAAACTTTTAATCTTTATTTCTATAAAAGTATGAGAACACCTATTAGTATTAATTCAAAATTGGATTTGGATGAATCTAGAAAATCTATAGATAATAAACTATTTAGAGGTATGATAATAAGTTTGTTCTATTTAATATCTTCTTAACCTAATATAATGTTTTCAATTTTTCTTTGTGTTAGGTTTCAATCTAATCCTAAATAAATCCATTTAAAGGTTGTTAAGAGAATTATTAGATATGTTAAAAGAAGTGTTAATACTAGTTTGTTATATTCTAATCATAACTATTTTGATTTAATATCATATTTTGATTATAGTTTTGGAGGTTGTAGGATTGATAGAAATAGAACATAAGTTATTTGTTATTTACTTGGTAAAATTTTAATTTCATAGAGTTCTAAAATGTAATTATCAATTGCTTTATCCATAGCTGAGGTTGAGTATATTCTTATTGTTAATTTTTGTGATCAAAGTATTTGGATAAAATGAAAAAAATAATTGATTTCAATGTTTATTTTGATGAACCGCCTATTTATTATGATAATACTTGTGTTATTTCAATATCAAATAATCCTTTACTCCATTCAAGAACAAAAAAAAATGATGTTAGATTTCATTTTCTAAAATATCATATTATTAAAGATATATTGTTTTAGAATTTATATCAATTGATAATCAAATTATTGATATATATATATATATACTAAACCTCTAGATTATATGAAGTTTGATAAAATAAAATTTGAACTTGGTATGATGGAGATTTATTTTGAATTATTAGAATTTAAAATGGTATAATTGTTTTAAATTATTAACAAATCTGATGTACATACTTGTTTAAATATATTTTCAGGAACATGTTTAATATATTGAAGTTAACTATTTTAATTTCTACTAAATTTCTAAGGTGGTATAGTTGTAATACTTATGATTATGTGGATTATTTGTTTTAGAGTTTAATTATTTTATTATTTCTCACTATTTTGTAAGTTTTTAAGTAATCTATCTTTATGAATGGATTAAGTGTATTAGAGATATTTGGTTTTTTTACTATATGTTAAAGTTTTATATACATTAATTAGGGGGGTCTTAAATGTTTTTGTATTCATAACATTTTATCTTAACTATATATTTTATAATAGGTTTTTTAACTATTTACTAAATTCATAATGTTAAGAGTTTAAAAAGGGGAATATATTTTTTTTTTGAATGAATGAATTTTATTTTTTTATTAACTTTTTGATAAATTTTCAAAAGGGGGAGAATTTTTGTAATTTATGTAAAATTTTGTTTATTTTTATAATTTTTAAAAGGGGGTTTTTAGTGTTAAGAATAAGTTTGAGTGATGTGTATATTATTAGTATTGAAGCATAATGTTTGTTTATTTTTTAATATTATAAATATCTCATCCATCCAACGGCCCGAGGGCCTTAAATTTTTTTTATTATAAAAATAAACCCCATTTTAAGGGATGAAGGGGGAACCCTAAAAGACTTTATAGACTTAAAAGATAACGTGACCTAAGGGTCTTAGAGAACCAAGACCAGACTGATCACTAAGAGCTTCCCCTACCCAGCGTAAAAAACATGATAAAGCTCTCCACTCATGCATTTTTGTTCATCAAGCAATGTCATGTGTCAAAGCATAGGCCTGATCAGATGGCTACTGCCATACCCTCTCAAACATCCAAATCCAAAAAACAATACATAGGTGAACAGCGTGCTCTGAATCCTCCTACAGGGCTTGGTCATTGTGAATGATTTTGGATGCATCTTCAAATCAATGGGTCCTAAGACCTATCCAGCAACAGTTGAGACCATATCTCACAGACCATGGAGCTTCTTGAAACAACCTTCACATGACGATGACCAACGCCGCACGCCAGCAGAACCACCACCATGACACAATCAATCAAAGAAATAGGAATCATCCAGAGCAGACCTACAATATGACCGCAGGATCACCAGAATCATGAACCAAAAGACCCTCCCCTCCGCGCAACACCGAGGCTGATGGCTAGACACACCGAAGCAGATCCAGAACAATCCTTCATCCTCAGACACCAGGCCAGGAGATAGTGCATAGACACCTCCGCCCATCAGATCCGTGATGAATTTTGGCCGAGGCCTTCTCCCACTGAGACGCGGCAGAGACGACACCTCGCTTGAGCCGACAAAGCCGGAAGCGTCCACAACAAATCCGAGGAATTCACCGGTCAAGGACTTCACCAGCTGAGAATACGACGCCTCTCCAGATTCGATGAAGCTAGGAGAGTCCACGACAAATCTGAGGAGTTCGTCGACCGAGGCCTTCACCCTCTGAGAAGACGACACCTCTCCTAAGTTGACTAAAATTATGCTTATGATATTTTCATGTTTACATATTCCATAATTATGTACATTCTATGATTACAGAATTATAATGTTTACGGGATATTCATGTTTACATGAAATGTATATTCTAACACTTTTTTTAGAAAACTCAAAACATAATTTGTTTTTTATCAGTTTTAATATTTTGATTTATTGAAAACATATATGATTTATTTTATCTATTGTATTTATTTTAAAAGTAAATATATATACTAATAATGATATGTGAAGTAATTTTTAATTGTTTTATGAAGGATTAGCATGGGAATAATTTTTCAAACTAAGTGGGATATTTACATAACAGGTAACGATATTATTCAATGATTACATTATTTCTAACCGTGGATACTTGTGATTAGCTATTAAGAAACACCCATTTAATTAGAAAATTGTGGAGTTAGTGATAAGGAATTATCCATTGTGATGTTGATCATGAGATCTTGATAGAAACATGACATAGTTCATTCAATCAATAGATATTAGGATAGATCATTTTGAGATATGATTTGTTAAGTGCTGAAAGTACTACAATGTATTCCATTCTTATTGCGATCACAAGAGAGCTTTAATATTTTATCCTTTACTACTAAAGTGATTAAAGCTATATCAAGTTACATCATCCTCAAACTTTTTTTTCTTCATTTTACTCTGAATTTCACTATTGTATTATTTTTATTATTTGTTTGTGTTATATCATCGGTTTATTATTTTAACAATCAAAAGAATGTCAGGTGTTGTTGGTTATACCTCCTTAACAAAAGGTATATTTTTTTGGTTGTTAATCCCAAACAAAAGTCAAGTGTGTTCTTGGTTATTCATTGATCTATAGAAAGACAAGTATTTGTATGGGTTATGCCTTCACATGAGAAAAAGTTACGTGTGTGTAAAAGGTTATCACTCTTTTAAAAACTAAGGTTATTGGAAAATCCTTGGTTTAATACTCAAAAATCATGTTTATTATGTTTCTAATGAATTTTATGTTTTATGATAGTATATATTTTTATAAAGAAGATTTTTCTAAGCATTGAAAAGATCCAATGTTAGTTAAAATTATTGCACCAACAACTCTTTATACCATTAGAGTTTGCTACCACTATCCATGATCCACCACCAGGATTACTTACCACCAGCCATGAGCCACCATCAGGCTTATTCTAAAACTAGAATTTGTTTCCACCAAATATTTTCTACCACTAGAGGATTAGCTACCATCAGGTTTAGATACTGTCAATATTAGCTACCACTGGATGTGCTGCCACAAGGATCATGCTATCTCCAAGCTCGTGCTACCACCAGATGAGCTACTGCTAGGGGTTCCATTGTCATCTTGCTACCATTGATCTTTGTTGTCGTCGAAATTGATCCATCATCAGCTTTTTCCATTTTTTTTGTTCTGATGAGTTTGAATTAAATGCTTCCAAAGGATATGTTATGGGAGTTGATGTAGAGATATTATTTAATTATTATTCATTTAAAACTATAGGGATTCATTGAAGACAAATTTATATTTTTTAGATTCAGTATGAGGATCCATAAGATCTTTATGATTATTCTTCAACAGGTGCATGCAGTGCTATATATTTCAGAGGATGTCTCCCTCATGCATATAGATTCACAAGGTTATAAATTATTGAATATTGATAGTGATAATTACGTGAGAGATTACATGTTGGTACATTTGATTATGAAATATTTGAGTATACAAAATATCAATATCCTTTCCTACAAATAGAAAATAGAACTTTGAAATACTCTATTTTACTACAACTTTCAGAGAATCAGTTCAAGATCCTCACCAAGAAAAATATGAGGACTCTCAAGAATCTGGAGCACAACTAACCAAGAAGTATTAATTCTTATATATATTATTACTTTCTCTTTCTTTTGTTTGATTTTACTTTCAATCAGTGTGTTGGTTTCTCTATTTTATTAACAAACACTGACTCATGTGCTTGAACTAGAGAATACTCAATATTATCTTCTCTATCTTTTTATATATTTACCCATGGTATTTTTGGAAGAGGTCCATGTGTGGGATATGTTATTTTTCTACCCATGTATAACTATATAAGTTGATTTGATCCTAGATAGCTAGTGTTGTTTCTTTTATACCTGATCCAGGTTGCGGATCATATTATTGTTATATAATCTGCTTGGCAGTGGGTGATTTCTAAGTGAAGGGGATTATGTATCGACTTTAGACCGAACCCCTTGTTTATTTCATTGTGTGTTTTTTATTTAGTTCAAAGCTTTAAACTATTTTTAGTTTTAACCCGTAAACAAAATTTTTACTTGATAGTTAGTCTTATTGGTGTTTATATAAGGATTTATTTGAGTAAATCAATTTAAAA
The DNA here is from genome assembly GCA_963277665.1 of Viscum album. Classification (NCBI taxonomy): domain Eukaryota; kingdom Viridiplantae; phylum Streptophyta; class Magnoliopsida; order Santalales; family Viscaceae; genus Viscum; species Viscum album. The sequence goes on along the minus strand of OY728157.1, from coordinate 829,944,942 downwards.
AGTTAAATTAATATTTAATATTGTTTTAACTGAGCTCTAATTAATATTTGATAAATATTTTAAAAGATAAAATTTATATCAAACTGCTATTTTATTAATTGGGAAAATTTGTTTTAAATTGGGGGATGTTATTTGAACTTGTTTTTAACAGAAATTTTATTGGGAACTCAATTCACCCCCCCCTCTTGAGTTACTCACTCTGACCAAAAAAGGTCTTGTTTGAGTTAATACCATTATTATTTATAAGTTGGGTATGAGTGGATATTATATGTAGGATCATTCAATATAAACTACTATAAAAATTTGGTGTGTATATTTTTTTATTTCCACTACATTTTATTTTTGAACAGTGCACTATATCATTCTTGTTGTGCATACTTATTTTATTAACACCTACATGAAATAATATACTTTGATTTATTAATTTTATTAAGGATTTTAAAAGGTTTATTCACCCCCCTCTATACCACATTTTTTATCTCAGTCGGGGAAGCATAACACTAGTTAGTACCTTGGACACTAATGGTTATGGGATTGATCATAAATGTGTAAGATGGGGTATAAAGACCCTGGAGGGGTATAAATGAAATAATTAGACTATAATATACCATGTTATGGGTTCCCCTAGACTTCTACTTATGGAGGAGAGTGTTGAATAGGAATGGTTGGTCCAAGTAGTCCATAATGAAACCATGAGATACCTTATAGCCTTTGGGCTATTTGATTAAAGAGTGGAGAAAGTGTTCCTCTCCCACTAATATGTGAGCACTCGGTTTGGTACACCCTGGGTAGGATTGTGTGTAAGTTGGTAATGATTGGACTAGACTTGGATGTCTTGGGAAGTTAGATGTGCATTATGCCATCTCTCTAGAGTGACATCGGTGTGGCATTTCCTATAAAGCTAGTGAGGCTGAAATATAGTCATGGTAATGCTTAAGGATGTTATGTCCTATAATTGATGGGAATTGGTTCTATAGTTAGGAACAAAATAGAGGATTCCATGTAGGGAGCCTAGACTATGGTATGACCTAGGGGGCTTAGCATATGCCTAATTATCATTTTGACCCTAAAGAGGGATAGTGTAGGGAGGGTTATATGTTTATAGCCCGACACTAATGCGGTGACAAGTAATCCTAGGAGATTCATGACATATTCTATTGTGTAGCCAACTCATGTGAGTAAGGTGTATGATTTTAGGATGGGGTGCCTTTCCCCCTGAAATTATATATGATATATGAGATATCATAAGGTGGATGTTCTTCCCCTTAATAAGATACTATCGGAAGGATATTGTCCACCCATGACATGATATATGTGATATTATGAGGTGGGTTTCATTCCCCTCGATAAGATATTACCAAGTAGATGTTGAACCTTGATTATTGATATATGAGATATTATGAGGTGGGTGTTATTCCCCTCAATGAGATATTACTAGGTGGATTCTATCCCCCAATGATTTATATATGAGATATTATGAGGTGGGAATTATTCCACTCGACAAGATATTGTCGGATGAATTTTATCCCCTGATGATTGACACATGGGATTTCATGAGGTGGAAGTTATTCCCATTGATGATATTTACTGGTGGGGCACCATTCCCCTCAATATGTATTATGATTCCGGGGTGAGGCGTATTTCCCCCAGATGTGATGAGATATTATGGGGTAGGCATTATTCTCCTTGATATAACATATTAGATGTCATGAGGTGGGTTTTATTCCCCTCAATGAGACCTACAGGTGGGGATCCATTCCCCCCCCCCCCCCGATGTGTATTATGATTCCAGGGTGGGGTACCTTTCCACTTGATGTGATATGAGATACATGGTACAGACGCCATTTCCCCCGAGTATTGTATATATGAGATGATATAGGCAGGGTGACTTTTCCCATAAGTGATCATATATGGTTATATATATATATATATGATATTTTGGTATATTACATATATCCCCCTAATGATTATGTAACATGTTCAGAGACATCCAGTACTGGATGAAGCATGTATGGTCAATCTTGGGTGTCACTTTAGAACTAGAGGATCAATTATATTAATTTTATTATGTACATATGCTTATTTACTTTCTGATCATATCACGTGTGCATGAACTACAATATTGATTCTATTAGGGACATTATTGGTGGTTCCCTACTGAGTTTTACTCACACCCTGGTTGAGAGTCCATGGCACTTTGGTACTCGAGCATCCCTCATTATTCGTTGGTTCAGGTAGGGAAGAGGCCCAAGATTGGATTGTTTAACTAAATATCTTGGTCTGAGTCTGTATATGGATGAGATGAGGATCGATGGTGGTAATATATCCTCCTTATATATTTTTTCTTCTATTTATGTTTCATATGTGATAATATTGGTGGGTGATCAGTTTGGACATGTGCTTATATGCTTCCTCATTTATTTGATATATCATAGTTGTGTTTAGTTTTTATGCATGCTTTGGTTATTATTATGGATAAATCTTGAGTATTTTCCACTTTTGTTACACTAATATGAAGGTATAGTCTCTTCATGGTAACACCTTAGACTCTCTCTATTAGTCGGTAGTTTTTGGCATATGTGGAGGTGCACATGAGGTCATGTAACACTCTAATAGGGACACTAGTGAGTGGTCTCAGGGATAGGAATTATAAAGTGCTATCAGAGCATATTTTTCTTTTTATTAATATTTGAGTTATGGTATATAGGGATTAGGGATGTGTCAGATCTTGTGATGTACCTCTGAGTGGGGCTTCACAAACACCTTTTTTTTATGGGAAGTTCATGTTACTAGGGATATGGGATTATTGTTCTTGATTTTCGCTATTACGATTGAGATATTTATTCAAGTATGATGTGTATATTTGATATTGTTACTATGGTTTTGTCTCTTAAAACATTGGTATGAGGACAATGTATATATATCATTTTTTAAACATAAGATTAACATGACATTAATGTTCTTGTATGTGATTTATATCACTAAAGATAGAGGGTTAAACTATTTAAAGTGCCAAAAACAACTTATATGGTGTTTTCCCACATAACTTTTTGGTTTCATTTTTCCCAGTTAAACCACTATATTTCTTTTTTGGTGAAATATCATGTGAATCTTACAGAGGTATTCTCCTTAATGATGACTATTTAGTCCCTCTATACAAGGGATGTGTGGTGACCCCAAGTGGGCTGGTATAAGCACTTGATTTTTTAATACTAGTTTTGTAAAAAGGAAGATATGTTTAGTTACTTAAAGTGTCAACAATAACCCGTATGGTGTTTTTACATATAGCTTCTTGGTGACATTCTACATAACTGAACCATGTGACTATAGTTTACTCGATATAGAACATCATAGGGTGAATTTGTTATATCCTGATAGATGAGATCGTGATCCTCAAGGGGTGGTATGGTATATGGATGCTTAGTGAGTATAGGTGCCCTAGAGTGGGTAGTTGATTCAACATGTGATGTCTGATATGTATATGTATATGAGAACCCTATAGTGGGTATTTTGGCATGAATTTCCTTTTAATATTTGAGGTGGGAGAAAATATGTTTCCCTGTGAGTGGTGACCATTATGAGACATGATTTAGGGGATAATTTAGAGAGCCTGGTGCCTTGATATTTGACTCAAGATATTGTTGAATTGGGTTTTTATGTCTAAATAACATGACACTTTCCTATTATTTCCTGATTTGAGTTGTGATATTTGAGGGTAACCTGAGAGAGGGGTTAGTCTAGATCTGTGAGTGCATTAAATATGGGAAGTATGGGTGGATGCTTTGGGTTATGAGATTGATGCATGGGATGTATTTTTGGGTATGGGGTAAAAGCATGGAAATTCCTTAGGTATTGTGAATGTGAAGGCATGAATATTACTTGTGTTGTGATAATTATAACATGCACAGGAGGCATGGTTAGCTGGATATTTGGCTGGTGAGCCTATGATTAATATGAACAACTCAAGATAGTGTGAGTCGTATGGTATAGCAGGTGATACTGAGGTGCACACATTCTTGATAATGCCTTATTTTAGCAACAAGGGTTATTGAGTACTGTTATAAAGAAATTCGTGTGTAGTGGAATGAGGTGTGCATGAATGGTTTTATAAGTTGGCTTCACTTTAAATGTCTTGTGGATATGATTTTTTTGAGATTTTTTAGTGTGGACATGGTTTTTAAAGGCTTTGATGAGAATGAGAGGTTTTCCCCTATGGTGTGAGGAAACCTCAGAGGTAGAGTGTGAGTACCATGGTATAACTTATCTAACCCTATGTCATGATAGGGGTTGACATGATAGGTGAGTGTGTCTTGGTAGGAGTTATACATATGTGATATTGAAGCTCATCAAGTGTTATGCTCGAGGAGCGGTGTAAGGAAAGTCATATAATGGGGAGTACATCATAGGTATTTTAAGCATGTGGCACCTGTTTTGAGTATTTTTTTGTAAACATCATGAGTGATGTGCTAGTAGACCCAACTATAAGGTGGTTGTAGTCTTGTGATGGTTCTTAGATACAAGAGACAAAGTTATGTGTGGTAAATAGAAAATACCCAGATGGTTGTATCAGTCAACGAAAATCAATAGAGGTTGGTACATCTGGTAACTATCATCCATTTAATGTGGGGTTATGGTGGGGTAGTGCGACTGGGTGTGTAATTTAGGAAAGAATAATGGTCATGTGAATGAGTTATTGGAATATTGGTGCCCATGGTCAGTATTCCCACATGTGCTACAAGGAAAATCCTTATGTTATGGATGTGGTATTAAGCGTGAGACCCTAGATTCATATGAGGATAGTCAGATGATGCTCTGATGTGACACTAAGAGGGTAAGGGTTGGGTATAGACCATTGGCATTAAATGATAGGTGTGTCATCATTGGAAATTGGGAATCCATAGATTCCATCAGAAATGGGGCATCACTGTGGAATTGGTGGAAATAATCAGCGCTATGATGTGCAAGCTGGTGAAATTTTTTATAGTGGAGTTAGTTTAGATGTAATATTGGAATTACCATAACATGTGAGAAATATGAGATTTGAACCATTCATCAGGTCCCAGTGGCTAGGATGGTTTGTGAGGGATGCATGATGAGACTTTTTGGGAACATGAACCATTATTTTGGGTAGGTTGTAAAGTTTCACGTCAGTATTAGTTGGCAAAATCATGAGAAATTTTGAATTTTTTAATTTTTGGTACTAGAGGGGGGGAGTTGTAGAATTGGGACTCATATAAAAGTTTTGAGAGTTAGAACACCTTCAGGTAATATTTTAAGATATGGTTAGATTCATATGGAGTGCCTTGGGTTCTTGGGTGAATTTTGGGAGAAGGATCAGTGCAGTGGATGAGTATGTGAAAAATGGAAAATTGGAACCCGATGGAGGTCTTTGGAGTGTTGGAATTGGTTGGGAATCGAGTCTTAGGAAGTTGACCAGGCCCAATTCCATTATTGCTTCTATTTTTTTAGAAAATTATGGGTTTTAATGGGCTCCCTAGGTGTTACAGCTGAATGGGGGAGCTTTGGATAATTTTGGGTATTTTTGAGTTTTGGCCGATTTTTGAATTTTTCTATAAGTCATAAACCTTGCATATCATATGGAGGATAAAATTTATAATAAGTATGGGAAATTATCGTACACATGGGAGAAAATATCTTACGTATAAAAATTTTCCTAAGTAAAAACCTTATGTATGAAGCAGTATATTATGCATGGATTAAAATATATTATATATAGATATTGCCTAAGGGAAATATCAAATGTATTAAAAAAATATTACATGTTGAAATTATTCTAAAGAAAATATCTATGAAAATATATTACATATGGATATTTTTTCCAAGGAAAATATCATACGTATGAATATTTTTTTTCATATTGGATATTTTGCTAAGGAAAATATCAAGCATATTGAAAATATATTATGTATCACATTTTTTTAAGGGAAATATGTTATAAATCATAATTTCAATAAGGAGAATAATTATCTTACATATTGAAAATATTTTATGCATGGATTTTTTTAAGGGAAAAACCTTACATACAGGGTGAATATATTATGTATGGAGATTTTCCTAAGGGAAAAGATTTATGCATGGGGAGAAATATATCATGCATAATGTAAAGTATTATGTGTTGGTTTTTCCATAAAGGGAAAAACCTCATGTGTTGAAAATACATTAGGCATGGTCCTTTATATTAAGTATTGATATTTTTCAAAGGGAAAACCTTATATACAAGATAAAAAATGTTACATATTAGGTTTTTCAAAGGAAATACCATATGAATTGAATAAAAACCTCACATATGGAATTTTGCTAAGGTAAAACCTTATGCATGAACAAATATATTATGTATAGAGGAAAAAATTATATATTGAGTTTTTATAAGAGAAAACCTTACGTATCAATTTAAAACCCTATGTATAAATAAAAAATTTATGCATGGGTAGAATGTTGTGTATATATTTTGTGTAAAGAAAAAAACCTTACGTATTGGGGTTTATTTTTAAAAAAAATATTAATTTAATGAAAATGAAATTTAGGGGTTTTAGAATCATGAGGGGGTTCCTTCTCTTGAATAATGAAATTACTTCCCCATGTTCCCCTCATGATCTCTCCTATTACAATATGGTTTCTCCCTTGTTTCATAATGAATTCAAGTTTCACTTGATCTAGGATATTGATTGAGGTAAATCTAACACTCCATATCGATTCTTCTTCGATTTATTCCCATATTTCTTACAATTTATTTATTATTACTTGGTTAGGGATTAGGTGAGGATTCTACCAGATCATGGTGGAATCATCTCAATATCAAGGGGATTTTTCTTAAGTTGGATAAAGGAGACCCTAAAATGATGATCACACCAACTTCTGTGAAGATTCATAGAGGTAGGTCACTACCTAATTTATTTGGGGTTTTCCAAAATTTTGGGTAAAATGGATGGATTATTTGAAATGAGAAATTAGGGATTTTGTATGTTAAAGGTCTATATGGATACCAATGGTGGTGCATGCCCTTTTTCTCAAATATTGGGCCTTAGGAGATCACTCGATGGGTGATTCTTGATTATTCCCTAAATATTTATTTTTGAATTAATATTGTATTAATGTGTAAATTAATTATAGTTGTTTTATAATTCATTGGGATGGTGAATTGATGGATTTAGGGCCTCGTGTTAATGGATGATGTCTGTTTGGACTTGGAAGAGCTTCGGTGAGGACGGTCACACTGACTTAGTGGGAATAACTCTATAAATGAAGTTGGAGGTCCCTTGAGAATCTCTGTCACGAACCGACCCTACCAGTCTCGAGCCGCAACTACCCCAAGCCCGCCTCCATAGGCTAGGGGTTGGTGACAAGCACCGACGGGGTAAAAATATCGAGGAGGCCTTTGCCTAAGTACTTGTACACACAACCCAATCAATGCATAAGTGCATAGTAAAAAAAGAAAACCAAAGAACAAACAACTAAAACCCAACAACAGTCATGCATCGACTTCTAAATAGAAAAAAAAAGTAAAGTGATGAAAAGTACTGACAAGATACTAAACATAAAAAAAAGGCAAAACACACGCCCAACCCGAAAGGTGCCACAACCCAGAAAAAGGTAAACAAAAGTAAACAGCTAGTGAGTCTCACACCTGAAAATTATACTACGACCACTAAACGCAGCCCAAGCTCTTGTGCCCTCTGCGCTCCTCCATAGTCTTGATCGACCTGTCCATCGTCTGCAAGGGCACACCAAGTGCGGGCAAAGCCCAATCAGGAGTGAGTATAAAGATACTCAGTAGGATGACCTGAAAGCTCAAGGTAATAACAAAGGAGATACTAAAACGGTGAGCAATAGATAAAATTAAGAATGGTGAAAGAGTAAATTAAATAGAGTGCAGCTCGACCCAACAATAGAAAGGAAGAAGGCTCGTCCGACCAAGAGGAGCTAGACACAGAAAGTATGTGGCATACCTCATGTGTCTTCACCCCTCCTAGAAGGAGAGTAACTGAACCCAAGGAGATGGAATGAAAGTAGGGTGTATATATATATATATTCTCAACAAGAAACCCGAACAAGTGCGTAAGGGGATCTCCATATCCAAGCTCAGCCCAGGATAAGTCACCAACAGTTCTAAGGATATCCATCACTGATTCTCAAACATCCCACACGTCAAAGCTGTATCATTGTTGAATCGCGCAACCAAGGATCCCGCTCTGGTAACTGGCCTCATAGAAAGGGCTGAGTCTGAAAGAATTTGTCAGGTAACCCACTGCCCAGCCCAACTGGAGGGTAAACCCCAAAAGGTCGTCGGGTGATCCACTGCCCATCCCTGTTGGATGGTAAACCCTAAAAGGTCGTCGGGTAACCCACTGCCCAGCCATTATGGAGGGTAAACCGTAAAAGGTCATTGGGTAACCCACTGCCCAACCACGCTGGAGGGTAAACCCTAAATTCAATAGGTAACCCACTGCCCAGCCCCGCTGGAGGGTAAACCCTAAGGTCAACGGGTAACCCACTGCCCAGCCCCACTGGAGGGTAAATCATAAGGTCAACGGGAAACCCACTTCTTAGCCTCAATAGAGGGTAAAACCTAATATGTTGGAGGGTAACCCACTATCCGGCCTCGCTGGAGGGTAAACCCTGAACTGGTCCGATAACTCCATACTGCCCGAACCATCTTTAGGTGTCGCTAACATCGCAACCGTGCGTTTGGTCAGAGTGCGTCAAGGGAACCTCTGACCAATCCCCTTTCATGTTTCCAAATTTAATGAGATATCAAAATAGGCTTTGCACACACAAATAGATTTCACCATTGTAGTCCTCACAGAAAAACACGTGAGATAGACTATTTACTCGCTGGAAACAGACTCCTGATGAAAAAGTTATTCTACACTGCTTTATGCCCATGGAATCTCATGGGGCCCACACCTTAGTCCCGAAAGAGGTCGGGTGAACTGTGCCATCGCAATGCTCTCGGAAAAACATGCTGAAATGACTACTCATTCGCCCCGAACGGACGTTTGATGAAAAAGTCGCAAAACGCTGCTCACAGCTTAAAAGACGGCATGTGGGGCCCACGCCTCAACTCCGGCTTCAATGCCTGAAACCACCCTGGATAACTTCATCTCAATTCTAGGGTAACAATGCCGCTGACAAAGCCTTAAATAGACTCTGTATGTGTTCGCGCCATCCAAAAGAAGAATCCTGGTGAGGCGCTAAATAACACCTAACGATGTGTCACGCCACCGAGCCCCCCGTATTGGGAATTAAAAATCCTCAAGACCATCTCAAAAACTCTGAATTGATTCAAGGATCATTCTTATGTAGATGGCACACAAAACCGACACTCGTAGTGAAAGATACGGGTGTCCGAAGACAAGGGGTTAACCCCCTTAGGGCTGGACCGGCCCGGTCCGGCCGGTCCACCCGGCCTGGGCCAGCCCGCGGCCCTTCTGTGCAGCCCGGCCACTGACCCCTGGTCCACCCATACTGATTGGACCTCGTGGCTAGTCGCTGTCCTGCTCAGAGACCCACCGAAGGCGGGTCTCGGTCTCCCGCACGGGGTCGCGCGCCGCGACCCCCGTCGCGCCCCGCACCGACGACCTGGGAACCCGTCGCTACTGCCTGGGAGCCCGCCACCACCACCGCCTGGGACCACTACCTCCTGGGAGCCCACTGTGCCGTCCGCCATCCCAGACCACCTGAAGCCCACCGAAAACCCCTAGAACCACTGAAAAACAGGGAAAATGGCCGGAAAACTTTCCGAGGCCACCCCGGGCGCCCCAGGACTCGGATTTTCGATCTGAGAAGAGCATTAGAAAGCTTAGATCGAATCCTATGCAACCATAGGATTTTCTCTATAGTAAAATAGCATTTTGACACTGCGAATTTCATTTGAATAGGTTGCATAAATTAAAAACGAAAAGAAATACACGAGCCTACCTCGCAGGGCGTAGCCCATCGCTTCGTCGACGATCCGTCGGAGCCGCCGCACCTTGGAGAGGTGGGGAGAGGATCCTGATGCTTTTTGAGAGGGATATTCCAGGGAGAGAGAATGTGGAAGGAGGAGGAGGGTGGGATAAGTGTTTAAATAACAATTAAACACCCACCAGTAGGCTCCTTACCTGAACTTTCAGCGAGGTCGGGGTTAATCCACCTCTTGGGTAAAATCCACGTTCTGAGCATAACGGAGGTCTCAGAATTTTAATCCAAGACTCCATTCATAAGTTGTAAAGTTCATGCCCAAGGCCGCTAAATTATGAAAACACCCCTAGTGGCGTTTTCCACAGAAGGGTCGCGCCCGCGAAAGTTACACCCCTCCTAGGGTAAACGGCATGCTCCAGACTCAATGGTGCCCTCGGTTTTCCTATTCGAGCAACCATTTAGGAATTATTCTATTTATTTGGAATGTCCAGTGTGAACGCACTTAAAATTTAATTCTGACCACACCGTGGCTCGAAATCACATGTCGTCTTAACGCCCTGCTCTGGAATAACATTAAGAAAATTTCAAAGTCTTACAGGCTTAAAAACTGAGTTCTTACATCATTCCCTCCTTCAAGTTTTTCATCCCCGAAAAACAAAAGTACAAAAACAACTCTAGATACTGAGCCCTCATCTAGCTCTCCCATTCCCAAGTTCTCTCCTGCACCCTCCCATGTTTCCACATCACACGAACCAAAGGAATGGTCTGTCCACGCAGTGTCCACTCCTGCCGGTCCTCAATCGCCACCGGGTGCTCCACAAAGGTGGATCCATCCTCGATGTCCAGCTCTCCCTAGTCGATAACATGTGTGGGGTCATGTACATATTTCCTCATCTGTGACACATGGAAGACATCATGCACCCTCTCCAACTGTGGGGGTAGAGCAAGATGGTAGGTGACCTCACCAACCCTGCGCACGATCTCAAAGGGCCCAATGAACCTCGGGGATAGCTTGCCACCCCGGCCAAACCACCGTGTACCGCAACGCAAAGAGAATCTCAAAAAGACATGGTCCCCCTGATCGAACTCCAAAGGCCTATGACAATGATCTGCATAGGACTTCTGTCTGCTCTGATCCATCCTCATCCGCTCACGAATGACCTACACCTTCTCTGTCATCACCTACACTAACTTTGGTCCCACGAGGGAGGTCTCCCCAACCTCCTTCTACCACAACAGTAACCTGTAGGGTCTAACATAGAGGGCCTCAAAGGGTGTCATGCTGATATTAGAGTGGTAACTATTGTTGTACGCGAACTCCACCAAGGGTAGGTGATCCTCCTAGCTTAGGCCAAAGTCTAACATGCACACCCTGAGCATATCCTCCAACACTTGGATAGTGCGGTCGTTCTACCCATTTGTATGGGGGTGAAAAGTTGTACTCATCTACATTTGAGTCTCGAATGCCTCCTGTAGGACTCGCCACAATTGCAACGTAAACCACATGTCACGGTTGGAGACGATCGTCGAAGGTACTCCATGAAGGCGGACAATCTCCTGAATGTACAACTGCCCTAAACTCTCCACTGAGCTCTGCTCCCTGATGGCAAGGAAGTGCTTCGACTTCGTGAGTCGGTCCACTATCACCCAAATGGAGTCATGGCCCTTTGTTGTGCATGGAAACCCTATGAAAAAGTCCATATATATGCCATCCCACTTACACTCTGAGATATCAAGGGGCTACAACAACCCTGTCAGAACCTGATGCTTTTCCTTCACCTACTGACAGGTAAGACACCGAGAAACGAACTCAGCTATGATCTGCTTCATGCCCGACCACCAAAACTGCCACTGAAGGTCTCTGTAAATTTTCCCCACACCAGGATGTACAACCAAGGGAGAAGCATAGAACTCCCGCATCACCTCCTCCCGCATCTCCACTGGCACTACAGCTCGCCCCTGGAATAGGATCTCGTGATTCCCTCCTTCAGAATACCCATCGGGTGCATTGCCCGTGGATATCTGATCACATAGTACCTCGCTGTCGACATCCCACAGTTGCGACTCTCTCACATGATCAAGGAGAAAAGGAGTCAACACCATCAACTGTAGAAAATTCGTACCCTCCTGCTCCACCAAGGTCAGCCGTAGGGAAGCCAACTGCTCTGAATCTTCCCACACTAAATGAGCATGGGACTTCTTGTTAAGGGAATATGCTACTATGTTTTCCTTACCTAAAGTGTAGACTATCTCGAAATCATAGTCCTGTAGAAACTCCATCCAGCGCCTCTGCCTCAGATTCAAATCCCTCTGAGTGAAGATGTACTTGAGGCTCTGGTGGTCTGAGTAGACCACAAAACGCTCACCCAGAAGGTAGTGTCTCCATAACCTCAAGGAGAAGATCACCGCTGCCAGCTCCAAATCGTGAGTCACATAATTCTACTCATGGGGCCTCAACTGCTTCGACCCATATGCAATCATTGCTCGCTGATGCACCAGCACACACCCGATCCCAACTCCTAAAGCGTCGTAGTACACCACGAACTCAACACCCTCCTATGGCAGCCTCAACACTAGAGCACTAGTCAGCCTCTGTCTCAACTCCTCGAAGGCCTTCTGGCACTGATCAGTCTAGGTGAATGGTCATCCCTTCCGTGTCAATGCAGTCAAAGGGGTAGCAATCCTGGAGAAATCTTCCACAAACCTCCTATAGTACCCTTCCAAACCAAGGAAGCTTCGCACCTCTGACGCATTATTGGGTGGCTCCCAAGAAAGCACTGCCTCTATCTTTGCGGGATCTACGGCCAATACCTGCTCTATAATGACATGCCCCAAAAAGTTAATCTCATGAATCTATAACTGACACTTCGAAAGCTTCTCATACAACTGATGCTCCTAGAGTAAGTCTAGGACCATCCTCAAATGCTCAACGTGCTCCTCCTCCATCGTAGAGTAGATGAGTATGTCGTCAATAAAGACAACCACAAACCAGTCCAAGTACGGATGGAAGATCTAGTTCATCAAAGCCATAAAAATAGTAGGGGCATTCGTCACGCCAAAGGGAATAACCAGAAACTCGTAATGCCCATATCGACAACGGAAAGCCAACTTTGGGATGTCAGCCTCATGAACCCACAACTGGTGGTATCCGGATCGAAGATCAATCTTGGAGAACCACTTCGCACCTCTCAACTAGTCAAAGAGGTCATCAATCCTCGGTAAAGGGTACTTTTTCTTTATCGTGTCCTGATTAAAGTGACGATAATCCACACAAAGCCGTAGAATCCCATCTGCCTTTTTCGCAAACAAAACCAGAGCTACCCAGGGGGACACATTAGGCCTGATGAATCCCTTCTCACAAAGGTCGTCCAGTTGAAGTCATAGCTCCCAAAGCTCTGTGGGTGCCATCTGATAAGCATCACATAATATTGGGGTAGTCCCTGACTACAATTCAATGCAGAACTTCATCTCTCACCTCGGAGGTAGTCCCAGGACATCCTTAGGAAAGACGTCCATATAGTCCTATACAATGGTAGGGATCCAGGTGTTTGTAGTGTCTATTGCTCTGAGAGCCATGATCGCCAACTGATGAGAAAAAGGTCATGGTCTCCTGCTCAGAGTACCCATCTGCTCTACCACGAGGTCTCGTTCACCAAGGATGGTGAACCTCGTCCCATCAGAAAACATGCCTCTGACTCGTCTGTGACGACAATAGATCTGGGCGTGAACCATAAAAATCCAATCCATGCCCAGGATGACGTCATAAGGTCCCATCGTGATGACGAGTATGTCTCACGTGAAACTCTCTCCTCTGAACGACAGTTCGCACTGTCTGTAGATAAAGTTCACCAACGAGGTACTTCCTGTAGGAACCTCGAGGCTAAGTGCAGGTGTCAGCGCCTCTACTGGGAGCTCCAAATCCCGTACCAAAAGCAGCGATATAAAGGAGTGGTTGGTTCCTGTTTCTACTAGTACCGAAGCAAGCATAGATTAAACACAAAGCGTGCCTCAGACCATCTCGTGTGTTGGGGGGTCACGAACACCCATAGCCCGAAGCTGTCTGCGGCCCCTACCGCCAACTCCCTGAGCCTAGCATGGGCTACCCGGTGGTGGCGGTGGAAGGACCTCGAAACGCTATCCCGGAACTCCAGGTCCTGCCGCTCTGCCTGCGCCACCTCCCTGAGGACCACCCTATCCTCTTCTGAGATATCCCTGGTCACGGCGCTGCCTCTGCCGCTGCGGTGCGCCCATTGCCTACCACGGCTGCTCGGTATGCCTGGTCGGGCAGTCCCATGCTAGCTGACCCCGTCTTTCACAGGCATAGCACCAACTCTCTCCTAACTGCCCCGGTGCTCTACGGCACCACTACAGTGTACGACCCTGCCCTTGAGTCTGCTCACGGAAGGGTCTTCTCGACTGAGGTTCTACTCTATGCTGCCTGCTTGCTACTGAAGACTCTGCTCTGAAGCGGTCACTGCTAGGCCCTGTCAGCTGATTTCCCTCAGCCAAGAAGCTCTCTGTCACGAGCGCCCGCTCTAGCACCCCGTCATAAGTAGGGATGCACAGGGGTAATACACTAGCATGGATCTCCCTGTGAAGACCCTGCTCAAACTTTCGTGCCCGAAAGTAACTATCGCGGACCATATCCTGTGAGTATCATGTCAGATCAGTAAATCAGGTCGAGTATTGCGCCATAGTCATCTTCCCCTGCTTCAGCTCCAGAAGCTCCTGAATCCGAACGGAGCGTAAATAAGAGGGGGAGTACTCCTCCTGGAAGAGCTGCTGGAAGCTATCCCATGTGAGAGATGACTCGTCATGGGTCTGCGTAACCAACCCCCACCAACACCCAGCTATCTCGAGGAAAAGGCTGGTAGCTAGGGCTACCATCTAGTCCGCTGGTGTCCGTACCAGCCTGAAAAGTTGGTCCATGGACTCTAGCTAGTCTTCCGCTGCCTGGGGATCTGGGTCCCCGCGGAACTTCTGCGGCCGCTGATGCTGGAAGTCTCAGAGCGCACTCAGCCTACGCTCAACCTCATCCTATGCTGCTGGTACTAACTACCGCTCTCCAGGTGGAGGGGCTATTGCTGAAGCACTAGGTGGAAGAGAATCACGTGAGGGTCCCTGAACTGATGCAACGTCGCTCGCCAAGTGATGAATCTTACATTTTTCTATATTTTATACTGTAAATCATTGTTTATAATCCCAACATAGTGTTATTGAATGGATAATTGTCACGTTTTTAGGTTTTAGTGTTATTTTGATCCTAAATGTGAAAAATGACTAATTCTGGATTTTTGGCAGATTTTTACGTCAAGGGTATTTTGGTCATTTCCTGAAAAATATAATTCCAAATTTTCTGATACAAATTTTTTTAGAATACTTATTTTATTTCCTTAATTTTTTTCTTCTGGACCAGGAGCTTATTCGGCCATCTATAGGGCCTAAAAATTCATTGAAGCTGGACATTTTTTCGGGCGGACAGCATGGTCTCCTCAATGGTAACGGAATCACAACTCGGCCTACATACCTTCAAATGCATTTATTACACTTGGGGATGAACTAGGACATCCATTAACGACTCTAAAAAAAATATGGTGGAGTTTTAAAGTCCTTAACGTGTCCATAAAAAGACACACTTTTAAAGGAACCATCCTAAAAGATTCACCCAGAAACAGAAAATGAGATTGAAAAATTAATAACTCCTGAATACGGTTTCCAAATTATCTGAAATTTTGAGGAGAGACGGCCAAGATATTTATGAACAACATTAATGAAGGGTGGAACGCGTGAAAAGGTCATTAATTGGGTCTAAAACTCATAGACATTTGGGAGACGAATTCTGCCTATAAAAGGAGGCCCTCACCTCCTTCCCAAAGCATCTCATTCTCCATCCATTCCTTCAAGGCACCAAGGAGGAGATCTCCACCGAGGGAGGCCGGAAACAAATAATACACCTTTATTTTTAATTTATTTCTTTTATTTTTGTTTTATTTTTCATTTGTAATTTATATTTCTAATAAAATTCATGCATTATTTTTATTTATGTGTCCACCCATCCACCATGTTTTCTTCTTCATCTTTTCTCCTTTTCTTCTTTTATTCTTCTCATATTTTCCACCGTGACCTCTTACCCTAAAATATGAGGGGTTAACCTGAGACTTTTCTTGGGGGACTTATGTGGAAATTTCAATTATTTTGTGCTTAAATTCCTATGTTTTATTAAGTTTGTGATGAGTAAGAGTGATGTGCGCGGGTGTGGTGATCGTCCACCACGACACTGGTCTCAAACTCATTTCTATTCTTTTATTAAATATTTTCCCTCCCTTCTACTGGATACAATCTCTTCATAAGATGCAGTTGAGCCATTCAGTGGTTGAAATGGCATACTATGGAGCCAGGTCTTGGAAGATGTCACACTCTCGATCGAGGTGTGCCATCAACCTTGATTATAGGAGGAGGTGAAGTTAAGATTACTAAATGCATTCAAGATTTCACACCAATAAATAAAATAATAGTAATTCATGAATGAGATATCATAATTTAATTATCAAACTTAATTTAAATACCAACAAGGAGAATGATGGAACCCACATACCAACCCATAAAGGCCAAGTTCTTTCTTCATTAATTGCATTTTGTCATTGCATGTTAGTTTTATCTTTTATTTTAATTTAATTGTATTCCATTACAAGATAATATAAAAAAAAAAAAAAAAAGAAGTAGTTTAGTTAAATTATATTAAGTAATTAAACGATTGAGAAAGCTCCTCAAGTGAGATGACCCTGGTCAGCTTCTATGCTGCACTAGGAAAAATTAAATTGCTTTTGCCACGCCCTACGATAGGATCATAAAGGCAGAAGGAAGCCCCGAAAATTAGAGGAAGATGACCGAATCATTATTTCAAAAGGGAGTTAACTTTTTACAATTATCATTTAAACTCCTTTCATTTTTTTGGTCCAAAATATATTTTGAGCTTTAATGAATATTCTTATCACTTTTCACACATCAATTGATTTTGAAACAGTTGAAATGATTTTTAAAATAATGGATTTTAAATGATTGTTGATATGAATTATTTTCACTTGAAATGGATTTTCAAGTATTTTAATGAGTTTGACTAAATTTTGAAATCCATGCCCATGAAACACTGACTCAAAATATTTTTTCCAATCCTGTGAGGTGTTCTAAACCACCTTTTCATATTCTTCCTAATACCCACACTTTCTTGAGGGAAACTTGAATTTTGTGTGAGAACTAGAATTTGTGAATATTCTCTTTCGAAGATTTGGATTTCATGGAATGTATTTGAAATGATTGAGGCATCTCTTTGTCTAGTCACATTTTATCTTGAGACCCACATTTACATTTATCCTTCGTAAGCCCTTAGATTCCATGAATTTCCTTATAGGTTTAAGCCACATTACAATCCACTTTTTCCTTACCTACCCACACTTTTAGTATTTTTGCATGGATATTTCAAGTTTGAGTGTGGGGGAAGGGCCTTTCATGTGTGTTCATTGGGATTTGTATCATTTATTGGTGATGCGAGGTGTGTGTCAATACTCTGGGCAGTGGACAATAAGAGAATTGGGCATGTGTCGTCATTTCATTGTTCTTTATTTGTTTCATCCATTTCTCCTTCAAAAAAAAGAAAAAAAAATGGAGATGAGTTTGAATTCATCATTGTACATTATTTTATGACTCACGTTCCTATCAAAAATAAAGGGCATGAATTTTCATTAATTCATTGTATTCAATTTTCAGCTCATCCTCCATGAAAAAAAAGAAAATGAAAATAAAGTTGTGCCTTTCTGGATATTTGAAAAAAAAGGGGAGAACATAGATGATATCATTCATTTTAAGAACTTCTTGGCTCATGTCCCATATCATTAAAAGGGGGTGGTGTTTTGTTTCACATTTTCAAGTGGTATTGATTGAGGAATTTCCTGTGTTTTCACTTGATTTAATCATGCATTGTACTTAAAATTCCAACCTCCTCTTTCTAGCCTGGAACTTTTTTTTCAATAATTTTCCCACCAACCCTAAGCCACAGAATCATTTGAACTTTTAATTAAAGACCTCATGATTAAATTCATTTTCATGTTTCACGCTGTGGATAAATGATAATTTTCACAAACCTATGGTGATACATGCAATTTTCAAGTATGAGTATAACTCTAGATTCAATTTCTCTTGAGTGAAGAGTGACATAAAATTCAATGTGAGGTAGGTTGTGATTGGGCCATGGATTTATTTATGAGGTTGAACAAATTTTAATAATTGAAATGAAAATGAGAGAGGTTTTTTATTCATATATAAGACATTATATAATTCTATTTTGGATAAGATCATTGATATTTTCTCATTTTTGATTGTTGTGTGGAAATTGATTTTGATATAAGATGATTGCCTAAGAGTGCAATGTTTATGTGTGGGGGAGTGATGAAGGTTACATTTTCCTATATTTTATACTGTAAATCATTGTTTATAATCCCACCATAGTGTTATTTAATGGGTAATTGTCACGTTTTTAGGTTTTAGTGTTATTTTGAGCCTAAATGTGAAAAATGACTAATTCTGGATTTTTGGCAGATTTTTACGTCAAGGGTATTTTGGTCATTTCCTGAAATTATAATCCCAAATTTTATGATACAAATTTTGTTAGAATACTTATTTTATTTCCTTTATTTTTTTCTTCTGGACCAGGAGTTGATTCGGCCATCTATAGGGCCTAAAAATTCATTGAAGTTGGACATTTTTTCGGGCGGACAGCGTGGTCTCCTCAATGGTAACAGAATCACAACTCGGCCTAAAAACCTTAAAATGAATTTATTCCACTTGGATATGAACTAGGACATCTAGTACCGAATCTAAAAAAAATATGGGGGAGTTTTAAAGTCCTTAACGTGTCCATCAAAAGACACACTTTTAAAGGAACCATCCTAGAAGCTTCACCCAGAAACAGAAACCAAGATTGAAAAATTCATAACTCCTAAATACGGTTTCCAAATTATCTGAAATTTTGAGGAGAGAAGACCACGATATTTATGAATAACATTAATGAAGGGTGGAACGCATGAAGAGGTCATTAATGGGGTATAAAACGTGTTGACATTTGGGAGACGAATTCTGCCTATAAAAGGAGGCCCTCACCTCCTTCCCAAAGCATCCTATTCTCCATCCATTCCTTCAAGGAACCAAGGAGGAGATCTCCACCGAGGGAGGACAGCCACAAATATTCCACCTTTATTTTTAATTTATTTCTTTTATTTTTGTTTTAGTTTTCATTTGTAATTTAGATTTCTAATAAAATTCATGCATTATTTTTATTTCTGTGTCCACCAATCCACCCTGTTTTCTTCTTCATATTTTCTCCTTTTCTTCTTTTATTCTTCTCATATTCTCCACCATGACCTATTAACCTCAAATATGAGGGGTTAACCCGATACTTGGCCCAGGGGAGGTATGTGGAAATTTCAATTATTTTGTGCTTAAATTCCTATGTTTTATTAAGTTTGTGATGAGTAAGAGTGATGTGCACGGGTGTGGCGATCGTCCACCACGACACTGATCTCAAACTCATTTATATTCTTTTATTAAATATTTTCCCTACCTTATCCGGGATATAAGCTCTTCATACAATGGAGTTGAGCCATTCAGTGGTTGAAATGGCATACAATGGAGCCAGGTCTTGGAAGATGTCACACTCTCGATCGAGGTGTGCCATCACCTTGATTATAGGAGGAGGTGAATTTAAGATTGCTAAATGCATTCAAGATTTCACACCAATAAATAAAAATAATATTAATTAATGAATGAGATCTCATAATTGAATTATCAAACTTAATTTAAATACCAATAAGGAGAATGATGGAACCCACATACCAACCCATAAAGGCCAAGTTCTTTCTTCATTAATTGCATTTTGTCATTGCATGTTAATTTTATCTTTTATTTTAATTTAATTGTATTCCATTACGAGATAATATAAAAACAAAAAAAAGAAGTAGTTTAGTTAAATTAGATTAAGTAAGTAAAAGATTGAGAAAGCTCCTCAAGTGAGATGACCCTGGTCAGCTTCTATGCTGCACTAGGAAAAATTAAATTGCTTTTTCCACGCCCTACGATAGGCGTGTGTCACCAAGTCATCGTCATGAATTGGAGAGGGTAACTTGGCTAGCTAATGTTGTGGGGGCATCCTGAAAATTATCAAGGATTGCTGCGATCAGATGAGCATATATATATATATATAACAGTAATCACAAAGGGGAGCTGATTCAACAAGGACAGTCAAAGACTCAATACTATCAGATGCATGTTCCAAAGTTCCCTGAAACAAATGTCTCAGTGTACCAAGTCGACAAGCGGGTTATCAGGGTCCTGATGAATGGATACATCAGCCGCCCGTACCATCACTGGACTCCCTGGCCTGAGATCCGCTCTCGAGACATGTCCACACTATTGCCCTAAATCCCAACCAATTCCTTTTTAGGGACATCTGAACAATTCCCCAAGGAACGAACCACCTTTGATACCACTTTGTCACGACCTTACCCTACCGGTCTTGAGCCGCAACTACCCCAAGCCCGCCTCCATAGGCCAGGGGCTGGCGACAAGCACCGAAGGCGTAACAATCACGAGGAGGCCTTTGCCTAAGTACCTGTACACACAGCCCACTCAATGCAGAAGTGCAGAGTAAAAAGAAAACCAAAGAATGAACAGCTAAAACCCAACCATAGTCATGCATCGAATTCTAAATAGAAAAAAAAAGTAAAGTGATAAAAATTACTGACAAGATACTAAACAGAAAAAAAGGAAAAATACGCGCCCAACCCGAAAGGTGCCACAACCCGGCAACAAGTGAACAAAAGTAAACCACTAGTGAGTCTCAAACCTGAAAGTCCTACTATGACCACTAAATGCATCCCAAGATCCTATGTCCTCTACACTCCTCCGTAGTCTCGATCGACCTATTCGTCGTCTGTAAGGGCACACCAAGTGCGGGCAAAGCCCAAGCAGGGGTGAGTATAAAGATACTCAGTAGGATGCCCTGAAAGATCGAGGGAGAAAAAAAGGAGGTACTAAAATGGTGATCAGTATAGAGAATATAGAATGGTGAAAGAGTACAGTAAATAGAGTGCAAATCGACCCAACAAGAGAAAGGAAGAAGGCTTGTCCGACCAAGAGGAGCTAGACACGAAAAGCACGTGCCATACCCCGCGTGTTTTCACCCCTCCTAGAAGGAGAGTAACTGAACCCAAGGAGAGGGAATGAGAGTAGGGTATATATATATATATATATATATATATTCTCATCAAGAAACCTGAACGAGTGCGTAAGGGGATCTCCATCTCCAAGCTCAGCCCAGGATAAGTCGTCAACAGTTCTAAGGATATCCGTCACTAATGCACAAACATCCCACACGTCAAAGCTATCTCATTGCTGAATCATGAAACCAAGGATCCCGCTCCAGTAAACATGGAGAAAAGTCACTGAATAGACTCATAGAAAGGGTTGAGTCTGAAAGAAGTTGTCGGGTAACCCACTACCCAGCCCAACTGGAGGGTAAACCCCAAAAGGTCGTCGGGTGACCCACTGCCCAACCCTGTTGGAGGGTAAACCCTAAAAGGTCGTCGAGTAACCCACTACCCATCCATGTTGGAGGGTAAACCCTAAAGGTTCGTCGGGTAACCCACTACCCAGCCATGCTGGATGGTAAACCCTAAAGTCAATAGGTAACCCACTGCCCAGCCCCGCTGGAGGGTAAACCCTAAGGTCAATGGGTAACCCACTACCCATCCCCGTTGGAGGGTAAATCCTAAGGTAAATGGGTAACCCACTGCCCAGCCTCACTAGAGGGTAAACCCTGATACGCCGGTGGGTAACCCACTGCCTAGCCCCACTAGAGGGTAAACCCTGAACTGGTCTGATAACTCCGCACTGCCCGAACCATCTCTAGGTATCGCTAACATCTCAACCGTACGTTGGGTCAGAGTGCGTCAAGGGAACCTCCGACCAATGCACTTTCATGTTTCCATATTTAATGATCTCTCTAAATAGGATTCGCATGCCCAAACATATTTCACCATTGTAGTCCTCACGTAAAAACACGTGAGATAGACTATTTACTCGCTGGAAACGGACTCCCGATGAAAAGGTTATTCAACATCGTTTTATGCCCACGGCGTCTTGTGAGGCCCAAACCTTGGTCCCGAAAGAGGTCGGGTGAACTACGCCATCACGATGCTCTCGGAAAAACACGCTGAAACGACTACTCATTCGCCCCGAACGGATGTTTGATGAAAAGGTCACAAAACGCTACTCACAGCTTAAAAAACGACCCCTCGGGCCCACGCCTCAACTCCGGATTCAATGCCTGAAACTACCATAGACAACTTCATATTGATGTTAGGGTCACAACCCTGCTGATGGAACCTTAAACAGACTTCAGATGTGTTCGCGCCATCCGAAAGAAGAATCTCGGCGAGGCGCTAAACAACACCTGACGGTGTGTCACGCCACCGAACCCCCCCATCTCGGGAATTAAAAATCTCCAAGACCATCTTAAAAACTCTGGATCGATCCGAGGATTGCACTACCGTAGATGGTATGCAAAACTGACACCTGTATTGAAAGATACGGGTGCCCGAAGACAAGGGGGCTAACCCCCTTAGGGCTGGACTGGCCCGGTCCGGCCTGTCCACTCAGCCTGAGCCAACCCGCGGCACTTCCACGCGGCCTGACCGCTCACCCTCGATCCACCCGCACCGACTGGCCCTTGTGACCAGTCGCTATCCCACATAGATACTCGCTGAAGGTGGGTCTCAGTCTCCCACACGGGGTCGCGCGCCGCGACCCCCATCACGCCCCGCACCAGCGACCTAGGAGCCTGCCGCCGCTGCCTGGGAGCCCGCCGCTGCTGCCGGGGACCACCGCCGCCTGGGACTACCGCTTCCTAGGACCTCTGTTGCCTAGGACCACCGCCGCCTGGGAGCCCACCACATCGGTCGCCGTCCCGGACCGCCTGAAGCCCGCCGGAAACCCTTGGAACCACCGGAAAACAGGGAAAATGCCCGGAAAACTTCCCGGGGCCACCCCAGGTGCCCCGAGACTCGGATTTTTGATCTGAGAAGAGCGTTAAAAAGCTCAGATTGAATAATAAGTATACATGGGATTATCTTGATAGGAAAACAACATTTCGACACTACGAATTGTATTTTAAGAGGTTGCAGAAATTAAAAACGAAAAGAAATACACGAGCCTACCTCGCAGGGTGTAGCCCGTCACTTCGCCGACAATCCGCCGGAGCCACAGCGCCTTGGAGAGGTGGGGAGAAGATCTTGATTCTTGTTGAGAGGGATCTTCTAGGTATAGAGAATGGGGGGAGGAGGAGTAGGGGTGGTATAAGTGTTTAAATAGAGAAACACTTAAACGCCCACCAGTAGGCTCCGTACCCGAACTTTCGGCGGGGTCGGGGTTAAGCCGCCTATAGGATAAAATCAACATTATGAGTGTAACAGCAGTCTCGGAATTTTAATCTGATCCTCCATTTAGAAGTTGTAAATTTCAATCCTGAGTCCACTAAATTACGAAAACGCCCCTAGTAGCATTTTCCACAGAAGGGCCGCGCCCGCGAAAGTTACACCCCTCCTAGGGTAAACGGCACACTTCAGACTCAACAGTGCCCTCGGTTTTCCCATACGAGCAAAATTTTAGGAGTTATTCTATTTATTTGTTGTGTCTAGTGTGAATGCACTTAAAATTTAATTCTGGCCACACCGGGGCTCGGAATCACACGCCGTCTGAATGCCCTGCTCTGGAATAACATTTAGAAAATTTCAAAGTATTACACACTCAAAACCCAAGTTCTTAAAATATCACTAAGTTTATGAATTATTTATATGGAATGTGATATGCAGTCTCACCACTTATGATTGAACTTAAATTTAAAATAAATTTTTTTTGTTAAATTATATGAAATAAACAAAGTGTTATGGTCCAAAATGTACCCTCGAACATTAATTATTGTGTTTGACACCAATGAATTAGGGATTTATCATAAATGTATGAGATGAGGTATAGAGAACCATGAGTGGTTTAAATGAAATAAATATACTATTCATGATATTCTTATCATGGGGTGCTCAACAAAATGATTTTTTAACCCAAGAAAAATGTAGTAGTGGTAGGACAAGGGTTTGTCCCCAGAGAGGATTGTGTTATGGGCATGTTCTACTTTTATTTGGTGGGTTCATTTTGTGAAAATAGTAATGGAATATTGAACTTGATTGTTATTAAATTCAATTTTAAAAGAATTGGTATAACATTTGATATCTCTTTACCTTCCCTGTTAAATCATTATTCCAATTTTACTTTCTTATTTTCTCTATAATCAAATGAAATATCACTTGATTACTCTCTCCTAGAATTTTTTGTTTAACTGTAGGGATTCAATGATCACTGCAACCTCCAATCTCATATATCCCAATAATAATAGATCTTTGATTACCCTTAAGTCAACTCACTTCTCATGATCACAAGCAATGGACAAGGCCTAAGTGACCTTTTTGTGTGATCTAGTGAAGAAGATAATTATAATTCAAAATGAGAGGAATAATAAATCTCCTATTTTCTATATAGTTCAAATAAATATAGAGATTAACATAAGAGATTAAATAGTTACAATGTAGAATTCATTAATAGGGGGATAGGGTGAATCTCCTTAGTCCAACCACTAAGAACTTAATGTGTCATCATCGAAGTTATTATAAAAATAAAGGAAAGAAATAATAGAAATATGAGAGAATGTAGAAGTATCCTATAAGATCAAGTGAAGATATTCCCCCGACATAGTGAATAGTGTGATTTTATAAAAGAATTCTCAGACATATTTGGCATGTGTTGAAATTTTTTACATGAGCAACATGAGTATCTTCAACTTCTTCAAGACTATTCCTCAATTTTAATGTTGATCAGTGACTTATTATTTTTTGGATGATTGAAACATGACTAGCTCTAATTATTATTATCAAAATATTATATTTTGAAGTATTTATTTCTTGTGATCTAATTCCATAATTCTTTGAGAATAATTAGGGTAAAATATCCCTTTACTTCATGAATCTAGTGGGAAATGAGTGTTGAATCCTTTCATGAGTAGTAGTGAAATAATTTTATCACTACAAGTTCTAGTTTATTGATGTCGGAAGTAGGATAATTATCAGTTGGGAAGAGCTGGTGTAGGTCTGTGCTAGGTTGGAAACTCTGGAGCTGGAAAGAAAATTGAATTATGTCTATCATTGGATTTGGGATTCTTCAAGCTCATGCTGGAATGAATTTCTTCAACATAACACTGATCATGTCTTCTTCCAATCATATGGTCATGGATACATCAAATGAAATTGGTTAGGCATTTTTTATCCTTACCTTAACTCCTCTCAAGAAAATCAACATACACCTAGTGTGTAACACTTAATGACCTCACAATCTGTGCATTGGGAATGAATGAGGTCCCCATGTGTCCTTAATTATACTTGCACAGGGAAAAAATCACACCTAAAAACTAAACAAATAAATATTTTTGAGTGGTTTTAGATTCAACAGGGCTTCGGTTGGTGCAACTCTTGGGTTTGACAATTCAGTTTGTAAGCTTCAACAGGCACACAGCTCATAGGATCCAATATCCTCTCCTTCGGTGAACTTCATCAGGCAGCGCAGCTCGGTTGGATCTCGATCTCAAAATGGTTGGTGTGTGGTGGATCCTTCATCTGAGGCAAGAGAAACATTAGGTTTTGGAATTCAATAGGGTGTGTGGCCAAAGTTCTTCAATCGAGCTCAACTCGAGGCAGTGTTGTGGGGGTTCTTGTTTCCTCAGTGGTGTGAGATTCAATAGTTGACAAGCTTGGTTTTCTCCCTCGGTAGGTGCGTCTAGTATTATCTAGGGTGAAACGTTCTCCTTATTTGGTGTCCATCTTCTTCAATGGTAGCTCAGTAAAAACCTACTATTCCATGACTTACAAATATAGTTAGGTGGAGAATCTTCATTTGAAAACTTGATTTCAATAGTGGTGCAACATTCAGTCATATTCTCATTGGAGCTCAGTTTGATAGTGGGTTTTAGATTATAAGCTTCATCTTTTTTTATTTTTCTAGATAATCATGACACACTTTGCCAACCTCAGCTTCTACTTGTGATCATTGGAAGATGTGGTTCGATTCTCTCCCTCACAGTAGAAGAATATGAAGAGGAAGTGGGATGGTTGTGGTAGGTTGATGATGAATGGTACCATGGTCACTTGAATTTTAGGTTCACCCTAGATTGAAGAATGGATTGGTCATAGAAGTTTGAGATGAGAGGCTCATGGTAGCTTTGTTATCCAACATACCATAGGTTGAAGGTAGTGAGGTGTTGTCGCTATAGTGGATGTGAGGTTGTCAGGCATGATAGGTTGATATCTCATGGTCACTTGCACCGATTACAATCATCTCCCACATAGTCGCTTGATTTTTTTCACATTCAGTCACTTGAGAAGTGATTGTGAAAGAGGGTGGGTTGCGCGGTCACTTGCATTTGCGGTCGGTTGTTTGCAGTCAGTTAAGTAGTTGCGGAGATGTAGTTTCATGATCGCTTAAGTGATTATGATTCATTTGTGTGGTCACTTATAGACTACCACATTTCAACCTGTATTTCAAAAACACATTTTTAGTATAGATTTTTCTCAATCAATTTAAAAAAAATGATAAAAACAATTGAATCAAAATTTCAGCCTTCAAACAAAAAAAATTAAATTCATTGAAATCAATCTATTAAAAAAAACTTTTGCAAGTCATAACATTTTCATCATTCAAATTTTAATCTAATATTGAAACTCGAAATTTGAAAAAAAATTACAAAAAAAATAATTTTATGGAT
This sequence comes from Viscum album, assembly GCA_963277665.1. Lineage (NCBI taxonomy): Eukaryota > Viridiplantae > Streptophyta > Magnoliopsida > Santalales > Viscaceae > Viscum > Viscum album. The sequence continues at coordinate 829,918,109 of OY728157.1, read as the reverse complement.
TTTCATTAATTTCAAAAAATGAATAAAATAATTAAAACTCAAAATTAATCCATTTAAAAAATTTAGTTCTAGGTCAAATATTTATGATTTTAAATTCACAATTTAAAATAAAAATCAATTTCAATTTCAATTATATGTATGGATTCTCAATTTAATTCCCAAAATGAATAAAACATTAAAAATAATTAATTTCATTATTAAACATTTAAGTACAAAATTCACAAAGTAAATAAAATTCACTATTTTACATGAGAAGTGGATTAAATAAGGGGGTATTTTCAATGAATAACAGTATTTTAAAAAAAAAATGGGCTCACATCAACTATAGTGGCCCCCAATAGGGTGCCCCTAGACCCCTACTTATGGAAGAGAGTGTTTACTGGGAATTTTTTTTTCAATTAGTCCATGATGAATCCATGAGATACCATATATCCTTTGTACCAATTGATTAAAGAGTGGGTTGAGTGGTCCTCCCCACCTAGTATGTGAGCACTTAGGTGGGTACACCCTAGGTAGGATTATGTATAGGTTGGGCATGAGAGGGCCAACCTAGGGTGTCTTGGGAATTGAGATGGGAATTATGAAATCTCTCTAGAGTGACACTAGTGTGGCCTTTATTATAAGGTTGGTCATGGTAATGCAGGGGGACTTTTTTCCTCTGAGTAATGGGCTTTGGCCCTAAAGCTGGGAATGAGATATAGAATCCCATATAGGGTGTCAAAACTATGATATAACCTAGGGGACCTTAGTGGGTTACCCAGTCTCGTGTTGAACTTATATAGGGTTAGTGTTTGGAGGCTAGTATAGTGATAGATTGTCACAGATGTGGTGACAAGTCTAATTGGTGTGCTCAAGAGGCCAACCTAAGAGATGTGTGATGGGTCTTGACATGTATCCAACCCATGCAAGGATGATGTAAAATTAAAGGGTGAGGCACATTTCTCACTTGATTTTATATATGATATATGAGATATCATGAGGTGGGTATTATTCCCCTCGATGAGATATTATCGGGTAGATGTTAGCCCCTAATGATATGATATATGACATACAAGATATTATGAGGTGGTAACCGTTTCCATTAATGAGATATTACCAAGTTGATGTTGGCCCCCAATGATTAATATATGTGATATTATGAGGTGGGTGTTATTCCCCTTAATGAGATATTACCAAGTGGATACTTCCCCCAATGATTTATATATGAGATATTACAATGTGAGTGTTATCATCCTCAATGAGATATTACTGGGTGGATATTGGCCCCTGATGATTGGCATATGATATGTTATGAGGTGGACGTTATTCCCCTCAATGATATTTATGGGCGGGGCACCATTTCCCCCAATGTGTATTATGATTTTAAGGTGGGGTGTCTTTCCCCTAATGATATGAGATATTATAGGGTGGGCACTATTCCCACTGATATGACATATGAGATGTTATAAAGCGGGTGTTATTCCTCTCGATGAGACTTATGGGTTCCCCCCCCTGAATGTGTATTATGATTCTAGAGTGGGGAGCCTTTCCCCATGATGTGATATGAGATGCATGGGGCAGACGACATTTTCCCCGAGTGTTATATATATGAGATGATCTAGACATGGTTCCTTTTCCCATTAGTGATCGTATATGATTATGTATATATCTATGAGATTATAGGGCAAGAAATTTATCCCTTGGTGATTATGTAACATGCTTAGAGACATCCAACATTGGAAAAAGCAGGTAGAATCAATCTCAGGTGTCACCTTAGAACTCAAGGATCAAATATATTTATTTTATTATGTATGACTGCTTATTTATTTTATGATTATAGCACTTTTTCATACATTGCAGTACTAGTAATGTTAGAGATGCCATTTGTGGTGTCCTATTGAGTTTTTCTCACACCTTGATAGGTAAACCATGACACTTTGGTACCCCAAGAAACCCTCATTGTTAGCTGGTCTGGGTAGAGAAGAGGCCCAAGATTGGATCACTTGGCTGGATAGCTTAGATAGAGCTAGTAGATGGATGAGATAAGGCCTAGGGTTAGTAATATATCATCCTTGTATTTTATTACTTCTATTTATTTTGTATAATTGATTAGCCTGATGGGTGGTTAGTTGGGACGTGTGCTTATATACTTCTGTGTTCATTTAATATAACATGGTTATGTTTAGTTGTTATGCATGATTTTATTATTATTATTATGGATGATACTTGTTTATTTTCTGTTGTTGTCGCTATGATATGAGGGTATAGTCTCTACACAGTAACACCTTAGACCATAGCTGCTAGTCATAAGCCTCTCGACTACAGGGAGGTGCGCTTCATATCACATAACACTCTATTCAAGACACTAGTGAGTGGTCTCAGGCTGGAGAATAATACAACACATTGTGACATCCATAGAGAAAAACGTTAATGCCACAATGATAACAACCTCCTATAGACACTCATTGTACAATATAATCTCTTTGACTCAATATCTCATTAAACAGGTTGCATCACTTGTGTCATTTACTTATATGATTGATATATATCCCTTTGGATTTCTTGAAATTAACTCATCGATAAAACTATCATGGTCATGGACTTAAACAGACAGTTTCATTTCAATCAATGGGCCTGAGATATTTACTTTCATTAACTCAAAAGGGATCAATCCTTTCTTAACTTATTAATTAATGTCATATCACTTATGATGCACCAACGTATACCACCTTTAAAATATGTGATTTGGGATATACATTAATAATGATCTTAAGTCTTAGGACTAATACACATGTTCATAGATTGGAATATCCAATGATATATATAACGTGTGGAATTCCTACTAGTAGATCTGCTCTTATAACATTATATCTTGGAGATTAACATGTACGAACTTCATAAGAAGAAGTATTGATATATTATGATCCCCCTAAACTTGATAACCAAATATCATCTATTCCCTTTTAGATATGTCATCTGACCATATGACATATATTCAATAATATTTTCATAATGTTTCAAGTTTCTCATCATAATAGAGAACTGTTATGCTTTTTTTGTGCGACAGATACTCTAAGAACATTATCACATTAATGTTACACAAAATAATGCTCATCATGTGATAATATATTTATTAATATTCAGATATTTAAATATATAGATAATCAAAAGTACAAATTAGTTGGTTCTCCAACACATTGTTCATGCCATGATAGCACAGGGGTCGTGTTGGACATGCATGTGTTGTCCCAAACCCACTCAAGGGGAGAATTGTTTTACTTGGGTTATAAGTAGTGACTTATATAAGAATATTGTTTATCAATATAGACACTCCATTTCATAAAAATCATCGAATTTAGGTTTCATGGAAATTTCAATGAAAACAGATCAAGATAGGTGGCTCTTGATTATTCCTATCTTAGGCTAGTCTTTATGTAAATTGTAAATTACTTTTAAAAATAATGATTTTTTTATATGAGATTTGTAATAAATCATTATATGTGGATTTCTGGGTTATTATCTACTTAAAATCTCAATTCATAGTTAATTTGGGGGTTTTGACACCCCTTTTGGTTATATATTAGTTATGGGTTTTTGGTAAAATATGTTGGCATGAGTTTTCAAAGATGGATTTATTAATGATTTTCTAACAATGTTTTATGTTTCAAAATTCATTTCTAAATGGGGGTGGTATTATAAAGATGATTTACCTAGTTTTGATTATTAAAACATGGGAGTTTTGAAATCTATCGAGGGAAGGGGTTTTTTATTATTTTTCAAAATCATGTAATTTTATTTTCATTGGTTGATTATTACAATTGTAAATCCTATGTTTGGGGCTGCAATTCTAGGTTTTTTACTTTTTCCCTAAGTCATGGAAAGGTCGGACATAGGGTGTATGGTCGGGTGATGACTTTCTCCATGCAATTGAACTGGAAAGACAATGATTCATCTTGATAGGAATTAAATTGATAGTTTTATTTGAGGAGAATGTATTTGAATCTACTTTTATTTCTACTACACATGGTAATCTAATGTGAAATTCATAAAAACCATATTGTTTTCATGTGAGTGAAAGTTATGACCGTCACCCATTTTCCTTATGTGTGGGAGAAGGTTTCAACCAACAACCACTATTTTTTCATGTGGTGGAAGTTTTTGGACATGTGACTTTGGAGTCCATCACACCAACACCATTAGAGTAGATATTAGTTTGTTTGTAACATCTTTATTTGTTACATACTTTTAAATTCTAACTAGTACCCAAATCATGCATATGCACAACATAATCATTTAATTGTGAATTCACATACACCCTCATAATTTAGAGTTTTCAATACATGAAGAAAAAGAAACATAAGAATAAATAATATTTGATACATAATAAAAAATTGAATCACAAATAAACAATTGAACATAGTTATTGACTTTTCGATATGTTCAATTTTTCTTTTGATCTTGCATTGATGTTCATTTAACTAGTTTTTAATATCCTCTGAACTTGAACCATCTCTACTGAATTCAGTGTTGACTTCCAAACCTGTATGAAATCTTTCTTGATTGAATTAATCTATGTATATGAAAATAATGTGTTAAGTAAAATTTTTGAAAAAGTTCACATATTAAAAGGAGATAAAGTTGCAAAAAAATGGAGATAAAGTTGAAAACTAAATTGAAATGATCATAGATAAACTATAAATAGAAAACAATTTGAATGATAATAACACATCTACCCCTAAAAATGTTTGCAAAATGAATGTGGAAAGTAAGTTTAAATAAATATAAATAAAATATGAAGGATATGTTCATAAAAAAATATTAAAAAAATAGAATGAATGCATAGGTTATGTTTAATGTAATCTCATAACTTATAAAATACATGTGTGTATATATATCAAAATATAAATTTATATCTATTAGAATATATATTAAGAATAGATATCCATAATATATATATATATATATATATTAAACCAATTTAAATTAGTTTACTATAATTATTAAACTGGTATATCTAATTTTATTCATTCTTATTTGGAAGTATATTGAGATCTTAAATTAAGACCTCTTGTTAAAAAACATGATAGATCTGCAACTACTGTTTTACTTCTGCAATCCAAAAATAAGTTAACTCCTAGGTATAGTTACAACTTTGTTATCATGAATGATGATGTGCATGGTGAGGAAAAACTTATAAAAAGATCTTTCATCATATCTTGAGTCCAAGTCGAGAAGGTTGTTCTAATTCAAATGATGTGAATGAAATCATAGAGTAAGACTTTTATCAAGACCATGAGAAGTAGTTTTTTTGTTCTAAGTGTTATAAAATGGAAGAATAAAATGGTTGAAATTGATTATTAATCTTGTATCCAAATAAGGAAATCCATCTGATAGTATACATGCATCTGATAGTATATTATCTAATATATAACATATAATCTGATATGTAATTTATATCAGTATACATACATCTGAGAGTATAATCTGTTATATTACAGATCATAATATACCAATAGATTACATTGGATATGTATCCCTAAAATATCTATAACCTATTAGTATATTTTAGATTTAATGTATATTTATTATGATGATCATGAAGTGAAAAGGATGAATGAAATGAATAAAAATTGGTCATGGTTTTGGAATTTTAGAAAGCATGGCCAGGAAAGAAATCAATCATTCTACCAACCCCTAAACAATGATAAATAGTACTTGTCTTTTCTTTTTGCACCAATTTAAGCTTGTGATTGACATCACTTATAGGAAACTACTTACAAAACAAATAGTACTTATTTTTTTAGCAGTGTATTATAAGAGATAAGTATGGTAATCAATTTTCAATATGTTCCACCTAACTCAACCTAAAAGGATTATACCCTCAAATCTCACCCTTGGAGAAAATTTAAGTGGATTCATTGATTTGATTTTCCTTCATGTTTCTAAAACTATTTATTTATTTTCAGTTCAATCAAAATACCATTGGCCAACACAGTCCTCAACATAATAGATTCCAGCAGCAAATTAGTCATAATAACTACACTAAAACACATCAGCACCAATCCTAAATGAAAAAATAGCATCCCATGAGTGTCTTTTAAAACAAAAAAATAGTATTCCATGAGTGATTATTTTTATTGCAGGGCCAGGGAGTCAAAGAATAGAATCATCCTAAATGAGTGAAATCTCATGTTCAAAACTCATGTGTTCTTTCAAGGAATATAAAATAAACATGCATTATGAAAATCAGTGCATGAATATGATTAACTTTGGATGGGGAAATTTACAATATGAATATAACATTACACAATTAAGAGAATATTTTGGTGACTTGAAACACATTTGCATACTTCAATGCAAAACATGATCCAAATGAAGCATAAGAGTCATAATAGCATATTTCATTATCTTAATAGATAAAGAAATTAATGTTCATGTAGATGGATAATATATCATGAACTCACAGGTCTTGGGAGGAATTGATCAAGGAGATATTGAGGAACTATTCACTACACTCATCGCTGGTGTCATTTATACACATAAATGTAAATTATTTAGTTATTTATGTTCATAAGTAAATTTTAAATAGTTAAATTGAAGAAAAATTAAGGAAAATATGAATATGATACAGACAGACGCCAAAATTGAAGGAATGAAAGAAATCATGGGTTCAAAATTATATGAAGATATAATATGAAAGAGAAACGAATGCTATAATACATATTAAATAAATAAAATGTAACATAATAGATGGCATTGAGTTTGTAAAACATAACAACCTTTTATACACTTCAGACGATTGATAGAAGATAGCGAGGGAAGAATGTAGGTGATGAATTGAATAGAGAAACAATAAAAAAGAAAAACGGTGCCAGAAGATGGTGGTGTTGTAAGAAACATCAGAGCATTCCATTCTTGTGAGATGAAACTCCCTTGGGGGAATCTATAGAGTACAAGTAAAATTTCACTTCTAGGACTACCAATTAAACAAACTTAAACCAATCTTTTACCATATTTTAATTAAATACAAAATTTTAAAACCTAAAATATGAAATATCATGTTTTGATATTAACCTCTATTAGATGGATTTCTACAACAGACATTATATCTCAAAGTCTCCCTATAGTTCAAAAAATTATTTAAGGCTTGTCTCTAAGTTGATATTGTTTTCTAGTTGGCACACCACCGATAATAACAACAACCATAATGTGTATATTTGTGTCTATAATCATTAGATGAGAAATAACTTGAAGGGAAGAGGAAAATAAATAGAAATGGAGAGAATCTGAGCGAGGGAAAATCCACGGTGAGTTGAGAAATATATATATGCATTTTCAAAGTTAATAAAAAACTAAAACCATAAAGTAGCATGTATATAAGGTTATTCATATTAATTCCTTCAATTAAACTGATCAAGAATGGATGATGGTTCATGGATTTCAAAATAATATACAAAAAATCTTCTTGGTGTTAACTATAAATACTTCAACTACATTTGTATTTGAACGTGAAAAAGATTTTACCTAAATTGAAATCTCCCTGGTGAAGTAATAATAAGTACCAGCAAAAAGGCCTCCTCAAACATGCATTTTGTTTTCACTTTTACTTATAGCAGGCATTATAGAATAGGAAAGTCAAAGGAATCTATATTATCAAACATTTTTACCACATATCCAATGACATCCTATGACTCAGTAAAAAAATAATATCAAACAAAACCAAATTGTTACTCAAAAAGGAAATTTTCATATCAATGCAAAACTACACAAGCAAAGATGAAATTTGTTCAGCATTCCCTTCACGAGTAGTAGGATAAATGAAAGCCTTTGGTTTTGGTTTTGGATCCTTGAATCTAGTATTTTAAATAGATCTTATAAGTAAGGTATAGAGACTTTACACTCCCTATCCAAAAAATCCAGTTTCATTGAAGGGCGCTACTTTGAACTTGTCTTGCTGCCATCAAATGAAACAAACAATAGTAGCTTGTGAATCAAGGAATAAGTCAATGAAATATATATCAGGAAATTATATTTTTATGGGATGTATATTTTCATAGGTCGTGGTAGCTTATAAATAGATGAGATGGAGGATTTTAATGAGGAGGTGTCTGGGGAGAAATTGGGATTGGAGTATGCATTTGTTAGGTAGGGAAAGTGCATTAATTTGAAAGTGCATATAGAATATGCATACAGGAAATACGCACAGAATATGAAAATGCATATAGATAGTGCTTACAATAATTGAATATAGGAAATGCATATAGAATATGGAAATGCATACAGTTAATGCATATACAAAATGATACAAAATATAAATAGAGAACATTGATAGTCTAATGAGTTAAAATGAATCTATAAGAAATGCATATATAATATGGAAACTAAATATGATTGTATAGTATGATAGGTGGATATACAATATGGTTATACATGAAATGCATATACAACACACACAAAGTAAATAGAGAAGAATATTCTCATAGTAAGTGGCACATAATATACAAAAGATAGGCATACAATATGAAAAATATCCAGAAATTAGGAAACATGGTTCATTTTTCATATTAGGTTCTTGAATTGGAATGGAAAAAAATTACCGATGGAGGACTTCTTCAGCAGCGTCAAAGGGATCTGCAATTGTAAAATAAGTGTTTCTAATATATCAAAAAGGAATTCTATATTATGTATTCCTAATGACTGATACCACTATTATTGAATAAGAAATATAATATCTACAATTGCAAACAGAAATCTCCTGGAATGAAAAAAAAATATGTAGGACAGGGTGAAAAACTTAGGGTTTCAAGGAATTGGATGTCACGACCCGTCCTTGGGGCCCGTGTCGTGACTACCTCAAGCCCGCCTTCTATAGGCCAGGGGCTGGCGACTAGCACCAAAGCGTAAATCCCGGAAAAAGGGAAGGAATTGCCTTTGTAAAGTAAAAAACAAACACCACAGAGAAAGCAGGAAGAAGCAAACACTAAGTAAAAGCTGAGTACAACAGTAAGTGCGGAAAAGTAAGTGGGCCAGAATACAAACCCAAACTGAAAGTAAAGTACAACTGAAAAGGGAAAACAACAACTGAAAAGTAAAGCCGCAACGTCGAGCTACCCACTGGAAACCCCACCTGAAGGGTGGGTACAGAAAGCCTCCACTGCTCCTCGGGTCCAGCCGACCGCTCCGAGTACGTCCCGCCCAGTGGTCCACCTCCAGGTACCGTCCTGCTCCACAAGCCTCAACCACGATCAGCGTTGTCCATTGTCTGCAACCAACACAACGTAGTGTGAGCATAACCCGGGCAGGGGTGAGTATAATCTACTCAGTAGGGACCCCGAGACCCCCGAAGGTATCCCAGAATCCACAAAGGATGAACCACAAAGGAAAGATACAATCACGAAGTAACATCCGACACGGCTTAGGTATATGCCCATACATATACCTAAGTCATCAATTCTCGTTCGGCTCCAACATCCGAACCCAAGTACAATACAGTCCACACAGGAAATCAAAACATAAATCCACACAGGATAGAACAACACAATCCACATAGGAAAGCAAAACAGGATTCATCTCACACAGGTACTTCTTCGTATGACGTTAGAGATGATCAGATGTAGCCACTGATTCATCTAAGCCGTCAGACCCACAAAGGATCTGTAGGTACTGACCCCTGCAATGACCCACACAGGATCGATTATGAAGTTGAACCCATAGATATTAGGAAACTCCTTATCCATCAAGTACAGTGGTTATGCCGCTACAACCAAGCGATTCCCTCTTACCTTGGACTGCTGTAGTACTCCACATATCGAGTATTGTGGGCCTCCTGCTACAACCAAGCGCTTCCCACCATGGGTCTGCCGCTACAACCAAGCGCTCCCCGTCATATCCTCTAGAGGTACTCCTTCTGTTGAGTACCACGGGTCAGCCGCTACAACCAAGCGCTCCTCCATCGTGGGTCTGCCGCTACAACCAAGCGCTCCCCCGTGCTGCTACAACCAAGCGCTCCTCCGTCGTGGGTCTGCCGCTACAACCAAGCGCTCCCCCTCATAGCCTCCAGAGGTACTCCTTCTATTGAGTACCGCGGGTCTGCCGCTACAACCAAGCGCTCCTCCGCCGTGGGTCTGCCGCTACAACCAAGCGCTCCCCACTGGGATATCCGTAACACACCGAGTCATTCGATCAGCAGTCGTCAAGTCTCAACCGGCTCTAGGGTTTCCGCATACAGCATGCTCGTTCTGGGAGGGTCCACTCCATGAGCTAAGAGGTCGATGCATCAACTGACATGTAGTCTGGATTTGATGTATCCCAAGATGTACCGTAGTGGTCACTGCCGAAAACACGGAGGATTCCCGTACTGTTTTCATCATCGTCGCAGTCGCAGTCGCAGCCAGCACTAGGGTTCCCGCACACAGCAAGCTCGTTTCGGAGGGTCCGCTCCACGAGCCGAGAGGATGATACATCAACTGACACATAGTCTAGAGTTGATGTATCCAAAAGTTCCGTATCATCAACAGGAACTCAACGTCGCAGACGGTGCGTCAATCAGACGCCCGGTCTGAGAGTTATTGGCTTTTTCGTCCCAGGGGCCCGGTTGGTTTTTAAGGCAAAACCAACCTGACCTTACTCCACCTGCATCCAAACCTTGGGCATATTAAGCCAAAAGATCCGTCTCACTTCGAGGAATCCATCAAAGTCGATGGCACATCAATCGGACGTCCGTAGCTCAAGATATGAGCGTTTCCGCTCCGAGGGCCCGATTGGTTTCGTGTACGAACCAACCCGGCTGAACCCAAAGTATTCCTAAACCTTGAGTGTGATATACCAAAACGACCGCCTCGATACAAGGATCGCATCTCCACTGACGGCGCGTCGTTCGGAGGCTCGTAGCTCAAGTTATGAGCAAAATACCGAAAAGGTCCGAAAACGGGGGGTCTGGGCCCGGACCGACCCGGCCCAACCCCCCCCCCCCCCCCCCCCCCCGGGTCGGCCCGAACCGAGTCGACCCGACCCGGGTCCGGGTCCGACCCGGGTCCGGGTCCGACCCGGACCGACCCGGCCCGACCCGGCCTGGGCGCGACCCCGCCCAAACCGGCGGGTCGGCTCGGCTGTTACGGCCGAGCCGCGGGCGGGGGGCGTGTTGCCCCCGCATGAAGAAAAGTCGCGGCCTCGCATGGGGCCGCCTCGCCAGTGGACGTGGTCGGGCCGCCACGCCCCTGCCCTCGGTTCCGCGCGGGCCACCGGAGTTGCTCCGGTGGTCCGATTTCATTTCCGTCTCCGCCGTAGATCATCCCGGGTCCCGTTCTTCACTACGGAATCAACAAATCGTCTTTGCGGCCCGTTTTGTCGTCGTCTGCCGTTTCTCACATCAAGAACAAAAGGGTGGTGGGTTCGGACTTGTTCATTGGTCCGCACCCACCGCGTTAGCGGTTTGAAACAACACCATAATTCCTAGCAATTGATAAACCTCGACCCGCAATAATAATCCGCGGACCAACTTGTTAATTGGTTGATCCGCGTTCTTTCCTTGGAGGAAAACAAACATGGGTATTATCATTTTCAAAACGACCACTACCTCAACGTCATCGTCGGACGCAAGTTCGTCGCGAAATTGACCATCGCGGAAGAAAAGGATCGTCGCGTCGCGGAAGGGCGTCGCTGTCGAGCGGTACTCGGCGTTGCGTAGACAAACTCCGAGGATCAAGAACATACAAATTTAATTATAACAATTAAATCCATGTTGATGTTATAATCCATAAAGAATTAAAAGGACCGCAATCCCCTGCCTCAAGATGTCGATCGAAGATTGTCGCGGGGATGGATCGTCGTGGAAGAAGCGTCGCGGAGGGAGAATCGTCGGCGTCACGTCGTCGATCTCCGGGGGTCTGGAGTTCTTCGTCGCCCTTCGTCGGAGGTCGGCGTTCTTCGCGTTCTTCGCGTTCTTCGCGAAGGAGGATGAAGGACTTAAAGTTTCTGTCAAAACCTCTCAACGAACAATCCTCAAGAAGACATGTGTTGGTCTTATTTCATTACATGCCAACAAACGAAAACAGGTTAAGAAATGAACAAATTAATTCATAGAATTAATTTCAACGAATTAACCGCCCAATTAAAAGGATCGTTTAAGAGTTTAGAAAACGCGTCAGTTGACTTTCATTTAAGAGGGGGGATGCGGGTGCGTTACTTAGGAGAAAAGAAACGGTGGGGCTCGTGCGGGCCCCACCTCACAAATATCCTACCAAGAGGGTAGGATATTTTGAATTGCACCCTATCCGCTTCAACTCAGCTGAAGCAGCTTTAAGTGGCTTTTAAGTGAAATAAAAATAAATTTGTCGCACCACTTTATTTTATTTCTTAACTTAACCCCAAAAATTTAAAAACCACACCCGAGCAATCGCAACTCCGGAAGAGGCGTTTCTAAGAAAAAATCGGCGCTGCGATTCCATCGGTGCCCTCGGAATTCGATTCCGAGCATCGGTTCAAAAGTTAGAAAAACTCGCTCGTTTGTTCACTGAACGTACCCGAGCTAAACTTCGGAAAATGATTCCAGGCACACCGGGCCTCAGAATCACGTGCCGTCAGAAACCGCGTTCTTGTAAAATTCCAAAGAAAATTAAGAAAAAAAAATCCTTGAAAATTACGGGTCTTTACATCACTCCCACCACAGGGATTTACGTCCCTGTAAAGATACATCATAAACTAGGGAAACAAAAGTGGGTGTTGAGCACGCATCTGAGCCTCACGCTCCCAAGTGCTCTCCTGGAGGTTCTCGTGCTGCCATCAGATACGCACAAGAGGAATCGACCGTCCACGTAGGACCCGCTCTCGTCGATCCTCGATCTCCACTGGGACCTCCGTAAAAGTCTCCCCATCATTAACGCCCAGCTCCCCATGGTCAAAGAACTGCGAAGGGTCGAGCTCGTATCTCCCCAGTTGAGATACATGGAAGTCGTCATGCATCTGGTGCAACTGAGGTCGGTGGGTCAAGCGGTAAACCACCTCGCCTACCCTTCTGAGGACCTAGATAGGTCCGTTGAACCTCGGTGATAACTTGTCGTCTCGGCCACAACTCCATAATCCACGTCGAGGTGAGACACGCAAGAAGACGTGGTCTCCATCCATGAACTCTAGTGGCCTCCGCCTCCTATCAGCATAAGACTATTGTCGGCTCTGAGTTGTCCTCATCCGCTCTTTGGATGACTTGGACCTTTCTGGTCCTACAAGAGCTGCTGAGATTTCTTCTTTGCCGATAAGATAAATCTTGTCTCATCTCCTGGATGAACCATGTTCTTCGCCTAATACAATCAATCCGGACATGGATGATACTATTTCATACCAAGGATGACGTTGTAAGGCCTCGACGCTACTACCAAGAGATCCAACCGTTACTCTCGCCTCCAAGGGTTGAGTCACACTGTCGGCATCAGTGTGTGGTCACTGGGTCTCCTCCAGTAGGTATCTCAAAGTGAGGGTCAAGTCAATGTTTTTTTTTTAAACTGGAACCTCTTAGTAACAACTAAAAGAGAGGACGGGAAGGTAAACGCCACAAGAAAAGTGTCTTTTATTACTGCAGCTCAAAGTACAAAGACACAAAACATCTACAACAAACATCAACAACGCTAGAAGCAGCATAAACAAAAGTCTCCAGGTCTGGATCTAGTCCCACTCCTGTCCATCTGCTCTCGGAGCTCCATGATCGTAGGCCTCAGCTGCCTGATCCACCAGCTCCCTGCAGTCGGGGTGGACCTCCTGGTGGTGGTGGTGGCAACACCTCGAAGCGTCATCCACCCCCAGCTGCATGGCCAGCTCCCCTGCCACGGTCTCCTGCTCCATGCGATCTGCCTCGATCGAACCTCTGCCTCTGCCTGGGAGGTCCTTCGTTCATCTGCTGGTCATCCGTATGGCGGGTCGGACAGTCACGAGCCATGTGACCAACCCCGCCGCAGGAGTAACACTGTCCGCTCATGGTAAGTCGTTCCGGGAGGGTCCACTCCACGAGCTAAGAGGTCGATGCATCAACTGACATGTAGTCCGGATTTGATGTATCCCAAGATGTACCGTAGTGGTCACTGCCGAAAACACGGAGGATTCCCGTACTGTTTTCATCATCGTCGTAGTCGCAGTCGCAGCCAGCACTAGGGTTCCTGCACACAGCAAGCTTGTTTCGGAGGGTCCGCTCCACGAGCCAAGAGGCTGATACATCAACTGACACATAGTCCAGAGTTGATGTATCCAAAAGTTATGTATCGTCAACAGGAACTCAACGTCGCAGACGGCGCGTCAATCGGACGCCCGGTCTGAGAGTTATTGGCTTTTTCGTCCCAGGGGCCCGGTTGGTTTTTAAGGCAAAACCAACCCGACCGTACTCCACCTATGTTCAAACCTCGGGCGAATTAAGCCAAAATATCCATCTCACTTCGAGAAATCCATAAAAGTCGACGACATGTCAATCGGACGTCCGTAGCTCAAGATATGAGCGTTTCCGCTCCGAGGGCCCGGTTGGTTTCGTGTACGAACCAACCCGGTCGAACCCAAAGTATTCCTAAACCTTGAGTGTGATATACCAAAACGACCGTCTCGATCCAAGGATCGCATCGCCACTGACGGTACATTGTTCGGAGGCACGTAGCTCAAGTTATGAGAAAAAGACCGAAAAGGTCCGAAAACGGGGGGTCTGGGCCCGGACCGACCTGGCCCAACCCCCCCTGGGTCGGCCCGAACCTAGTCGAACCGACCTGGGTCCGGTTCCGACCCAGCCCGACCCATCCCGGCCCGTCCAGAGTGGCCCGGCCCGGCCTGGGCGCGACCCGGCCCGAACCGGCGGGTCGGCTCGGCTGTTACGGCCGAGCCGCGGGCGGGGGCGTGTTGCCCCCGCGTGAAGAAAAGTCGCGGCCCCGCGTGGGGCCGCCTCACCAGCGGACGCGGCCGGGCCGCCGCGTCCCTACCCTCGGTTCCGCGCGGCCGCGGAACCGCACCCCGCCGCCGGTGGAGTTCGTGGGCCACCGGAGTTGCTCCGGTGGTCCGATTTCATTTCCGTCTGCGCCGTAGCTCATCCCGGGTCCCGTTCTTCACTGCGGAATCAACAAATCGTCTTTGCGGCCCATTTTGTCGTCGTCCGCTGTTTCGCACATCAAGAACAAAAGGGCGGTGGGTTCGGACTTGTTTGTTGGTCCGCACCCACCGCGTTATCGGTTTGAAACAACACCATAATTCCCAAAAATTGATAAACCTCGACCCGCAATAATAATCCGCGGACCAACTTGTTAATTGGTTGGTCCACGTTCTTGCCTTGGAGGAAAACAAACATGGGTATTATCATTTTCAAAACAACCCCTACCTCAACGTCGTCGTCGGACGCGAGTTCGTCGCGGAATTGACCGTCGCGAAAGAAAAGGATCGTCGCGTCGCGGAAGGGCGTCACTGTCGAGCGGTACTCGGCATTGCGTAGACAAACTCCGAGGATCAAGAACATACAGATTTAATTATAACAATTAAATCCATGTTGATGTTATAATCCACAAAGAATTAAAAGGACCGCAATCCCCTACCTCAAGATGTCGATCAAAGATTGTCGCGGGGATGTATCGTCGTGGAAGAAGCGTCGCGGAGGGAGAATCGTCGGCGTCACGTCGTCGATCTCCGGGGGTCTGGCGTTCTTCATCGCCTTTCGTCGGAGGCCGACATTCTTTGCGTTATTCGCGTTCTTCACGAAGGAGGATGAAGGACTTAAAGTTTCTGTCAAAACCTCTCAACAAACAATCCTCAAGAAGACATGTGTTGGTCTTATTTCATTACATGCCAATAAACAAAAACAGGTTAAGAAACGAACAAATTAATTCATATAATTAATTTCAATGAATTAACCGCCCAATTAAAAGGAGCGTTTAAGAGTTTATAAAACGCGTCAGTTGACTTTCATTTAAGAGGGGGGCTGCGGGTGCGTTACTTAGGGGAAAAGAAACGGTGGGGATCGTGTGGGCCTCACCTCACAAATATCCTACCAAGAGGGTAGGATATTTTGAATTGCACCCTATCCGCTTCAACTCAGCTGAAGCATCTTTAAGTGGCTTTTAAGTGAAATAAAAATAAAGTTGTCGCACCACTTTATTTTATTTCTTAACTTAACCCCAAAAATTTAAAAACCACACCCGAGCAAACGCAACTCCGGAAGAGGTGTTTCTAAGAAAAAACCGGCGCTGCGATTCCATCGGTGCCCTCAGAATTCGATTCTGAGCATCGGTTCAAAAGTTAGAAAAAACCCGCTCGTTCGTTCACTGAACGTACCCGAGCCAAACTTTGGAAAATGATTCCGGGCACACCAGGCCTCGGAATCACATGCCGTCAGAAAATGCGTTCTTGTAAAATTCCAAAGAAAATTAAGAAAAAAAAATTCCTTGAAAATTATAGGTCTTTACATTGGATGATATGTTATAATGATAAAGAGTGAAATAATTAATAAATATATACTTTTTTGTGTATAATTACAAAATAAGAGTATAGTGAAAAGAGAGTTTTAAATATACAAAGATTTGATATGAATGTTTACCCGAAACAGTTGATAGATTGGTACCACTAATGCAATGCAAGAGATAGGAACTGTCCAAATTATATCATTGATTCAAATCCTAAGATAAACAAATGGAGAAGTTGAATCTTTTATGAAATGGGAAATCAGACACCAAGGATAACCAATTAGATGATTAATGGGACAATGTCAATGAACCATGATAGAGAAGTGAGATGGGATAAAGAGATCGATGAGGGTATATAAGGGGAAAACATGAAGGAAAATGTAACCTCAACTAAGTATCTCAATTTTTTATTATCACATTGGGTGAGGAATTCATACCTTATTTGTTTGGGAATGGGAAAGTTCCTCAAATTTTAATAGGTGTGAAAAATGACTACGAAGATTGATAAGACAAAAAATAATAAAATAATAAAACACATATGCCTCGATGATCACATTTTATTCATTGTGCCATATGTTCTCATAGCCTGCAAGCCAAAAAAACATGTTTTACATATTCTCATTCTATGTAAATTAACACCCAAAACACATTACATTGAGTCACTTATGCAATCCTTACTAGAAATCATAAAGTATAGGAAAACCTAAAATGTTAAATTCAATTAAAATACTATATCATTACCTTGTAATTACACACCATCCATCTTTCATTATTGTGCTCAACAAAATCATGTCCATGTGACGTACATACCACTGCAAACATCATAAAAACATGGGTTTGAAAATGAAAAAAGCATAACATGCCACTAGTAGAAATAGTAGCTTCAACATCGAAGCTTTGATGTCGGTTTTTTATAAACCGATGAAAAATGTATCTGTAGACACTTTTTGGTGTCGGTTTTAACATAAACCAATGCCAAAAAAATTATATTGACTTTTTGGAATCGGTTTTTACCAAAACTGATACAAAAAACGACCATCAAAATGATTTATGGTGTTAGTTTTTGTAAAAAAACTGATGCCATAAATTTAAAACAAAATAATTATTAGATCAATTTTTGTAAAACCTGACACCGATAATTAGTTTTTGACATTGGTTTCTATAAAAACTAACATAAAAATAATTTAAAAGAAACCTGGGATTGTGAAACCCTCAATTTTTGGATCTATGAAACTTTGTTCTCGACTCATAACGACCCCGATGGTGACCCACTGATCCTCAATGACCATTTTTGTTGATTTTCTTCAATTTTTATCATCATTTCATGATTTTTGGTCTTGATTCTTCATCCTATATCATTATTTCATCATACATGGAAGTTTTTCTCTTCAGAAACTATTTTTCATCTGACCATCAACCGCAGTTTGATTTTATTTCTTTGTTCTTATTTATTATTCATTTCTACAAACATTTTTGTTAAATCTTGCATTGTTTATTCTTCCAATGAAATTGGGGGAGAAAGTTCAGATTAAGGATCCATTTTCCTGATTAAACTCTAAATTTTGTAAGTTTTTTTAAAATTTTAAAGTTAAATTATTTATCATTCAGTTATAATTTTGATCTATTATTTCAATTCTTTTTATGTAGTTTATTGTTATTTATAAATGTTGTTGTTAAAGTTTTTTTATTTTGAAAAAAAAAATATTTGATGAAATTATAAAATGGTATTGATGATATTATGTAATGAACAATGATATATGGTATCATCGTTCATTAATATAATGTACATCACATGTAATGACTCCATATTTAGCACCTATTAAATTAATATAATCTTCAATACCTTTTAACACATGTGACACTGAACTAATGTAACAATTATGTAAAATGAACTAATACATGTTAAATGATTGAAAATAATTAAATTATAATATCAATAAACCACATGTATTTAATGTGAAAATAAAAAATTTACTATTTTCAAATTCTGAAGATATATAATTTATATTACAATAATATTTTTTTCAAATAAAATATGTTAAAATTTTGTGTAATTGACCTTCATAAATTAAATTGACCACTTTTAAATGATTGAAACAATATATGATATTTCCATATATGAACTAATATATTATCATTAATTAATTTTCATATTCTTTTGAAATAATATTACAAAAAAAAATGTTCAAATGGTCATGTTTCAATAAAAATTGTTTTCCATTATATATAATACTTCATTTAAAAAAATATAATTTTATAAATTTAATTTGGTAAAATGAACTTAAATTATTGATTTATAATTTCAATATTATCATAGAATAAATTTTTGGGATTTTTTCTAAAATAATGTATTTTCATGTAAATAATGATTAATAATGTTTTTCCAAAAAGAGGTTTTCAATAGTAATGGGGGTCTAAGGAGTTGCCATGGGGCGACTGTGACCCCTATATTAGAATGTTAATTAGTAAAATAAGTAAACATTTTCCATACGTAACTACAAATATTAGGGTATGAAATTAAATAAACATCCTAATATTATAATATGAGGTGTGGGAAACATACATATAGTGAAAAAAACATGATTTTCTATTAGAAATATCACATATATATAAAGAAATAAATTAAATTAAATTAAAAATTAACAATATATTAGTTTAAAAGTTATGATTTTATACTAGGAATTTCTACTAGGGTCACTACATGTGATGTCCATTGGATCAATATGACACGCATCACGCAAAATAAATACCTTTAGTAGATTAGTTTTTATTTTATTCCTAATAATCACTGATGTTTCCTATCTGATTACCAATCATTTTTATTGAATGTGTTTATATTTACAATTTATCTATATGTATATATATATTTAAATGTTTATATGTTTTAATATATTCACTGATTATATTGCGATATCAAGTATTAAATGGATTGTAATTGGATAAATTTATGAAGAACCACTAGTGAATATGAAAAAGGAGTTGATGATTTATTGGAATTTGTTAAAAAAAATATTCAAAAAATATATTTGTTTTTCTATAAATTTGTGAAGTGTTTGAATATGAGAAAGATAAACTCTTGAGAAATCAAGGATCATCTCATTTTCTATGGTTTTAGCCTTAATTATACGCGTTGGATCTAGCATAGTGAAAGAACTAAAATTTTAACATCTAATGTTGATGAAAATAGTCATAATGAGGCATAAGATCGTATTGAAGAATAAATTCATGATTTAGGTGTTAAAACCATAAAAAAAACAATTTTTGAATGATTGTATAAAGATTCTGAGAAACCATTATTCCCAGTTTATAGTAAATATATAGTATTATCAGCAGTTTTGAGATTAGTTAACTTGAAATTAAGAAATTGGTGGAGTGATAAAAGTTTCTCTAACTTACTTGAGATCTTAAAAGAGTTACTTTGAGAAGGAAATAGGCTTCCAGATTCAAATTATGAGGTGAAGAAAATATTGTGCCCAATGGGATTGGGGTATAAAAAGATACATGTTTTCCTCGATGATTGTGTGTTGTATAGGAAAGAGTGTGAATATTTATCAAATTGTCCTACATGTGGGACATCACGCTATAAGATGGATGAAAAATTCAACTCAGATTCATTCTCAGGTATTGGAATCTAAACTCATGAAAAATTAATTTTGTATACTTTCTAATAACTTCATCCAATAATTCATTTATATAATTATGATAATTCAACTGTGATTCATTCTCAGGTACCAGAATCAAATCTACTACTAAATCAATTTGATACCTTCCAATAATTCCTCATTTGAAGTGTCTATTTTCAAATTCAATTGATGCAAAAATGTTAATATGGCATCCAGATAAGTGCATCTCTGATGGTAACTTACATCACCCTACTGATTCACCACAGTGGAAGAGTTTTGATAACCAATTTCATGATTTTAGAAGTGAAGTTAGAAATCTCATAATGAGATTGTGTACTGATGGAATGAATCCATATCGGATCCTAAGTAGCCAACATAGTTCATGGTCTATTTTTTTGGTAGTTTACAACTTGTCCCCACATATATGTATGAAGAAAAAATATGTTATGATGAGCTTGATGATTTCTAGACCAAAACAGCTAGGAAATGATATTGATGTGTATCTTTTACCATTGATTGATGATTTGAAACTGGTATGGGAGACAGGTGTTAAAGTTTTTAATGCATACAAGAAAGATTATTTTCTTATTCATGTTATGATAATGTTCACTATAAATGACTTTCCTAGATATGGAAACTTATATGGATACAGTGTTAAGGGACACAAAGCATGTTCAATTTGTGAAGAAGAGACTTCATATTATCAATTGCAGAATGGAATAAAGACAGTGTACATGAGACATCAATGATTTTTGTGAATTTATCATCCTTATCATAGATTGAAAAAATAATTTAATGATTTATAGGAATACAATATTCCCCCATGACCTTTGTCAGTTGAAGAATATTACAATGGTGTGAAAAATATTTATTTGACATTTAGAAAGAAAATAAGTTCTTCTCTTCAAAAAAATATCTGAAAGAAATAGTCTATCTTTTACGAACTACCTTATTGAAGATTTTTAGAGATAGAACATAACATTGATGTTATGTGTGTTGAGAAAAACATATGTGATAGTTTGATCAGAACTTTGTTAGACATAAAAGAAAAGACAAAAGATGAATTTCATACTATATTGTACTTGATATCAATGGGAATGCATTTAGAGTTAGCTTTCATTATGAAAGGAAACATAACATATTTACCTCTGTCTTGTCACACATTAAGAAAGATTGAGAAGGTGAATTTTTTTCGGTGTCTTCATGGTATTAAATTACCTAGTGGTTATTCTTCAAATGTGAAGAATTTGGTGTCTTTTGAGGATTGTAAATTAATAGGCATGAAATCTCATGATTATTATGTATTGATGAAACAACTTCTACCAGTCATACTGCGTGGTATATTACCAACAATTGTCAGAAAGACTATCATCAGGTTATGTAATTTTTCCAATTCCATTTGTAGCAAATTCATTGATCCAAGTTTTTTAGATTTGTTAAAGAATGGAGCTTTTATTATTCTTTGTCAACTATAAATTTATGTACCATATATGTTTTTTGATATAATGGTTCATCTAGTGATTCATTTGGTGTGTGAGATAAGAATATGTGGGCTTGTTTATTTACGATGGATATATCCTTTTGAAAGATATATGAAAATTTTGAAGGGATATGTTAAAAATATTTATCGACCAGAGGACTCTATTATTCAAAAATATGTATCGAAATAGGTGATTGAGTTCTGTACTAATTATTTATATAAAGTGAAGCATATAGGTCTCCCTATATCTTGACTTATGATAGTTGATAGTGAAGGTAGAGATATTTGAGGCTTAAATGATGAAGTGATGTAGGCATATTTATACATTTTGAACAACATTTATGAGGTTCAATCATATATATCATCACATGTTGTTGAATTGAAGTTACGATGTCTGAAAAGAAATGAAAAGTGGCTAATGATTGAGCATAAAAAGACATTTGTTTCATGGTTTAAAGAGAAAGTCATCACAGATGTATCTACATCAGAAACATTGAAATGGTTGGTAGGGGGTTTATCTCTTAATCTAATCACATGGTCTGGTTTTGATATTAATAGACACACATTTTACAAAAAAAAATGTTGGATGAAAAGAGTACTGTTGATATAGTGGTGTAATGGTCGTCACTGAAGCACTGCATTTTTCGAGTGCAAAGGATAAAAACTCAATTTCTACACCAACGCTATATTTTGGAGTTCTTGAAGACATGGGAAATTGATTATATTAAATTTCAAGTAATCGTGTTTAAGTGTAATTGGGTTTCAAGTAATAGTGGTGTGAAACAAGATGAACATGGGTTTAAACTGGTTGATTTGAAAAAAAAAAGTTGCAATGAGGAACCATTTATCATGGTCACACATGCAAAACAAATATTTTTTTTCATTGATCCATTGAATGATCAGTGGTTTGTCATTTTTCAAGGAAAAATAATCTATTTAGGTTATAAGGATGATGATGATGTTATTGATATATATGAGGATTTTTCGTCTATTACATGATTTCTGGATAACAATGACTATAATGCAAACATAGTGCATACAATAAGAAATGATCATGATGAAGGGATGTGGGAAAACACTAAGTTACACTCCTAATTAATCTGGTAATTATTTACATTATATTTATTTTTTGAAATTTACATGTGTAAAAGATATATTATTTAATAACTATTAGATATTTAATTATATATATTTGATTATTTGTATGCTTTTTTGTGTTAAATTTTGATATTATATGGTTATGGTTAAAAAAATTCATTAAAATACTTGGTGTGCATTATTATATTTTGGTTAAAGTTATGCATATGAGAACACTTTTTCGAACTTTGATATTTAAATATATAAATTTTTCTACCATTTTAAAAGTAATGTTTATATTTAATAGTTTACCTTGTATATTTTTTTGGTTAATAATCATAACATCGTTATTTTTTAAAAACTTACACATGTGTGCCACTTTTTTTACTTTCATATTTATGTTTCCCATTTTATAATTATTTAATTGTCTAATAATATGTAGCTACATAAGAATTTCATTACATTTTCCTGATTCAATAATGAATACAGATATAAAGAAAAAGGAACATGTACCAAGGTATTTGTCTTTTTCATACTATTAAATATCTAGTAATATAATTATTTATTGAAAACAAACTTTTAATTTAAAAAATAATAATTGCAAGACTAATAATAAGACTTTAATAGTGGGTTCTTCTACTTTTACTATTAATAAATTGAGTTCTCGAGTTGGTAAACGTAGCATTACACGTTTACCAAAACTGTCACTTTCTCATGGAGATGAGAGATTGCATATTAGTTTTGATGATGATAATAATGCAACAGGCTCAAATGCAATGCAGTTTATCAGCTATATCTCTATGTAGAGTCATTGCAAGATTAATATTTTATATCCTGATTGGAAGTTCGTCGACAAAACGGTGATAAATTGGTTTTGGGAGGCCGTAATGGTAAAATATTTCAATTGATTTATTTTATCTCATTTTTCAAATATGATATATTATAAATGACTAATATTTATTTTATTTTATTACAAATGACATTAAATTTTGAAGAAACAAAAGAAATTAAGAAAATATGTCTTTCTTTAGTGGCGATTTGAAGGAGATATTTCAAAACAAAATTGAAAAAAATTATTTTTTTGGAAAGAGACAAAATGAAAACTCATGCCTCAAGTATGAGTCTTTAGATGTAGAGACATGGAAGAAATTTGTTTCCAACCGACATGATTAAGACTTTCTAGTATGATAACTATATTATATTGTAAAATTTCTTATATATGTATCTAATTACTTATTAGTTTACTTTTTATATAATAGGCCTCCGGGAAATCTCATTAAGACATCCAGTTGCAGAATGTATACTCTCATACTTTATCATGTGGAGGGTATCATTTATTGGAGCAAAAAATAATTGAGGAAAATTTTGAAGCATTAAGAGCTCAGTCTGCTAGTGGTTCTGATGAGGTCCAGTTTGGTCCTCCATCTCCCCCCACCTACCATGAAAAATGTAAAAGAGTGAGAAGAAGAAGAAAAGAAAAATATCTTACAAAGAAAACTAAGGAAGTAGCTGAAAGAATTGTAAGTAAATATTTTTTTTCATGAATTTTTCTATTTTATAAATTAATAACACTAATATACCATTTTTTATTTTTCATTTCAGGATGAATTTCAAGGGTTATTGTCACAGGGCACTTTTATCCCTGAGGGTAGGATGGACATCCTAGCCATTACTTTAGGAAATCCAGAACACTCTAGCCACATAAAAGGATATGGGTTGGGTGTTAGTATTCAAAAAGATTTTGGTCATCAAAGTAAGCAATTGAGAGATCTAGAAATTGAATCCTTAAAAGTTGAGCTGAAAGATATGAAACAGTCTATGGGAAATAAAATTCAATCAATTGTGCAGGCTATGTTAGAATAATTGACGAGACAGTCACAGTTTGCATAGCCTTCCCAGCATGTTCAGCCTTTTCAGCCGGTTGCACTGCCTATATATCCCTCTTAGCTATACCAGCCTACCCAGCCTGTCTACTCAGATCCTCCACCTACTGTGAATTGTATGTTGGAGATCCTCATGTACATATTGTAGCATTCAGAGTCGTACATTTTTTGGGGGATTCTGTACATCACCAGCTTATACAGATGGTTCAGGTTAGAGTATTGATACTTGATATTATTGATCATACTACTCTACTATCATTTCCTACTGAGGAGGTTTCCAAAGTTGGAGATTATATGGGTCATTTTTTACCTTTTCCATCTAGCCTTCTTCATTATCTTTCATATGAGGTATGCATTTTATTTAAATATTAATTACATATGATTAAAAATTACTTATAATATTTTTTGACATATAACTTATATAGGAGTATCTAAAATCAAAAGAAATGGAATGGAGGAAACAAAAGGTTTAGGAACAAACAACTTTAGATACTTATGATAGTTTTGATGGGATACAAAGATTATCTCAGGTTTCTTCTTCCTTGGATAATGTCTATGAGTTTTGGATGATGACTGATATACGTGGAAGAGGCTATCCATTGAGAATATTCGGAAAAGATATCATGGATCTAATTGATTTTAAAGAGTTTAGCATGTCTGTGTTGCATTTGTTTTTTATGTAAGTAAATTGACATTTCAATTTTTATTTCTTTAATTAAAGATGGTTTAAATTGACTAACTATATTAATTTTTTAACTTGGTATCTACACACGCTTATTATTCAAAATTAGGCCACAAAAGTTTATGGTTTTATAGATCCAGAATTCATTTCAATGGTTGTGCAATATTTAAAGACTGCTGATAAAGTTAAATATATATATGTGAGAGATTATCAGAGATGGAGATTGGGTGTTGGTTTTTTCCATTTCTTGATGAGTAAGAACACAGACATAATTATGAACCAATATTCATTATAATGTAATTAATTGTGAACTTTTTGTATTGTAGGGGGCATTGGATGTTAGGTGTATTCTGCCCAAGTGAATGCACGTTATATTAGTTTTTCTCTTTATTAGGTGATGTTCGTAAAAAAATTATCACCATGTTAGACAGGTAAGTTTTCTTCTTTTTTATAAGTTTATTATTTTTAATTCTTATTGTATATACATGTATTATTAGATGATATATATGAAGATGTAGGTCATAGAAAAAATTTAACAAAGATCACTTATTAATAAAGAACCCAAATGCAATCCAATATGTGAAAGTAACGGTAGTTATTTTTTATATTAGATATTATTATGATTTTTGATATATATATATATATATATATATATATATTAGTTTTTATTATCAAGTTAATGTTTTATAACTGCAATGTCATCGTCAGCAAGGATATGTTGAGTGTGGTTATTATGTTCTATGATTCATGTATAAGATAATCACAGCTAGGGTAACTACTGAATTTGATAAGGTCAGTTGTATTAATTATTTTATATTTTTTGTCATAATATTCTATTTTTTAATCTTATATCATTCAATGTCATTGTAGACATTCAATGATGTCAAGTCTTATACAAAGGATGAACTTACCCATCTTCGATCATTATTTGAGAACTATTTGTTAAGTATGATTACGATTTAAGATATGTGTATTCTAATGTTTATGATTAATATTACATTTTCCTAATAACAAGTGTTCAAAAAATAATTATTTTGTTATAATAGGTGTTTGAACATAATGATCTCAAAATAATGCTTCAACATCAACCGACAATGGTCATGTTGTAAATTTCATGTATGTGTTTTTTAATTATATTTTATAATACAAATGTGTAGATAGTTTTTTGATTAACTTGTTAAAAGTATGTTTGTTTTTATAGATTTTTAGTCAATGATATATGTTGTTTGATTGTTGTGTACTGTTTTTTCTATTACAGGGATTCTGATTTTTTGGGAGTGTAATATTCAAAATTTTCTCTTTTTTTTACTTCTGGTGTCAGTTTTCATCAAAACCGACGCCAAAACATTAAAAAAAATCGAAAGGTTTTCAGCGTCAGTTTCTTTGAGAAACCAACGCTGAAAATGAAGCTGATTGTCATTTCGGTGTCACTTTTTAGGAAACCAGTGCCAAAAATCACATTTTCGGCATTGGTTTCCTTCAGAAACCGATGCCGAAAACCTTGTTTTTAACGTTACCTTTATAGACGTTGGTTAAAACCCAACATTGAAATTGAAAAAAAATTGACATTAAATCGTGTTTTTGCACTAGTGTGCATAGAAGGTGCAAGAAATTACAATAGAAGATGCCAAAAAAATACTACCCAAGTGATGCATCTGATACTACAAATAGAAAAAACATTAGTTCGAAAATATAGAAAGTATTACAAGCTTAATAGGTGCAAAAAATGACTATGAATAATGGAAAGAGGCAAAAGATAATAAAATAAAATAAAATATGTGTGCCTTGATAATCACATGTTATTCATTATTCCATATTTTCTCACATCCTGAAAGACAAAGAAAACACATGTTTTACAAACTTTTTTTTTTGGGAAAAGCAGGGAAATGATAAATTTTTTTGACAATTTTTAAATACCAATGGATTTTGAAGTAAAACAATTGTTTACAATAACATTGGCAATATTTATTTGAAATACCTTCGTTTAAAATGAGCCAAATAGTTGAATGAAAGGCGTGATGTAAAACATATCTAGGGAAAGTTTTCTTTACTTTGTTTAGGGGGATGAAATAAATACAGTGCAATAATGGATATCGATGATTTTAAAATGTATAATAAAAGAAACACAAAATGAAAAAAAAATCAAAAAATACACATTGGAAAGGGAAATACAAACAGGGAATCAATAAATGAAGCTACTATCGTAGACGATGGATAATGAGTGTAGCGTTGAATAAAAGAATGTTAGGTTCGTGGACAACCTCATTTGGAGATGATAGTATAGGGTTTTCGAGCTATGATTTCCTGTAACATTGAACACATGATAGCAACCCCACCAATGGAGATGAGGTTCATTACCAAATATATACACATTGAAGAGGGAAGTACTGTTAGGGATTCAGAAATGTAGGAGTGCCCATATGGTATAAAGGGAAGAAAGGGACACCTGATCCAATTATATTTTGCAACTATGTCTGGTGATTTGCGATCGACGAAGTAAGTGACTTCTGATCTATGTGAACAAATAAATTACCACATAACCGGTTATGGATCAGACTTTCCACGAGTCTAATTATGAAAACATTGATTCTACACCCCTTTTTATTGAAGAAAGAACCTACAATCCAAGAAATACAAAAGAAAACAAATGCATCCTCAAGCCCACTAAAAGCAACATAAGAAAACATGTAGGCCAAAAGGCTCATTAAAACAAAACCTATTCCCCAAGAAGGTCATCGATTATGAAAGATATTAACTAAGAAGAAGCAAGAACACCGACATGATTGGAAGAACACCATTATGGGGATCATGTCAATGGAAACTGACAGAGATATCACATATGATAAGCACTTGGAGCCTCTGCATCAAGTGATTCAAAGAGAGGGGGGTCAAGTACATTTTTAGCGGAGACAAAAACGACGAGTAAACATCAAATAGGTGGTGGATATGTTATTTTTTTAATTAATGATCTTGTGATTTTTTTTACCAAGAAATCCATCTGCGACACGCATACTAATTACGTATGAGTATTCAATCATACAATACAAGACTCAAGTGCCACAAGCAGTGAAAAGAACATAAAAAAGCACAATCTAATTCCGAGTTAGGTCATGTCAGAACTCTACTAAGCTATGTGCTGAAAATTTAGGACATTATCGTCATACCGGTATTTCCAAGCCAATTCCTTGATGTGAAATTCAAGTTGGCACCGAAGGTTTTCTTCTAGAATAACACCGAAGAAGATGCAGACCAACAAAAATTCATCAAATTTGAGAAGCAAATGCTATGAGTCACGCGACTCTTCAAATCCCAAACATTATCAACATGTTTAACAAAATCACAAATTGAAGGTCTCCTATGACCAAAACAACCAACCAACGAACAATCAAGGAATGAATAAACCTTTAAAAATTCTCTGCAACCGGTCTCCCATCTTCTAAACCCAGGACCTTTGAGCGTATGTGAATCGTAGGGAGGTGAGGTAGGGATGCGGCGTGAGAAAACCGAGGAAAATCGATTTATAGGAGGCGATTGAGACATGGATGGAGGCAGAGGATTCAGAGGCGGAGGAGGCAGAGGATTCATATTCAATGAACCTAGATGCATGAAACCATGCGACGCTGTGGATGAACTTGGAATCGTCAGTAGGAAGCAGGGGAGTTATATAGATGAGGGAGGGAGGAATGGGAGGGGGAAATGGAGGCGAAGTCGGAGCAGAGGCGATGGAGGAGACAGAGGTGGTGGAGGAGGCAAAGTCGAAGCAGAGGAGGTGGAGGAGGGTTCGTGAGGGAATCAAGAAGCGAGGAGACGGAGTCAGAGGCGATGGAGGCGGTGAACACATAGCGGGAAGAAGAGACAAGGAATCGAAACTGTGAGGAGTCGGGAAGTGCAGGGAGATGACCACGTAAGGAAAAACGCTATGGTGGTGACACGTGACCAGAAATGGCACAACATTTAGTATATATAATAGATATTCACTCTATCATTTTTTTTTTCAATTATTGTAATAAAATATACCACTTTCATTTTTATAGGCTATCATATGTGAAAAAAATTAATCAAGTTTTGATGATGAAACAACAATATACAAAAAATTAGAAGTGTAATAATATATGTGCAAATACTTTTTTGACCATTTTTCATGGTACACAAATGTTATGGTTTTTATAGATGTACTTCATACTTTTTTACATATCAATAAAAAATATAAAAATTATATATACACACATTTTGCAATTTTTTAAAAATAAATATCAGTTTTCTAAGAAAATATGTTTCAAGGATACATTGTTTATAATATATAAGCAATTTGTGTGTCTATATATATATAGATACAATAAACAAAAAACACATAATCATAAATTAAATAAAACCCAAAACTCTATTAATGTTTAAAAAAACTGTTCATAATATAATATAAAATTTATAAACATTTCAAAATACAATTAAACAAAAAACCTTAAAAAAAAATACACAACTTCCATGAACGCTGTTCACGTGAGCCATTTCAAAATATAATTATTTCAACGCCGTTCTTACACACGGCGTTTTGTATTCATGTAATAATCAGGGTTCACTCGCACACTCTCCCCTCCCCCGAAACCCTACCCTGCTCGATTACCGTGTCACTGGCTCGTTGCCACCGCAGATGGCTCCCAAATCCTTGGTTTTGTTAGCGTCTCTCTCAGCCCTTCTCATCGTTACGCGCTGTTCCCCCCCAACTCATTCAAGTGATGTGGATCTGGACGACGAACTCAACCTTCTTCAGCAAGACGATGACGCCACCGATTCATTTCCTGAGCAGCCTCACTACCAAGACCCGGATCACTTCGGAGAATTCGGTGAAGAGGACGATGACTCCGACGACTTCGGCAACTACGAAGATCTCGGAGGCGCCGATGCTGATGACACCGATGCTTACGCGATGCCTAATGTTGACGAGAAGGATGTGGTTGTTTTGAAGGAGAGAAACTTCACAACCGTCATCGAGAACAATCGGTTCGTGTTGGTGGAATTCTACGCTCCGTGGTGTGGTCACTGCCAGTCGCTGGCTCCCGAGTACGCAGCAGCAGCGACGGAACTGAGAAACGACGATGCGGTGCTTGCCAAGGTGGACGCAACGGAGGAGAATGAATTGGCTCACGAGTATGATGTTCAAGGATTTCCCACTATCCTGTTCTTCGTTGAGGGCACTCACAGGCCTTTTTCTGGACAAAGGACCAAGTACTCCCCCCACCCTCCTAATTTTTCTCCTTCCCCTCTATTTCTGCTTCGATTTGAATTCTTGAAATTTTTAGGCCCTATTAACAACCGTTGAATTTTATTTCTACACGTTCTCTAAAATGTGTGCCTATGCAACATTGTATGTTAGCATCCAATTGAGAATTGATGCTGGTGTTGGATTTGTTGTCAACCACAGCAGAAGATTGCAAGCGTTCGAGTTGTTGCTAATCATATTGTAGAGGAATCATATCATATGAGGAACTATCACATGGAGCATGCGATGCCGTGGAGGAAGTTTGGAGTTATGTGGAAGAAGCTATAGATGGTCCTGTCAGAGGGACATAGTTCACACCGCAACATATGTTGTGCATGGAGTCATTGCGACATAACAGAAGGATCATGCAGTGGCAATCAAGTGATAAGTGTTGAAGGCATTGGAGGATGTTTGAAGATAAGTTGGTTGGATGATTAACGAGGTGAATTATGTTTATTCTGGTTTAATATGGCTTTGGAACAACTTTGAAGAGATTTAGAATTCTGGAAAATACGGTGTCATGTGAGATAAAATAGAAGTTTCTTTTATCTACGTATGAATAGCTCATATTCAGGGAAGTTTGTAAGGTGAAACCAAGTTTCCAAAGCGCTACGTCAAGGTGAAGCTGAGTAGGAATATAAATGTGCTATGAAGCTATGTGAGATTAGTGCCTCATCTCTGAGGCTCACGTAAGAATGGAACACACAACTGTATAGGCTACATAGGATTAAAAGGTGCGTTGGCAGGGCTACGTTGGAATCAATCGTGCATTCCCGAGGCTACTTAAGTTGAGGTTAAAGGCGTTGGACCTCGCATGTGATTTGCTCGGAGCTACGTCAGATTAATGCACACTGTGCCTTAGTCACCACACTGTGAATGTGCTCGCGTCAGAATAAAATGCCACTGATGAAAATATTCCCGCATCAGGTGAGCTCACTGCGGAGAGAGGAAACTTTTCACATTGTGAGAATAAATTACTCAAGGAATTAAATGGTGAATGAAATGCGGAGTTAAATGGAGAAATTCTGAGAAGACTTAAAAGGCGTTTTTCATGGAGAAAAACCATGAAGATGTTGACCCGTTTTCTAGAGGAGTTGATGGAAATATGTATTTGAAGATTTATGTGAAGATATTTGCAGGAGAATATTTTGGAAATAATATATGACAGATTTGTTTCCATATTCAAGGTGTTGACCGAGCATGATTTGTGGTTTTGGTTTTGATCAGATATAACCCCGCACTTCGAGATACCACGCCGCAACAGCTATATAGGAAGAAGAAGACTAATCCTAGCAGTATAGCTTGCGTCGTGAAGAATGGTCTGCGTTGTGATGTTGGCTTAAATGATAGCACGATTTTGTGTTTTTGAGTGAAGGGAGATGGTTTTGCCGCAACGCATGGCTTCACGCCACAATAATGCCCGAATTGGCAGAAGCTCGAGTTTGGGCTTCTAAAGGAGAATGAAGGGTGCACTACAATTCTAGAACTCACGCCGCAATAGTGTCTGGTCAAGCAAATTTTCATATTTAAGTTTCCTATCTTTAAGGAGGGAAATATGAGGATTTGAATGAATGCCTTTGACTCGAATTTGAAGCAGATGGACAAAAGAATTTTCCCATCAAACTCATGGAGAATTGTAGATCTTGAAGGTTCTGGGCACAGCGAAAGCGTCAGATGGGACATGCCTAACTCGACTTTTTGTCATGATCGATGATTAATCCGAGATTTAAACGACGATAAACGTCGTTATCTTTGGAATTGAATAAAAAAATACAGACAATAGATAAACGTAAACCAAAACGCAGGATCATCACATATTATTTATAATTAATTTAAGCAATAAAAGAATTACCTTGTGAGAAACTCTTTCTTCGTTGATGGATCTGACAACGTTTCTACATCGTACCGTCGTTGAGTTGTAGGAATCAAGAATAGATTCCCTCTAGTGGTGATCCACACGTGTTCCACGAACCTCCGAACGTTGCTGTAGGAATCTCCGGGTGCTAGTACGATAGATCCCAACGCTTGCGTCGTTCGCCTTTGATCGCTCCGAGAACCGCTTTAAGGAAGGGTTCTCTTCGATCTCTCTAGACTTGAGAGTGGTGGTGGTGGAGGATCGCTCTCCGTTCTTAAGAGCGTTCTTGGAGAGAGAACTCTCTAGGGCTTTGAGAGGATTCTCTTCGGATCTCGTTGGGCACAACAAATGAATGAACTCACTAGAAAATAATATAACTGAGTTTATATACCGCTAGGGTTAGAAAATAATAATTATACATGCGCCCTTATTATTTCCATAATCCCTGTGGAACCCTATGTCTATAATAATAATAATATTATTATCGTTTCATGACATGCACTAAATTCCCAAATTAAATTAAATATTATTTATTCAAATAATATTCAATATTTATTATTTTTCATCGGACCATTAAACTAGGTTCGCCATTCCTCCACAATATTTATCGGGTCTTAAATAATGACTATTTAATAAATAATGACTATTTAATAAATAAACATCACTTCATTATTCACCAATAAATAAATAAATATTATATTCACTAAATAACAAATAAATATTATTAAATATTCTCTCGAATAACTGGTGATGAAATATATGCGGTCAAATAAACATTAATTATTTAATCACTTGTAGGAATAATATTTTTTGAACTTGTTAAATAATAAATAATAATATATTATTTAACTGAGATTCTGAATACACTTAGCGTGTGACTCTCCGGACCTCTTTCTTAGTGACATTAGGTGAAACAACCTAAAGTCCAAGGTTAGCGTCTAACAACACACCAAAGCACCCATAGAGAATGAAGTTAATGTCACAGCAACATAATACCTCATACAGACGCTTTCTGTGTAATATAACCCCTTTATCACGACATCTCTAATCAAACAGGTTGCATGCTAGTGTCATCGATCTATGCGCTCAATGTCTCTCTCTTTGACTTTTTGGAAATCGAACTTGCCTATAGAATACCACGATCATGAATTTATTTAGGCTATATCATTTCAATCAAAGGGATTGAGATATCAACTTTCGTTAAAGAACAGAAGGGACAAATCCTTTTTCGCATTATTCATTAATGAAATATTACTCGTGACACACTCAACATATTCTAACTCGTCGCGAACGTACGTCGTCACGATTTTCATCAACAAATCAAAGTACGCGACTTATAATACTCATTAATAATAATCTTAGTCTAACGATCAATACACACGTTCGCAGATAGGAACATCCAATGACACATATAAATGTGGATTTTCTACTGGCGGACCTCGTTCTCATAATGTCCTACATTGGATATTACCAAGGGTATGCATCATGAGAAGGTGCCTCAAAGTCCTATGAGTCTCCACCCTTGATAGCTTGTATCATTTGTGTCTCTCAAATGATTTCATCCGGATATAAAACATATATTTAAGAATATTGTCGTGACATTTCTAGGTTCATAGTTGGGAATTGCTACGACCTTTCAGTGCAACAACTACTCTTAGGACATTATCACATATCATGTTACGCAGAAGAACAATCATGATTTGACAAATAGTTTATTAATATTCAAAACAATAAATACAGACTATTTGGTTTTAGGACACCAACTCCAACAAACTCCCACTTGCATAAGAGCCAACTGCTAACAACCTTCAGTCTGCTAGCTCTCACATGATACTCGTGTCTCTGCTTAAATAGTTCTTTAGTCAAGGGGTCCGCCACATTTTTTTTTCTGTGAGAACTCTGTTTACTACAACTTTACCCCTTTGAGAAAATCCCTCAAGAGGTGAAGTATGTGTTTTGTCCGTTGGTGTGACCTTGACTCTTTTGCAAGAGCCACCGCTGCAATATTATCACAATACAATGTGATATGGTCTTTATTGTTAGGTACCAAGCTCCTGGACAAAGTTTCGTATCCAAACGGCTTCCTTGAGTGCATCAGAAGCCACTATATACTCAGACTCCGCTGTAGAATCAGTGACAATTGACTGCTTTGAACTATTTCAGCTCACAGCTCTTCTGTTGAGACAAAAAACATATCCTGATTGCGATTTTAGACCATTCTAATCAGTTTGAAAACTAGCATCAGTATAACCCTTGATGACTAGCTCCTCGTCTCCTCCATACACTAGGAACACATCTTTAGTTCTTCTCAGATACTCAAGGATAGTCTTAACATTAGACCAATGTTGTTCTCCTGGATCGACTTGATATCTGTCTACCATGTTCAATGCACATGCAACATCAAGTCTAGTAAATAACATGACATACATAATTGATCATATTACTAAAGCGTATGAGATCTTACTCATTATCTCTTTATTCTGTTGTGTCTGAGGATACATTTTCTTAGAAAGATGCATACCATGTGACACTGGAATCAATCCCCTTTTGGATTGTTTCATAATAAATCTCTCTAGTATCTGGTCAATGTATGTACTTTGACTTAGTTCAAGCAGCCTCTTGAATCTATCATGAATGAATCTTGATCCCTAGAATATAGGTTGTTTCACGTAAGTCCTTCATGGAGAAACATTTGTTTAACCAGTCCTTAACAGACTGTAAGACTGATATGCCATTTCCAATAAGCAATATGTCATTAACATATACTCCCAGAATAACGACCGCATTGTAAACACATGGCTCACATTCGTTCTTAATGAAACCAGATTCTTTTATAGCTTCATCGAATCGAATGTTCTATGACCTAGATACTTGCTTCAATCCATAAATGGATCTTTGCAACTTGCATATCCTTTTGGGATCATCTGGAGTTACAAACCCTTTTGGTTGTGTCATGTAGACATCTTCCTAAATGTTCTCATCAAGGAAAACTGTTTTGACATCTATCTTCCAAATTTCATAGTCATGGTAAACTGGTATAACAAGTAGAATTTCAATGGATTTAAACATGACAACTGATGAAAAAGTTTCATTGTAGTCAATTCCTTGACGTTGTTTTAACCCTTTAGCCACTAGCCTTGGTTTATAGGTATTTACTTTACCTTCTATGTCCAGTTTTCTCTTGAATACCCATTTGGACCCTACGACCTTTACATCTACTGACGCATCGACCGAAACCTGAATTTGGTTCTAATACATGGAATTTATTTCAAAATTCATGGTTTCTTGTTATCTTGTAGCTTTCGAGCGCTCTACTGCCTCTTTGTAGGAGAGAGGTTCATCAACCAATAACGAGTCACCATCTTTGGTGACTGGAAAACCATATCTTTCTGGTTCTCTTACCTATCTAGTGTTAACTTCTTCTACGGGGACCTGTGAAATATGTTCCTGTACCAACTCTTATGTATCTTGAGCATCAACTTCATCGAAGTCAATTTTGCTCACACTATCCTTTTTGAGGATGCGCTCCCTCTCAAGAAAGACGGTTTGTCTGGCGGCATTCACTTTCTTGTTTGGGGTTGTATAGGTAGTATCCCTTAGTTTCCTTAGGACACCCTATAATGATGCACTTTGTGCTCTGGGGTACTAGTTTGTTGCTTGAGAGGGCCTTAACAAACACCTTACAACCCATAAACGTTTATGCGATGAAACATGTTTCTTTCCACTCCTTAATTCGAAGGGAATTCCGTTTGCTGCTATAGTTGGTACTCGATTTAGTGTGTATGCCGCAGTTTGTAATGCATATCCCCAAAAGGATAACAAAAGATCTGTGTGACTCATCATCGATATTATCATGTCTAACAAGGTACGATTCCTCCTTTTACTAACACTATTCCACTGTGGTGTTAAGGTGAAGTGAGTTGAGATAGAATCCCATACTCCTGTAGAAAGCTCTTGGTTAATATATTCACCAACTCGATCCGATCGAAGTTTCTTTATCTTCTTTCCAAGTTGATTCTCTACTTCATTCTTGAATTCTTTGAATTTCTCAAAGAACTTGGACTTACACCTCATTAAGTAGACATAGCCATATCTACTCAAGTCATTAGTAAAAGTTATAAAGTAAGAATACCCACCTCTAGCTTCTATTGGAAATGGTTCACATACATCAGTGTGTACCAATCCTAAAAGCTCCGCGACCCTTTCACCTCATCCACCGAATGACGGTTTAATCATTTTGCCTTGTAAACAAGCATGTCATCTTTCAATTGGTTTTAACTCAAAAGAGTCTAAATAACCATCTTGACAGAGTTTTGTCAAACGCTTCTCGTTTACATGACCAAAACGGTGATGCCAAAACGCTTCTCGTTTACATGACCAAAACGGTGATGCCAAAACGCTTCTCGTTTACATGACCAAAACGGTGATGCCATAACTGGTTGTTATATGAGTCGTTATTTATTGCAAATACTTGGTTTTTCTAATTTAATACATAAAGACCGTTATTCAAATGTGCCATACCATAACATATGTTGTCTTTATAAAAGAAACAACTTTAATTTCCAAATTTGAAAATAAAACCATCTGCATCTAGACATGATACATAAATTATGTTCTTGGTAACATTTGGTACATAATAAAAATCCTTTAAAACTAATATCATTCATGTTGGCAATGAAAGGTGGTAGTCACAATCATAGTTATTAATGGTGCGCCGTGGCTAGCGCTAGGTAGTGGTGCGTCACGCCATGGCTTCGCCATGACACATCTAAGATGGTGCGCAGTGGCGCAATGCGCGCCACTGCGTTTTTTTTACATTTTTTAACCTCCAAACTCATACACCCCAATCGAAAATACCACTAATGAGGTGAAACGCCGACCTCTCCTTCCTACACTATGCAACACTCTACTCTTCCCGTGAGCTCAGCGACCGAGCCGGCGTCGGACCACATCAATTGCCATGACCCAACCAAGCTCCCTCGACCGCTGCAACCCAGCCGACCATGACCCAACCAAGCTCCCTCGACCACCGCGACTCAGATACACCATGTCGTCCAGGGCAGGCGCGCCTTTTGTGCAAACTAGTAACATTTTTTTTGTTTTTCTTTTCAATTTTATTTATGTTGCCCGCCCCTTATTTTTTTTGAGTTACATATGTTGTTATTTTTACTGCTATGTTTTATTCTTGTTTTTTATTCCTGTTTTTTTTTTGGTTTATTGTTTTTTTGAGATATTTTTTTAATATTTAATTGTTTTGTATTTTTCAAGAATTGTGATTTATTTCAAAATGTCTAAGGCAAGGCAAGGTAAGACCCAACTTGGTTTTTTGTGATATATGGTTTTTAATATATTTAAGGAATTGAGAGATATACGGTTTTTAATATTTTATTGTTCGAGAGATATATGGTTTTTAAAATATGAATTATTTTATGTTGTATAATTTTTTATTTTTTATTGTTGATATATGTATATACCTCTTTTGTGCGCCGCAAGTTAATATTGCCATGCGCCATGCGCCGCGTCATGAGCTTTTGCGTCGGGGGCCCTTGTCGCTATTGTGCGCCATGCGCCGTAAATAACTATGGTCTCCTCTAGCAATCATTTGGAATCTACTTGGTTCCTGCATTTGGATACACATGTGAGCACTATAAGCTGTATCTAATACCCAATGTGTAAATATTGAAAGATTACACTCAATAACGAATGCATCTTTAGTTTCTCCTTGCTTCTTGGTGTAGTTCCTTTTCCAGTGGCCTTGCTTGCCATATGCAAAACATACTGCTTCCTTTTCCTTGCTTTGCCTTTGGACCCTTCCTCTTCTTGGAAGGACGGTGCTCGGAAGCTTTAGACTTATTATGATTATTGGGCCCCATTCGCCTTGTTCTTCCTTTTCTTATTCATCATAAGGACTGCGGGGTTGTCACGCCCCATGTCCTTACCACTTGGAGAATCAGAGTAAGAAGTTCGGAAAGTCTCCTCATTATTGGTTATTTTATAATTAACAATAAAACTGAAGGACTTGGGTAGTGAGGAAAGTATGAGATCTGTGCGTAACTTGTCTGAGAATTTGATCCATAAGATGTTTAAGCGTTCAATGTAGCCAATGAGTTTGACTACATGCGACCTAGTTGGCGCTGACTCTTCAAGCTTAGTTAGTTGTAAACAGAGCATTGAAAATCTCATATTTCTCTTGTCTCACATTTTCTTGATAGAGATCCCGAAGATGAGACATCATACTATACATCCATGTCCTTATGCTGCTTCAAAAACTCATTGATCATGGATGATAGCATGAAACCATCTGTGGAATCCTTCAAATATTTCTCACTAGCCTCTTTTCCAGGCGCATTAGGAATAAGTTCTTCCAGCACATACAATTTCCTTTCATGGTGTAGGATAACGCGTAAGCGCCTTTGTCACTCTCGGAAATTTGTGCCGGTGATAAGGTTATCCTTTTTAAGTATGGATCACATTGATCTGGTTGAAGTCATTTTTATTGTTTCTATAAATAAAATAGTAGAGTTTTAGTACTTTATCTAATAAAATTTAAACAAACAAACAAATATTATATTTATTAATCTCTCACTATTTTATCGAAACCAAATATCTCTCACCATTGGCTACAGAATATCCTGTTGCTTGGACATTCTAGTGGCAAAGATCCATATTCCCCTTCTCATCACCTCGACTTTGGCCTATCAAGCAATTTGAAGGGTTTTAGGTAGGCATTTCAAATGCCAATTGCATTAACTCACAATTTTTTGATTTGTTAAGTGAGCTCCCCAACCCTGAATCCTTAAATTGGATTTCCCCAACGTTTGCCTCTTAGTTACACCAAGTTCTGCTTTGACAGTCAACCTTTGATGTGAAAAGTTAAGTCAATCCAAAACTTCAAGTTAGAATTTCTCGATAATTGAAATCACCCCAACTTTGGTTGGTCAAACACTTTGAACTATGGTTCGATTTTAACTGAAGCAGTGGAAGACCATACCAACTTAATATACATAATTGAGGGATTTTATCTTTTATGTGTAAATTGCCAGTTGTTATATTTATCTCATTCTTGTTAATATTAAGTGCATTTACTTAAGTGATTAACCATGTCTTAGATAATGTTTACGCATAAGTCAATTTATTTTTGTTTTATCTTACATGCGTGTTAATTCATTAATTCATGTGATCGCGACAAAACATCCATAATGAAATAACCATGCAACTTGACAGAAATAAAATAATAAAGTGGTATGACCATGAGATTTTTACTAATTGTTAGTTTATCTAGAGGATGATAAACTAACCGTCAACCTAGGGGAAAAATACGTTGAACCATTTATGGTTCGTGTTGCAGCTTTTCACCTGTCCACCTATGTATCTCTCTTGGATTGGTTTCGTCTCGACTCCAAACTTGAACCGCTTCCACTGGTTTGTGAGCTCCATCCATTACATATTCTTTTACTCATACACAGGTGAGGGGAATCAAAAGATTGGTTAAAAAGTTTACATAAAAGAAATCATGGGCACACAGACCTTTACGTAATGAGAGGTGGAATGACACGTAGACTAACAATTTAATTTAATAATAAATTAAAAGAAACCAATCTCATACAAAAGTTTGGTTTAGGCTTCATCTACATGTATGCAACGGATTACACATTCAATAAAATTAGCATTCAATTCTAATCATTCTTATTTAAGATAAATCATGCTCGAATCTATTAATTATCTTATTTAATTATTAAATTCTTTTATCTTAATTCTCATCCGGATTTTCTTGTGGTTCTCATCCATCATAATTTTAAACAAATTAAATAAATTTATTTAAAATTAATTGTGTACAAAAAATGTACCTTGAAGGCAACACGGTGAGTACCCATTCGAATTAACTAGTGTGTATTATACTCGTATATTGTTTACTCTTGCGACACGTGACATACATGACTAATCGCGTAATTTCATAGCGTGTACTATCAACTTAATGACCGCACAGGATACATGGTATTTACGTAGCATGTTATGCTTCAATGCGCATAAAGCAATAACTGTAATACGGCTTTTACAAGATATGCAGATCTGAACATTACGCAGAAATTAATTAGACATTTATATATATAAAACTCGTCACATGACGTGTACTATCAACTTAATGACCACACAGAAAACATGTTGATAAGGTTTGAATAGGATAATAAATTAATTTTTTAATTTTACGTAATTTGATAAAAGTACACGGCGTGTCCATTGGAGCTACATGTCATGTATTATTCTCACCATATATCCGCGACACACGCCTAAGAACTCGGCGTGTAACTGTGCCACGAAAAATATTGGAGTACACGACATGTACATGGGCTACTTGGCGTGTGGTCTCTGAGTTAAACAGTCACCAGTCATGTAGACCATGTAAGAGGATATACGATCCGTCGGTGACTAAAGGACTACACGTCGTGTACAAAAGTTACATGGCGTTTACTCCGGTTGACCGTGTGCCACGTTGATCCGGTCAACACGCGGTTTGTAATTAAATTCACAACGTGTAATAAATGCACACAATTTTAATTAATTCAAGGTGCATTAAACACCAGTACACGACGTGTACCTTCGGGTTACAAGGCGTGTACTCTTGTGTTGTCCGACTGGACTTCTCAACATCTCCGAATGAGATCTTCAAATTTATTTCATTCATAAAATTAATCGATTTGATTATATTTGTGATAAACGAAGAGGAAGAAAGCAAATCTCCCAATTCGGATTAAAGAACGATTATACTGGAATTGAAAACTAATGACAAATGCTTAAATCAATCAATGAACTTTAAATAATTATAAATAATTATGCGATCGCTCTGATACCACTTAAGGTTCTAGGCTCAGCGGAAGCGTCGGATGAGACATGCCCAACTCGATTTTTTGTCATTATCGATGATTAATTCGAGATTTACATGACGATAAATGTCGTGATCAACAGAATTGAATCAAAGAATATAGACAATAGATAGACACCGAAACCAATACGCAGGTTCATCACATATTATTTATAATTAATTTAAGCAATTAAAGAATTACTGGGAAATTCTTTTTTCGTTGTTGGATCTGGCAACATCTCTACGTCGTACCGTCGTTGCGTTGTAGGAATCCAGAATAGATTCCTTCTAGCGGTGATCCACACGTGTTCCACGAACCTCCGAACGTCGTCGTAATAATCTTTGGGTGCTAGCACGACAGATCCTAACGCTTGCGTCGTTCGTATCGCCCTGAGAACCGCTTCAAGGAAGGGTTATTTTCGATCTCTCTAAACTTGAGAGTGGTGGCAGAGGAGGATCGTTCTCTGTTCTTAAGAGTGTTCTTGGAGAGAGAACTCTCTAGGGTTTGAGAGGATTCTCTTCGGATTTCGTTGTGCACAACAAATGAATTGGCTCACTATAAAAATAATATAATAATTGAGTTTATATACTGCTAGGGTTAGAATATAATAATTGCATATGCGCTCTTATTATTTTCATAATCCCTGCGTAACCTCATGTCTATAATAATAATAATAATAATAATAATAATAATAATAATAATAATAATAATAATAATAATAATAATAATATTTCTCGATATGCGCTAAACTTGCAAATTAAATTAAATATTATTCAAATAATATTCAATATATATTATTTCTCACCGGACCATTAAACTCGGTCCGCCATTCCCCCACAGTATTTATTGGGGCTTGAATAATGACTATATATTTAATAAATAAATATCACCGCATTATTCTTCAATAAATAAATAAATATTATATTCACTAAATAGTAAATAAATATTTTTTAAATATCCCGCTCACATAATATTCTCTCAAATAACCGGTGACGGAATATATAACATGAATAATTATTAAATCACTTGTAGGAATAATATTTATTCAACTTGTTAAATAATAAATAATAATATATTATTTAATCGAGATTTTGGATACACTTAGTTTGTGACCTTCCAGTCTCTTTCTCAGTAGTATTTGACGAAGCAGCCTAAAGTCCATGATCAACGTTTAACAACACGCCAAGACATCCATAGAAAAATAAATTAATGCCGCAGCGACATAATACTTCTTACGGATGTTTTATGTGTAATATAATCCCTATATCACGATATCTCTAATCAAGGAGGTTGCATGTTAGTGCCATCAAACTATGTACTCGATGTTTTTTTCTTT
Source organism: Viscum album (assembly GCA_963277665.1). Lineage (NCBI taxonomy): Eukaryota > Viridiplantae > Streptophyta > Magnoliopsida > Santalales > Viscaceae > Viscum > Viscum album. The sequence goes on along the minus strand of OY728157.1, from coordinate 829,875,664 downwards.
GACTTTCCAAAAATCGAGCTTGCCTATATAACATAATGACCATAGATTTATTTAGGCTATATCATTTTCATGAAAGGGTCTGAAATATCAACTTCCGTTAAAGAACAAAAGAGGCTATATCATTTTCATGAAAGGGTCTGAAATATCAACTTCCGTTAAAGAACAGAAGAGGCTATATCATTTTCATGAAAGAGTCTGAAATATCAACTTCCGTTAAAGAACAGAAGAGGCTATATCATTTTCATGAAAGGGTCTGAAATATCAACTTCCGTTAAAGAACAGAAGAGACAAATCCTTTCTCGCATTATTCATTAATGAAATATTACTCGTGATGCATCCAATGTATCCTACCTCACCATGAACATATGTCTTCATGGTTTTCGTCAATACATCAAAGTACACGACTTATAATACCCTTTAATAACAATTTTAAAGTCTAAAGATCAACACAAACGTTCGTAGATAGGAACATCTAATGACATATAAATGTGGATTTCCTATTGGCGGGTCTCGTTCTCATAATATCCTACACTGGATATTACCAATGGCGTACATTATGAGAATGTGCCTCAAAGTTCTATGAGTCTCCACCCCTCATAGCCTGTACCATTTGTGTTCTCCAAATGATTTTATTCGGCTATAGAACATATATTTAAGAATATTGTCGTGACTCTTCTGGGTTCTCATCATAGCGGGAAACTGCTATGACCTTTCAGTGCGACGACTACTCTTAGGACATTATCTCATATCATGTTACGTAGAAGAACAACTATGATGTGAAAGAATTTATTTATATTCAAAACAATGAATACAAATTATCATAAAGTACACATAAGTTTGTTTTAGGGCACCAACTTTAATAGATCTTTAACGAGTGAGGTAAATTTCTCTTGAAATAGAGTAAAGGAAAATATGGAAGTATGAAATCAATAGAGATATCTTTCTCTATAAATATGAGAAGTTTGATGCTCTGCAAAAGAATGGAAGAAAGATCAAGATGAGAGAATTCCAGAGAAAGATGATGGAAGAAAGTTTGGCACTCAATGAAGATCTTGCCAAAGAAGGAAGGGGGAGTTCAGATGACCTCTCATGGATGGTGATTTCATGGTGGTATTCACAACTTTCTTGTGAAGGAGCTGCACATGGAGATCTTGGAGCACCATTCTAAACTCGCTGCATCGACGACAAAGATGGCGACGTTCTTGTATTGGCTTGCATGCAATGTGGTTTCCTTTCTTGAGCAGTGAGCTGTGAGAGAGGAGTGAGAGAGTGACCCTTGGGAGGTAGTGCACCATCCCAATATCTTGTAAAGGGAGTGACCTTGCCTAAACCTACCACCGAATAGTGCGCTTAGTGGATTTTGGTACATCGGCACATTGCCGTTGGATTAACTTAGTGCGGATGAACCATGTAAAATTCTTGTGTCTTGTGTGCATGTTTTACTTTCTGCAGGACTTAAATCGGTGTGTGTGGGTTAAGTAATCATTGATCAAATTGGATTAAGATAAAGATAAGTGAAAGAACAATCGGATCATCATCGAAAGAACCTAAGATTGACCCTATATACAATGAGGTCTAGATCATTTAGGGTGGTGAGAGTTTGAGGATTAAGTAGTTTGAATTGGAATGAGTTTCATACCCTGATTTACCCTCTCTCTCAGGGTATCTCTCATTAGGAAGTCTTGTGGACCTAACAAGTGGTATCAAAGCATAGGTTTTTTCTTCTCAGATTTGTTTTGTTATGAATTAATCCAATTACTTCTTGGAATTAAGTTTTATTCCGCCCTTTTAATCTTTTGGTGACATGGAAAAGGGAAAGAATCTGAAGAAGCAAAACTCAAAGGGAATTCCGTATAATGAAAAAGTTCGCGGTGATTGTGAGATTCAGATGGAAGATTCCAACAACTTTATAAAAGAAGGTTTGAATAATTCCGATTCTATTGATTCATTAAAAGATGATGCAAGATAAACATACGAGGCTGATTTTTCGGATGATGTTGGATCTACTGATGATGATGAGTTAAGAAATTCAAAAGTGGAAGGTGTCCACCTATTAGAGGAGCTAGATCCATAACAGTAAGAAGTCTTGAAGTTAAAGAAGGAGAATAATGCACACGAGATCCATGTTAGAGGACTAGAGATCAAGATAGAAAAGCTAAAAAGCTTGAACAAAAGGTTGATTAAAGTGGCTACCGATCTAAGGGAAAAAATGACTCCTGGGCCCATGAATCGAAGGAGATGTTTTCAAAAGTGGAGAAGCTTAAAGTCGACTTCAAGGAGAAGGGCCTTGTTTGAAAAGAAGATCAAAACTTGAAGGCCAAAAAGGATGAACTTGGTGCACACATGACAGAATTGGTCGAGGAGAAACAAAGGTTGAAATAAGATAAGGTGATCCTTAAGGATTCCATTTCTTGGATAAACACTAGATGAAAGAAGATAGTGACATGTTGGATAAGCTTTCCCATGCAGGAAAGGATGATATGTCTAAAGGGAGGGCGCTCAAGGAAGACATGAATGCTCAACTTGAAACGAAAAGCAAAAAGATTTAGCAACTTGAAGAAGAATCGATCTTGGTCAAAAAGCAAGAGGAACAACCAAAAGACGAGGGCAGGGGATAATGAGATGATGAGCAATTATGCTAAATCAAAGGAGAAACATGAAAAAATCGTAGTGACACAAAAGTCGAATTCCATGGGAAAATGCGGCATCGACCACGATGGAACTCTTTCAAAGTTCTAGATAAAGAAAACCATGAGCATTCCAAAGAAAAGGGAAAATAGTGCATACAATGAAAACACTTGCAAGTAGTTCCCTACAAGAGGTAAGGACAAAATGATGAGCTTTAGGAGAAGGTACAAAGACATTTGCTTTTATTGTGGAATGCATGGACACATTTCTAGCTTTTTCCATGTAGCATTGAAATATATTCCTTGCTATGAAGTTGTTGGAAGTTTTGCAAAACAGAGTTACCAACCACAACAGTGAAGGTATGGATTTTATTCCAATAATTCCTACCATGCTAATCATGTCTCTAGTGGAGATCTTATGAGAACTTCAGCTGGAATGAGTTGTATAAACCTGCACATTCAATGAAAAATCTATTCTTTTGAGAAATAGATTTCCTAAGTTGGTTGGAGAAGATCACCATGTTGAAAGTGGTTTGAAGAGGAGTTCCAAATCTGTTGTTGAACAAAAAGTGTGTCAGAAAGCTAAAAAGAAGATTTGGATAAGTGAAAGGATTCCAAAAGCTACTCATGTGGAAGAAGTATCCTAGCACAAGGTATGTGTTTTGAAAGCCAATGATTCATGTAGAGATAAACAAGACATTTAGATGGTTTGAAGAAGAAAAGTTCAATTAGCAATGAGCGGAGAGATCCTTGATGGAAATAAAACCCAAGAAGTAAAATCTTGTGAATTGGGCTATGAAGAAAGGGACAAGCCCAAGGAAATTGAAGAAGCATTGGATTCTATTTAAACCATTTTAGATCTCAAGACGGATTTCAAATTGAAGAATAAAAGAAAAACTGTGGTTCATAATGACTTACCATTTTTCTCAACTCGAGGATATTGGAAGATCTCCTCTCCCCACATATTTAAATGCTATAACTATTGTTGAAGTTGTTAGAGTTGGTGTCCTAGAACGAACTGTTTGTACTTTGATTACATGAATATTTAATGTATTTAAATATTAAACATCTTATTACATATTTTTCATTGTTCTGCATGATTATGATGTAATAATGTCCTGGAGTATTTGTTGCATTGATAAGGTCATGACAGTTCCCCGCTTTGATGAGAACCTCGAAATGCTATAACAATATTCTTAAATATAGTTCTGCGGTTGGATGACATACTATGATGAGACACATAGTATACAGATCGTCAGGTGTGAGTATTCATAAGCAGATGAGACTTCCTCTCATGAAGTTCGTACTTAGTAATCTCCAAGACATGAGATTATGAGAACAGACTCGTCAGTAGGAATTCCACATGTTTTGGTGTTCTCGGATATTCCTATCCGCGAGCGTGTGTAATAGTCCTTAGACTTTAAGATTGTCATTAATACGTGTAACGACTCATGCACTTTGATTTACTGATGAAAACCGTCACGCCATATGTTGGCGGGAAGTAGGGTACGTTGGGTGCGTCACGAGTGACATGTTATTAATGGATAATTTGAGCAAGGATTTTTCCCTTCCATTTATGGAAGTTGATATATCGGCCCTTTGATTGAAATAGAACCGTCACACGAAATTCCATGGCCATGGTGTAATGCCGAGTTTATTTCAGGTAGTCAAAAAACGACGTATCAAACACAAATGTTGATGACACTATCATGAAACCTGCTTGATGAGATATTGAGACAAAGAGATTATATTACACAGTGAACGTTCGTATTTGGATGTCGTTGTTGCGAATTTAAGTTCTTTCTCTTGGGTGCCTTGACCCGTTGTTAGACAGTACTCTTGGACTTTAGGTAAACCCGCTTAATGCCAACGAGAAAGAATCCTATAGGGTCACACACTAAGTGTTTCTAGTGGTTTCGGTTAAATTCTATTTGAATTTAATTAATGGAATAAATATTATTCTCAAGATAGTGAAATAATTTTATTCAAGTTAAAATGATTGCATAAATTAAATAAATATTTATTCACTGGATTGTGGGTAAAATATATTTATTTATTTTATTGAACATTTAATAAATATTTATTTACTAGTTTGTAAATAAAATATTTATTTAAGAGAATAAATCATTTATTTATTTATTCGGGTGTTCAATAAATGAAAGTGGAGTTCGAGCGGACCAATGTCGGTCCGGTAGTAAAATAATTATTTGCAAGACGGTAAATAATTATTTAACTAGTCGACACAAGTTAAAATAATAATAACGCTGTTATTATTTTGTGACGCGAAATTTTATTTATAATTCCGTTTTGCGCAAGTTGGAGCACCATAAATAATGACGTGGTATTATTAAAAGCATGAGTTTTCTCTAAGATTATGAATGTATTTAATTGTTGTTACGCAATTAAATATTGTAACCAAATCCCCATGTCGATAAATAGACATGTACGTCTATTGTGTTATGTACCGAACTGCGCGCCCGGTGAATTGAGAATTGTTGAGGTAAACGATTTCTCTCTCGAGTCATCTTTCCACCCTTCTCAAGAACGAGAGACCTTCTTCAAGACCGAAGAACAAGCGATCAAGAATGACCGACACAAGACACTCGCTTCGCCGCGCTAGTACTCGGAGAACGAGTGATGTCGATCGGAGGTCATCGGAGCACGTGTGGATCACCGCTAGAAGGATTCTGGTTTGGATCCTCGCAAGCGCAACGAGACAATCCAGAAGGGTCATTCCGGACGATCAACATCATCAACGAAGAAAGTACCGAAGATCCAGATATTCTTTTCTTCATGAAATTAATTAAATTAATTATAAACGTGATGTGCAAGATCATCTCTAAAGGTTTCAGGCTTCTTCCTTCTTTATCTAAATCTTTGATTCTATTATGTGGAGACTGACGTTCATCGTCATATTGATTCCAGAATAATCATTGATTATGGTAAAAATTAAAGTTGAGCGCCGTTCCAACCACGCTTCCGCTGCGTTCAGAACCTACAGAAGTGTCGCAGGTTTTGGGGGAGATGCGATACATGAGGATATTGCATTGAAAAATGCAAGTGGTATTGAGGCATGATCTGAGGTTCCAATTGATGTTGGAATAGTGCAAGTGGTGTCTTGCTAAATTTGGAATTGCAGGTATGAGTGCAACAAGAAGACATCAAAGCAATCACAATTAGTATCAAGGTTTAATTGAAGTGTTGGTGTCAAGAGCACATATTAATCAATTGACATCAGACCTTGAAGATGGAAGACACTGATAGAGAAGCAGCAACAATAGGAAGTACATGATTTTTTTGATCTGGTCTGACATGTGATATCATCTGATTGTTCTCAGGATATCAAAAGCTGCTATAATTGGATGACTCTCTTGCTGAGTACCAATTCTATATTTGGTGACAGACCTCATACATTTAGGGGGAGTTGGAGGATATGCTTTGGATTTGATGTCAAAGTGGGGAGGAGTGCATCATGAATCTAAAGGCTTTAGAAGTGAAAACATCATGGATGTGACGAGGTATGTGTTTGGTTGTCAAACTCGCAATCCTACCCTAGGATCATTGCGGGGGGGGGGGGGATCATAACTCGTTTGGATTGGACCAGGATTGCAAGAGTCAACTTTAGGTCACTATATATATTTTATACATTCATCTATAATGTGAAATCAATAAAACATACTATTATTATTACATGATTAAATAGTTGTCTTAAATTAATTCTTTGTTATACACTAAACTAAAATATATGTAATATCCACAATGGTGGACAAAAAAATGGGTTATGCAAAACCGGAAGGAAAAAAGAATAACTTAATAAAAAAAAAACAAAATGAAACTAAAAAATAAAATGGAAAAAAAAAAGAAAAAAATATCTATAATGTGAAATCAATAAAACATACTATTATTATTACATGATTAAATAGTTGTCTTAAATTAATTCTTTGTTATACACTAAACTAAAATATATGTAATATCCACAATGGTGGACAAAAAAATGGGTTATGCAAAACCGGAAGGGAAAAAAGAATAACTTAATAAAAACAAAAACAAAATGAAACTAAAAAATAAAATGGAAAAAAAAGAAAAAAGTAAGATTAGAATGATTGGGAAAAAAACAAACCTGCTGAGGGGATCGTCTGCACAAACCAAACCAAAAAAAAAAGAAAAAAAAAAGCGAAAAAAAAAACGGTAATCAAGCAAAAAAAAAAAACAAGAAACGAAACAGAGAACAAAAACGTTTCTGAACAAACAAAAAATAAAGAAATGAAACAAATCAAAAAAGAAAAAGAAAAGAAACGAAACAATCTTCTTGGCCGTGGGTTACGGGGAACCTTTGGTGGTCGATCCCACGATTCCACCAAGCCAGCACGCCCGACTCGACGATCCTACTAGGAACCGATACCGCGCACGAGGTAGCACGAAGGAGGATGCTGGGATCGTTGGATCGCGAGTTTGACAACCATGGTGTTTGGTGTCATGATGTTTGGTTGATATTGGATTTATGATAGCGTTGCCAATAAATCCAAGGGGTGGTTATTAACATATGTTTGGTTGGTATTGGATTCATGATAGTTTTTCCTACAAATCCAAAGAGAGATTGTTAACATCTAATTAATAATTGATGTTGGTGTTGGATTTGCTGTCAACCACAGTGAATGATTGCAAATGTTGGAGTTGTTGCCAATCATATTGTAGAGGAATCGTATCATGTCTCCTCTGAAGGCTCATTATGTCAATGAGGAACTATCACATGGAACATGTGATGCTCTGGAGGAAGATTAGAGTTGTTTGGAAGAAGCTAAATAAGGTTTTGTCTGAGGGATAAAGTTCACACCGCAACATATGTGCATGGAGTCATTTGGACGCAGCTGAAGGATCATGCTGTGGCAATCAAGTGATGAGTGTTGAAGGCATTGGATGATGTTTGGAGGTAAGCTGGTTGGATGATCAATGATGCGGATTATGTTTATTCTGGTTTAATATGGCTTTGGTGCAGTTTTGAAGGGATTTGGAGAAGGCTGTGAGATGAATTCTGAAAAATATGGTGTCATGTAACAGAAGTTTCCTATTGTACATATGAATAACTCACATTTCTGGAAGCTATGTGTGGTGAATCAATTAGATCGAAGCTACTTCAGATTAAAACATGCTGTGGATGTGCTCTTGTTAGAATAAAATGCCACTGATCGAGCTTGCATAAGGTTAAAATATGCCCGCGTCAAGTGAGCTCGCAGTGGAGGATTAATTTGAGAGGAAGCTGTTCACGCCACGTGAATAAATTATCCAAGAAATTAAATGGTGAATGAAATGCAGAGTTGAATGGAGAAATTCTGAGAAGAATTAAAAGGATTTTTTCATGGAAAAAAATCACGGAGATGTTGACTCACTGTTTTCTTATGGATTTAATGGAAATATCTGTTTCCGTATTTTGAAGATTTATGTGAAGATATTTCTGGAGAATATTATGGAAATAATATATGGAAGATTCGTTTTCATATTTAAGGTGTTGAAGGAGCGAGATTTGTGGATGTGGTTTTGACTTGATATCACGCTGTAATCAGAGGTCCCACACCGTGACAACAGTACAGGAAGAAGAAGATCGATCCTAACAGGAAGCTTGCGTTTTGAAGAATGGTTCGCACTGTGATGATGGCTTAAATGACAATTGCACGATTTTGTGTTTTTGAGTGAAGGGAGATGGTTTTGCCACAACACATGGCTTCACGCCACAGTAATGCCTAAATTGGCAGAAGCTTGAGTTTAGGCTTCTAAAGGGGAATGAAGGTTGCACCACAATTCTGGAAGTCACACTGCAAAATTTTCAGGTCAAACAGATTTCCATATTTAAGTTTTCTATCTTAAGGAAATACGAGTCTTGCCAATGATTTGTATTTCTTATATTATTTGTTTTTAAGTGTCCCTCTAGCTGGTGACTGCTACCCTGTCCATTGGGATATTGCATGGAAACTATGTGAATTTCTCACCAGTGGATTAGAATGACCATGTAAAATTGCGTGGATTGAATATGTTGTTTGACCTTTTTTTATGAGTGTTGCGGTCTTTTTATTGATTTGTCTGTTTTTCATTATGTGTCCAAGCTAGGTACACCTAGCTTGAGGGGGAGTGTTGGAGTATGTGTAACTTCCTGCCCCACTTCCTTTGTAACTTCCTGCCTCAGTTCCTTTGTAACTTCTCTTTGTAACTTCCCTTTCTTTTCTATAAATGAGGGCCCTCTCCTCACCTTGAGTGATGAGGGGATTTCTGAATTTTACATGGTATCAGAGCGGTTCCGACCCTCCCTCCAATTTTGCCCCCCCTCCTGTGCGCACTGCGCCTGTGAGGCCCTCGTGTCCAGTTCGGCGGCGGCCTCTCCTAGCGCGGCGCGGTCCTCCTTCCCGGCGCCCCTCTTTTTTTTTTTTTTATTTCCACGGCGTCGCTCCCCTACCGCTCTGCGCGGCTCCCCTCTCGGCGCCCTCCCCAGCGCGGCGCAACTCTCCTCCCGGCGCCCTCACCCGCGCGGACCCCAGTCCCGGCGACCCTCCTTCCCGGCGGCCCTGGCTCCGCGATGCCCTCTCCCGCCGCACCTTCCGTCGCCCCCAGCGCGACTCCTTTCCTGCGGCCCTCTCTCCAGGCGCGGCTCCCCCCACCCAGCGGCGCCCTCGCCCCGTCGCCCTCGCCCCGGCGCACTCGATTAGTGGCGCCTTCGCCCAGCGGCGCACTCGCCCCTGCGATCTCCCTCCAACCGAACCGGCTCCATCCGGGCAGCCCGGGCTCCTTTAGGTTTTTTCCAGCGCCCGGCGTGCTCCGCTTTCCGGCCCGGCACCCTGATTCCGGCTCTTCCCTCCGCTGCATCTTTGCTATCCACGCGCCGCTTCCATGGCAGACTCCTCCCCTCTGCCGCCGATGATCACCGCTTCTACTCGCCTTGTGGATGACCGATTGGACTCCACAAATTTCTCCATCTGGAGGAAGACTGTAGTGATGTCCCTCACTGGGATGGACCTCGATCATCATCTTGAGGATCCTCCCCCGGCCTCGACTGATCCCAAATATCGTTCCTGGAAACTTGCTGACAGCAAGATCTTCGCTCTGCTGGTCAATTCCATGGAACGATCGGTCAAAGATGTCACCCGTACAACAAATACCGTCAAGGAGCTCTGGGACTCCTTGAATATCATGTACTCCGAGACCAATAACCTCGCTCGGGTGTCCGATCTCCTTCAGCGACTGTCCCATGTTCGACAGCAGGACCGATACTTTACAGCCTACTTCATGGAATGGAAAGGGCTGCGTGATGAGTTGCAGGAGTTGTGGCCCATTCCACAAACACCGGCCGAAGCTCAGACCCGGCGGGACCAACTCTGCCTCTTCACTCTTTTCAACGACCTCACTCCAGTGTTTGCCACAACGACAACCGAACTGCTCGCTAGCTCGTCGATGCTGGAGATCCCACAGGTGTATCACCGGCTCAGCAAGGCCCAGCGGGCTCTTCCTCCTCCCGCCCCCGTTATCGACCCCTCAGCTCTCGTCGGTCATGGCGGTGGCCGCTCATCTGGTCCTCGTGGACGTGGTCGTGTGGACAGTCGTCCACGTCCCCTCTGTCAACACTGTGGCAAGGTTGGCCACACGATCGACCGATGTTGGGTCCTGCATGGACGTCCATCTCAGCGCCCGCGGCAGGGACAAACAGCGGTCCAGGAAGCGCGATCGGCAGTTGCCACTCTTCCCCACTCTCTGGACCTTTCGATGGCCGACATCCGGCTGACTCATGATCCTCGGGACTCTGCCGAACCCGGCCCATCAACGGCTTTTATAGCCCATTCTGCTCACTCCACTGCCTTTGTCGGCCGTCGCTCCCCTGCCTGGATGTTGGACTCAGGTGCCTCCGACCACCTCACCGGTGATGCTGGTATGTTGACCTCTTACTGCCCTTATACCGGTTCCTCAGCCATCACTGTCGCTGATGGCTCCACTATCCCGATTGCGGGCTTCGGCGCATGCTCTCTGACTCCGTCGATTCACCTACCCATTGTGGCACATGTGCCCCACTCTCTGGACCTTTCGATGGCCGACATCCGGCTGACTCATGATCCTCGGGACTCTGCCGAACCCGGCCCATCAATGGCTTCTATAGCCCATTCTGCTCACTCCACTGCCTTTGTCGGCCGTCGCTCCCCTGCCTGGATGTTGGACTCAGGTGCCTCCGACCACCTCACCGGTGATGCTGGTATGTTGACCTCTTACTGCCCTTATACCGGTTCCTCAGCCATCACTGTCGCTGATGGCTCCACTATCCCGATTGCGGGCTTCGGCGCATGCTCTCTGACTCCGTCGATTCACCTACCCATTGTGGCACATGTGCCCCGTAGTCCGTTTAATCTTCTTTCCATCAGTAAGCTGACAAAAGATTATAACTGTGCTGCCATATTTACCTCATCTGGTGTTGTTTTTCAGGAGCAGACAACGAACCGGAAACTTGGTAGAGGCCGACTTCGGGACGGGGTCTACATGTTCGATGCACCAACACCCATCGCTTGCTCATCTACCTCTTCTCGAGCATTGGATCTTCATTCCCGGTTGGGACATCCGCCGACATCCACCATTCATCAACTTTTTCCAGAGTTTCGTTGGAGTCTTTCTTTTCATTGTGAGTCCTGTACTTTTGCAAAACATCATCGCACTACATACCTTCCTCGGGTGGATACACGGGCCTCAAACCCTTTTTATCTGGTTCATTCAGATGTTTGGGGTCTTTGTACCATTGCGAGTCATTTGGGATATAAATATTATATATCTTTCATCGATGATTATTCGCGAATGACTTGGCTTTACCTCCTTCGAGAACGCTCCGACGTGTTTTCCACCTTCCAAACCTTTTATGCTGAGATTCAGAATCAATTTTCAATCTCGGTCAAATGTCTCCGCTCGGACAATGGGCGTGAGTATCTCTCCACTTCCTTTCGGCAGTTTCTCCAGACGAAAGACATCCTTCATCAGACCTCCTGTCCTGATACACCCCAGCAGAATAGCGTGGCCGAGCGGAAACACAGACATATTCTGGAGACTGCTCGTGCCCTCCTCTTTCACCGCCAGGTGCCTCTGCAGTTTTGGGGTAATGCCATTCTCACCGCCACCTACCTGATTAACCGTTTTCCTTCCACTATCCTTCGGGGGGAGACTCCTTTTAGGACTTTGTTCTCCTCTCTCCCTCTTCACTCCCTTCCCATTCGCGTGTTTGGGTGCCTCTGTTACGTTCGCGACACACGTCCCGGTCTCTCCAAACTCGCTCCCAAATCCCTCCGCTGCATCTTTTTAGGCTATTCCCGCACTCAGCACGGATATCGCTGTTTCTCCTCCGACCTACGGCGGTATGTCATCTCGGCCGACATTGCATTTGTTGAGAGTTCTCCATTCTCACTTCCTTCTCCTCATCCTGACCCTACCATCGATGATTGTCTTCCTCTCATCATCCATCCTCCACCGGCGTCAACCCCTGTTGACACCCATTTTGGTCAGATCTACTCCCGGCGTCCATCGACTGTATCCCCCGTCCCGGCCAATGACACTGACGCTCCCGCTTCGTCCGCTGCTCCTGCTCCGCCACCCGCGGACTTGCCCATTGCCCTTTGGAAAGGTACTCGCTCCTGCCAGAGTACTCCTCTATTTGTATCTTCATACAGGGGTTTGTCCGCTCTGGAGACAGTTTCTGTACCTCGCACGGTTGGTGAAGCCAAATCTCACCCCGGGTGGCTAGCTGCAATGCTGGATGAATTGCAGGCTTTAGAGGATAACCATACTTGGGATCTTGTACCTCTTCCAGCAGGCAAACAGGCAGTGGGCAGCAAATGGATTTACACCATCAGGCTGAATCCCGATGGCACTCTCCACCGCCTCAAAGCCCGCCTTGTTGCCAAAGGCTTTGCACAGACGTACGATGTTGACTACTTTGATACCTTCTCACCGGTTGCCAAGATGACCTCTGTCCGGTTATTCATCTCTCTCGCCGCCCATCATCAGTGGTCTCTTCATCAATTGGATGTCAAGAATGCCTTCCTCCATGGCTTCCTTGAGGAAGAAATTTATCTGCAGCAGCCCCCCGGATTCTGTGCCTTCGGCGCTGAATCTCGCGTCTGCCGTCTCCGCCGCTCTCTTTACGGCCTGAAGCAATCTCCCCGTGCTTGGTTCGGCCGCTTTAGCACGGTCATTAGCGACTTTGGGCTTTCTCGCAGTATGAAGGATCACACTGTCTTCTACAGGACGAGTGCACGTGGCTGCATCTTATTGGTCGTATATGTGGATGACATCGTCATCACCGACAGCGACTCTGTGGGTATCACCCACCTCAAGGCCCATCTTCACCAACACTTCCACACGAAGGATCTTGGTCCTCTCACCTACTTTCTCGGCATCGAGGTTTCCTATTCCTCAGACACCATCTCCCTCTGCCAATGGAAGTATGCATTGGATATATTACAGGATGCTGGGCTGACTCAGGCCACTGCGGTCGATATTCCTCTAGAGCCTGGGGAGCGGTCTCTTTATGCCTCCTCCGCACTGTACCCACATCCCGAGCGGTACCGTCGATTGGTGGGTCAACTCAATTATCTCACCATGACTCGACCCGACATCTCCTGTGCAGTTGCCAAAGTCAGTCAATTTATGGCGCATCCAACCACCTCTCAGTGGGATGCTGTCATCCGCATCGCCAAGTACATCAAGCGCGATCCTGCCCGTGGTCTTCACTACTCCCAGCATCCTCATCAGCATATTGAGGCCTTCTGCGATGCTGATTACGCTGGCTGCCTTGCCACTCGGAAATCTACATCTGGGTTTGCCATATTCCTGGCAGGCAATCTCATTTCTTGGCGAAGCAAGAAACAGACGGTCGTCTCTCGCTCCAGTGCCGAGTCTGAGTACCGTGCTATGACCACCGTCACTACCGAGATCCTATGGCTTCAACAACTCCTCCAGGAGCTTGGCTTTCCTCAGCAGAATTCTGCTCACATATGGTGTGACAATCAGGCAGCCACTAAAATTGCTTCGAATCCCGTTTTCTATGAACGCATGAAGCATATAGAGGTGGACTGTCACTTTCTTCGCCACCACCTGGAGCACAAACATGTCAGCTTTAGCCACATTTCAACGGCGGACCAGCTTGCTGACATCTTCACCAAAGGCCTCCCCGGTGCTCGTCTCGCCTCTCTTAGTTCCAAGCTGGGGATCCACAGCATCAGACGCCCAGCTTGAGGGGGAGTGTTGCGGTCTTTTTATTGATTTGTCTGTTTTTCATTATGTGTCCAAGCTAGGTACACCTAGCTTGAGGGGGAGTGTTGGAGTATGTGTAACTTCCTGCCCCACTTCCTTTGTAACTTCCTGCCCCACTTCCTTTGTAACTTCTCTTTGTAACTTCCCTTTCTTTTCTATAAATGAGGGCCCTCTCCTCACCTTGAGTGATGAGGGGATTTCTGAATTTTACAATGAGGATTTAAATTGATGACTTTGACTCAATTTGAAGAAGATGGACAGACGAATTTGCCCACCATACTCATGGAGAATTCTAGATCTTTAACGAGGGCAACGAGGTGGATTTCTCTTAAAATAGAGAAAAGGAAAATCTGGAAGTCTGAAGTTTGAGATATCTTTCTCTATAAATATGAGAAGTTTGCTGCTGTGCAAAAGAATGGAAACCCAACAGTATTTAAAGATCAAGACGATAGAATTCTAGAGAAAGAAGATAGAAGAAAGTTCGGCACTCATCGAAGATATTGCCAGACAGGAGGAGCACCATTATACACTCGGTGCATCGATGACAACGACGACGATGTTGTTTTTTATTGGCTTGCATGCTAACGTGGTTTCCTTTCTCGAGCAGTGAGCTGAGAGAGAGGAGTGAGTCTTGTAAAGGGTGTGACCCTTGGCTTGAAGTGACCTTGCCTAAACCCACCACTAAACAATGCATTTAGTGGATTCTGGTACATCGACACATTGCTGTTGTATGCTCCTTGGATTAACTCAGTGCGGGCGAACCAAGTAAAATTTTTGTGGCTTGTGTGCATGATTTACTTACTTTCTCAAGACATATCGGTGTGTGTGGATTAAGTAATTATTGATCAAATTGGATTAAGGCAAAGATAAGCGAAATAACAATCAGATCATCATTGAAAGAACTTAAGAGCGACCCTACCAACAATGAGGTCAAAATGATTTAGGGTGGTGAGAGTTTGAGGATTACATGGTTTGAATTGGAATGAGTTTCATACCTTGATTCACCCCCCCTCTCTGGGTATCTTGCATTAGGAACCTTTGTGGACCTAACATTTTCGAAGCTAGATTCCCTGATTTTTTCTGATCCTTCTGATTCTCATGGAGGATCTGAGGTTGATTGTAGCCCCTTTGGTCTTCCAAATTTCCTTTCATTAAAAAAAAAAAACAACGGCAATGCAATGAATATTTTGGCCTGCATTCATTAAGGTCTTGCATTCGTGGGTGGTTGATCTGAAGTTCTGCATTGCTCATACAGAGATGCTATAGTAACTTGGATCAGGAAGAAGATTGGACCTGGTGTATATAACATAACTACAGTGGAAGATGCAGAGCGGATATTGACTTCTGAAAACAAAGTTGTGTTGGGATTCCTGAACTCTTTGGTGGTAATTCCTCCAAGCATTGATTTGTTTAGAATTGCAGTGGCTGGCATTCATTTATTGTTGTCAGTGATTTCACAATTGTTGGGTTATTTCATCACCTGCAGGCATCTGAAAGCAATGAGTTAGCTGCTGCCTCTAGGCTGGAAGATGATGTCAACTTCTATCAAACTGTGAATGCAGACGTTGCTAAGCTTTTCCACATTGACCCTGAGGTTAGGCGTCCTGCATTGGTCTTGTTGAAGAAGGAGGTTGAGAAATTGAGTCTTTTTGGTCAGTTTCTTTGTTGTGTTTTCTTGTCTCCCATCTTTTCTAGGAACATCGTTTAGACCTTGGTTTGATATTTCTTCAGATGGGAATTTTTCTAAATCATCGATAGCTGAGTTTGTGTTTGGCAATAAGCTTCCTCTAGTTACCGTATTTACGAGGGAAAGTGCCCCTTTGATTTTTGAAAGTCCGATTAAGAAACAGGTATGCACATGTTTTATTTCAATTTTGTTATCCGTGTCCAAAACCAGTGTTTAAATGAATATTACGCCATCACATGATACTCGTAGTGACAGCTCCAAATTTTTACTCAGTCAGCTTCTACTGTTTGCAACTAAGGAATCAGAGAAGCTTCTCTCAATATTCCAAGATGCAGCAAAATTTTTCAAGGGAAAGGTGAGTTTATTCAGTTTGCTGTAGAAAAGGGATTTGCATTTGATTATTATTTTGAAGTTGACAAGGCTTGTTTATTAGCTTTTAATTTTTTAAAATTCTAAATCCTCCATGTAATTAATTGCCAGCCTTATTGCCACATTAACTTTATATTTTTTACTCCTTTCCCTGATCTTGGTAGTGATTTGGTTTATATGCTGTTTTTTTTCTCCCCTATGTGGATGCCAAGATGTTCAATTTCATATTAATGTGCATATTGCTTATCCATTTTCCCCATTTTGCTCCCTGTTGCCAGCTTGTCTTTGTTTTTGTGGAAATGTACAATGAGGATGTTGGAAAGCCAGTTTCAGAGTACTTTGGCATCACAGGAGATGGGCCCACGGTAATCTTCTTTTTTGTTGGTGAAGTTTAAATGGGTCCGGTTTAATTATGCCGGAATTTGCTTTCCATGTATAGGTTCTTGCATACACCGGAAATGAAGATGGGAAGAAATTTTTACTAGAAGGGGATTTGAGTGTGGATAAGATCAAGGTAACAATCCCCCAGCCCCAGAGCTTTCTGCACAAAACACAAAGTTTATTTTATTTTTATTCTAAAGCTTCATTCTCCAGGCATTTGGAGAAGATTTCCTAGAAGACAAGCTGAAACCATTTTTAAAGTCAGCCCCAATCCCTGAAAAGGTGAGATCCATTGTTTTTTTTGTCTTTTCAAGTAGTTCAGTTTGTCATTTCTGAGCACCTTTCTGCATCCGTTACTGAAACAGAACGACGGGGATGTGAAAATTGTGGTCGGCGATAACTTTGATGAAATCGTTTTGGATGAATCCAAGGATGTCCTTTTGGAGATTTATGCACCATGGTGTGGGCATTGCCAATCCCTGGAGCCTACGTACAGTAAGCTTGCCAAACATCTCCGAGGCATTGAATCGATTGTTGTAGCTAAGATGGATGGAACTGCGAATGAACATCCAAGAGCAAAGGTAATTTCAGATGCAATTCACCGGCTAGTAAGGGTCTATGCGGATGCCAATAACGCTTTCTTCTCTCTTCCGACAGTCTGATGGGTTCCCAACGATTCTCTTCTTTCCGGCGGGGAACAAGAGCTTTGATCCGATTACGGTGGATGTGGATCGAACGGTTGTTGCGTTCTACAAATTCCTGAAGAAACACGCCTCGATCCCTTTCAAGCTGCAGAAACCGGAGTTGAAACCTTTGAGTCCTGAAGTAGAGGAGAAGGGCGAGGTGAAGGATGAATTGTAGGGTAATTGACGGGGAGAAACCTTGTGTAATGGAAAAATGGGTTTATTATCATCTTTTTATTTGAATGCCTGTCCAATGCAAGGGTGATGCTGCTCTTTCATGGAGGGGGATGCTCCCCAAGCTCTGTAATTTCAAGTAACAGCAATGGCTGGCACAGATTGGACGATTTTCCCAAGCAGCGGCACGGTATTTTGTTTTTGGGCATGTTATTTTATTTCTTTAAGGTTGATTATGCTAGTTGGAATCCTAGATCCTGAATAATCCCTAGTTGAAAACATAATGAGTGGGCAGAGGGTGAAGCAGGGTGACTGCTGTTTGAAACTCTGCTCTTCAATTAACACTTCTAGCTCGATCAATATAAAGATTGATAATAGGTTGCATTAGAAATACTAGATTTGATGATTTGTTGCCTCTTAAGATGGTCAATTCAATGTATTCAACTCGATCTTCACATTTGCATCACCTTCAATTAGAAGCTCTCCTTATTTCATTGTATGGAATTGTGTGGATCTTGCCTTGGATCAATGATGATTGAAATCTCTAGATCTATTTCTTTCGATGAATCGATGAACTCTTCTCTCTCTTTTTCTCTTGGATATTGGATGTGTAAATTAGGCAAATGGATGAGTCATGAGATTTGTTTATCATGAATAGAGATTTGATGATTTGAAGTATGTGATCTAAGAATGTTCTTCAAGGGATTTCAGATCTTGACAAGGTAGGATACTCGAACCTTTCTATTTGCATGTCTTGTGAATTTATATAATTCTACTGATTCTATTTGCATGTATTGTGAATTTATATAATTCTATTGATATGGCGGTGGATAATTCTTCTAATCAAATGGGTTTAATGATAATTAATATGAATGATGAAAAATATGTTTGAGAAGTTCTCTCCATGAAAACCCTAAAATGAAATGTTTTATAAATGTAAGAACTGAGGGCATTATCTAATGTGAAAAATCTTAAGGTGGATTTGAGCGTGTAGATTTGTGATATTGATTTGTTGAAATTAACTAGACATAGAATAATGGAATAAATTAAAAAATTGGAACATTTTAATTTTAATAATGGCCATATGATGTTTAATTGAATTGATTGTGATTGATTTATATTGCCTAGAAATATATATGGTTGATTTGGAAATAGAGTTTGTCACTGTTGATATGATGTGAAATGTGATATCATGTTATGATTGATGATGCGATTTGATAAATGAATTTGCTGTAACCCGACACACAATGAGGATGTGTAAATCAGCGTGTTACTAGATTTAAACTCTTTTACCTCAGCCCTATCCCTTCGGGTCTTTTTCCCTTGTTAAAAGGAACACTATTTAACCTAACTATCAAATGCACTCACATCAAATATCACGCACATGTGCATGAAGTAAAACATGAAGGGACGTATAGATTTTGCCTGTTCACCTACACCGGGCTACATTCAAGGAGCCGAAAAATCCACTATAAACCACTGTTTTGGTGGATACAAATTTTAGGTAAAGCCACTCATCACCAAGGCTCATTGCCTGTGCAATTTAGGTGAAGTTACTCCTCACCAAAGCTCACTGTCTGTAGAATAGTTTAGGGAAGACTAACTCACTGCCTTCCAAGGGCCACTCTCTTCTCCTCCACCTACTGCTTCAAAAGATATTAGTTTATAGATTAGTAGGTCACTTTTCAGTTTATCGGCAAGGCCGCTTTATGATCAACATGTATACCTAATATAATTTGCATCATAATTCCAGATGCGATGCTCCAATGTATACTATGTGTTGCTCGTAATACCATGACTAGATGTAATCAACTCCCTGTGAGAAGAGTTGAATCTTTTATCTTCAAACAAACTTCACACACCCTCAAACAATATTCTCCTAATTGAATAATTCCTACGTAGGAATTATCTTCAATATATTCTGTCTTTCTTATGCCAACAAGCCAGATGTATTAAGATGATCCACAAATCTGACCTTCAATATAACCTCAATTAGCAAAAACACAATCTTCTGAATTTTGATATTCAATGAAGTCCATGTTGCAGATCACCTTCCTTCGCCTTCCTTCTACCTTCTTGGATCTCTCCATTCATTTTTTCTCTTTTGCTTTAGTTCTGTCAAGAACTTTTCTCCTTATCCAACCCGTTTCCCTCCATTTCCAGTGAGGAGATTTGAATTTCACATTCAAGTTCAAGAAGTCAACTATCTTGAACTTCCTCTACTTCAAATTCATCTTTCAGGTCATTTTCAAGTAAATCTCCACCATTGAACTCCATTTAGAATGTTGATGTTCATCCCATAATCGCCAAACAGTTGCAAAGTGCCAATAGATCAAATCTGTTCGAATTCTCTAGATTATAGTAATCACAATGTGATATCTTACATTGCAGCGTGACATGTTGGTTCCTTCTTCAACAGCAAGTTGCATCACGACATGATATAGAACTTCACAACGCAACCTTGATTTATGTTGCAAAACAACCCATAGCCTACCTTTCACGATCCCGGTTCTTTCTTTACGGTCTAAATGTCGCGACATAGCCCCTTTAATCACGACGAGACATTTGTATATATTGCGGAAACGCTGGGAGTCGCAGCGACATAACAGGTTTGCAGATGAAGAAAAGTCGGAAATAAAAGAAGAAGAATACAGTCACATAGATTTACGTGATTCGGGAATAATCCCTACGTACACGGAGAGACAAAATTACTTCACTATGAAATTTGGGAGCACAATTACAAGGAGTATCTCAGATTTTCTAACACACAGAAACCCTAGCCCGAAACGTGCTAATAAAGAAGATGAAGTGCTATGCCATCGACCATACAGAAAGTCCGCACTGCTACAGTGAACGACAGTTGAAAGTCTACATCGCTACAGTGCCGTGACGACCCAAGTTCAAGCTGCTACAGTGGTCGACGGATGAAAGTCCATGGAGCTATAATAATGTTGTCTCTAAAGTCCGACCTGCTACAGTAGTCGTGCCAAAGTCCGCACTGCTACAGTGCCCTATCGGTGTTGGCTAGTCAGCTCTGCTACAGTCGATCAAAGTTGCTACAATGACCCAAAATTTGGGACGGGGGCCTTCGACCCCCGAACCCCTGAATAAGGGCGTGTTTCCCGCTGCAACACCCAACAAGCTCACCGCAAAGCTTGACTCGCAGAGTTGCGGCCTACTGCTATAACATCCATTACATATTTTAAAGGTATTTTTTAATTTAATTTCCATTATTGCTTTGTTTTGGGGGTTTCCCATGCATTTTTGGAGGAATGAGTGAGTTTTCATGATTTGGGACAAACCGTGAGCCCAATTCCAAATTTAAAAATAAATTTTGTTTTCTTTATAACTCCTTCATTTTTCAACATTTTTCATCCATTATAATTCACACTTGGCATCCCCTGACCTATTAACACCACCATATTAATTTGGACTAGTTATGAATCCATAATCATGGTGGATTTGGGTTTTTATTTAAGGAATTGAGCCTGCCTGGAAGCCCATTTCCAGTTTTAAAAATGAATTTCGTTTATTTAATAACTTATTCATTTTTACTCTTTTTCGAAGATTCCACCTCCCACTCGAAACTAACATCCTTAGGTGCGTCCCCATTACCTCTCTCCCCTCTTTGGAGCTCGTGTGCATCGTGAATTAGGGCAGACGTTCATAAGGGTTCTCAAATTGTCCAGATTTGAAGAGATAACTTCTTTCCTTCATAACTCCTTCATTTCTCACTATTCCCCCCATTCCAGTTCCTACATGATCTCCTCATCATTATTCGAACCTCCATTGAATGTTTGGCTGTTTGCAAATTCAGCTACTAGTGTATTTGGGGAGATTTCTTCAAGATCCTTCAAGTAAGTGAGTCTCCTTCATTCTTCTTTCATTTTGCTTAGAGTTTCATTCAATTTTCTTAGGGTTTCTTCTCTTATCCTTGAGGTTCCTAATGTCCAGAAACCAGGGTTTCGAATCTAGAGTTTAACTTTGGGTTTTCTTGGTCTATTCTTGTGGTTTTAGGCTTGATCTAGGTCCCTCTTAGTGTGGCGGCAGTGCGATTTGATTTTCGCACAAAGAATCAAGGGTTTTCATTAATTTGGTAGGTGATTCCATGTTTATGCAATCTTTGTGTCTTAGCATGCTGTATTTATCATATTTTCAGGTTTATCTCATTTCATTATTTCTGCAAAAAAATAGTTTTAGTGGTGACTGTATTGCAAATGAATTTTAAATGCAAATTTTATGTGAAATTAGGGGGTTTTCAAAGAAATGTTTTATTGGTTTATTTGGGGCTGCCCTATAAATACTTAATTGATTTTATTGAACTAAAATAGGGGTTCCAATCATGTTTTGAATGTTAATACCCTTTGGTTGTTACTGCGAAAATGGGTTTTAATGGTATTTGTGGAACACGTGAACTTTAAGTGCCATGTTTGTGTGTAAATGGAGCTTTTACAAAGTTATCATTTCTTGGTTCACATGGGACTACCCTAAAATTGATTTGTTGGATTCATTGAAATGTATTGGTCTGCCTTTTCTGTTTTGGTAACTTACAAGTGTGCACATAGTGTACAATGTGGGGTTTTCAAGGAGTTTTGGGTGCAAAACAACGCAGGATTTTGAGAAATTGTTTCATTTAAAAATCAAAGTGTTTTGTTGTGTGTTTTAAGTGATTTAAAATGTGTATAGATACTGTAATGATTGTATGTGACCATTAGTGGTTTTTTATATGAAAATGGGTTTATGTATTATGCTGAAATTATTTGAGCACAAAGGGGGGGAAGCCCGGGTACCTAGGTGGGGCATATATGTACCAGTACGACTAGTAGACCAAATGAGTTTTGTTTCTATTTCACTTAACATTTGGATAAATAAAACTCTAACTAAACTATATGGATGACGATTGAGGACCACTAGGTTATGGGTATGTTCCCTACTAGTGGCTCGTGCACGAGAACATATTTTACTATGGTTACTTTACACCGAGGTATGAGGTACATGGGGTCCGAGACTATCTAGTGTCTAGGGGTGTTCCTGATTTTGCTGCTCATTGGATTTGTGGTATTTTCCATTGTATTTGGGTGTGTTTGGAAGTATATTATATTTTCTAACACGACCATTTAAATGTGTTAACATTCTAAATGTTTTAGCTTGAAAACTGTTTTCAATTGAAAGTTGCATTTCTTGGAATTTGTCGCCGCTTTTCATTGCATATTAAAACTGATTGCTTTTTCACCTTGTATTTCATGCACTTTGGAATCATTGGGTGGTATCCTATTGGGATTAGGCTCACACCCTACTTATACCCCTTGGGTGTAAGTCGACTTTATTATTCTTGACTTAGGTAAAGGAAAGACTTTGGGTGATGGCGGTTCAGGGTGTTAGTTCCCATCCTCGGGGCAGAGTTGTGGAGACGACTTATGGGTGATGACCCCTTGTCGTATGGAGTCCTTGGAGCTGTTTTGCTACTATTTCTTTGTGTCTTTGGACCTTTTGTATTTCATTTGAACTTATGTATTCAGTTCTGGATTTTTGTATAAACCTTGTTGGTATGAATTTTTTAGATTCAGTTTGCCAAATGTTTTTGATGTTTTATGTATACATATTCAGGTAAATCGTTCCCAAACCAAGATAAATGATACCCGGGCACTTGTGCCAGCCCGTGGGGATAGGGAATTCCCTTCGGTCCTTACCACATGCTGGGTTTGGTGCCAGTATTGGTGGCGACCAGATTCGGTTCGTGATAGCTGCGCAGTATGGACCACAAGTATTTGGCCCAACATCATCCAAAATAGATCAAGTTACACCAACCCAATAGTGTAATGACGTGATACTATCCAAGATTGACCACATTATTAATCATATTTTATGTAACCTATGCATCCATGAGGTAAACCTACCTATCATCCAAATAACCCTTACATATGAGTACTTAGCCATTTCCCCAGTCTAGATCAACCCTTATGTATCAAAAAGTGTGGCCTAGTAACCTTTACATATCGACACGGTAACCTTTACGTATTGCGTAGATGACCTTTACGTATTAGTACTTTTCCATTTTCCTAGACCCGGTTTGCTCAGTTGACCTTTACGTATTCCAGTGTAGTTTAAAACTTCACTATTTTTAGACCTAGTATGCTCAACATAGATTCTAATTACCCTTGCGTATTAGACTTTTCCACTTTCTTACAACTTTGAATTTCTCCACCCAAACTTATTTCAAAACATCCTCTTCCACTTCCAAAACCAGAATAAGTTGAATAATCTCATTAAGTAATCCCATATATCATCTCCATGTATGGTTCCCTTATATGTTATGGGTTTCATATGAACATCATATGATCATAAATAGTGGAAGACAACCCAAATACAATAGATCTATCTTCAAGAATAATAGGGTGTAAACAATACAATAAAAACAGAGTACCTAGAATTCGTGAACAATAACGATTTCCATCTTCCTTCACGGACAATGTTTGAGTAAGATCATGAGGAGTAGTGAATGTAAGCACTCTACCTCTAAGGGAATACATCGACAACTTGGATCCAATATTGTATTGTGAAGATACCCAAATGTTGAAGGGGTGCTAGCGCATTCATTTTTGAAACAATAAATAGCACAAGAGGAAGAGAGCTTGCAATATACACACCCAACAGAAGAGGATCTCATCCTCTTATATAGGCAGTGTCCAAAAATCTCAAATAAATAACACATCTCATATATTACTGCCCGTTATGGATTTATTTATTGAATTCATTTCAATAAATAAATTCAATGCAATTAATCCATTCATAATGGAATATAACTAATGAATAAACCATAGGGAGAAATAAATATAAATAAATATATATATATAATATTCATGCATCACATGCATGATAATGCACACGTTATAATATATATATATATATATCTCATGCATTATATGCATGTATACATGTATCTCATGCATGTGCATTTTAGTGTATACCCAAAAAACTCTCAGTTGCACTAAAATACCATAAGGACTTTATGCAAAACTTCACAACTATCACTACTGGAAATCATACTTATACCAACGCCCTTTTCCCAACAGTTTGTCTAAACTGTTGGGATAAACAGTTTTTCCCAATGGTTTTTGAAAACCGTTGGGATATAGTGATTTAGTGTAGTATTTTCCAACGGTTTTTGAAAAATGTTGGGGTATATGTATTTTTACCAACGTTTTATGTAAACTGTTGAGATATAGTGGGATATGGTGATGTTTCCCAACGATTTTTTAAAACCGTTGGGATAGTTTTCTCTCAATATGTCTAATCCCCCACTTCCCTTTCCAGATTCGATTGATTTTTTCCCTACCAAAGCGGTGCTCTCTTCCCAGTCGGTGACCCCTCCTCTTCTAAAGATCCATCCGAGTTGTTTCCACTTCAAATTGGTGAGTTGGAGTTACATCTTATACCTACATTTATTTTGGATTTTTATATACCATGTTTAGTTGATTTCCTCATCCGCTGTAATCCCTCATCTTTTAGGGTTTTCAGTTGTTGTTGAATGTGAAATCGGCATGTTCCAAATACTCCAGCCTACACATAGACAATGAATTTACCTTCTTGAACCACTACCATCACTAATTTTCTAGGCGTGTTACACAATATTAGTGTTTTAGGGGTACTAAATTTTCTCCCATCGGTCATGTTCACATTCATATTTTCAAGAATTTTACCTTGGAAACTAATTGATTTCTTCGAAAAGGGAGTTCCAACAATTACTTTTTGAAATTTTTATGTAATGGTTTGGTGGTCTGTGCAGGTGGGGGTGTGTAGGTCGGGGGGGGGGGGGGTGCAAGGGGAGTCTGTTGGGGGTGAGGGGGGGGGGGGGGTGCAAGGGGAGTCTGTTGGGGGTGAGGGGGGGGTGGATGGGTGGGTTGTACAAGTGGGGGTGGGAGGTGGGATGTGCAGGTGGGGGTGGGGGGAGGGGGGGGCTGTGCACGTGGGGAGGGGGGGGGGGTGCAAGTGGGTGGGGGAGGGGAGTGTGCAGGTTGGGGGGGGGGATGTGTAGTGTGTAAGTGGGGAGGGGGGGTGCGGGGGGATGGGGCTGTGCAGGTTCGGGGGGGGGGGGGGATGTGTAGTGTGCAAGTGGGGAGGGGGGGGGGGTGCGGGGGGAGGGGGCTATGTAGGGGGAGTCTGTTGGGGGTGAGGTGGGGGGGGGGGGGTGTGGGGGTGGGCGGTGGGCTATGCAGGTGGGGGTGTGCAGGTCGGGGGGAGGGGGACTGTGTAGGGGGAGTCTAGTGGGGGTGAGGTGGGGGGGGTGTACAGGTGGGGGGTGGGGTGGGCTGTGCAGGTGGGGGTGGGGGGGGGTGTAGGGGGGTGTGCAGGTGGGGGTGGGGGAGAGGGGGCTGTGCAAGTGTGTGTGTGTGTGGGGGGGGGGGGGTATAGGTGGGGGGTGTAGTGGGGGGGAGGGGGTGTACATGTGGGGGGATGCGGAGTGGGTGTGTGTGTGTGGGGGGGGTGTCCAAGTGGGGGGGTGGGCTGTCCAGGTGGGGGGTGGGGGGGGGTGGGCTGTCCAGGTGGGGGTGGGGGGGGGTGTCCATTTGAGTATGGGGGGTGGGATGTCTAGGTGGGGGAGGGGGGTGTGGGATGTCCCGGGGGCTGGGGGTGGGCTGTCCAGGTGGGGGGTGTGGGGGGGGTGTCCATATGAGAGATAAGATGATTTTTTGTTTTTCAACCAATGGAGTGATGTGTTTTGGAGGTTTATCTAATAAAATTGGTAGTAGAAGAAAACCCATAAAATTAGTGATCTATAATAAAAGAATCAATATAAAAGTGAAGAATATAAAATATAGGAATTTTTTTACTATAAAAATAACCATCATTTACTCTTCAATAGAGTATGCTTGATGGGGGTGTAGGTAAATTTTAAGTTATTATATGGGGTATTGGGGGTGGGTTCTCGAGGTGGGGGAGGGGGGTGTGGGGTGTCCGGGGGGGGGAGGGGGGTTGTCCAGGTGGGGGGTGGGATGTCCAGGTGGGGGGGTGGGGGGGTGGGGGTATAGGTGGGGGGTGTAGTGGGTGGGGGGGGGGGGTGTAGGTGGGGGATGTGTGTGTGTGTGTGGGGGGGGGGTATAGGTGGGGGGTGTAGTGGGTGGGAGGGGGAGGGGGTGTACAGGTGGGGGGTGTACATGTGGGGGGATATGCAGTGGGTGTGTATGTGTGTGGGGGGGGGGGAGTGTCCAGGTGGGGGGCTGGGGGGTGGGGCTGTCCAGGTGGGGGGTGGGGGTGGGGGGTGGGATGTCTAGGTGGGGGAGGGGGTGTGGATATACGAGGGGGGGGGGGGTGGGCTGTCCAGGTGTGGGGTGTGGGGGGGGTGTCCATATGAGAGATAAGATGATTTTTTGTTTTTCAACCAATGGAGTGATGTGTTTTGGAGGTTTATCTAATAAAATTGGTAGCATAAGAAAACCCATAAAATTAGTGATCTATAACAAAATAATCAATATAAAAGTGAAGAATATAAAATATAAGAATTTTTTTACTATAAAAATAACCATCGTTTACTCTTTAATAGAGTATGCTTGATGGGGGTGTAGGTGAATTTTAAGGTATTATATGGGTATTGGGGGTGGGCTCTTGAGGTGGGGGAGGGGGTGTGGGCTGTCCGGGGGGGGGGGGGGGTGTCTAGGTGGGGGGTGGGGGGGATGTCGAGGGGGTGGTGGGTGGCTATCTAGGTGGGGGAGGGGGGGTGTGGGCTGTCAAGGAGGTGGGCTATCCAAGGGGGTGGGGGTTGGCTATCCAGGTGGGGGAGGGGGGGGGTGGGTTTGTCTAGGGAGGAGGGGGGGGGGTGTCCAGGTGGGGTGGGGTGGGGGGGCTGTCCAGGTGGGGCGGGTGGGGGGGGGCTATCCAGGTGGGGTGGGGGAGGGGCTGTCCAGGTGGGGGGGGGGGGCTTCAGGGGGTAGGGGGGCTACATGGGTGTGTGTGTGTGTGTGGGGGGGGGGGGGGGTTGTCCAGGGGGGTGGGTGGGTTGTCCACTCTGATACTCTATAAAAAATAGGAATCACATATAACCAATGTATGGTTGCTTTCACATGTTAATACTTTTATTGAAGTTCTATACCAACACTCACTCTTACCCTTCTAAGAAGAAGTGATCACTGTAAAGAAATCTCACCCAGGTTCTTACCCACTATCCATATTGATCTCATACAAATTTAAC